>OY759224.1:19809488-21009488 GCA_963662175.1 Aradus depressus
TTTATTAAAGATACAGAGCTGCTGTAGGGACCAACACACACAGGACACACAATAGGCCTACTCTGACCGCGGTGACACAATCAGCCCTTGGAAAAAAAAAAATAGGAACCCCTAATGGCTTCACTGTTAAGAATTTGTTCTGAAATATTTACTTTTTTCAATAACAGATAGATACAATCATTAATTTCTAATGAGATAAACTAATTTATAGGTTAGGTTAGGTTTTCGCCTACTACCAGAGAGCTCTTTCGTCACTCTGGTGGACATGAGCCCGACTCTACTGTGGGAGTCCTAAATTTTGCCTACCCTAAATTTTTATTCACCTAGGGTAGGGGTCTTTAACTAGTACCTGACATCTTACAGGCTCGAGACCATCTCTTAACGTCCCATCCGAAGGACGGCGTGCTTAAGTTTATTTTACCTCCCAGATAAAATAAACTAAGGACCTCGATCGGGTTACGAACCCACGATCTTGAGCTCAGAAGTCAAGCACGCATACCACTGAGCTACCGGCGCCCTCAAATTTTTTATATTAAATTGGTAAATTTTCTTAACATGTTTTAATTTTTTTTATTTCCCTCATATCTCTTTAAAAGGAAATCTCAAATTCTCAAAACTTATGGATCCTACGGACGAAGGGCCTTTGTGGTGAGTACCGATTTCGGAACCTAATGAATATCTTTAATTTACAGTGATCAAGTCGGAGGAAATATTTGATTTTTTAAAAATTGGTACTGGTAAAGTAGTTTGAACATTTTTCCCAGAGTTATTTATAACATTTGTTTTTTATTAAGAGCTTCACGCAGTTAATTATTTGATTTTTTATTTCAATTATTAATTACACATTTTTTATTAGTAAAGATAATTATAATTTAAGTTCAATTCATTCAATTAAATTTATAAATAATAATAATATAATTAAAATACATTTAATCATGTAAAATAAAATATATTACACAAGTTTGTGAGTAAAAAATAATAATAACAGGTTTTATCAACTGAAGGTTTGTATACACTGATAAGTAATATTGCTATTATAATCTGTTACTTTTTATTTAAGTAGCAATCTGCTACTAGTTGAAAGAAAGCCACCCAGCGTCAGTCTTAGATCTCATATCGTCAGACCTCTTTATAAACAATTTTTGAACTTTTTCCACAATTACTCAAAATGTCTCAAGTGTTTGAACCTATATCTGGACTATTGACGAAGGAAAATGTTTGCATTGATAATAATATATTTAAAATGCATTACAAAATGACAGTGGTACTTCTGATGGCTTTATCTCTTCTAGTGTCCTACACACAGTACTTTGGAGATCCTATCGACTGCATCTCTTCTGGAGGTGTTCCTGAGAATGTAATGAACTCTTACTGTTGGATTCATCCAACATTTACACTACCAAAACGTCAAGATGGTGTCCCAGGTAAACATTTTGTACAACCAGGAGTTACAGGACATGTTGAGGGTAAAGACGAAGTGAAGTACCATAAATACTACCAATGGGTTCCAATCGTTCTTTTTGGGCAAGCCAAATTATTCTATTTACCACACTTTTTATGGAAAATATGGGAAAATGGAAAAATGAAAATACTTATTTCGAGTACAAATTCATTAAAATATTTTATATATAATAAACAAAAAAATAATTTTTACGCTTTACGCTTCCTATTTTGTGAAATACTCAATTTGGTAAATGTGATTACACAGATGTACTTTATAAATTATTTTTTGGATAGTGAATTTACAAAATATGGTCTAGATGTGTTGAAATTTACACAAATGGAACCACAAATTCGAGAAGATCCTATGTCCCGAGTGTTTCCAAAAGTTTCAAAGTGTTCTTTTTACAAATATGGTCCGTCTGGTACCATTCAAAATTTTGATGGACTGTGTATTCTTCCTCTGAACGTTGTCAATGAGAAAATTTATGTTATTTTATGGTTTTGGTTTAATTTTCTTGCTGTATTGTCTGCAATTAATGTTATTTATGATGTATTGGTCATTTTATATCCAAAATCTCGTGTATTTTTTTTTCTTATTCGTACTCGACAAGTGGAAAAAAAAGATTTAGAAACTATTGTTGACAATTATTCTGTTGGGGATTGGTTTGTTATGTATCAAATGTGTAAAAATTTAGATCAACGTTCTTTTAAAATTTTAATAAATAGATTAGTACACAATTTAAAAGAAAAAAAACGTGTGACGGTTCAATCATAATTATCAATTAGGGAGGAATTGTCCAACGATGTAATAGGAGGAGAGATGAGGCTTGTGGTCGGTAAAAAAACAATCTTCAGGAATTTCTGTCAAGCTTTTAACACTGAGTTTGCCTTCTTCAGGGTCTGGCCATCATAAGTGAGGTTATATAAGTTACAATTACATAACGCGATAACAATAAAACAAAATGTTACCAAACAACAAAATACATTAGAGAGAATATAACTTAAAATTATTTACACTATAACGAAATAAGCCCAAAGAAGTATACCTAAATAAAACGTCTATGAGATGAACAATAAGTTAAAAAATATATAAACTTTATATTCTATAATTTATTTATATATTATAGTTAGTTAGTTATTATGATTGATGCCCGGGCTTTAACTACGAGGTCATATCTACTACCAGAGCGCTCTTTCGTCACTCTGGTGGACATGAGCCCGACTCTACTGTGGGAGTCCTAAATTTTGCCTACCCTAATTTTTATTCATCTAAACCAGAGGTCTTTAACGAGTACCTGACTTCGGGACCATTGCTTAACGTCCCATCCGAAGGACGGCATGCTTAAGTTTATTTTATCTCCCATATAAAATAAACAAGGGCTTCTCGGTGCCGGGTTTCAAACACACGATCTTGAGCTCAGAAGGCAAGCACGCATACCACTGAGCTACCGGCGCCCTCTTTATATATATATGTAGTTTATATTAATATGTTGTTTATATTTCATTATTTATTGTTCACCTGATGTTTATTTAGTTATAGTTAGTGTTTATTTCGTTATAGTGTAAATAAGTTTAAATTCTCTTGGAGTTGTGTTTTTTCTTTTACTAATGAGTAATTAGCAAATTGACAGAATGAAGTGGGTTGTTATTATTACAAACCTTTTAAACTCAAGTTTTATTTCTATATTTATATTTTATTTATTTCAATATTTATATTTTATATGTGACATAATATTTTTGTTTAACGGTTATAATTAGTTTATAATGTTTTCTGTTTAAATATAATATTTCAGTTTGTTTTTATGCTTATTATTTATTGTTAATTCATTGATTTAGTCACATTTATGTCATGTCCTTTATTCATATCTACATACATTAACGCAATATATTTTATATATATCGATACAGGCCCTGAAGAAGGTACACTCAGTGCCGAAAGTTTTGCAGAAATTCTACAAGTTGTTTTTATTCGACCACAAGCCTCATCTCTCCTTCTTGATAAGTTTAAAGTTATATTCGATCATAATATAGGTTTGTTGTTTAGTCACATTTATTTATTTTTTTATTATTATTCATTGGCGTAGCATATTAGCCATTATAACATTTTTATATTTAGTTATTTACAATACCTCCCGGACGGGATTCGAACCCGCAAACCACAGTGAGACCATGCGACGAAAGCTCTACGGTCTAACACGCACGGCCACCATGGCCCCTGTTTTATCATTACGTAATTGTAGCTTATATAATCTTATTGATAATGAACCCCTCATATCCGTCTACGGGAGCGGGCCATGGTCGGAACACAAAAAAGGTCGGATAATCAGAGAAGGAAGTAGTAAAAAATGACTATATTGTTAGAAAAACTCAAATAATACTACTTGTACAACTATAGAATAAAATGCAGTGAATGTTACTATACAGTACTTGTGTTATAGTGAAAAAAGTCAGTAATGTTTTTTTGTTTCAACTTCGTTAATCTTGATTGAACATGTCTTATGCCATGATGCAACTTTCATCGGTGAAGCCACCCTTCGATTGCATTAAATTTTTCTTAGTGGTTCCCCCAACTTTTCATGCAATTTTATTGCCTTTTACTTTACGATTGGACCTGATAATGGCGTTTTTTTACGTCTTTCCTGACAGAACCAAATCCATAATGCATCGTCCAAATGTTCAAGTTTTGGTTTTTTCAACATTTTTCTGTTTTTCAAAGCATCATCCGTCTCTATTGTCAATGAGTACGCAAGGTCCTTACGATTATTTTCTAGTCTTTTATTGTTACTGCCTACTTCTAACATGTAATTAACTCCTTGATTAATAAATAATTTAGTTTATTAAAAAAGTAAATCGTATTCTGTTTGATATTTTTTGTTTCCTGTACCATACATACTAATTCCACATGAACATTTTGGCAAAAACAAAAACAATATTAAGTACAAAATTTAACATTTTTTTAGAAAATAGGTAATTTCTTTGTTTTTGAAATCAATGTATAACTTATAGTTATCAGAAAGGATAAACAAATTTTATTTTCTCCGACTTCTAAGAATCTCAAAATGTTTATAAACCTAAAAAAAATTTCAAATCGCTGTTTCCTTAAGTTTACATTTCCGGTACCTACTACCGATTTCGGCAGGTTTAGTTAGGCTTAGTTTCTAACTAAACCTAACGATGTTGTAGTAATGTATACATTTCCTATGGAACAGATAATATTTTCAAGAGAATCAAATCTTTGTTTATTTATAATGGAGTCGACCGTTCTGGGAGTTCTCCACTCACTACAACCTAACACAATAATATAAACACTCTTTAATGTGTCACTTTGAAATGGTGTTGTGACAATTTAAACATATATGTAATTCCTAGCATGTTCAACGGTATTATTGTTAAATATTATACAATACAAAAGTAAATAACGATCCAAGATGGAGGAGGGTGTGGGATGTGCAGTAGTCACCCCAGATTCGAACTGGACGTTCAAAATCAATCCAGAATGCAGCATTTTCACAGGAGAACTTTTCACGTTACTGCAAGCTTTTATATTCACATCCCAATCACAAAATTCCAAATTTCTTATTTTCACAGATTCTCTTAGCTCGATTCTGGCGATTCAAAATCTTTGGTCGGTTGACAAAAGCATTCAAGAAATTCACTCATGGCATTCAAAATTAATTAAAAAACAAAAAAAATTAAAACTAATTTGGATCCCGTCCCATGTTGGCATTTCTGGGAACGAAAAAGCAGACATTGCTGCAAAAGACGCTGCACTCTCCTCCTTACTGCCGCAACAAACAGTTAACACAGCACAAGACCTTTCAACCTACTTCAAAAACAAAATTGAACAACACTGGAACAATCAATGGACTCAGACGACTAACAACAAACTCAGAAAAATAAAAGACGAAAACAAGCCATGGAAACCTCCAAGCAACATGAACAGACGAGACACGGTAGTCATCACAAGACTAAGACTTGGACATACGAAACTGACACATTCCTACTTACTTCTTGGACTTGAACACCCGACATGCTCCTGCAACCAAGACTATACAGAGCTCACAGTACAACATATACTGACTAACTGCACAAACTACACCGCATTAAGAAAGAAATACAAACTACCGACTGACATGAAAAAACTACTTCAAACACCCACCGACGAATACAACGGACTCATCCAGTTCCTTCAAGACACAAACTTCTACGAAGACATATAGAAGCAATAGTCGTCGCTAATGGCCCTGAAGTCGATGCGACGTTAAATAAAAACTAAGAAGAAAAAAAAAAAAAAAAAAAAAAAAAAAAAAAAAAAAAAAAAAAACGATAAAATGTGATAACACCTGAATATATAGCTACCATTATTAAAAAAAAAATATATATATATTTTTTAAATATATATATATTTACACGACTACTTTTCATGATAATGTTTTCTATTTTCCGTTAGTTTTATGAGTTACCAAAACAATCAGTATTTATTTATTCTTACTAAAACTAACTTATAAAATTCGTCAATGGCATGCTCTAAAAGTGAAATAATGTATTTTTATAGGTTAGTTCCTTATTATCGATGAAATATTTATTTACAAAAAATTCTCTTACCGAGCAGTAAACAAACCTTTTGTTCTGCTTCTGACAGAATAACAAAAGCTAGCGGTCATGATGTCACTTTTCAAGTTGGGTCAGGTTGGGCACATGTTCGGTTATAGGGATCTATCAATACAAGTAAATACTGGTAAAGTATCGATACTTTTGGCAGATATCAAGTACTTTTGGTATCGATAATTTTATTTCGATACTAAAGAGGTATCGATAAAAATCAATATAAATTTTTCAATTCATTAAAATCGTTCACCGTTTAATTTCTTACATTTTTCTTTTATTGGTTGGTATACGTTTGTTTGATGTTGAACAGAACCGTGAACGTGACTAGGATTTCAGCATTTTATTTTATTTTTACATTACATTTTGTCAATTACAAATTATAATGCCTCGTTCTATGGCGAAAGTGTGTATTTATTACACTAAAAACGATTCGATCTCAGCGACTTGCAAAAAGTGTTTTAAAAAAGTGGAATATTGTGGAAGTACGAATAGTCTCCAGTAGTTTTATATCCTTATTGAAAATAAATTGTATATTTATTTTATAAGGCTTTTTATTATTTTCAATATGTTTTTAATAATTAGATTTTATTTATTTATTTCTTATGCCTACTACAATATCTCATTTATACCTTTGAAATTTTATTGTTTTTTATTATTATTATATAGGTATATGTATTATGAATGGTTTAAAATTAATTATAATGAAGTACTCGATTCAATCGATCCTAGTACGTATCGATACTTTTTATTTGATACATGACTAGTATCGAAAGTTTTATTAGATACAACTTGTGAGTAAAAGTATCGATACTTTGTGATATCGATTGAAACCTAGTCAGTTATGGCGAGGTCGGTTATCAGGGGTTCTACTATATGTCAATACAAGCCCTGAAAAAAGCTCATTTAGCTTTTCAAACTGAAATTTTGGCGAAAATTCCTGAAGATTGTTTTTTTTATCGACCACAAGGCTCATCTCTCCTTCTTAATAATAATTACGTAAGGTGAAAGGGTGGCTTTTCATGTACTTTCAAAAAACATCGGCTGTTTTCTCATTATAACGACTCAAACACGCTCATTTGAACTTCAGTGAAATACATTTTAATGACTTATTTTTTTTTCCTCATTAACAAATATTTCCATTAGCATTTATAAATGTTAAAAAAAAAAGTTTAATTTATGTAAATGTAGTAATAAGGTGTCGTTAAAACTTCTGTTGAGTGTACTAAAAAAAATGACACATTTGAATTTTTGAAAAACTGATGCTTTTTCAGTCACAGTTTTGCAGAATTATTTTACATTCTTAACTGTATGAAGTATAGGGGAAGCTATGTAATCGAACAGAAATTTCATTTTTTCAGCAAAATTTCATGTTTTCTGATCCCACCTGAATTCAAATCATTCTATTGGAAGTTATTGCGTTCATAGATACAAACAAATATTGATTTTTTTTTTTTTTTTTTTTTTTTTTTTTTTTTCATTTTTGAATCAGGAGGTCGGAAAACATTCCGTTGAAAATTCCGCATGGAATTTCTGGCAGATTACATAACTTCCCCTATACTTCGTATAGCTGGGAAGTAAAATTGCAGTCTGCGTGTGTTCGTATGTGAACACGATAACTCCCGATAGAATGAATGTATACGTTTATCCAGAACCCCAGAAGGACGACACTTATCAATTTTCAGCAGAACGAGCCAAAAGGGAGGGGGGCTCAAGTTAAATACCCTAATAACTGCCGATATAATAATTGTATCTAACACACAATTTAGTAAGAGAATTCAGCCACTCTGTAAGTAAAATACTGAGTTTTAGCCCAAACGGTCGATTGTTTTTGAAGGGAGAGCGAAAACTTATTTGATTAATTCGTGCTGTGGAAGTACATTGTCAATGATTCACCACCGACTTTTTTTTTATAGGCAAAAACTTTCTAATGTAAAAATAAAAAAAATTGGATTGATGAGTGAAATATGAACAATTTAAGCTCAGAAATACGTAAATACAATCAAGATCGTGGCGGAACCCGACCGAGGCCCTTAGTTTATTATATCTGGGAGATAAAATAAACTTAAGCTCGCCGTCCTTCGGATGGGACGTTAAGCGATGGTCCCGAGTCTGTACGATGTCAGGTACTCGTTAAAGACCCCTGCCCTAGGTGAACAAAAATTTAGGGTAGACAAAATTTAGGACTCCCATAGTAGAGTCGGGCTCATGTCCACCAGAGTGATGAAAGAGCTCTCTGGTAGTAGGCGATATGACCTCGTAGTTGAATGAGTAATAAAACCTAACCTAACAGTAAATACATATAAATCCGTTCCGTAATATTGAGTTATTGTGAATGACATCACGGTGCCACATCATATATGCTGGTTGTTGCACCCTAGCAACAGTTGTATCTTTACAAATAAAATACGAAAAAAAAAAAAAAAAAAATGTTAATAATAATTATTCATTTATGGCTAGTTAGTTATTATGACTCATGCCCGGGCTTTAACTACGAGGTCCTATCACCTACTACCAGAGCACTCGTCACTCTGGTAGACATGATCCTGACTACTGTGGAAGTCCTAAATTTTACCTACCCAAGGTTATTCAGTCAGATATCCTCCGGGCTTAAGTTAAATACCCTTATAACTGCCGATATAATAATTGTATCCAACACACAATTTAATATGAGAATTCAGAAGCCACTATGTATGTCAAATATTGAGTTTTAGCCCAAACGGTCGATTGGCTTTGGAGCGAGAGCAAAAAATTATTTGATAAATTTGTTCTGGGGGAAAACATCTATTGGCTGAAATGACAACAAATACATAATTGGTTTTGGGCTTTCATTTCACTAAAAATACAAACAAAAGTCTACGAACGATTCAATTTGTGTTTATTTTCTCCATGTTATATGGATAATAATTCAAAACTGTAAGACAGTTAAAAATTTTGAATTGTACTAATAGAAATACAAAATTTCCAAATGTATTTTTTTTTCTTTTGCTGTAATTGAAATTTTAAATGCAGAATGAATCCAAAAATGGAAAAAAATGACGATTGAATAGATATAAACATCCGAAAATCGTTCGAAACCTGGCCGAGGCGCTTAGTTATTCGTAGATATTCTAAGGCGTCGAATGGGACGTTAAACATTGGTCCCGAGCCTGTACGATGTCCAATTAACAGAATACAATCTTTTCAGTCATATTGCCAATGCTCCTATTTATGTCACCAAGAAAATCCTACCCATAGACCTCCACATTCCTTATGTCCAAGATTTAATCCAACTCCACTTCAAGAAATTCCATTCTAAGCTGAATACCCGGGAGTGTCAGTACTGGCTGGCTTCTCCCATAAATTGTACATTTTATTTTTTCTCATGTTCACTTCTATTGTATATATTTTGAACAAATTGTTTAAATAAAATAAATTAAAAATAGTTTAAGCTGTGAAAAGTCCTTGCCGGTGATTCAGATCTATCTCATCAATTTCTTCTTGAAAATATGATCTTAGTTAACATGAACAAATTTTTTAGTGTTAGTTTAAAAAAAATTAATAAAATAAAACAAATTGGAATGTGTATGAGGTTAGGTTAGGTTTTATGACTCATGCCCGGGCATATCGCCTACTACCTGAGCGCTCTTCCGTCACTCTAGTGGACATGAGCCCGACTCAACTGTGCAAGTCCTTAATTTTGCCTATCCTAAGTTTTTATGCATCTCGGGACCATCGCTTAACGTCCCATCCGAAGGACAGTGTACTTAAGTTTATTTTACCTCCCAGATAAAATAAACTAAGGGTCTCGGTCGGGCTACGAACCCACGACCTTGAGCTCAGAAGTCAATAACGCATACCACTGAGCTACCGGCGCCCTCTGGAATGTATATGATATATATCAAGATTCAGAGGGCACCATTAGCTCAGTGATACGCGTATTTGCTCATTGAGCTCAAAATTGCGGGTTCGAAACCAGATCGAGGCTCTTAGTTTATTTTATCTAGGAGGTAATATAAACTTAAGTACACCCTCCTTCGGATGGGATGTAAAGCGATGGCCCCGAGTCTGTACGATGTCAGATACTCGTTAAAGACCTCTTTTAGTTTTTGCGATATAAGAATATTGATATTTATATTTAACAAAATGTCAGGCTTATTGTTTTATAAGGCACTGTTGAAGAAATAAACGCCATTGAGAATGCTTATCATACAAAGCTGTCTTTGTAGTGAATATATTTATTATTAACAGAAAGCTATTGTTAAAAACAAAAATAAATGTGAAAAGAAACCTTTTACAAGTCTTTCTGAGGAGAGTTTGAATGAGGCCATTATGTACCAACTCAAACATATCAGATAATTGTATACAATAAATATCTGATATTTTCAGTAAAAATAAAATTTAATCATTTGGACATATTGATATGATCGATCAATCAACAAAATTACATTCCACGGCATCAATATTCGCCATTTTAATTCGCACAGTAAAACGAAAAATTTAATTTTTGACGTGAAAACGTCTATTCGCTCGTTAAGCACAGTGATAGCCGGTCAAACTTTCTTGTGTTACAAAATACCGTCAGATTTCAATCGATAATAACTACGAGACTAATAATGCAATAACAACAGGTCACAATGGATAGAGCATGTCTGTACGTGTTTGTTGTGCAGTGTTTGTTTTGCTGTGACGTTATTGGGCTAGTGTGGGCGCCGGCGGATGATTGTTACGAATTAGCGTTGTGTAAAATTAGAAATTAGTGTATCATGATAACGCGATTAGATAGGACGTTGATTCGGGTGTCATTGTAAAGAGCTTGAGGAGTACTATTAGGACTCAAAGTGAAACAATAGAAATATTTGCCGAAATATATGTAAAAATCGGTATTAAATTGAAAATGGCGAAAAAATTAAATATGGGCGGAATTATAGAGAACGCATATCAGAGGAAAGCTCGCGTGAAAAGGAATTTAAAAAACCTAAAAAGTCTAGTTCCGAACAAATGCAAGAGCTACGGCAGCATCGAAAAGAAAATGAAAAATGATTTTATGCCGAAATTTTCACAGGAAATCTACGGCGTGGACCCTTGACTTCGCCTTAATGTTTTATTTTTTATTATTATTTTTTTTTTTTTTAACGAAGTCTGCTATCTAGGCTTTCTATTCGACAAACGACTAACTTGGAATCCTCACACGAGACTGAAAAGACAAGAACAGACGATATAAACTGTTAATAAGACAAAAGATCCAAATTAACTTTGAAAACAAAACGACTTATATACAACGCAGTACTTAAACCTATGTGGACTTACGGACTTGAACTTTGGGTTTCTGCCAAGGCTTCCAATCTCCAGCGCATTCAAAATCCTTCGTACTAAGTCTCCAACAAAACTCTTCACACTGACCTTAATGTACCTTTTGTCACCGAAGTTAATCGGTTAAATCCAGGCATAAAACATTATTTTCCTCTCTTAATTCCCATAATAATCTTTTAGTCCATGCCCTCCATTTTTCCCAAAGACGGCTTAAGCGTCAATGGCCTAGAGACCTCCTTAGAAGCAGCAGTGACAGTGATTAGTTACAAATGAGAGTTACTCAGTGACTTTGAATGAAATTGGGAAGAGAGAATTATTAAATATATTGGATCCGTTAAAGCTAAAAAACTCTCTGCCCAGGGATTCGGACGCATTGTTGAATCATCTGAAGAATAAAAATAAATATTACCTTTTAGAATGCTGATACAATACCTTTTATCCCAATATTTACAACCCAGATCAACTCCAACCATACCTAAACCTGAATGCTCCTTTCTCACACATCAAAGCACTGACTCAACTTCGTCTATCTGGCAAGTACTATCTTAAAATCAGTTACAAAAATAATGTGTACACCCTTAATCCCTAGGAGCTTTGTATGATGAAAAACGAATTGGATGACGTATACCATCTGTTAATATCCTGTCCGATATACTCCCCCATTAGAAGCCACTTCCTGCCTCAGAGTATCAGTATAGACCGATCCAACTTTCATACGTTACTCCTGGCCCATAATAAGAATATCTCAAACATTTTCTATTATTTAATCAGCACTGAAACTTAGATCATTCATTGTTAACGAATAATGTATTTCAACTTACATATTATATTGATATTCAATACCTACATCCCCACTCCATATTTACTGTCTGTTACATTATTATTTTTAATTTGTAATTAATTATTTTATTTAAATTTTTTTATATTTATTTAGTTAAAGGTTCCTTTATATATGTCATTATTATAACAATAAATCTGAAATTATTTTATTTCAATATTGTAAAAATTTGTATTTTACACTTACACTATTTGTCAATAAAATATTTCAAGTTCAAAAAAAACTAGGAAATTAAGTAGTTTTCTATTTTGAGTTGTGAATTACAACTGAGTTTTGATTACCAAAATAAAATGTACCAGAAAGGTAGACTTGTCAGTGTCTTCTTTAATGTTTATTATTTCGGAGTTTTAATGTAAACACAATGCAATGGGGTTGGGGAGCAACGACCTTGAAATACCTCGAAAATATTGAGTTCAATCCGCCCCTCGCCCGGACCCCCAGTACATATTTCTTATTTTTCTGTTTCCGTATCTATACATCCGATTTTGAATCTGGAAAATTATTTGAACTTATTGAACTGTCTACTTTCGGCGCCGTACCTGTAAATTAAAAAAAAAAAAAAATATATAACATGTAAAAAAAATAATAAAAAATTATATTCAGAATTTTAAATTAAAAAAAAAAAACGGAGTGTCATATCAATTCTACATTGATTTTGGAGTACAAAGGAAAAAAAAAAAATTTAAAGTTAAGCCGTTTAGCCAAAATACCTTTAGGTTAGGTTAGGTTTTATGACTCATGCCCGGGCTTTAACTACGAGGTCATATCACCTACTACCAGAGCGCTCTTTCGTTACTCTAGTGGACATGAGCCCGACTCTACTGTGAGAGTCTTAAATTTTGCCTACCCTAAATTTTTATTCACCGAGGGCAGGGGGTCTTTGACGAATACCTGACATCGTACAGGCTCGGGAGCATCGCTTAACGTCCCATCCGAAGGACGGCGTGCTCAAGTTTATTTTACCTCCCAGATAAAATAAACTAAGGGCCTCGGTCGGGTTACGAACCCACGATCTTGAGCTCAGAAGTCAAGCACGCATATCACTGAGCTACCGGCGCCCTCAAAAAATACCTTTATGATTTTTGTTAAATTTAGAGCGCGACGTGGTGGCCGAGCTGAGAACTAAAACCGGGACATTTAACCTTAATATTGTAAATGTAATGGTCACTGACTCAATTGTATAGGGGTGATTCCTTTAAACAATACGAAAAATTATTATTATTATACTCAGTAACTAAGGAGTGTCACCCCTCTTAACATTTTTTTTGCCCTCTATCGTCACTGTGGTGGACATGAGGCCGACCTATGGAAGTCCTGGTTTACTTATCTAAGTTATATAAGTTAGCGGTCTTCAACGAGTACCTGACATCATATAGGCACTACTTATTGTCCCATCCAAAGGACAATGTGCTCAAGGTCATCTCTACTATTGCGAGACGAAAGCAATCAATGATTCCTTTTTATTTGATATTAATTTTGAGCGTTAAGGTATCCCAAAATAATTTGAGAAAGTGAACAGAGAACTGGAGGCGTATATTGATTTATGTGTCAATTTCCAAGCTGAATGGATGAAGTCATCAAACAAAACTTTTTATCCATGATCTAACCACTTCCATTACTTACAATTGAGACCTTTATTAAACCTTTCAATTTTCTCGTAGAATCTATATTCTACATTCTCGCTATATGAAATATAGGAGAAGTTATGTAATCGGCAAAAAATTCGATGCGAAGTTTTCAACTAAATTTCATGTTTTTCGACCAAATATGAAAAAAAAAGTCTGTGTGTGTGTCTGTGAACACGATAACTCCCGATGGAATGTATCAAAAAGAAATTTTATATGTGTGATCACAACTTCAAAAGGACAACACCTATAGATTTTCAGCCAAATCGACCCAAGGAAAGGGGGATTGGGGTGAGATTTAACTCAAAAACCCAAACTGTCGATAAAATTAGGTTTTATGACTCATGCCCGGGCTTTAACAACGAGGTCATATCGCCTACTTCCAGAGCGCTCTTTCGTCACTCTGGTGGACATGAGCCCGACTCTATTGTGGGAGTCCTAAATTTTTCCTACCCTAAATTTTTATTCACCTAGGGCAGGGGTCTTTAACGAGTACCTGACATCGTACAGGCTCAGGACCATCGCTTAACGTCCCATCCGAAGGACGGCATGCTTAAGTTTATTTTACCTCCCAGATACATTAAACTAAGGACCTCGGTCGGGTTTCGAACCCACGTTCTTGAGCTCAGAAGACAAGCACGCATACCACTGAGCTACTGGCGCCCTCTCAATGAGAATATAATTCTGAATTCCAGTGATATCGGCTGAAGAGAAGGGGGTTCAGGGGAGGGGCTCAATTCAAGAATCATAATAACTGCCGATGTAATGAATTTATCGACACAAAATTTGGTATGTGGATTTAGGAGCCGCTATGTAAGTCAACTATTAAATATTAGCGCAAACGGTTGACTGAATTCGTTCTGGGGAAGTACATTGCAGTTGCTTCACCGACTTTTAAAAAAAATAATAATTTATTGTTATTTAAAATATTTTATTATTATTATTATTATTTAAAATTTAATTTAATATACTATTTTTCACAAATAACCATTTGTGTCAGCCTTTCGCCCGTGTCTCCACAAAACGCTGGCGTTCCTCAAGGATGTATCCTGCGTACTATCCTTTACACAATATACACAGCTGATATCCCCTCATCCATCAACACAACTCCACACCTCTGCTATCCTCTCTCCTCATCCCGACGCAGCTTTATCATCCGGACACACATGGCCCCCACAAGGGTGGGGCTGGTGCAACTTTGGTTGCAGGGCCCGGGCCCAAGGGGGTCCGGCTCCAGTCCTTTTTATTTTTTTATTTTAGTAGATTTTGCAAGGGATCATAGCTTAAAAAGGCAAAGTATATAATTATAAGAAAATTTAGTATAATAGATACATATTCTAGTTGTGCGAGTTATTCAGTTATTATTTAATTAGTTGCGTGCATGGATAGTTACTCTTGTTTGCAAATTACTAGTATAAAACAGTCCGCACGAGACAGGTATAGACGGGCCCCACGCACTCCCTCAACCCTCCCCCACTCCTATTTCCCAGCCTATTGTCCAGCTGTTTCCCTCAGAGCAGTGTTCTAAAAATAGACGCATCGACGCATAGTATCAGTTTGACTGATTGAAAATGAATTGGCCAAAACTACTGACTTTTCAGATGTTATTGATAAATCTAGTCAAAAGAAAGCTAGGAAAGCTATGATAATTTAGGGCAGTTAGGCTATAAGTAAGCTTTTGTTGTAGCCAGTGTATTAAACACACACAAACATCGTAATTTTTAGAGCTCTTCATGTTATTTATTTTTTAGATCTTAATACTAGTTTTTGTCAATTTTTATTTTAATGTTAGTGAGTCAAAGAAATCTAAAAATTTAAACGTTAATTTCATTAAAATAAAAGTAAATGATATAATCACGGTAGCAATTGATGTGTGAAATAATTTAATCAATAAAGTTTGGTTTTAAAATCCAACTGATACTGTAACATACCTTACAATCTATTTTTAGTTTAAATAAAATTGTAAAAGGGTTAAAAAATAACCATGTAATTATAATATAGCACATGACTATGAGATGGGGGCCCGACCCTGATGCTGGTTACAGGGCCCGCAATCCAATGTGGGGGCCATGCAGACACCTACAAGATATCTCTTCAACCCTGATACAAAAAGTTGAGAGTGAATGTGAATGACAAGAAGTCAGTTCACATCGTCTTTATTCTCCGTCGCAAATATACCTGCCCTCCAGTACACCTTAACAATAATTCCATCACTTCAAAAAAACCATGTCTGTTATCCAGGTTTCCTCAAGTACACTAAAAAACTGGGGTAATAAAAATCCGTTTCATCTTAGTGTAGAAAAAAATGAGTTTTTTAATTATTTTGACGATAACCACGTTTTTTAGCAAAAGGTCCGTAAATACCACATTTTGGTTAAGGTAAAGTGAAATCTGACTACACTGTCGTAATCTATGTTAAATTTCCTAATAGGTGACATGTTTTTGACATGAAAATCGAAAAGATAGAAATAGGAGGCTAACGTTTATTACAAAATGAACACTTGTTTAAATTGTTTGGCAAATTTTCAGTTTACCGTAATTTGTTTTCTCTATTCGCTAGGATGTCCCAAATTCACCAAAAATTATCAAAAATATGACTCTTTAAAAATACCTAATGTTGTTCTTCATTGTCGACCATTGCCGGAGTGAGACAGCAGAGAAGATGAAAAACATGGGTAAACCTAATTTACACAAAACGAGACTTTTTATAAAATTAACTAATTCATTATTAAAAAAAAAAAATTGAAATTATTACGTTATTAAATTTCAGAGATAAAAGAAGTTTTGTACTGTACATTGTGTTGAAAAAATTATAACAACATTTTTTGGCATTTTTTCAATTTGACGTAATTTGTTTTCTCCATTCACTAGGATGTTCTAAATTCACCAAATTACTATTATTCTCTGAAATAATAATTAATTATTTATTTCCTTTGAAAAAATAAAGTAAATTTTTTTTCCTATTGTTGGCTTCTGTTGAGGATTAGAGAGTAAAAAAAATAAATAAAAATAATCCTAATCTTTACAATGGATTTTGAAACTGAAAACAAACGTTAGACGTATTAGCTAATGTAAACATTATTAGATCCAATAAACAATTTCGTGTAAAGATTCGGTTGAGAGACATTAGTCTAAGAGAATCATGACGGTTTGGCCGACGAAGAGATGCGATGATATTTTAGAGCGCTTTTACAATGATCCGTCCACGAGCACCCCGAGCGTTGCTGGAAGGTGGATTGGACGGTATGAACCTGTGAGATGGCCGGTTCGGAGTCCTGACCTGGCTCCTTTACATATTTATGTGTGGGCACTCTCGGCAAGTCCCGTGTGTACAGCGTACCTATTGATGATAGGGACCAATTAATCGCGAGATTTCAAGAGGTTTGTGAGGAGATGGGAACAAACAGTCTTGAGATTCAACGGGCCACTTCATCCGTTCGACCGAGGAGTCAATTGTGAGAAGATGGAAGTCTGTTTCAGCAATTGTTATAATTTTTCCAAAACAATGTATAGTACAAAACTTTTTAATCTCTGAAAGATTAATGTAATAATTTCAATTTTTTTAAAATAATGAATTAGTTAATTTTATAAAAAGTCTCGCTTTGTGTAAGTTAGGTTTACCCATGTTTTTCATCTTCTCTGCTGTCTCACCCCGGCAATGGTCGACAATAAAGAACAACATTAGGTATTTTTAAAGGGCCATATTTTTGCTAACTTTTGGTGAATTTGGGACATCCTAGCGAATAGAAAAAACAAATTACGGTAAACTGAAAATTTGCCAAACAATTTAAACAGGTGTTCATTTTGAAATAAACGTTATCCTCCTATTTCAATCTTTTCGATTTGCATGTTAAAAAACATGTCACCTATTGGGAAATTTAACGTAGATTACGATTTCACTTTACCAAAACCAAAAAGTGATATTTACGGACATTTTGCTAAAAAATGTGGTTATCGTCAAAAAAATAAAAAATCTCATTTTTTTCTACAATAAGTTGAAACGGATTTTTATTACCCCGTTTTCTTAGTGTACTTGAATGCCCCATTCACCCCCCCCAAGTATTGTCATCTGCTGGCTATACACCCTGTATATATATAAAATAAATAATAAATACCCTACCTAGCGCCGGTTCACAATTTCTAACAATTTATTATTTTACATCAAAAAGGTGGAAACATGTTATTTAACTAGAAAATATGAGGTAGGTAAATCTAATTTTACATTTTTACCTGCAATTTAATTTACAATTTTGAAGATAAAAAGTGGTGAAAAAATTGAAGATAAATTGCTGGAGTTGTGTCATGACAAATGTGGTGAATTCTGGAAGTGAGGTCGATAGAGAGGATGGAAGTTGTTCTCTGTGTTCCCGATAGATGCCATTACTAGTCTCGCTTATTTCAGGTTTCACTGATTTTTATTTTATTTCATTTGACTTGCTGTGGTAAGTGGCGTTGCTCGGGGGAATCACAAAACTATAAGAAAATATTGGTGGTATGATTTTTTGACCATAAGCTATAAAATGAGATATCACATGATCTATATTTGAACCGGGATTATAAAGATTCTACATTGCATGAGATGAGGAAATTGTTTTATTTACATTAAGACACTTTCTATCCTAATAGTTTATTAAAACAATAGTTATTTAAGACCCTTTAAGTCACTTTACCTCTTAATGCTTTAATATAACAGAGTAGTTTTTGATTTAAGATTTTTTTTTTGATCAGTTCACATCGTCTTCACCCTTCGTCGAAAATAAACCTGCCCTCCAGTGTACCTTAACCAAAATCCCATCCCCTTAAAAAACGAAGTCCGCTACTAGGCCTCACACTCGACAAACGACTAACTTGAAATCCTCACACGAGACTGAAAAGACTAGAAATGAACAGACGTTATAAACTTCTACTAAGACTACTAGACAAAAGATCCAAACTAACTTTGACAACAAAACTACTTATATACAACTCAATACTCAAACCTATGTGGACTTACGGACTTGAACTCTGGGGTTCTGCCAAGACTTCCAATCTCCAGCGCATCCAATCCCTTCAATCCATAATCCTTCGTACAATAGCCAATGCTCCTTACTACGCCTCCAACAAAACCCTTCACACTGACCTTAACGTACCTTTCATCACTGAAGTCGCTAAATCCAAATATAAAAAATTAACAAATATAAGCAGTGACAGTGACAGGGATTAGCTATAAACGAGAGAAAAACAGTGACTAGGGAGCGTCACCACTGGGTGATTTCTCCCCTCATGACATTTTGACATTGCCATTACCTCTTTATTAGCACATTTGCTTGTTGTATTTATTTGTATACAGTTGTAAATAAAAAAAAAAATAAATAAAAAAGATTTTTTGCAAAGATATTGTGAAACACTTAATAGAAAATATAAAGAAAAACGTATGTTTTCTAAAATATTGTTTATTTCACAGAATATATAAAATATATGGGAGTACTTTCGGTATTGCTACCATCTTCAGCCACGACTTAACAAATATTGTAAACAGTACCGAAAGTACTCCCATATATTTTGTGAAATAGACAATATATATTTATTTTTTCAAAACATAAGTTATTCATTATATTTTCTATAGAGTGGTTATTGGTTTAATATAACAATGGTTATTTAGGACATTTTAGGACTCTTGAACATGTATTTAAATGCTTAAATTTAGTAAAATTATGATATTTAGGAGACGCATCCTACCTGATTCGGGCGCTATATACAATAATTTTATGTTTGCTATAATTAATAAAAGACACTTTAATAAACTTTCAAGAATCCTAAAATATAGTAGATAACCATTGTTATATTAAACCAATAACGCGCCGGTAGCTCAGTGGTTTAAAAAAACTTAAGCACGCCGTCCTTCGGAAGGGACGTTAAGGAGGACCTTATGTAACTTAACCTAGGAAAGCAAAATTTAGTATCCCACAGTGGAGTCGGGTTCATGTTCACCAGAGCGACGAAAGAGCACTCTGGTAGTAGGCGATATAACCTCATAGTTAAAGCCCGGAACCTCCTTAGCAGCAGCATTGACATTGACAGTGATTAGCTATAAACGAGAGAAAAACAGTGACTAGGGAGTGTCCCCACTGGTTGATTTCTCCCCTCTTGACATTACCTTTATCTCTCTATTAGCACATTTGATTGTTGTATTTATTTTTATACAGTTGTAAATATCTGTTCGAAAAAAAAAAAAAAAATTATAAGGTGTTGCATTTTATTTTGCACAACAAACAAGATCATCAATGCAACACCTTATACTATAGGAAGGGTCACCGGGAAGAACGATCATAGTCACCCAAATCAAAATGTTCAGAATTGCGTTTTTTAAGTTTGATGTCGTTTAAGTAAATGAAAAATAGGTATAATAAACATGTTTCAAGTCTTTTATGTTGAAGTACACTGTTTATTATAAATTCAAAAAATAATAAAGATACATTTGACATAATGAGCATGATAAAAAAATTTTCAAATAAAAGTCTTCAGGACATTGATCTTTATTGCCAGTTATTCACCGTCATCATTTGGTGGGTCATCTACGTATTCGATGTCATTCTCTTCTCCTTCATCCAATTCAAGAGCAGGAGCCTGTTTACCTCGGCCATCTATCTGAGCTACACCGAATTCATTCAACTGTTTTTTTAAAGTTTGTACACGGCGATTTGTAATACCGTGTAATGCTAAAAAGGCTTTATGACAAACAGTTACATCTTGTAAAGTCTTGCTCCCATCAATACGTGTACGTACACGATAACAATAAGAAGAAGTATGATAACTTGCCTCTTTATCATCCTTTCTGTTGCGTCGCCGCTGAACAGGAACTACGGTAATCAATCCACTCAAATGCTGATTTTGTTTGTTATAATCACGTAGTTTGTTGAAGTTAGACATGATACGTTGCCGTTCTTCGGAAGAAATAACTTCAAAACACTTGTAACGAAAACATCGACAATTCTCACCTATCTCGTTACTTGAGGCTCGAAGTTCTTTCAAAACATCCTTCATTCTTCCTTTTCTTAACATTGCTTTGTGCACTAAAACTATCTACACTATCTGAGTCACTTAAATCCCCTAACATGATACAAGTTTAGTGTAAAGTTAAAAAAGAATTAGCCTCGACCTATAACAGCTGTTGAAGTTATGAACGTGTTTGCAGTGAGAATTGCAACAGAATGCACAACAGTAAACAAAGATCGGTCATCTGATATATCAGATGTGAGTGGAGGGGAGAAAATAGGACTTTGATCACTCTTGTCAGTTGGCGCGTGGACTATGATCAATCTTCCCCTTGCCTATTATAAACTAGTGACTGTGATTGTTTTTGCCCGAATGATATCTCCGTTAAAAACTGTCTGTAATAACCTACCAGTACCCATCGTTACCTAAGTTTGGCCAAAAAATGGACTTTGATCATTATTCCCGGTGACCCTTCATATAAAATTAATTTTTTTAATGTCTATTTTTTATATTCTCAATCGAAACCCAACGAATGATTTAAGGAAAAGCTTATTTTCCACTTTTCAGTGTACTATAATTTAAAAATGACTTATATTTTTAGAAATCTTTTATTTTATATTATGTTTTCTTAGTTATTTAACTATTGTTATATCTATACTATAACGGGGGGCGTGGTGACCGTGGGCTAGACCGTAGGACTTTGATTGCATGGTACCATAATCAAGTCAAAAAGTTTAATATAATGAATGTATTGACATGAAAGAGGCTCGTTTATTTGATGCTCATGATGCCCATGTGGCTTTACGGCTGCTCTATCTGGGGTTCTGCCTCGGATTCTCAAATCAAACGTATACAGACACTCCAGAGTCGGGTCTTAAGAATAATCACTAGTGCGCCCTGGTTTGTCCGCAACAAAACTATACACGATGATCTTGAGGTCCCTGAGGTGAAAAAATGTCTGCCTATTTGCTACGCCAGTCTGCTGCGGACCATGCAAGATGATCAAAATCCTCTGCTACGTGCCATCCCTCTCCACCTGCCTCCGCCAAGACCAGAACGTCGTCTGAAGAGGAAGCACCATAGCGACCTTAATCAAGAGGACTGACGCTGGTCAGCGGCCTCATTCAAGTGCCAGATGTTTTGTTTTTTGTTATTATTTTAGCACAATTGAATGTACATTGTACAAAAATTATCAATAAATGAAAAAAAAAAAAAAAAAAAATGAAATTTTATATTTAATTTCTTTTTTTTTTTTTGTATTTATTTATCTTAAGCCACAAGTATGCAAAAAATGCACAACCAGCGACTGGGCTGACATGTACTATACAATAATAATAATAATAAAATAAATATGACATGAGAGGCTTGAGAGAGAAAAAACACCCAGCGGTGAACCCTCATGGCATCACTTCATACCAAGAGATCTCTATGCCAAACTCTCTTTAATCTTCTTGGAGGATTGTGGGGTTTTGTACTTAAGATTTTGCGAACTTCCGGATTGGTTTTAAGTAAATTTTGGTGTAGAAACGTTGGTATAAAGGTTTAATGCTTGTGTCTATGGGTGTGATGTTCAAGTCGCGGTGTAAAGTCTTGGTTGCTAACGTATGGTGGGCATTGTGTGATCAGTCGGAGAGTCTTGGATTGAAATACTTGTATTCTTTTGATGTTCGAAGTCTTGGCTGTACCATATATTTAATTTCTGAACCCGTCTCAAAAACTCTAATAACTGCCGATTTAATGAATTTATCGACACAACATTTTTGGTGTGGATTCAGAAGCTTCTATGTAAGATAACTTATGACTTTTAGGATCGATTGGTTTTCGAGAGAGAATACATCGATGATTCACAGACGACTTTCCTTTATTTTTGGATTTTTTTGCACAAACGTTTAAAAATTTTGTCAAACAGTAAAATAGAAATTTTGTAAAAATGAAATTTAGTTTTAATAACATGTTGAATAGAGAGTTTGTTAAGTCTGGCATGCAAAAAAAACTTCTTAAAAAATAAGAAAAAAACAAATTTAATAATGTTCATCGTGCCTGAGTTAGGAGGGTTCTTGTGTTCAGAGGATCGTCAACCTCTTCAACTTCGTAAATTTAATTATAATTCCCGTTTTACCATCCGCCTCTCGTTCACATTATTACATCCCATTCATCTTTTATTAGGATTATACATTTTTTTTTCTTTATTAAACGAAAAAAGTAATATAAATTATATATATTAATTAGTTATTATGGTTATTGGTAGCCTTCTTATTATCTATTATCCGAATAAAAATGATGCTAGACGAAGAAACCGATGCTGCATGCACTTTGAACCAAACTCGGATATGCTGCAATATAATTCTAGTAATGATGAAGATAAGTGTGATGATGAGAATGCAGCTTTATTAGTGTCTTTAGAGGAGTCATTGGGTCCCTGAAATTATTAAATAATAAGTTATTGAAATAATAACACAGTTTCAAAGTTTCTTGTATCAATAAATATTGTTTATTCTAATATATTTTAACATTTTTCATAAAACTAAAATTAGTTATCAAAAAGTATTCTAAGATGATAAATTTTTTTTTTTTTTTTTTTTTTTTTTTTTTTTTAATTATTGTAAACTTTATTATTCTATACATGAATATTATAGTTGGGCTGTCTATAACAATAATACCTAGGCCAATGGCCTAATTAACATGAGATATGAACTCAGGTACAATTCAATAATTGCCCTAAACAAGTAACTTTAAACTTGATAAATTGAACAAAATATAGGATTAAAAAAAATTAATTGATGAGAAGAAAATCATGCGGTCGCTTCTTTTTAAGTCTGCGTTCCAGTGGTAAAGGTGGTGGGTGTTCAGCAATTTCCCGGACCAGTGGATTTGGGTGGTTGGCCATTGTTGTCTGCATTCGGATGTAGGATTCTTTGAGGACCTCCGCTACTTCCGGTATTTCAAGATCAGCATGTAGAACTGTGTTGCGAACATACCACGGTGCATCGGTGATGAGTCTCATGACGCGATTTTGAGTGGTTTGTATCCTGGTTATGTGGCTTTTAGCAGCTGAACCCCATAGGCCACAAGCGTACTGCCAGATCGGACGTATCAGCACCAAATATAGCAGTCTTTTTACTGATAAAGCAAGGGGTGAGCGGTGGTCGAGGAGACACTTCAAGTTTGTTATTCGTCCGCGAGTCTTCGCTACTAGGTGCTGGACATGATGGGACCATGTTAGCTTCGCGTCAAATATTAGTCCTAGGTATCTTACTCGTTCTGCACAAGGGATTTGCATGTCATTAAGAAAGATGGTTGGATTTGGTATATTTTTTTTATATGTGAAAGTTACCAGTGTTGACTTAGTGGAGTTCATTTTTGTTTTAAATTTAATGTTTAAAAATAATTATAACTTTAAGAATAATTTTTAAATTGTGAGCGACATTTTGATTTAGCTGAAAATAATTGGCAACCCTGGCTCCAGCTGTTGCTTGGACTCTGTTAATAATTCACCAATTGTTCATTGTCTGTGTTTATGATAAAGAAGTAGATTAGATTAAATTTTAAAATAATTTTATTTTGATGAAAAAAAAAAAAAAATTAACAAAAAAAGCATCCTTTTTTTTTTTTTTTTTTTTTTTTTTTATATGAATATAAAATATTTGTTTATTTTTTTACAAAAGATACAAACAACAGACTGTCAAAATAATTGTTTTTACAGACAAATTTTTGAGATTAGTGTCACAAATTCTAAAAATTAAGTTTAAAAAAAATCTATAATTATCTATACAAAGTTTCGCAAGTTAAGTTATTGGACTGGCAGGGACCATGAAAAAATGACAAATAGAAAAATATTATTGTTTTTTATTGGGCATTTTTACAATTGTTAAAAATAAAATCATAAATAAATTTGATAACAATGAATATAAAATAATAAATGTCAATATATACAAAGTAGAGAAAAAAAAAAAAATTTAAAACCTGAACATTGTGACTCATGCCCTGGCTTTTACTACGAGATCATATCGCCTACTACCAGAGCATTTTTTTGTCTCTCTGCTGGACATGAGCCCAACTCTATTGATGAAACATGCAGGCCACTTCAAATTCTGGTACATGGCGCATCCTCGCCATGCCACTGACCATACTATTTTTCAAGTTCTTATAGTACATATATTGAAATTTTCTACAATTTTAGTTATTTCAGTATGGTGTGTTTCTTATTCAGGAAACCTCTCTCACATTATGTAATTATAATATATAAACATATTTATCCTACACTAAAAACTCTTAAGGCCCAATTTAATTTATTTTAAATGCAATTACCGTCCTTTGAGGGTCCATTCACTTTTATTCACTTAGCCCTCCATTACCGATGGAAAATTTATTTATGAAGCTGGTTTTTATTTTTTTTTAATTTTTAGTATTCTTTGTATAAAAAAAATAATTCTTTTGAGAAATCTTGTTGCATGTATATCCTCTCACCAGAAAATGAATATTCACAAAACTTTATATTTGTTTTTGTGATTCATGCCTGGATTTTACGAGGTCATATCGCCCACTACCAGATCTTTCGTCGCCCGACTCTACAATGGGATTCCTAAATGTTGACTACCCAGTTTTAGATAGCTAGTATAGTGTCTTTAACGAGTACCTTTCGTACAGATAAAAATCACTCGTTTACAGACCACTCTCTCTCGCTCCGTTTTCTTAAAATAATTTCAAACTGGCATTACTGGGTATAAGAGAGTCACTCTCATAATTATTCAGTAAATGAAACAAAGAAAAACTCATTATTCTCATATACTCAGTAATACCAATATGAAATGATTTTGCGAAGGGGAAGGGAGAGAGAGTGGTCTGTAAAAGCATGGTTGGTATAAGATCGTCCTGTAATTACATATATTCCTTCTCCAGCTTTACAAAGTATAGGGGAAGTTATGTAATCAGTTAAAAATTCCATGCGCAGTTTTTGATGGGATTTCATGTTTTCCAACCATAAGGAAAGTTAAAAGATATAATGGTTCTAACTAAATATAGTTAGGTTCTTGTGGCACCGATTCCTTACATTTTTTTAAAGTCGGTAGATAGATTTCAACCAGATATGATGATGGTCAATCATAAGAAAAGATTAGGTTAGGTTTTATGACTCATGCCCGGGCTTTAACTACGAGGTCATATCGTCTACTACCAGAGCGCTCTTTCGCCACTCTGGTGGACATGAGCCCGACTCTACTATGGGAGTCCTAAATTTTGCCTACCCTAAATTTTTATTCACCTAGCATAGGGTTTTTTAAAGAGTACCTGACATCGTACAGACTTGGGACCATTGCTTAACGTCCCATCCGAAGGACGGCATGCTTAAGTTTATTTTACCTCCCAGATAAAATAAACTAAGGGCCTTGGTCGGGGTTCGAACCCACGTTCTTGAATAAAGAAAGATAAAATATATATTGGTTCTATTTAAAATAGTAGAAGAAGGAATATAGAATATATACGGCTCAATTCAAGAATCCTAATGACTACCGATGTAATGAATTTATCGTTAGTATGAGGATTTAGGAGCCTCTATGTAAGTCAACTATTGAATATTAGTGCAAACTTTTGACTAGTTTTTTCATGTTTTTCCTCGATAATTTGCGAAAAGTTTTATACAATATCATATTTTTTTTTTAAATATTGTCTATTCCACTAAAGATATTTATAAAAATAAAACTACCGGTTTCGGCCTCACATCATCGTCAGGTCTAGTTATGAACGAAGATGGTGTGAGGCCGAAACCGGTAGTTTTATTTTTATAAATATCTTTAGTGGAATAGACAATATTTAAAAAATAAGTTTGTTTTATTTATTTATTACAAATTCCACAATATGTCCGCGTTCCTCAACTTAGAAGTTGTTAATATCATATTCACCAAAAAGGAGAAAAATTCGAGATACAGTCAAAACTAAGTTGATTAATAATAATTCGAGCTTCCGATTCACTATTTTTTTTACATATTTTTTGTTGACATAGGTAGTAATAAATTTTAGATTGAATTTTCAAAGTTTTCCAAAAGGACCCAAAAAGCACAGAGGAGGAAAATCAGAGAGGTATAGGATTTATCTGTTGGAGAGGGTTTCTCCATATAAGCTGTAGTTGATCCCTTGGTTAATATGTTGTGACAGGGGTCCCCCAGAACTGCCATGAGGCCCCCTCCCCGCTCGTTCACCTTCTCGTTAAGGGTTTGTCTATAAACACAAGCCTTCTCGCTCGCTCTCTCTCCAGCACACACAACCCAAAACTAATTTAGATTTTCAAAGTTTAAATCTCATTATCTGTTTGTCACATTAAACCGCACAGTCTCCACACTTCGACTTGTTTACGTGTCATGTACATGAAAGTTGGTTTAGACATTTCCTTTTTTATGGTTCTATAGGTCGAAGACTGTAAACGTAAGTTATAGACATAATTGAGAGAGACGAAACACACCAGGGGGGCCAGCATTTTGAGCAGGGGGGGCAAAGTTAGGCTAGGGGGGGGGGGGGGGGGGGGTACAGACTCCCGGGGACACAGTCCACAGTTTCCGTAGTTAGCCCTGCAGACTTTTTTTAAATTAATTTGGAAGACTCGGACCTCTAGAAGCATATGTAACCACTGACTGTAATGCTTAGCTGACTTTACATGAGCAGCAAAAATGCAAAGTACAGCAGCAGCTAATGCACGCTGTGGTTTTTGTGCTTTTAGAATTAAATGACTGACATCCAATAGCGAGCATTTGCTGCTGCTGCGCTTTGCATTTTTACTGCGCATGTAAAATCAGCTTTAAGAGTATAAAGTATAACATAAATGACGATTTTGAACGAGGAAATGAAATGATCGAATTCATGTATATTTAAATAAATGTAATATGACTTGTTTTGTACATGTACATTTAGGTAAAGCACAATTTTCGTTATCTTGGTTTTTGCTCTGCCCAGGTGCCCCCCCCCCCCCCCCCCCCCCCCTGGCTACGCCCCTGACACACACTCGTCCATTTTAGAAAGAAGCATGGGTAAAATTAATTTTATCGATTACGAATGAACTTCAATGAAATAAAACTAGTTTATTTGTGGTAGGTATTGTCTAATTTCACATAATATACATATATAAACATGGAAGTACTTTCGGTATTTTTACCATCCTCTGACTGAGTCTTATCTCTTATGCTTTCGGCTGAGGATGGTAGAAATACCGAAAGTACTCCCATGTTTATACATATTATGTGAAATTAGACAATACCATAAATAAACTAGTTTTATTTCATTCAAGTTCATTTGAATTATCACAATATCTCTGCAATAATGTAATTTAATTTATCGATTACGTTGTTTTAGCTCTCAAGTCAGTTAGAAATGTAATTCATATAATAACGTTGTATTATCTGAAATCTTAGATAGATTGTCCACAGATCGAGCTTCGGGCTTCCCGTCAAAGTGTGCCAAGTTGAAGAACAACCGCTAAAAAATTATTATTTTTTCCATTAAATAAAAATGCTCTTAGGGCAAAAGTTGGATAAAATATCTGCCATGATAATTCGTATATAATATGTAACATTTTAGATAAATTAATTAAGTAATATATTTTACTAATAAATAAATAAAAAATGTATTTAATGTGTAATAGAAATTTGATAAATGAATAAGGAAAGAGACGTCTAGACATCAACAATGAGGATTAAGAAGACAAGTATTGGAAAGTAATTCAATAAACATCAGCTGCTTCCACCTGCCACCTTGATCTTGACAAACAAATATAATTAGAAACTGTGATGTTTATTTATTTGTATTTATATTCCTTTAGCATTTCAAACCTGTATTTTATTAAGTGTGAATGGTAGAGGAGCTGTTCTTCGTTTATTTAAAAGTGATCAAAATAACTATTAAAAAAACATAGACTTCCAATTTAGTATTTAGAATTTTAACGAATGAAGGCATCTTCAAAAGGCTTCTTTTAACTTCAGATTTATTAATATCGAGTTACAGGTTCTTCCTAAATACATTTTTTCCTAAAAAAAATTAAATTATATACCTACATAATATTAAAATCTCTATTTTACAAACAAAAACATTTTATTTTCGAATAATAAGTACTTACAAATAGTGAAGGAAGAGTATAAATTGAAATTTTGGCCAGGCTTTTTCAAATATGGACCAGTGTGAGACAGTATCTTTTCACCAGCCTTTGAAGAAGAGATCGGCAGGTCCAGACCAGATCGCAGCAAGGATATTGTCCAGAATTGGATAGTGGAAAAAAGACAACGTTGATGACGATGCTCGGATGGTCGTAGACTTTTCCGTTTTTTGTACGTTTATTTAAAATTATTTTTCAACATTTACTTCTTCATTTAAAGTTAGGATGAAGGAACCAAAGCTAAAACCTGTAGAAAACATAACACTACAAACAAGAGAAATGAACGCCGCTACCTCACAGGTAGTGTGTTTGCCTACTGAGTAAGAATCTATCGATACAAGTAAAATATCGATACTTTTTTGGATACCAAGTAGTTATCGAGTAGATATTACTTGTATCGATTCAAAATACTCGTTTCAAATATCAACAATTAAAAAAAATTCAATAAATTTTTCAATTCATCAAAATCGTTGACCGTTTAATTTCTTACAATTTTCTTTTATTTGTTGTTGCAATAAAATACTGAATTCAAATTACGGTCCACCGACAAATGACATATATATCGATGGTAATAACCTCATGTGTGATGTGACCACGCAGTCTGCATGATGCGTCCTTATTTCTTACTTTATTTACATTTAATGGCTTATCGTTTATGAAGGTAAACGTTTGTTTGATTTTGAACAGAACCGTGAACGTGATTACGACTTCAGCATTTTATTTTATTTTTATATTCCATTTTATCAATTACAAATTATAATGTCTCGTCCTACTGTGAAGGGATGCATTTATTACACAGTACGATTCGATCTCAGCGACTTGCAAAAAGTGTTTTAAAAAAGTGAAATATTGTGGGGAATACGAATAGTCTCCAGTAGTTTTATATCCTTAGTAAAAATAATTTGTATGTTTATTTTATAAAGCTTTTTATTATTTTCAGTGTGTTTTTAATAATATCTTTTTATCTTATTCGATTTGATTTATTAGTTTCTTATGCCTACGTGGTTTAAAATTAATTATAACGAAGTACTCGAATCAATCGATACACATTTTATTAATATCTACATACATTTAAGATAAATTAAAAAAATTCAAATATAATTTTTTTTTTTAATTTTAAAAATTCATTATAATGAAGAGTAGCTATCGATACGTTGTATTCGATATTTGAGTAGTATCGAAAGTTTTGATTCTCGTGTGAACATTTGATACTCGTGTGTAAAAGTATCGATACTTTGTGGTATCGATTAAACCCTACTATTGACCTCAAGATCGCGGTTTCGAAATCTAGTGGTGAAAAACTTAGAGCATGCAGGTCCTTCGGATGGGACATTAAACGATGGTTCCTTGCATGTATAATGTCAGATTCAGAGTAGACGATATGAACAGTTAAAGACCCGGACATGAGACACAATAACTATTGTTATGAATTCAATCGATGTCTCTTATCAGTAGATTATTTCCTGTATTGACTCACAATCTGCCTAAGATCTGGAATGTTCCATTTGTAACCTTACTTCAAGCTTTCAGTATATAATAGTCGATTTAGGGCCAATATATATGTGTTATTTGTTTTGATTTTCTAGACATATTATTCTGAAATTAGTTTTTCAAAGACTTAAGTTATTTGAGGGCACCGGTAGCTCAGATGTAATATGCTAGCCTTCTGAGCTGAAGATTGCGGGTTCGAAACCCTACAGAGGCCATAGGTTTTTAATCTAGAAGTTGAAAAAACCTTGAGCACGCCGTCCTCCGGATAATACCTAAAGCGATTATCTTGAGGCTCGTTAAAGACCCATAGTTGACGATATTACCTCATAGTTAAAGCCCGGTTATGGGTCAAACGGATAACTAACGATTTTTGTGTGTCGTTCTACATTATAATGCAGTTCTTAGAACATTTCGAAACTGGTAGAACTGCCAGTCATTTTAATAACTGACCAATAAAGTTTAATGAAACATTCGACACTTGAGAAAACAATATACACCTGGAGTTAAATATTGTGACTCATGCCCGGGCTTTAACTACGAGGTCATATCGCCTACCTACTACTTGAGCGCTGTTTCGTCGTTCTGGTGGACATGAGACTGACTCTACTGTCTAAATTTTGCCTACCCAGATTTAGCTACCGAGAGTAGGGCTATTGACATAGTACAGGTTCGGGACCATCCCTTAACGTCCCAACCGAAGGACGTCGTGCTCAGGATATCTTTATTTCGTTTTTGTAAATAGTTAATTTTTGTGTTTACTTGCGCTAGACTAATATTTATTTGTTAATTAATTTTCAAACTTTCAATAATTACATTTGTAAAAACAATTTTCTTTGATTGTATAAAGATAATTGTGTACTTTCTCCTCTCAGTAAAACTCTAGACGTTGTCTTTTGGTCAACAAAGATGTTCGTTAGAAAGTAGAGAATAAATAGTTACTCTCCCATAGGACAGATTATTTATTTATTAACAAATAGACTTATCCACATGGCGGCTACTTCTCGGTAATATTCTCTTTGCCATTTTAGCTGTGTATTTTGCTATAAAGTTAGAGACCTCCCAAGGTTTACGTTGCTCTCAATAAGACATTATTTATGAATGGGTTTCTTCATTTATATTTCATTCACTTTGATGGTACATTGTCAAGAGTGTGTTGCCCCTCTTTGACATAAATTGTTAACATGTTTTGATATATATATATATATATATATATTAGGGTGGCCCTTATTTTGAAAAAGTTTAAATTTCTCAGACCTCCACCAGGAATTTTGTTTAGAATGTTAAAAAAATGACCCCTGTTTTTTTCCAGAATTTTTTGACCATATTAACGCGTGGGGATTTTGCGATTCGAGAGACTTTAGAGCGTAACTTTTGATGCCTCGAATGGATTGTTCTGAAATTTCGTATTCTTATGTTTTGGGGTTCGCTGAATTCAAATTTGATGTCAAAAAACTGTCTTTTGATTTATTACAATACAATTTATTCATTAAATTGTAAAATACAATTTAATGAATACATTTTTCAATGATGTGATCATATATGATTTAGGGGCAGCTGACTTCAATTTTAATATCAAAAATTGATTTTTGACATTTACGGTTGTCAAAAAACTGTCAATAATTCAAAATTAAAAGTATTATTCTGAATTTATTAATTAGTCTTCCAATAGTATAATTTGATGTTTGAAATTTGAATTCAGTGACCCCCAAAACGTAAGAATACGAAATTTCAAAACAATCCATTCGAGGCATCAAAAGTTACGCTCTAAAGTCTCTCGAATCGCAAAATCCTCATTTAAACTCAATTTTAAACTTTAACACCTTACAGGCAAGGGTTAATATGGTCAAAAAAATCTGAAAAAACTCAGGGGTCATTTTTTCAACATTCTAAACAAAATTCCTGGTGGAGGTCTGAGAAATTTAAATTTTTTCAAAATAAGCGCCACCCTAATACCTATATATATAATCAAAATAAGAGTTTTTATTGTAAACCTTATACAGAATAGCACTTAATGGATACCATTGGGTGGGATATCACATGAAAAGTAGTTTGATTTTTAAGTTTCTCGCCATTCTGAGTCCTGTTCTCTTTAACTTGTACTGTCACGACATACCAGATACCCCCAACACACTGTTAGCTACCTATGCTGATGATACTGTGCTTGTATCCCAGCATCCAGATGTATCATCAGCAGTGGAAGCTCTACAAAGTGACACTGCTAAAACGATGGCAAAAGTTACCACACTTCGAAGGACTAACTTGGACACACTCACACAGATTCGAATCAACAATGAGGACATACCCTGAACACCAAATGACGTGACAATTAAGTACCTTGGGGGTATATTTCGACAATAGACTGACATGGAAGACACACATACATAGAAAAGTAACACTCTCTCTGGTGGACATAAGCCCGACTCTACTGTGGGAGTCCTAAATTTTGCCTACCCTAAATTTCTATTCACCTAGGACAGGAGTCTTTAACGAGTACCTGACATCGTTCAGACTCGGGACCATCGCTTAACGTCCCATCTGTAGGACGGCGTGCTTAAGTTTATTTTACCTCCCAGATAAAATAAACTAAGGGCCTCGGTCGGGTTTCGAACCCACGATCTTGAGCTTAAAAGGCAAGCACGCATACCACTGAGCTAACGGCGCCCTCCTTAATGGATTTAAGATTGCTTCTATGGCTCAATCATCTAAAATCTATGATCACATATTTACCGAAAAAGGAAATCTCATTAGAGGATTTACCTGATGAAAATGTGCCAACTTTTCTTTTTAACTTTCACAAGTGGGATTGATCACAAGTGAACTATTGATTTTTAGTCCATTGGTTTTGAAAAATACATTGCCGGTGAATCACCGAAGAATTTTTTTTATTAATTTTTCCCCCAGAATATAAAAACCGACATTACTTATGGGATGACCTGATTCAATGAGCCGATTGTCAATAATAAAAATAACTGAAAATGAGGTTGTGAACGGAGATTCCATGAAATACACTATTAAATATTCTATAAATGGGTCAGATCAGAAACGGATAAGTAATTTTTTTATTGATTATCTGTCAAATCTAAAAAAAAAAAAAGGACTTGACAGCTATAAGGTTCATTTTTCACTTAACTTCATGTTTTATAACTCAATCCACGGGCTGAGCAGTTGGAGAAAAATAACTAATGGGGCAGTCCATGCCAAAACCATATAAAAATCGCGTCGGTTTTCCGATTTCGCTCAAATTTAGCACAGGTGGTTTCTAGCACAAAACATATGAATTTTCCCAAAAATTTGAAGTCATTATCTCAAAAACTGCACTTTCTAGACCCCTCCTTGTTTGAAGGAAATTTTTTTTCCTCAAAATTTTCATATTTTTGATCCATTTGATTATGACTGATATATTTTTTTTCTGTTAAAAATGGTTGAGAATGCACTAAAATAAAGTATCAAAGTACATAATCGATCGGAAATTTTCCGAGGAATTCGAATCTGAGTTCAGATTTTTCTCTGTTTTTGCGCACGCGCACAAAAGAGCTGAATATGAAATCGAATTGTCAAAAAAAAATTAAATTACCGTTTTTTTTTGGCTCGAATTCAGTAAACAAATTCAAAATACCCAGATTTTCGATGTAAATATTCCAAAGTATGAGGTTTCAGCTGCCTTCGGTGAAAATCCGGATAGATATTTTGACGCTACGAATTTTTGAAAAAAAATTAAAAATGTTTTCAGCCTTTTGGCCGTTTTCGCGGGAAATTATTAGATGCCGTCCTTATGGGGATTTGAATTTAAATACAAAATTTCTTGTCGATGCAATCATTCTATCGGTATTTTTGAATTGAAAACCCCCTCTGATCCCCACCTTCTTTTCGACTGTTTCCTCTGAAAATTAATAAGTGTCATCTTTGTGGGGTTTTGGATGTACATATCAAGTTTCTTGTCATTACAACTGCAGTTATTACGGTTTTTGTGTTAGGCTCTCCTCTCCTTTGACTACAAATCAATAGGTGTCACCCTTATGGGGTACTGGATAGACATATACATTTCTGTATTGATACATTCATTCTATCGGGAGTTATCCTGTTCACAGACATATATATTTTTTATTTTTGGAATCTGAGTCGAAAAATATGAAATTCCACTAAAAACTCAAACATCGAATTATTGATTATAAAACTTCCCCTATACAACTTACAGCAGGTGAAATAAAAAATTTATATAAACACGGGGTCCGGAAATACTTTTTTTTTGCATTTAGAGTACCTATATATATACAAAAAAAATGCACTTTTTTCAAACATTTTGGTGACTATCAAGATATTCATGTTATCCAAATACAATTTTTTTTTTTTTCAAAAATTTTGGAAGAGGAGGGGACAGGAGAGAATTTATTGTCAAATAATAGATAATAAAATATAAATTTTTCTAATAGTTTTTATTTTTGTGTTTCATATAAGGATGACAAGAAAGAAGTCTTTGACTTCAATAACATAAAAACTTCGTCTTTATGTATATTATATTTATGTTTTTACCTAGTTTTCTTTTATTGAGACACCTCAGAGTGGAAACAGAAACAACATTCATATAGTCAACAATTAATAATTAGTTTTTTTTTCTTTTTAAATGAATATATCATTTATTTTCCTTTAAAAATCTGTTATTTACACATAATTATAATCATTTAGAGGAAATTAATACAATTATTTTACTTTTTACAAATTTTTCTTAATAAATAAGAAATTATATTCATTTTTTTTTTAAATATAAATAATCTACTACACTGAAAATTTAATTTTAATTCTAAATTATACATAATTATATAAATGTATTAATAGTGGGTATTTACATGTTGCATTATCACCTAAAATATAATACAATTAACTACATGAAAATGCTAGAATCTTTTTTTTTATTTATATATATATTTATATATGTATATGCTTCTTCTTTTCTTTTCTTATCTATGTAAATAGATGGAAAATAATTTTTTTTTTTTTTGTAGTAATTTTCATTTATAGGTCATTTCATGTCTAATCAAGTATGGATGCGACCTCTTTAGACATTTATTAAACATATAGTAAGAAAAAGTGTGGATTGTTAGGCCACTATATAGCTTTTTGGTCCATTTTTAATAATTAATAAACAAAATGGCAACTTATAGATGCAGTCTTCATATATATACGACTTTTATTTATTAATTTTTTTTTCTCCTATATTAGTATTACGTCGCACCAATAATGATTACCAGATGATCAAATTGTTGCCATTCTGTTCTATACAAACATTAGTAGTCGGTATAAATATTAATTTTATTCATAATAATGAGACGAGAGATTCGAAACCCTGATTTTCAAATGCTAGTATTTCCTACTACACAGTGTGTGTGATGAGGTATATTAGGACCCGGGCTAAAAAAAGCAAAAAAACAAAAAAAAACATAGTTTTCTGTATTCAGGTTTTGTTTTGGAGAATCTGCATATATATAATGAGAAAAAAGAAGAAAATAATACAAACAAAATAAAGGAATATAAAAAATAATAATATAAACGAAGAATGTAAAAAATAAGAAAAGAATGTGGAAAATAAATAAATAAAATAAGGCAAAACAAAGAAAAGAATGTGAAAAAAGGAAAGTATGTAAATGCTTAAATAAAAAATGTAAATAAATGTAAAGTTAAAGAAAATACTGTAAAAATAAATTATATCAATAATTTCAACTATTATATTGATTTATGAACGATTTTTTATTCCAGATTTGGAGAAAAATACAATTTTTTGAAAAAGTTAAATTTAGTTTTGAGAATTATGCTTTCTTTTCCCTAAAAATATTTAGATAATTAACGATATAGGATGACTTTTTTGAGTTGAATAGAAAAAGAGATAATTATTATTATTATATTTTTAATGTAAGAATACATACAAATAAGTATATCCAGAATTACAAAAAAAAAAAAAAAAGTTTCATGAAATATTCCACACTTTTTCTTAGATCCTAGAGAAAGTTCATAGAAATGAGAGGGATGTCATAAGGGTGGTTTATTTGGCATGGGATGACCTTTTAGTACAAATAAATTTTAAGAACATCATAGTTTCAGAAAAAAGGGCTGTATTTAGAACTGATGGACATTGAACATTTATTCCTAGACAAATTAGGCGCAACACAATCGGGTTAATATTTTTAACATTTTTGACAAAACAATATCTGAATAAAAGCTGTACGATGAAGCAATTATTCTTGAAATTATAGAAAATAAATTTTTGAGTTAGGAATATATTGATATATATATATTTTTTTAAATATAGAAAATTGCTTATAATAAAGGTTTTATTCAGAGAAAGTGTGCAGTTCTTATTGTTAGAAAAAAAATTGAGGATCAGTCGGGGTGAATGATACAGAATTTGAAATATTTTAGTAATTTTTAATATTTTATAGGTCAACAAAGCTTAGGAGTTAAAGCGAAAGTTGATTTTTGTTATATATTCACCTCGACTGATCATATATGTGTATAGCCTGTTAGATGAATGTTCGTCTTTGAGGCGGGAGTGGCTTTCTTCAGACTGTTCCACAAACATCGACCGGCTTCTCTTTATAAGGTTTTGTTTATTCACCAATTGTTCAGTGAATAATATTTTCTGAATGGTTAGAGCATCCTCAAGAAAGAACTTTCATCTCACAATCTGTACTTTTTAAAATAGAAAAAAAAAAAAAATTTAGAAGTCTTTATCTCAAAAACTCACTTTTATGTACATTTCGTTTATCTCTCAGTGTCTCCTACCTCTCTCAGAGAAAGAAATATAAAAAAATGTATTTACAAGATAGTATGCCTCCGCCATTGGTGTTAAAAAATAAAATAATATAAAAAAGAATACTGGAAAGAAAGATGCGAACGAAGGAGGCAGATAGGACAGAGAGAGTGAAGGATGTGGCGGAGCTGGTAGTGGAACTGTGGTTCAGCGCAATGCTGAGGGCAGCAACCAGCGAAGTAGAAGTGGGGCTCAGCGCAGTGCTGCACGGGCGACAAGGAGAGCAGCGAGCAGCGGCTGGAGAATAGCAGCAAGACAGGAGGCTCGACTGCTGCTGCTACTGTTCCCATGCTGCATCGCTGCCGGATGTTCTCCTGGCACAAAACCAACAAATACTACAGAAAATGTATATTTTTTAAGGTAAATAACAAGTGTACCTCAATACTATGTATACCTAAATAACATGTCATGTTATTCAGGTACACATGTTATTCTCGCTCATTTGCTGCAACAGCGACATAACTCAAAAACTTTTCCAGAAGGAGAATTTCAAACTTTTGACGTTAATAACTAATCAATAACTAGATGCATTCATTCGAAAATAACTTATCAGTATGTTTTATTGAAAGAATACAATATAAAAGAAGAGAAAATATACAGTAACAGCTCGAGGTGTTAGTGAGGTTTCTCCCTTAACCTCATAACTACCCTCACTTTGAATTATGTCATTCTTGCAGTTTTATTTTATCTGGGAGGTAAAATAAACTTAAGCATGCCGTCCTTCGGATGGGACGTTAAGCGATGGTCCCGAGCGTGTACGATGTCAGGTACTCGTTAAAGACCCCTGCCCTACAAAAATTTAGGGTAGGCAAAATTTAGGACTCCCACAGTAGAGTCGGGCTCATGTCCACCAGAGTGACGAAAGAGCGCTCTGGTAGAAGGCCGTAGATACAACCACGTAGTTAAAGCCCAGACATGAATCACGTGCGGGCTAGAGCGTAGGGCTTTGGTCGCATGGTCTCACCATGGTTTGCGGGTTCGAATCCCGTCCGGGAGTGAGTTTTATTTCGTAGATAGAACTCCCTCCCGGGGCCATGGATGTCGTAAATAACTATATATAAACACATTGACATGGCTAAAATATGCACCGATCATAAAGCCAAAAAAAAAAAAACTAACTAACCTAAATAACATGTGTTCCTAAATAATATGTATACCTGAATAAAATGTACCAATACCTAAATAACATGTGTACCTAAATAACATGTGTACTTACAATAACTAGACATGTAAAATAATTATTTATTTATATATCGAGGGTGTCAAGTCCACAGGTCTTATATAATTTTTGCCAACTTTTCAGGAGAGAGAAAAAAACTGATTCCAGGCAATAATAGTGATTAGACCTTATCACGTACCATCTATTTTCGGCACTATCGAGTTGAGATATCGATAAACCCCTGGTTTCATTACATCCGTAATCGGATCTTCTATCGTATGAGCCAATAAAAAAAAGGTCTATTTTTTAGATACGACCTGTGGTCTTGACACCCTCGATATATGCAAAATAAAAATAGCTTAAATTGATTCTATATGGGCCAAAACGTAAAGAAAATGTTTAAACAGGATGCTGAAGTTAATGGAAAAAAAATATATAAATGCATATAAATCGCAGCCCTAGTTATTTATAACCTGTATTGTACTTGTGTTTTTATTTAAAGAAATAAAGACAGTTTATTATTATTATTATTACTAAAAATATATGAAAGTAATTTGTTTAAAATATTAAATTTTATTATCTAGAAAGCAAATGTTCACAAGTAATTTTTCCTTAATCTTATGAAAGTTGAGAAGATTTCCAAGTGAGATTACAAAGGAAGTTGAGATGAATCCGGGATTCAGGAGGAAACATATTCGTGGGTGGTTCTGAATAAGAGCCGTCATGCGTGAACCTATAATCTGCTTTTAGATCTTTTGTGATGTGAGGTTTGGTCAGTCTGAGTCCTCAGTTATCTACGCCAGAGAAGAGAGAGAGAGAGAGAACATTTATGGAAATCTCTTGTGTAGAGCTGTACCAAGAGAACCGGATTGAATACCGTACAAAGGGATTCCGAAACCGAGATATGAACAATACAACACAAATTACAAACACAATAAGCTTTGCTTCAAGGAACATTATGGATATTATTTGAAACACCGAGAGCTTTTGTGACTAAAGGTTGAGAAAACAATTTGTAACCAACGGGAAGAAATGGCACGCGTTTCACCGAGAAAACTCAAAAAATTTAGTTTTTCCAACAAAAATTTTTTTTCGGTACAGTAGAACCTCTATAAGTCAAAGGAGACGCCAAAAAATTCGAGTTATAGAGTTTTCGACTTAAGCGGATTTTGATTCGACTTGTAGAGAGATTCATTCTAACTAATTTTGAGTTAGAGAGGTGAAATAAATAAAAATTCAAGTTACAGAGGTAACAAACATATTTATATTTACTATAAATCAACATTATTTCAAAACATCCTTAAAAGTCAGTAATTTTTTTTTTGCTTTAGATAATTGGTAATCCTATTTATTGTATACTCCTAAATTGTTTTCTAAGAAACAATGGTGTACATTGTCGGCAAATTCTTAAAGTCGGTAACTTATTCTTCTTCGAGCTAAAGAGGTAATAAGTTTCAAATAATCGAGTTGTAAGGGTTGTAAAATAAAACATTGCTATGTTCGAGATACAGAGGTCTAATTTATTTTTTCGAGTTACAGAGGGAAAATATGTACCAAAATGGCTTGTAGAGACTCACTGATTATTTCGACTAATAGAGGGTTGAGATTTCGAGTAATGGAGGTTTTGGGGCTTGAAGGGAAAGGAACAAAACTTGTTTTAGAGTTTTGGAGGTTTCCGACTTATCGAGGTTCGACTTAAAGAGGTTCTACTGTATATCTATCGATCGATTGGGTTAAAAATCAATAGTTGACGAACGTAGAAGTTCCCGAAACATCGTTGGGGGATAAAGACACTTCCGAAGAGTTTTTTTTTTTGAAAAATAGTTATCTTAAATTTTATTAAATTTAAAAAAGTGTCTACTTATTATGAATATATAAAAAAAAAAAATAATACAGGATATTATCTTGTATTATTTATTATTTTTTTTATATATATTCATATATTTTGAAGGGGGGCGCCGGTAGCTCAGTGGTATGCGTGCTTGACTTCTGAGCTTAAGAACGTGGGTTCGTAACCCGACCGAGACCCTTAGTTTATTTTATCTGGGAGGTAAAATAAACTTAAGCACGCCGTCCTACAGATGGGACGTTAAGCGATGGTCCCGAGTCTGAACGATGTCAGGTACTCTTTGAAGAGCCCTACCCTAGGTGAATAAAAATTTAGGGTAGACAAAATTTAGGACTCCCACAGTAGAGTCGGGCTCATGTCCACCAGAGTGACGTAAGAGCTCTCTGGTAGTAGGCGATATGACCTCGTAGTTAAAACCCGGGCATGAGTCATAAAACCTAACCTAACCTATATTTGTAAGTATTTATTTGTACAGTTTTTATTAATTTCATTTTACTTTTTCTAATGGTTTTGTTGTTACTACTAATCATAGATCTGTTAGACTCAAGTAGTTATAAATCTAATTTATAAGCTATCTTAATGTATAAATTCATTTGACGTATCCTATTACTATGTATTGGTTTAACTGAAATAAATTATTATTATTATTATTAGGGTTTTTGAATTGAGCCCCCTCCCCTGAACCCCCCTTACCTTCTGATGAGATATATCTGTAACTTGACAGGTTATGACCTCATTGGGTTTTGACTTCAAATATGAAATTTCAAGTCCATATACTTATTACATCGGCAATTATTGGGGTTTTTGAGTTAGGCCTCTCCCCTAATCCCCCCCTCCCCTTTGACCGATTTGGCTAAAACTCGATATAAGTGTTGTCCTTGTCGGGTTCAGGTTACACATATAAAATTTCACGTCGATACATGCATTTTGTCGGGAGTTATCGTGTTCACAGACAGTCGGAAAACATAAAATTCACTTGGAAAATCCGCATCGAATTTTTGACCGATTACATAACTTCTCCTATATTTCTTATAAATAAATAAAATAAAAGGAGATAAATATATATAAAAGAGATTTCTTTACATCCTAAAAAATATTTTTTGTCGAAAAACGTTTTCTCTAAAGCCTGTCATACACGGTCAGTTTGGTGTGTCAGTTTGGCTTGAACACATCGAACTGACACACCAAATGACATCATGCCAAAAAAATGAACTGATGGTTTGATGAAATTCCATCAAATGGTGTGACACATCGAACAGACGACAAGCCTATTTGACTGTGTGTGGGGTTTGAATCAGTTCAGTTCTTCAAACTAGCCATTCTGCGCATGCTCCGGCGTTATCAATTATCAAAAGTTAAAATAATTATTTTATGTATATTTTGATTTCTTTGTTTTCAATAAATAAAATTTAGTTTTAAAAGTTAATTAATAATTATTGTTTAGTGTGTGCTGTTTATTATTGTTTTTAAAAAATGAAAATTTGAAAGTCAGTCTTTAACCCAAATTTTTCTTCGATTTTTTTTTTGGATGCAACAATGTAAATAGCCACAGCACCATATAACAACAATTCCTCATTACTTGACATTTTTAATTTAATTTATTATAAATTATTTAGACAAACAAATCAAAGCTCGAAATAAACTTTTATTCCAAAAAAAACAAGATGACTGACCGTGTGTAGACACCAGACCTATCAGTTCGATTTGATCAGTTAAAACCGATAACACACCAAACTGATCGTGTATGACCCCCTTAAAACCAATGGTTCAGCAGTTATAAGAAAATAAACAAATTAAATTGTTTATAACAATTGATAGCGCTAAAATTTTTCAATACTGATAATTTTGGCTCAATCTACTCTTCAATTCTCAATGTTTATGATTTTTTTCACATTTTTCTGAGTTTTGACTTCAAATATGAAATTTCAAGTCTATATACTTATTACATCGGCAGTTATTGGGGTTTTTGAGTTGAGCCCCCCTCTGATCCTTCTCTCCTTTGACCGATTTGGCTGAAAATCGATAGATTTTGTCCTTATTAATGCATGTATCAACATGAAATTTGTTACATGTATTCAGAATCCCATAATGACGACACCTATTAATTTTCGGAATCGGCTGAAAGGGGATCAGACTCAACTTAAAACCCCCAATAACTGCCGATGTAATGAATGTACATGAAATTTTATATTTAGTTATTGTGACATGCCAGGTTTTTATCTACTAGTTCAAATCGCCTACTACCTGAGCGATTTTTCGTTGCTTTGCTGACATGATCCCGACTCTACAATGGGAGTCTTAAATTCTGCATACCCATATTTAGAGGGGTCTTTAACAAGTACTTGACATCGTACAGGATCATCCCTTAACGTCCCATCCGATGGATGGCGAGCTCAAAATTTTTACTTTACTTAAGAGCTCAGAAAGCAAGTACGCTACCTCTGAGCTGCCTGCGCCTTCAGTAATATAATTTTATTTTATTAATTTATGGACAGACAATGCTAACGAAACTGAGGTAAGGAAGAGAATCTTTGCGGCATAAAAGTGCTACTATTGTCTCAGCAAGCACTTCAGAAGCAACCACATATCCAGGCAGACTAAATCTGTCCTATATAAGACCCTTATCCGCCCAGTTCTTCTGTATGGCTCAGAAACCTGGACAACTTCAAAAATGAGCGAACAGAGCCTATTAGTGTTCGAAAGGAAGGTTCTGCGCAGAATATTTGGAGGAGTGCAAGTAGGCCATGCATGGCGCAGACGCAACAACCAGGAGCTCTACAAACTATATAGAGAACCAGATGTCCTGAAAGTCATGAAGATTGGGCGGTTAAGATGGGCAGGACATGTCGCCAGGATGGAAGCTGCTAATGGAGCCCATTCATGGAGTAAGACGGCGAGGGAGACTTAAGCTGAGATTGGCAGATGGTGTGGCCGAATATGCCCGAAACATATTCCGGGAACTGGATGGCAGCCGCACAGGATCGAGACAATTGGCGGCTGTTGGTGGAGGAGGCCAGGACCTGTCACCGGGTTGTAGCGCCACGATTGATTGAATTTATGGACACACAATTTAGTTGAGGATTTAGGAACCCATATGTCATTGAATATTAGCGCAAACTTTCGACTGGTTTTGGAGAGGAAACTATAAGTGATTCACCGTTTTTTTTTTTTAAATGTCTATCAGATAGGAAGTTTTAAATGAAGGATTTAAAATTCTAATTGGATTAGAATCTTCTTTGATTCTTAAAAATGAAAAAAGAAAAAAAATGAGTGAGTGGTACAGATGGATATCGGTCCAACTGAGAGAAGAGATTAGATTAGTGTTGGCCTCTGTAGCCCTTTCAGCGTTTGGAGCAACATAATCTTCCGTTCCTATTGAGGACGACTCGGCAACTTCATTTAGTTGCTTCCTTTGAACTCTTTTCATTTTCTCTTCCGAAGGACATACACGAAGAGGGGGAGAAAAAAAAATCTTCTAATGACGATGAAGAGTCTATATGTATCCATATGAAAAGAAATAATTGAAATAAATCTTTAAGAATGAAAAACGTTTATATCAATGAGTGATCTTCAAAAGAACGTATAGAAGTATGTAGAAAGCGTTTAATAAAATTTTCAAAAGCCCCGATTAAAAAAAAAGTTACCTACGTGAAGAATTTTTTTTTTTTTTTAAGAGCAGACTGAAAGACACGTTTTATATAGAATATTATTTTTGCGAAAGACAAGCCAAAAACATTCTTAACAAAAGCTAATTCTTTTTAGACGTTTTATTTGATATACGTGCAAACAATTGACGCGGTTGACGCGAAAAAGTTTCTAAACGCCAAAATAACACTTCCTTCGGCTGCCATGTTGAGAACTACTGGTGGCTGTTAGAACCTTCTTCCAAGAGGCTCAACGCTGACGTGGGCTCAATACTACCAACTGCTGCTGTAACGGCAAAAAAACACTTCCCTAAACAGTCCCTAGAGACCTATAGAACCTGATTCCACAGAAATCTCATTTTCGACTAAAGTGGCGCTTAGAACCTTTTTCGCGTCAAACACTCAATTAGTCCTATCGAAACATTGGTTCTTACCATAAATAAATTTACAAATATCAGTAAAGTAAATGGTATTTCGTCATATCTCATGGATATAAACGCAACTCTACTGTGAGAGTCATTGGAATTTAAATGCTGCCTACCCAGGTTTATTCTGGTAGGATCTGACTTCGTACAGGCTCGGGAGTATAACTTAACATCCATCAGAAGGACGGCGTGCTCAAAAATGTCACCTTTCATAATAAAAAACCTAAGGGCATTGGTCGAGTTTTTAACCCGCGATTTTGTGCTCAGAAGGCAAGCAACTTCTGGCGCCCTCAGTAATAGTATTTTATTGTATTTATTATATGTATTATTATAGTATGTATAGTAATAATAATATAAATAATAATAATGCAATTATATATGAAAGTTTTAATTTTAATTTTGTTGGCAGAGGTCCACCACGAATATCATATAATTTCTATTGTAATTACTTTTAATATTTTTATTATTATAATCAATTTTTTTAGTTATATACTTAGTTATATTACTTGACTGATATTAGTTAATTTATTTATTTAGCGTAGGTCAAATATAAACGTCGAAAAAAAAGCAAAATATAAAAAATATATTTTTTCTTTGAAAATTTGGTTTCTTTTTTCTCTCTATATTTTGCTTTGTGAACCCTGATCATCGAAATATCGTCCTGAAAGAATATTTATTTATGGAAATATAAATATAAAATATTTATAATTAAAAATATAAATAATATCAGTTGTATTAAGAATGTTATATTCATTATTATTTATTTATTTTCAGAGAATAGTGGACTAATCTGTAGGTAAAACTTAAGAAGGTACTCACCATTGAGTACATGTACGATGACAGAAGCCGCATGAGATGATGAAGGGGCACAGGTATAGTTGCCAGAGTCTGCAGGAAGAGCTCGAGCGATTTGAAGTCTGGAGGTCCTCGTCTGTTTCTCTGTCAGAACTGAGATACCGCCTCGTTGTGAGTAGTTGATCACATTGTTCCCTCTGTACCTGCAACAGAAACACAACACATACAGTGACGGATCTACAGTTTTTGGAGAACCTAAGGCTTTTTTATTGAAGGCCCCCCCCTCCAGAAATTTGTTGAGGAAAAATGTGTTAAGGAAATTAGTAAATAAATATTTTAAATTAAATTAAATTTTCGCTCTTCCTCCATTCTACCGATGGGTATTATATATAATATTTGACTTACATAGTGGATTTTAAACTCTTTTACTAAATTTCGATACAGAGAAGCACTACATTGAAGATGGAAACAAATTATGTTTGATGCGTACTACAGTAGAACCTCTATAAGTCGAACATCAAGGGAGACGCCAAAAAATTTGAGTTATAGAGTTTTCGACTAAGGCAGATTTTGATTCGGCTTGTAGAGGTTAAGATTCATTCTAACTAATATTGAGTTAGAGAGGTGAAATAAATAAAAATTCAAGTTACAGAGGTAACAAACATATTTATATTTATTATAAATCAACATTATTTCAAAACATACTTAAAATAAAAAATACGTAGTATATGTAGGTATTAAAAAAAGTCAGTAATTTTTTTGCTTTAGATAATTGGTAATCCTATTTATTGTATACTCCTAAATTGTTTTCTAAGAAACAATGGTGTACATTGTCGGAAAAGTCTTAAAGTCGGTAACTTATTTTTCTTCGAGCTATAGAGGTAATAAGTTTCAAATAATCGAGTTGTAAAGGTTGTAAAATAAAACATTGCTATGTTCGAGATACAGAGGTCCAATTTATTTTTTCGAGTTATAGAGGGAAAATATGTACCAAAATGGCTTGTAGGGTTTCACTGATTATTTCGACTAATAGAGTTTTGAGATTTCGAGTAATGGAGGTTTTGAGGCTTGAAGGGAAAGGAACAAAACTTTTTTTTCTAGTTTTGGAGGTTTTCGACTTATCGAGGTTTGACTTAAAGAGGTTCTACTGTATAATGAAGCTTAGGGGACAGTTGCTATACCTGAATTTCAAACTGAGAAGATTCCTCTTTTCGCTGTGTAACCTGAGGGAGTGGGAGGACCTGTTCCATTTTGTTGGGGTATGTCCCGTCCTTAGAGAGGCCAGACAGAGGTGGCTGGGCAAACCTACCTTAGGGAGAGGGGAACTCATCGCTTTAGTGAATGAGCCTAACTGGAATCGGATATATAACTATGCAGAGCGGCATCCAAATATAGATTCAGCAATTTAATTTCTAGGGCCCAAACAAACCTCCTTCCTTCATGTAACTTTGTGGTTATTACCATTTACCATGTTGTTTCGTTAGTTTTATTTGGTTTCCAGCCACCAAACTCTTTATTTTTTCATTGTATTATTATTTGTAGTTTTATATTATATTACCATCCAATCATGTTTATCTATCTTATTTCGTATATTTCTTGGAATGATGTAATTTTTCTTCTTTTAATAAAAAACATTCTATTCTACTAAATTTTGATACATTCATTGCATCAAGAGTTATTAAGATTTTTGCGTTAAGACCCTGATCCCCTCTTTCCATTCGTGCGATTTCGCTGAAACTTGATGGATGTCATCCTTATAGAGCCTTTTTACATATGAATATTTTTGGTGTAATACATTCATCACAACGGCAGTTATTAGTGGTTTTCCGCTAAACCCCACTCCTCATAGGCCAATTAGGCTGAAAATCAATAGGTGTCCTTAATAATGTATTCAGACAGAAATATATTGGTCAAATATAAATAGAGGAAGGAAGCAAGATAGATTTGAGATATTTGTGGATTAAGATAAAGGGAGGAAGCTCTCTGAGGACTTGGACTGAGGCCCTGCCATTGTCAACAGAAAGTGGGTAGATGAAAGGAGACTGTGCAGAGCGTCTTTGTTCAAAGTGTGTCGATCTACCAGTCGCCACCTTACTTGAGGGACACCCCCCCCCCCCCCCCCCCCCCCCCCTCCTCTACCAAAACTCCAAACCAAGGGACTCTACCACATTCAGACTCTTTGTATTCCACGGTCCTCCCTAAACCAAATGGAAAACCCGCCTTACCCTCAGCCTTATCGTGAAAATACATTTTCAATGTTGCTTTTTCCCCAAAATTGAAGTTCTATATGTAGCCATGTGCACACAGAGAGAATACAATAATACCGCCCTTATATATGCCTTATACACAAATTTGTAATATAGGAAAATTTATCGAATATAATTCACAAAATTTTTCATTAGAATATTTTAATTTTCATTAGGAAGTGATGATAAGTGATTTGTTGTATAATTGTTAGTGTATGCTATATAATTGTATGTTTTATTGTTTTTTTAGGTGTGCAATACATTCTGCTGTTTGCAAAAACTGAGGTGAGTCAGGCATATCTGTATAAAAAACTCAGTTAATGTTTTAATAATTATCAGTAACTTCTCACCTTGTATGTTCTTTATGAATATATTAATACTTTAAATAGATTTAAATTGAATTCAAAGGATTTTTTCTAGCCTTTTTGTAGACAACAACAGCTATGAATATTTTTATCGAAAAAAAGTAGAAGTTTGTACGTTAGAACACTGAAAAAAGCGGCTCAAAAAAAGTGGTGTCCGATGGTAAACCGAAAAGGGCTTCGCCCGGATTTTTACGTTTGAAAGAGAATAATAATTATTCTATTTTGCGAGAGAATTTTGTCTCTCAATTGATTTCAATGAGGATTTCGTTTTTCGGTGATTATTCCTCCGTGGTATGTTCGATTTCAGATTTTTTTAGTAGTAAACCATCGTCACCGTGTCCACTACCATCGTGGCAAATTTCAATGTGATCGGTAAAGGGGTTTAGGAGGAGTACGAGTACAACGAAATACATGAGTCACCTGAAAAAAAGGGCTTCGTAAATTGTTCAAACAAAAGTTGCAGGGTTTAAAGGGGGGACATATAATGGTAATACGAAATTTAACCTCGAGTGTCGTTTTCAGGGTTAAATCAAGGTCAACTTCGATTTTCTCAATGGAAACCCATAGTTTTAATTGCATACTTGTATTCTACGTGAAAAAATACGTATCTTTTGTAGGAAAAGTTTTGTTTGAAAATGCCAATTTTTTATGGTTGGTTTTTAGAATTTAAAAACACAAATTTGATGCACAAAGAAATAAACATCGATTAAATTAAAAAAGGATGTTATTGTAACAAAGAGTCAATATTTTACACAAAATGTATTTATTTATTTATTTTAAAAGTAAATAAAATGTAAACATAACTGAAACAAAGAAGTTATTTATTACTACGAGGTGTAAACAATAGACCTAATTCTGTTGTAGTTGATATCTTGTGCTTTATCTAGACGTACACAATATCACTGATGAAATATTGAATTTTTCTAAAAATTAATAATGGAATATTCAATTATCCCGGAGAAAATTGAAATTATTTTCATTTATGGAGAAGCTCGTCGAAGCATAAAGAATGCTGTTGAATTGTATGCTGAACGTTTTCCCGATCGAAGGCCAATATCTACATCGTCTTTTTATCGTGTTGTAAATCAATTTTCTGAAGATGGTTCTATTCAACCAAAAAAAAGGAAACCATGGAGAGTGAATGTATGGTACGGAATTATTGGGGATAAACGTATAGGCCCTTTTTTCATTGATGGTAATTTAAATGGAGAAAAGTATGCAGAATTTTTAGACCAACAATTACCAGAGCTTATTGAAAATTTGACCCTTCAAGAAAGAATGAATATGTGTTTCCAAAACGATGGTTGTCCAGCGCATTATGCAATAACAGCACGTGAATTATTAAAACGAGACTATCCTAACCGGTGGATTGGTCGAGGTGGTCCAGTAAACTGGCCAGCTAGGTCACCGGACTTAACTTCACCAGATTTTTTTCTATGGGGGTATTTAAAAGAACAAGTATACAAAAATGTGCCAACTACCACTGAAATTTGAAAGAGAGAATCAGAAATGCATGTCGAGAAATTGACAGAAAAACTTTATTAAGGACGGTGCAATGTTTCATTACACGTGTTGAAAAATGTATTGAAGTTCAGGGACATCATTTTGAACATTTATTAAGATGATAATTAATTGTTGATAATTGGTGTGAAATTATTCAATTAAAATTTGTTTTCTAAATTGTGTGTAAAATATTGATTCTTTGTTACAATAACAATCATTTTAATTTAATCTATGTTTATTTCTTTGTGCATCAAATTTGTGTTTTTAAATTCTCAAAACCATAAAAAATTGGCATTTTCAAACAAAACTTTTCCTACAAAAGATACGTATTTTTTCACGTAGAATACAAGTATGCAATTAAAACTATAGGTTTCCGTTGAGAAAATCGAAGTTGACCTTGATTTAACCCTGAAAACGACACTCGAGGTTAAATTTCGTATTACCATTATATGTCCCCCTTTAAACCCTGCAACTTTTGTTTGAACAATTTTTTTCGATAAAGCTTATTTTTCGATTTATTCTTGTTTTTCAGGTTAAATGAATCACCCGGTATATTTTTGTGGGATTAAACAATAAAAAATTTAAACAAGTTCTTCGTATATTTTAACGCAGTGTAGTTAGATAGCGTTACGTAATACAATTCAAGACTCCTCTCTCATGCTGTCATGAAATATATTCCATTAATTCAAGAAAAACTTAATATATTTTGTGGAATCTGCAGACTATAGAGAAAGTTTTATTTTAGAAAGTTTGCGCATTTCTAAAAAAAAATATAGTTAGTAAAAATTGACTTACCCGTAGATGAAATTGATTTACCAGTAGATGAAATTGACTTACCAGTAGATGAAAGATGGGGGTTCTGGAGTCTCTCTGACCACGCAAGTTAGGTTGATATCACTTCCACTCTTGATGTACATCTCACTTTTACCCAGGATCTCAGCCTGAGACACTGAAACAGAAGCCATGAGGAATATAGTTTACAGATTTGGATGAAAGAGAAGCCATCAGTTCTAAAGAGAAACATATAAGCTATAGATGTCCAAGGGTTTCATGTGGGAAAACAAACTCACAAAATCCAAATTGTAGTAGTAATATAACATCGAAGAAAAATATTAGTTACGAAATATTAGTTGTGGTCGGGGTTTATAGGATATTAAAATAATAATGATAATGGGGCGTAGGTTAGAGGGTTTAGTCTAAAAAATGAAAATTAAAAAATACAAGTGAGGAGCAGCGGTGTAGGTGAAATAACAAAAGTGGTGGTTAGGAGGGAGGGAGGGCGTTGCCCCTGCTCTCAAAATAAATACTAAACCAGTAGTATCACTACTGCTGAGGTTCCCGTTTTACGACGGCCGCCATCTTGCGCATTAGCCCTTGGCTCAAAACCCGTCTTTCTCCCCTACTCATAAGAAAAAAAGAAGATAGGTAAACCACTGGCAATATACTTACCCAGAACGAAGAATCTTATTAAATAAAATTGTAAGAAAATCTATCTATCTGTATATTTAGTATTTTTGAAAAATATTTGGGTTTTATCCGCTTCAGGTTGAATAAAGTTGGATTTTACCTCAGGAATGTACCTTGGTAGTTCAAGATCGCGGATTCGAAACCCGGCCGAGGTCCTTTATTTTTTTTATATGGGAGGTGAAAAAACCTTGAGTCTTTCGGATGGGATGTTAAGTGATGGTTCCGAGCCTTACCCTAAGGTTAGGTTAAGAGTTAAGGACCCCTACCCTAAGTGAATAAACATAGTTAGGCAAAATTTAGAACTCCTACAGTTCACGTTCACCAGAGTGAAGAAAGAGCGCTCTGGTACTAGGACCTTGTAGTTGGAGCCCAGGCATGAGTCATAATAACTAATCAACTAACTGTATCGACACACAATTTAGTGTGAGGATAAGTCCAAACGGTCGATTGGCTCGAAAGCATAAACATAATTGATTACAACTTTTTTTTTTTTTGAAATAGTTTCCATGTTATTAATCTGTACTTTTATAAAATACGAGTTCTGTGTTTAGCTGACTATCTTTGTGTATTTGCGATAAACTTCGGAACCCGTCAACATATTTCGATGCTATTTTCACTTACATTTAGAATATTTTTCAAGGAAGGCGTTAGGCTACATATCATCACGCTTTACTATCTGGTTTGTAATTTTACATATTTATTGTGCTTCGGTTTTTAATCCAGATTTTGGTTTATTAATATGTCTAAAGTTGAGTGCAAACTCTTCTGAGAAACTTGAATCCTCTGGCTTTATGCAACGGCATGCGGCTGGGAGTCGTAACATTAAAGCCAAACCTGATCGAAGCCACCATCATCACCGCTTGCGCTGCAGGAGATACTGTATTTATTCCGCGCATACCAATGATACCGTCCGATTACCCATTCCGTTTCAAACGGTTGCAGTTTCCAATCAAAATCAAGGGACAAACCCTAATGGAAACCGGTGTTGACTTACAAAATGAATGCTTCTCACACGGACAACTATACGTCGCCTGCTCCCAACCGCCAACCGCCAAGAAAATGATACAGGTACTGCAGCTAGTGTAGGTATAAATATGCTTAACAGATATATTTAATGACCTTTGAAAGAAATTTCCTTCTTCGCCTAAATAATGAACTCATGCCTCACCACTGGGTGTAGCATTAATAAGCAGAATACAGTTGCGGCAATCAAAATGTAGGTCTCTAATGGATTAGTACTAGCTCAACTTGGGGAGTGTAGTCAGAGGGGGTAGGTTGGACATTAGCAGACATATAGGCTGGGAGGTCCAAGGTATTATCAAGAATGCCACTGAATTAATTAGAGGAAGCAGAGTGGAGACCAAGGTAATTGTGGTGAAGAAATGTCCAGCACATAGCCTCCAGTCCTAATGGGCTGTCTGCTTCAGCTTCAACCTGCAGCGTTTGTTCTACTCCACCTCATTTCACCAAGCCAATACGAAATGGGACGGTACTTTAGTGTGTTTCTGAGATAAGAGATGGCAGCACTTACGGGGATAACCTTTTCCCCTCTTTTTACTTCCTCAGATAGACTAAATATAAGGGAAGTTATGTAATCGGTCAAAAATTCGACGCTTTTTCAACAGAAATTCCATTTTTTTCCATTAATAATGTGAATCACCAGTGAAATACTTCCCCAGAACGAAAACATTCGACAGTTGACTTACATAGGGGCTCCTAAGTCCTCATACTAAATTTTGTGTGGATAAATACATTACATCGGCAGTTATTAAGGGATTTTAGCCCAAACGATCGATTGGGTTTGGGGAAGAACGAAAACTTAATTGATTAATTCCTGCTGGGCAAGTACATGACGTTTTTAAGATTACGAAATAGGAAATAAACGGAAGTAGGAAAACGGATCACTTTTTTCAGCAGAAGTAATGCCGAAACCCGTAGAGGTTAGGTTAGGTTAGGTTTTATGACTCATGTCCGGGCTTTAACTACGAGGTCATATCGCCTACTACCAGAGTGCTCTTTCGTCACTCTGGTGGACATGAGCCCGACTCTACTGTGGGAATCCTAAATTTTGCCTACCCTAAATTTTTATTCACCTAGGATAGGGGTCTTTAACGAGTACCTGACATTGTACAGGCTCGAGACCATCGCTTAACGTCCCATCCGAAGGACGGCGTGCTTAAGTTTATTTTACCTCCCAGATAAAATAAACTAAGGGCCTCGGTCGGGTTACGAACCCACGTTCTTGAGCTCAGAAGTCAAGCACGCATACCACTGAGCTACCGGCGCTCTCAATAAAACATTTAGAACGAGTCAGATATAGTAGATATTGTACAACATTTTTCTTGATTAGACAATATTTCAAAAATAAGTTAGATCTATTTATTTTATTTATTATATTTTTATCTACATTGAATATTGATTGAAAAGGATATTCAGGCTTCTCAGGATTCCATAGTATTCTGAGACAAGAAGAGCCAATTTGAGGCTGTTTTTCTTCTCAGACAATTGTTCCATGTGTGTGTGTGTTCGTGCCTTTGGGGTATGTCACTGTCCGGACATTGGGCTCTATGATTGATAGTGGAGAGGAAGTGTCACTAAGGTGTTCATTATCCGTTCAGAGGCCTGTTAGTGGTAACGAGCCTCTCTGGGGACCTACAATTCTTTTTTAGAATCACCCCGACCCACTAAATAATGCCTATTTTTTTTTACTTCCTGTTGTGGTGCTGTTGCTTGTCTCCTGCCCTAGCCTGCTTGTTCGGGTGCCCCTGGATTCTGTTCTTTGCTCTTCCCCGATCCCTCCTGCCCTCCTGTGGGATCTCATCACTGCTGTTTTTGTTTTCTTCATTTGTATAAAGAGTGCCCTAGTTCAGTAAGTACAGGAAATATAACAAGGTAGGGCGATAATAACCTAGCCTTATGGGCCTATCGTACCGTCTCCATGGCAGCGCTACAGGTGCTGGCGGGAGCTCCGCCCATAGACTTGGTCTTGGACGGGGCGGTCGCCTTGTGCTACTGTAGATGCAATTTACCCCTGAGAACAGATGTAGATGAGCCCTTGCGCCTCGTCCTGGAGAGTGAGAGTGGACAGAACAGACCAGAGCGTTGCAAGGACATTGTCCAAGACTCCAAAACTGGGTAGTGAACAAGTAGCGATGGTCGCGCTCCTCCGATGGCCAAACGACATTCGCGTATATTCCTGAGTCCGCCTGCGCTCACTTCTTGCGACCGCCTACTTGGGTACAGCCTGATCACTGGACATCTCTGGGGCGATTGACGGGCCGCGGCCCGATGTCTATCCCCGGCGACCGCGAAGTTGAAGCAACTCCACTCCACCGATCCCGAGCTCTCTCGGCGCCACCAGGCAGCCGCAACACCAGGGGGTCTGGGAGCGCCAGGCTGTCCCGCAAGAGACCAGAGGCTGTCGCCCCCAGACACCCATAGCAACAAATTGTAAATAAAACTAATTATTTGTATTGTATTACCTCCTTCCCCGACAATGAGCGGGACGGGTGATTAGCCGGAGCACCCGCAAAAAAAAAAAATATATATAACCTAACCAGTTATTCGCCCCAAATAAACCAACTTCCTGTTAACATACACAGATTTTTTTTTAATTTTTAGGGTCACGATGTAGCAAAACATGTTGAAAACTTTGGATCAAATTTCTGACCGATTACATAACTTCTCGTATACTTGGAATAATTGGAAAAGTAAAAATGGTTACTACCGCCCCCTTTATACCTCTTTTTATGTGCACTCTTGTTATATCTGGGATTGACCCTGCCGGAGTTGATGAAGGAGTCGAACTATCCGGCGTTCGGCCAGAACAGAAAAAGCCCTCTTGACCCGGAGGCCTCTCTCATTAAAAATTTAGTCTTAACTCCCACCGATTTTATCTAGCTGTCTTTCGAGGTTGCCCTCATCATCAGGCAGTCTGATAAAATATTCCACAGATCATAATTCAAAATACAAAAACAATAAAACAATTTAAAATTTCATGGATGGGATCAGATACATTATTCTTCTTATCCACCTGAATGAAAACTGGCAAGACGGAGTGCGTCAGGGCAGACAAACTAATCCCATCTCTAGAGTTGAGGAGGGAGTGGGTCCTATCCTGTCTGCCCTCACGAACTCCGTTCTGCCAGATGTTTTCTTTTATTTATTTATATGTTTTTTGTATTATTATGTTCATTAGAATGTTTTATACCTAAATGCCTGATGATAAAGGCACCTCGAAAGCCGGCTAGCATAAAATAAATTATTTAAACCTGTGAATTACTTCTCACTACATGAGCGACTTACCGACAACGTTGAGTCTGAAGGCTAGTGAGATCTTGGGCTCGGTGGAGACCTGACACTCATATATCCCCGAGTCCCTCAATTGGGGAGAGGCTATCTTGAGAGTCCACTCATCAGATCCGTCCGAGTGAAGCGACTGGAACCTCTGATCGTTCGTGTAGGTCAGTAGAGCTGCTGTCAAGATGTGCAGGTCCCTTTTCCTTATCCAAGAAACCTTAAACAATCAGAACATTTGTGGTTAGAAATGCGGAGAGAAAGAGGAAAAAAAAAGTGATCTGGCCATCACAGGATTTTCTTATACCAATCCTGTTTACAGATCCCTCACCCACTTCCCTTTCTCAAAATCATTTCATATTGGCATTACTGGGTATATGAAAGTAAAGATTTCAACACAGTCAGGGATATTTTGTTTGTTTTATTGTATAGTGTAATTCTGAGAGTGACTTTCTTATACCCAGTAAAGTCACTTTGAAAAGGGGGAGGGTTTGAGAGAGTGATCTGTAAGTGTGGTAGGTTTAAGAGAATCCTATAATGGCCACATCACATATCATTTATCTTTTTTGGACATTACTTTGATATATTTCGAGGGCGCCACTAGCTCAGTGGTATGCGTGCTTGCCTTCTGAGCTCAAGGTCGTTGGTTCGAAACCAGACCGAGGCCCTTAATTTATTTTATCTGGGAGGTAAAATAAACTTAAGCACGCCGTCCTTTGGATGGGACGTTAAGCGATGGTCCCGAGTCTGTACGATGTCAAGTACTCCTTAAAGACTCCCGCCCTAGATGAATAAAAATTTAGGGTAGGCAAAACTTAGGACTCCCACAATAGAGCCGGGCTCATGTCGATCAGAGTGACGAAAGAGCCCTCTGGTAGTAGGCGATATGACCTCGTAGTTAAAGCCCGGGCATGAGCCATAAAACCTAATCTATACTTTGGCCCCGAAGTAAAGTGGTCTCCATTTTCGTTCGATTTCCGCTTTTTATCAGTTTGTTGTCAAATATATATACAGATTTATTTTCATTTTTGGAATCAGGGAGTCAAAAAACATGAAATTCCATTGAAAATGGACGAAAATAAGGCCTCTTTATTTCGGAGCCTAAGTAAATTTACAAGATACCTCTTAAATTTATTATCTAATCAAAAATCTTTTCATATAAAAGTTGTAGAAAACCCCGAAAAGTTTGTGAGATTCCTGCAGAAAACCGTCCTAAAATTCGTATCAAAAAATTTGTTCTTTATTAAATTTTCAATCGCCTACGAGTCCTAACGTTTTTGAGTTGAGCCCCTCTGATCCCCCTTTCCCTTAGGCCGATCCCGCTGAAAATTAATAGGTTTCGTCATTATGTCGATTTGAATTAATATATAAAATTTTGTAACGTTACAATAATTTCAAAAGCATTTGTCATAGTTTTTGTAGTTGTTTGATGTTTTAAGATGTTCCCCATCTTGGTCATTACACCTTCGAGTACATGTTCACTCTTGTTATATACTACTGTTTACCAAACTTGTTTGTCTCGGGACTACATCTACTCAGTATTTTAATGGTTTTTTTTACATATATACTACTACTTATATATTTTTTTTACATATGTATACATGATATTGTTATGTTTGTATATTGATTATTTATTTTTACTCTTTTTCTTTTTTGTTTTTTAAAATTTTTTTATAAATATTTATTGTTTTCCTTCTCTGCTTGTCTTCTGAGCTCAAGTACGTGGGCTCGAAACCCGACCGAGGCCCTTAATTTATTTTATCTGGGAGGTAAAATAAACTTAAGCACGCCGTCCTTCAGATGGGACGTTAAGCGATGGTCCCGAGCCTGTAAGATATCAGGTACTCCCCTGCCCCAGGTGAATAAAAATTTAGGGTAGGCAAAATTTAGGACTCCCACAGTAGAGTCTTTTTTTAACTATTTTTTTTTGTTACTTTTTTTTTTATAACTTTTCTTATATATATATTTATTTTTTAATTTAGTTTCGACTATATTTTATTAATGAGAAAGCGGACCTCATAGTTTTAGTATTAAGCCTACCCCCTAATCAACCCTTCCCTTTGACCGATTTGACTGAAACTCAATACGTTGTTCTTAGAAAATTCTGAATATTCATTTTAAATTTCGTGTGAATACATTTATTTTATCGGTAGTTATGTATTTACAGTATTTGTCGGAAAACCGGTAAAAACTCAAATTTCTGAGAGATTACATAACTTCCTCTATACTTAGTATAGATGAGAAAGTAAAAACTAGGAAAGAGTGCAGAGTCCAATATGTGGAATTGGTTTAATTCAGTTTGGCGAGGCTAGAGACCATGCTGTGGGCCAGATTGGATCCATTGCCATCCCTTTGAAACAGACTTTAATGAAAAATTAATTTGCTCTCAGCCCCTCCGCATTATGGACGGGGACATTTTTTTTCTGTCCCTTTTGCCTTTTTCCCCTCTCCTTTACATCCCCCTAAAATAACATAAATCTCTGTCCTACATACTAACCTCCACTTTAAGCTCCTCTTTGCTTCTATTCTAATGGCTCACTCACTTTGCGGACACAGTAAAAAAAAAAAGAAAGTTAAAAACAATTTTTTATATAAATCGTACAAAAAAAAGCAGAAAATAAATATTTCTCACTTTTTTTTTATATCTTAAGTATTGTAAACATGCAAAAATCTAAGATCTGATTGGATTTCGACGGAAATCTGACGAAAAATAAAGCCACAGTTCAAGACTTAGATCTGAAACATCCTACCGCAAAATTGGTTTCACGTTTTTATATTAAGCCTGCCCCCTTCCATTGGTCGATTTGGCTGAAGATAAATATGGACTTGAAAAATAAAATAAAACTGGTTTATTTAATATGTTGTCTAATTTCACTAACTATATATACATGGGAGTACTTTCGGTATTTCTACCATCCTCAGCCAAAAGCATAAGAGATAAGACTACAACATGCTAAGATAACATGCTTTTGGCTGAGGATGGTAGAAATACCGTAAGTACTCCCATGTATATATAGTTAGTGAAATTAGACAACATATTAAATAAACCAGTTTTATTTTATTTTTCAAGTCCATTTGAATTATTTCACAATATCTCTGCAATTATGTCAGTTTTCATTGAAGATAAATAGGTGTCGTCCTTAGAGGATCACAAATACTCATATTCAATTTCATGTGGATACGATCATTCTAAAGGGAGTTATCCTTTTCACCAAAATTTTGTTGAAAATTGAACATCGTATTTCGGACCGATAACATAACTTCTGCTATACTGACTGTGTGTGTGTTTGTGAATACGATAACTCCCGATAGAATGAATGTATCGACACAAGAGAGTCCGGTAGCTCAGTGGTATGCGTGCTTGTCTTCTGAGCTCAAGAACGGGATAAAATAAACTTAAGCATCCCGTCCTTCGAATGGGACGTTAAGCGATGGTCCCGAGCCTGTACGATGTCAGGTACTCGTTAAAGACCCCTGCCCTAGGTGAATAAAAATTTAGGGTAGACAAAATTTAGGACTCCCACAGTAGAGTCGGACTCATGTCCACCAGAGTGACGAAAGAGCGCTCTGATAGTAGGCTATTAATAACCAATTCCCTCCCTGTGTGAGTGCAAATCACGTAATTAATAAAATAAATAAAATTGAGATCGAAAAATTATTAAAATTGAAAATTATTTAAATCGCGACTTTAAATAAACAATGCCTGAATAGCTGAAAGCACTCCCACGGGAAGAACGGTTACAAGATCCTAACGGTTAGTTGACATCAGTAATTAACAATAATTAATTACTGTTGTCAACCAGAAGAAGCATGAGTGGGGGGGGAATGAAATGAATCAAACCTATAACTTTAACATATTTATTTTAATGAGAACATATTTACAAAACAACAATTGAATATATATATAATTTGGCCGTGTGTCTGAAGGACTGAATTATAACTTAATTACGAGGTACCTCGATACGATATCCATGGCGAATGACGGCGTGATCACCCTTTCTGGACTTCCCGTAGAAATCGTCTATTCACATAGTCCCTGAAGATCTGCGTAGTTTCGAGGGCACACCAGAAGTTACACCCCCACTGACTTTGCACCGTCCAAAATCAAAGTGTGTCTCTACGACTAATTCACATATTCAAACTAAACTTTACTTATAGAAAAGATACGTAGTGATCACCCAAGACATGAACGAAGAAAGTTAATTCACATATTTAAACTCAACTGTACAATATAAAAAGAACGTGGTGACCAGCCAAGACATGAGCGAAGAAAGTTAATTCACATATTTAAACTCAACTGTACAATATAAAAAGAACGTGGTGACCAGCCAAGACATGAGCGAAGAAAGTACTTTCACATACTGAAACTAGGCTTTACAAAGAGAGGAACGTGGTGATCCACCAAGATATGAACGAAGAATGAGTAAAACGGGGCGTGGCTTCCGATATCCGACCGTGGTAGGGGACAGTTCTCGAGACTTGATTCGTCGTCGGACTCCGCCCATTTTATTTCCAGCCAATCGCATATTACCAATTAACATCTGCCTCTAGTTGTGTGAAAACCTGGAGTAAGAAAAAAAAACCTTTACTGCTTATTCCTTATACACCGGATGTAGACAATTATCTTGGCTTCCTTTCCATTGTGTCTCTATTATTCTTTATTTTCCGCTCCCAGCGATCGCGATTCTCTCGCAGGCATCATTGGTTCCGAGCATGCTCTTCCAAATGCAATCCTCTTTAATTTGATACCCCACAACCCATACTTTGCTCCTAGCGATCGCGATCCTCTCATAGACATCGCCAGTTCTGAGCATTATCTATAGGGTAGACATGCTACAATATCCCCCGTTCCCGTTAAAATAAAATATGTCGGCTAAATGACCATTGGAAGTCACATATTTTATTAGTTTCACTTAACACTTGCTCGTTCACTGAGCGTATACACTTAACCAAATACTCAGGTATCGACCTCATTATCATGCGTGACCAGAACATGATTTTAAATTTCCTTTCGAATCGGCATGGCTTGCCTATGCATGCGTGACCAAAGCATGATTTTACTTTACGCTGTACTTCTTGGAGTTAACCCTCTCCATTGGCAAATAACGATGATTCTATTTCTAGCATACATTCACTGACTAGTTAAAACATCCAAAAAGGCCCCACGCCTCGACAATGTTTCAACTGAATTCCCATATACCTAATCCGCTTCAACAAAAATTTGGGTTGACCAAACCCTAACCATATGCCTCCTTAGGCCTTCGACAGGTATTTACCTTCTGCCGGAACGACGACGAAATATAAAATAGAAAAATAAGCCCACTCAAATCCCATCTCAGTTTCATAAATATATGTAAATTCCGGCATCCGCATTAATCAAGTAGCGAAACCCTTTCTTCAGTTCAACAGTCAGTTCATGGCATAAAAAAATAATTAAACAAACTCCCGCCCCTTTAAATGGATTCTACAAGCATCAATGGAGTGGCCCCTTCTCCGTGTGTACGATAATTAAATATTCAATTCTGGGTATCCCCTCCAGTTTATAATATATCTCCCCCTCCAGTCATGTATGCTTCGGCTCCTTGCCTTAGGATTTCTTAACTAAAATAAAAAAAATTGACATTTGACCTACCGTGGTCGACACTCATAATAAGTAAGGTCCATACCTGGATATATGTGACAAATATATTTACAAGGCTCTCATTGGGTTAACATAGCCCATCATGGTCACTAGATGAAATATGGGTCAATGTGACATTTTCAATAGATACACACGGTCGGATACTAATACAAATATTATTTTAAAATACAAAACAAAACATACAAATACAATTGGAAGTACATTTACCATACCTGACTACCTACAAATATGTGTGCCATCGCCTCGCTGTCATCCTACTCAGGTCCGCGTCTCCTAATCAAATTTAAATACGTAGGTAAATTCCTATGGATGGCCAGTCCATATGCCGTCTGCCCCGTCCTATAATTACGTTAAATTAAAATGAAGCCACAAACCTATCTAAACTAAATTATCCCAACATCAAAAAAAAATCGTAATACTAATAAAAAAATATCCTATGCCAAATATAAACAAAAAATTATCCTAACTTAATATCTAGAATTTAAAAAAAACTAACCCTAACTTATTATCTAAAATTACTATTTACAACCTGGCGATTCATTTCGGAATCTTTGAGCTCGACTAAGGGGGGTATGCTCGATGTTAAGCCCCAGGGGAGGGCCAGAATGTCCCCGTCTGCCTTATCCTATTTACAAAAAAAATAACTAAATAATAAATCCCGTGTCCCCAATAAATGTGTATGTGTGATTCTTTGTGTGTTGTTGTATAATGAGGTGTTGGCCGTTAGTGTAAAATAATAAATAATTCCCAAATAATAAAGAATAGTGTCTGTTTTATGTGTGTGTGACTTTGTCTAACTGTTCCTGGGATAGCTGGGGATGGACACCCATAGAGACGTCACAAATCTCTTCCCTGACTCTAGGGCCGCGATCTCGTCTGCAATAATCGCCCCCCCTAACTCGGCTGAAGTAAGATCGTTAATCTCAAAGAGAGCCCTAGCGCTTCTCTAGCCTGCTTGTAAATTTATCCGCTAATATACGGCTTCTGTGATGTCATATAAAAGATTCCTCCTTCCACTACGTCGCTGCCGAGATGTCCTAAAATAAAAATTTGAGGACCCTTCCTCTCCAAAATCTGGTAAGGTCCTTCCCAGAATAGTAAGAATTTAAATACAAAATGGTTGGGCAAATCCAAAACGCTATTACGTAACGCCACCTCACCACGTTCGTAATTTTTCACGTAGACATCTTGGAAGGTGACATTGCTAGGCTGTTCGCGAGCAAAAGTCTGGTTCGTAGGCCAATTCCTATGTCCTTCGGGTACGGTAAATGTCATTCGGTCATCTTGTTTTGGGGTTGAGATCTGAGTTTGACCCGAAACAGTATCTATTCTCTTCGAGATATCGGCGAATCTCTTCTCACAATCGGTACTAATAATATTTTGGTTCGAATTTATTTCTTCGACCTCCTTATCTAGATGCTGTGTTTCTGACACGATCCCACCTGTAACTTCATGATAACTGACACCTACCATGTCCCTAACTTTAGAAACATGTTTGTCATATCTCCCTTCTGAATTGTCCTGCCTAGATTCAGATTGTACGGTACCCATATTACGTTTAATGGATTCGATATTATTTGCCATTGCCGAAATTTGTTCCTTTATCTCCGAAGTCTGCTGTCCTATCTGTTCCTGCATGGCCTTTCCCTGTTGTCCTAGTCCCGAAATCTGTTCCTGCATGTCCGCTTTTAAATCCTTTCCCAAGTTTCCCATCTGTTCCTGCATGGCCTTAAACATCGCCTCTAGGTCAAATTTAGGATTTTCTACCGGGGACTCCGGGGGCGTACGGATAGTTTTCCTAGACCGTGTCTGTATCGGCTCTAAGTCCGACTTCCCTTTCCCTTCCATTCTGATAAGAAATATATATCAAAACAATTAAATGAATTATACGGGAGGTCTGGTGCTAACCTAATTTCTATGGTGACCTGTCAGATGGCATCACAATACAACAATAGTTATAATATGTAAAATAAATGCCTATTAAATCTACATAAAAAAAAAAATCAAAAACAAAAAAAAATAAAATTATTTCAATAAATGATGTCATTCATTGTCCCTACCCTCACCCATCCTTCTTCAGTTTTGATTCTAAATACCGACTTTAAGTGAAAATATAACATTGTGGCCTAATAGGCTGGAATCTACGTTAAAAAGCAAAAAAAAAAATTTTTTTTTTTTTTTTTAATTAAAAAAAATTAATTAATTAATAAGGGACCGATTAGTGGGGTTCATTAATTATACTAATTGGCATAATTAATAAACAAATCAAGTCCCTGTTCGGGCGCCAATTAATAACCAATTCCCTCCCTGTGTGAGTGCAAATCACGTAATTAATAAAATAAATAAAATTGAGATCGAAAAATTATTAAAATTGAAAATTATTTAAATCGCGACTTTAATTAAACAATGCCTGAATAGCTGAAAGCACTCCCACGGGAAGAACGGTTACAAGATCCTAACGGTTAGTTGACATCAGTAATTAACAATAATTAATTACTGTTGTCAACCAGAAGAAGCATGAGTGGGGGGGGGGGAATGAAATGAATCAAACCTATAACTTTAACATATTTATTTTAATGAGAACATATTTACAAAACAACAATTGAATATATATATAATTTGGCCGTGTGTCTGAAGGACTGAATTATAACTTAATTACGAGGTACCTCGATACGATATCCATGGCGAATGACGGCGTGATCACCCTTTCTGGACTTCCCGTAGAAATCGTCTATTCACATAGTCCCTGAAGATCTGCGTAGTTTCGAGGGCACACCAGAAGTTACACCCCCACTGACTTTGCACCGTCCAAAATCAAAGTGTGTCTCTACGACTAATTCACATATTCAAACTAAACTTTACTTATAGAAAAGATACGTAGTGATCACCCAAGACATGAACGAAGAAAGTTAATTCACATATTTAAACTCAACTGTACAATATAAAAAGAACGTGGTGACCAGCCAAGACATGAGCGAAGAAAGTTAATTCACATATTTAAACTCAACTGTACAATATAAAAAGAACGTGGTGACCAGCCAAGACATGAGCGAAGAAAGTACTTTCACATACTGAAACTAGGCTTTACAAAGAGAGGAACGTGGTGATCCACCAAGATATGAACGAAGAATGAGTAAAACGGGGCGTGGCTTCCGATATCCGACCGTGGTAGGGGACAGTTCTCGAGACTTGATTCGTCGTCGGACTCCGCCCATTTTATTTCCAGCCAATCGCATATTACCAATTAACATCTGCCTCTAGTTGTGTGAAAACCTGGAGTAAGAAAAAAAAACCTTTACTGCTTATTCCTTATACACCGGATGTAGACAATTATCTTGGCTTCCTTTCCATTGTGTCTCTATTATTCTTTATTTTCCGCTCCCAGCGATCGCGATTCTCTCGCAGGCATCATTGGTTCCGAGCATGCTCTTCCAAATGCAATCCTCTTTAATTTGATACCCCACAACCCATACTTTGCTCCTAGCGATCGCGATCCTCTCATAGACATCGCCAGTTCTGAGCATTATCTATAGGGTAGACATGCTACAACACTTGCTAACAACAACACTGGGTACCCCCCTTAGTCGAGCTCAAAGATTCCAAAGTGAATCGCCAGGTTGTAAATAGTAATTTTAGATAATAAGTTAGGGTTAGTTTTTTTTTTTTAATTCTAGATATTAAGTTAGGATAATTTTTTGTTCATATATTTAGTAAGAGTATTTTTTAAATAGTATTAGCAATTTGTTTATGATGTTGGGATAATTTAGTTTAGGTAGGTTTGTGGCTTCATTTGAAATTGACATAATTGTAGGACGGGGCAGACGGTATATGGATTGGCCATCCATGGGAATATACCTACGTATTTAAATTTGATTAGGAGACGCGGATCTGAGTAGGATGACAGCGAGGCGATGGCACACATATTTGTAGGTAGTCAGGCGGTCCCTCGATCATGGTTACACCTAACACTTACCTAAAACCAGTAGCGCTTCTCTGCTCCCACAGTAGAGTCGGACTCATGTCCACCAGAGTGACGAAAGAGCGCTCTGATAGTAGGCTATATGAGTCTTAATAACTAACTATGTGATAGTAAGACGTTGTGGGACGAGGTTTCTCATATAAATAAAAAAACGTTGTCTTCACACTATTTTTGACCAGAACCGGGTTTCAATGCAACAGCGTCATCATCAGTGGCACATCTATGAATGGTTCCAAGCTAAAGAAAGTAGCCGTTCTAGAGGAGATGTATAATATATTATACGTCGTAAGATGATGGAAACTGTATGAAATCACCTGAGGAGGTTAGGAGCCAATCAGGTCGTCTGGTCCCTTGAACCTGTGTGTACTCGTTGACCTGTTAGGATACAGCCCCTCTTCGATTATTTGGGCAGTGGGTTCAACATAAACAAAATGTCAACTAGGTACTTAAAATCAGCCATTGACCCCTTACAGCGCCAATTAATCAACTAAGGTTTCGCATTGATGCAAAACTTAAAACAAACATCAGAGGGCGCCGGTAGCTCAGTGGTATGCGTGCTTGACTTCTGAGCTCAAGGTCGTGGGTTCGTAGCCCGACCGAGGCCCTTAGTTTATTTTATCTGGGAGGTAAAATAAACTTAAGCACGACGTTCTTCGGATGGGACGTTAAGCGATGGTCCCGAGCCTGTACGATGTCAGGTACTCGTTAAAGACCTCTACCCTAGATGAATAAAAATTTAGGGTAGGGAAAATTTAGGACTCCCACAGTAGAGTCGGGCTTTTACCCTCGTCACTCTTTTCTTTCGAAAATGCAGGATAAGAAAAATATATATAACGTGAACATTTATTCAGTATATTTTTGTGTAAATTAATAATTTCATCTGTATAATAATAATAAAAATATCATCTGTTTTTTATCGAACTACGAGGGTGTGTTCCTGTCCGCTTCTGCAAAGTCGCCGTTGATCCGAATACGAACGCTACATCACTTCCCCCCAACGACGACGTCGCAGAAACGGACCTTCGGTCGCACCAGTCTTCCGCTGCGCGTGCGATACGCGGACGAAACACGCGCTTCGGTGCCTTCCTTCTCTTGGCACGAGTGCGGCCCGCCAAGACCGAAATGATGTCCGTCCGGCGTTGACTCGCCTTCACAGAGGAGGAAGGCAGGTTTTAACCGATCCAACGCCACCACGAGCTCTTTTCCGCGAACTTCTATCCGGTATGTCTTGATGTCTCTTTGACAAACCCGGTATGGGCCCGTGTACGGTGGCGTCAGAGGTCTCTTCACCGTGTCATCCCTGAGGAATACATGGGAGCAGGTCAATAGGTCCTTGTTTTGGCGGTTCGTTGCGTCGATGGGACATTTTGAGCTCGGCTACCTCCCGTGATAGCTGCCTTATTTCTTCCAACAATTGGGATGATTCACTTGTATGTGCCATAGCGTGAACTTCATGGGGCCGTTGTACTTCGTGGATCCTGTCCGCTACCTCAGCCAACTTGTTGAGGTCCTGATGTCCCGTGGAGAGCTTGTGTATTGGGTGGAAGTGCGCGCAACCAAAGGGTCCTCATTACTTCAGATGCTACCGCATCGCCAGCCAAATGATGCATTTGCTGCAGTAATCGGGAGGGTTTCTCATCCCCCAGTTGTTTCCCTTCAAGGAGCTGTTGGATGCGCATATTTTCTGATTCCGTAAACGCACCAACCAATCTCTTTTTTAAATCTTCATAGGGGGTACTGCCAGGTTTTTTTACAATGTCTGCCGCATGTTGAAGGATCTCAAACTCCAAAGAACTAACAATTGTGTTAAATTTTGTCAGTGAGTTGGTAATTTGAGAGCGGGCAAAAACGGCCTCAACCTGACAGAACCAAAGTTCAGGGTCAGGCTTCCAGAATGGTGGGACTTTGTTAGCTGCTGGTGCAAAGGCCGCCACTGATTTCGTGTCTCCTTTATTTTCCCCTTCCGCCATCGTGGGAATCAGAGCGGAGACAAAAAATAACTAAACAAATATTTAAAATTCTCACCGTTCAATTCACGTCGGGGTCACCACTTTACCCTCGTCACTCTTTTCTTTCGAAAATGCAGGATAAGAAAAATATATATAACGTGAACATTTATTCAGTATATTTTTGTGTAAATTAATAATTTCATCTGTATAATAATAATAAAAATATCATCTGTTTTTTATCGAACTACGAGGGTGTGTTCCTGTCCGCTTCTGCAAAGTCGCCGTTGATCCGAATACGAACGCTACAGGCTCATGTCCACCAGAGTGACGAAAGAGCGCTCTGGTAGTAGGCGATATGACCTCGTAGTTAAAGCCCGGGCATGAGTCATAAAACCTAACCTAACCTAAAACAAACATCAAGAAAACTACTTTTAAAACTAAACAGCCAACAATAAATTACTTGAATGAAAATAAACAAATCAACATATGAGTAAACTTAATATATCGATGAAAAATGTAAGTTAGAGTATTTTATTTTTTTATTTCGCTATCTCTCTCCCCCTCCCCTTTCTCAAAATTAGCCGGCGATTCAGCGACTACTTTTTTACAAGAAATTCGTTAGACAACATTTTTCGGCAATACTTCCCCATTCAGAGTACTGCTCTTCTGTCCTCTAATGGTGGATGTTGTTCCCTAGTTGTTAGACAAGAAGACCGCTCTGTAAGTTAGAGGAGCCCTTTACAACAATAGTAATTACAAGTCAGCTAAACTCCACCCGGCCTCAATTTCCATTCAATTTCATTCTCTAACAGACCTCTCACTTATCCGGATTGTCCAAAACTCACTCAAATTGATACAATCAAATATTTTTATAAACAGCCTGTTTCGCTGCTAAATGTAATACAGTAGAACCTCTTTAAGTCGAACCTCGATAAGTCGAAAAACCTCCAAAACTCGAAAAAAAGTTTTGTTCCTTTCCCTTCAAAACCCCCAAAACCTCCATTACTCGAAATCTCAACCCTCTATTAGTCGAAATAATCAGTGAGTCCCTACAAGCCATTTTGGTACATATTTTCCCTCTATAACTCGAAAAAAATAAATTGGACCTCTGTATCTCGAACATAGCAATGTTTTATTTTACAACCTTTACAACTCGATTATTTGAAACTTATTACCTCTATAGCTCGAAGAAAAATAAGTTACCGACTTAAAGAATTTGCCGACAATGTACACCATTGTTTCTTAGAAAACAATTTAGGAGTATACAATAAATAGGATTACTGATAAAGTATATTATTATAGATTTCATTTGAACTTTAGCGAAGCAAATCATTTTGTGTCGATTGAAAAATTGTCAGAAGTAATAGAATTTTCTGTTCTTTATACCTTAGACAATGCTTATAGATAGAGAACAACCGAATTATCTAAAGCAAAAAAAAAAAAAATTACTGACTTTTTTTAATACCTACATACATGTACTACGTATTTTTTATTTTAAGGAAATCACACTGTACATTCAGAGACTCCCCAACAAGAAGGCCCCTGGTGAAGACCTCATCCCCAACATCGTCCTGAAAAACCTGCCTCCAAAAAGCATCGCATATCTGACAGGGCTGTTCAATGGCTGTTTAAGGAGAGGATACTTTCCTGACACGTGGAAAAATGCATTCGCGGTTGTATTTCATAAGCAAGGCAGGCCGAAACAAGACCCCGAAAGCTATAGGCCAATAAGTCTTTTAAACTCAATGTCTAAACTTTTCGAAAAGATAATTTATAAAAGACTTCTTCAATGTTTAGAAGGCACCATACCGTCCCACCAGTTTGGGTTCAGAGCCAAGCACTCGGCGGTTCAGCAGCTCCAACGGGTGACCGAAATGATCGTCCATGGCTTTGAGGCGAAGACATACACTGCCGCCGTATTTTTGGATGTAGCCGCAGCCTTCGACACCGTTTGGCATGAGGGGCTGATATATAAACTGAAGAAAAGCCTGGCACCCAGATACATTGTTCAACTTATTACGTATTTTCTCCACGGCAGAACATTTCAAGTTAAAGTGGGCAACGCAATGAGCACTCAGAAAAGAATAAGAGCCGGGGTCCCTCAAGGTGCTATTTTGAGCCCTCTACTTTTCAATTTGTTCATGCAAGACATCCCCGAAATTCCCACGGCAACATTAGCCACCTATGCCGATGACACAATGATCGCCTGTCAGCATGGTGTCCTCTCCGTCGCCATTGAACAGCTCCAGGAAGCCCTGACAGAAGTTTCTCACTGGTTTTCAAAATGGAGGCTCAAACTGAACGCAGGGAAGACCGAAGCCAAAATTTTCACTCTTCGCAGATTCTCCATAGAAGAACAAATCAAGCTGCAAATTGATGACCTCCCGATTCTCTGGAATCCTAAGGACCAGGGTGTGCGCTATCTTGGAGTACTTTTAGATACACGACTCACATGGAAACTACACGTTAACAGAAAACTACAGCTAGCATATTCACGACTTAACACCCTCTACCCTCTCATAAACAGAAACACGCCACTTAAACACACGTGTACTATTCTGCTATACAAGACACTCCTACTTCCACTTCTAACATATGCCTGCCCAGTCTGGATCGGTACCAGCAACACTAACATGAAACGACTACAAACATTCCAGAATAAAGTACTCCGAATAGCAACAAACGCACCCTGGTTTGTCAGGAATCACAAAATCCACGAAGAATTGGGTGTTCCTCTTTTTGCAGCTCACATCGAGAAACTAGTGAAGAACCACCACGAAGCCCTTGTGCATTGTTCCGGGGCTGTACACTACAGTCTAGGAGCGCCTACTCCTGGGAGGCGACTCAAACAAAGACTGTACCAGGACTTCCTATTTTAAACCCTTAATTTTCTTATATATTTGTGTATAGCACCTTTTTTTGCTGGTCCAAATAAATTTTGTTGTTGTTGTTGTTGTTATTTTAAGGTTGTTTTGAAATAATGTTGATTTATAATAAATATAAATATGTTTGTTACCTCTGTAACTTGAATTTTTATTTATTTCACCTCTCTAACTCAAAATTAGTTAGAATGAATCTTAACCTCTACAAGTCGAATCGAAATCCTCCATAAGTCGAAAACTCTGTAACTCGAATTTTTTGGCGTCTCCCTTGATGTTCGACTTATAGAGGTTCTACTGTATAAAACTTCCCAGCATGTAAACCTATCTTCAATTAAATAAATAAAACAAACTTATTTTATATTCCCAAATATACAAAGTATAGGGAAATTACATCCTAATAACAAAAACGAAAAAAAAGAAGAACTTCTTTAGAACAAATTCAACTTTTCGGCCCCTCTCCAGTAGCGCGTTTGCGCTAATATTCAACAGTTGACTTACATCCCTAAATCCTCATACTAAATTTTGTGTCGATAAATTCATTATTAAGGTTTTTGATTTGACCCCCTCCCCTAGACGCCCTTTTTCCCTTTGGCCGATATATATTTGACAGGTTAAGTCCTCATTGGGTTTTGATTTTAAATATGAAATTTCATATCGATACATTCATTACATCGGCAGTTAATAGAGTTCCCTATCGATACATTCATTACATCAGGTAAGGGTGAATCTTAATATTGTGTGACAGCCAAGCAGCGCTGCGAGCTGTCATCATAGATTCCAAAATCGTTCTGGAATGCCTTCGGGCACTGGAGTCCATGACGGACCAAAAGAGAGAGTAGAGTTGAGATGGGTGCCAGGACATCAGGGGTTTGAAGGGCAACGAAAGGGATCAACTGGCCCGGTCAGGAGCTGACAGAGAACCTATAGGACCGGAACCCTTCTGCGGGAAAGAGCACCGGAAGGGCGGCAATAAATGGTTGGCTGACCAGGAAACATCTAGTTCTGAAGAGGGGTCCCAAAGCAAAGATATTCAAAACTCTTTATAGCGGAACTCTCAGAGAAAAGGAGCCGACAGCTTCTGAATATGAAAACTGACATTATTGCAGAGATATTGTGAAATAATTCAAATGAACTTGAATGAAATAAAACTCGTTTATTTGTGGTATTGTCTAATTTCACAGAATATATATATACATGGGAGTACTTTCGATATTTCTACCATCCTCAGCCAAAAGTGTAAGAGATAAGATATGCTTTTGGCTGAGGATGGTAAAAATACCAAAAGTATTCCCATGTATATAATATATACAGAATATATTATATTCTGTGAAATTAAACAATACCACAAATAAACGAGTTTTATTTCATTCAAGTTCATGAGTAGAATAGATCTAAGAGCTATGACAGGGCTGATTACAGGAACAAACACCTACACAATATGGGCATCGCTAGAAGCCCTCTGTGCAGGAAATGTGGCGAGGAAAATGAGACGCCGGTTGATATTCTAAGCCAGTGTGTGGCAATAGAAAGTAGAAGATTTTACTGCTTCGGGTCTGCCATAAGGGAACCGAAGCAGGTAATGGAAGGAATCTGCAGAAGAATCCTGGACTTTATTAAAGAAGCAGAGCTGCTGTAGAAACCAACACATAAAGGGTGGAAAAAAAAAAAAAAAAAACTTCCCCCATACTTCGTATTATTATTGTGGAAATAAAAATTGTAAAATTGAATTAAAACAATTAATAAAATAAAATGATAGATAAAACGCTTTTTTGAACACTTATATTGTCTAATTCCACAAACATATACTTAAATGTGTACCGGTTTCGGCTTCCGCCATCGTCAGCACAATGTTCAACAATAATTCAGATATTTGCCAGGCATACATATTTATATTAACCTAAGAGTACCTGAGGTGAAAGGGTCCCCTCCTCTGGTAAAACCAGGGGGTGGAAGTCTCTATTCTAACTGCAATAGCTAACTGTGCACTTATTTGAAAAACAAGAAAATAAAATTAAAATAAAACCAAAAACTAACATTCCAAGAAAACAATATAACAAACATTTGTTATATAATTTTATTTATTAGTATTTCCACTACATCAACACAGAACGCAAAAAATGTATTCGGACATTAAAACAATTGTTTATAGAGAAGTCATTGATTAATACATACTAGAGAAATATATTGCCAGTACCAATAAATGTATTTTTATATATTATTACACCTACTCCCTTTCTACACAAAAAGATCAAAAGAAAATAATACTAAACGAACACAAAATAAATATTATTCGACAACTTATCAAAGAAATCTTTTTCAATCTAGTCCTTTGTAAGTGAAGGGCAATGTATATTTTTCCTTTGGTTATGTTTCCCTGAACAAGATAAAATAGAATCCGTTCTATTCTCCTCAGCCTTCCTTCACAGCCTCTTCTATTACTTTGAATTATATAAGTACAATAAAATGGATTGAATTTGATCTGAAGGAAGCTATAACATTTCTCCTAGCGCCCACAAGAAAGCGACACTAAAATATTTACGATTTCCAACTTCTCTGGAATATATATTTTTTTTTATCAAGATAAAACTGAATAAAACATTCAACATTCTCCCTATATTCTGAATGTATTCATGAAATGTACAATTTTATATTCAAACTGTGTTGTTATATGTACATTATATTCGTAGTAACATTGTAATTGGTTATTTCATGAAATTTATATATGCATAAATGTTGTCGGAAGATGAGAAATGCGAAAATATTGTTGAAAGTTATAATAAATAAAACTAACTTATTTCTAAAAAAAACATCGAGAATTATTCAAACATAATAAATAACAAGTGATAAATAAAAATAATAAAATTATCATATTTCCTGTAGAAATGTTTGCCTGGTCTTCTACTAAATGTTTCTATTTCAACAGTGATTTCCGAAAAGGGCCTTAATGAAACTATAAGTTGATGACGATGACAATATAATTTGGAGAAAGTGCACGTATATAAAAGAAATTTAAATAACAAATTATTCATTTGGATTCTCCTTAATATATAATTCTGGGATGTTTCTAAATTTTCAAAAATGTTCAATCTAATCCAAAGGTATTTTCTTATTTGGTTGACAGAGAAAATGAATAGCATAGAATCGAGAACAAAACATTGGGATTATTAATATTTAACCTACATTATAAAGAAAATATAAGTTTGAAAATTAAAAAAATCAATTATTAAATAATTATTTACAAAAATCATACTAGTAACTAATTACTAGAACTATATCAGTCTTTTTTCTGTGATCACTCTTTAATAATATATATAATTAGTTATTATGACTCATGCCCGGGCTTTAACTACGAGGTCATATCGCCTACTTCCAGAGCGCTCTTTCGTCACTCCGGTGGACTTGAGCCCGACTCTATTGTGGGAGTCCTAAATTTTGCCTACCCTAAATTTTGCCTACCCTAAATTTTTATTCACCTAGGACAGGGGTCTTTAACGAGTACCTGACACCGTACAGGCTCGGGACCATCGCTTAACGTCCCATCCGAAGGACGGCGTGATTAAGTTTATTTTACCTCCCAGATAAAATAAACTAAGAACCTCGGTCGGGTTTCGAACCCACGATCATGAGCTCAGAAGGCAAGCACTCATACCACTGAGCTACCGGCGCCCTCAAATATAATATGTATATATATATATTATTTTTTTTTAGTAGCTCATCCTTTATTTGTCCTTCAATCTTCTTTATCGTTTCATTCCTTATTATATTCTTAAATATCTACCTCATCAAAAAAAAAAAATCTCAGGTCTTAATTTTATAAACACTCATCACTGTGATGTCACTTCGTTCATCACAACACTACATGATATGTCTTGGTACTGTAATTGTGTTAACACTAACACTCCTTTTAGAGATCTATCGATACAAGTAAAGTATCGATACGTTTCAGGGATACCGATCACTTTGTATATCGATACGTTTCTTTCGATACCAAGTAGGTACCGAATATATATTACTTCTATCGATTCAAAGACCTCGTTTCAATTTTCAACAATTAAAAAAAATTATATAAATTTTTCAATTCGCCAAAATCGTTCACTGTTTAATTTCTTACAATTTTCTTTTATTTGTTGTTTCAATAAAATACTGATCTCAAATTACGGTCCACGGTCAAATGATATATATCGATGGTGATAACCTCTTGTGTGATGTGATCACGCAGTCTGCATGATGCGTTCTTATTTCTTACCTTATTTACATTAAATGGTTTATCGTTAATGAACGTGATTAGGATTTATGAATTTTATTTTATTTTTACATTCCATTTTGTCAATTACAAATTATAATGCCTCGTCCTACGGCGAATATGTGGATTTCTTACACTAAGAACGATTTGATCTCAGCGACTTGCAAAAAGTGTTTTAAAAAAGTAAAATATTGTGGGAATGCGAATAGTCTCCAGTAGTAAATATGAAAATAAAAGTCTGTGTGTGTGTCTGTGAACACGATAACTCCCGATAGAATGAATATATCAAAAATAAATTTTATATGTGTGATCACAACTTCATAAAGACAACACCTAATGATTTTCAGCCAAATCGACCAAAGGAGAGGGGAATTGGGGTGAGATTTAACTCAAAAACTCGAACTATCGATATAATGATTGTATCGACATGAAATTTTATACTTATTGTCTCTCTAATCAATGGGAATATAATTTTGAATTCCAGCGGTATCGGCGAAGAGAAGGCGGTTCAGGGGAGGGGCACAATTCTAGAATCATAATAATTGCCGATGTAATAACTTATCGACACAGTTATTACATCGGTAATTATTTAAAAAATCGATTATTACAATATGACCATTTTTTATGAATAAAATATCAGTTCCTCAGATATACGAAGTATAGGGCAAGTTACGTAATCGGTCAAAAATTCGATGCGAACTTTTCAACGGAATTTCATGTTTTCCGACCTCCAGTTTCCAAAGAAACAAAATTCAGTCTGTGTGTGTTTTTGTGAACTCGATAAAATGAATCTATCGACATGAAATTTTATATGTAACTCCAGAACCCTCTAATGACGACATCTATTGTTTTTCAGCCAAATCGACCAAAGGTAAGGGGGGGGGGGGGAGATTAGAGGAGTAGATAAAAGTTCCAATAACTGCTGACAAAATGAATGTATTATGAAATTTTAAATTTGAAGTCAAAACCCAATGAGGACATATGCTGTCAAATTTCAGCGATATAGCCGAAGGGAGGGAGGTTTGGGAAAGAGCGTTCTAATCAAAAACCCTAATAGCTGCCGATATAATGATTTTATCTATACAAAATTTAGTATGAGGATTTAGGAGCCTCTGGGTAAGTCAACTATTGCAAATTAGCGCAAAAGGTCGACTCGTTTTAGAGGGGAGCGAAAAGTTATTTAATTCGTTCTGGGGAAGTACATTATCTGTGATTTATTTAGATTTTTTTTTTTTTGCTTCATGAAATCAACTATATTTCCCCTCCTCCACAAATCCGCCATTGTTGCAAGCAAGCACTTTCCGCTACTTTCGTCAGATGGGTTAATCTCACAATGAAGCAACTGAAGATCGATCTCAAATGGAACATTGACCTTATATTCCTTTTTTTTTTTTTTTTTTTTTTTTTTCTTCGTTACGAAGGGAATCGAAGCGAATGTGGTGTTAATCGAAGGGCCTTATCAGGTACGAACAGAATCCTACAAACTTATAGCCCTTTAGATTGTGAAGTAACTCCTGGCCTCCCCGGTCCTAAGAAGATCTTATCGTTTTCATGTTTTTAGTCCAAAGAAAGTGTACAATTTTATTGAAGATGTATTGTACCATATCAAGTAGTCAATCTGAGAGGTGAAAAACCTTGAGGGATTTCGAAATATATTTTTGAAAGTAAATTCACAACCAAATACTAAAAAAATATATCAAATAATGAAATGAAAAGAAATTTTATTATTCTGGGACCGAGGTACCCTAAGAATACATATAGAGTAAAGAACAGGAAACAACGAAATATCATCAGTATGACGTATTTTATACGTAACAAATACAAAAGGTAATAAATTAGTGCTTCAATTGAGAAAAACTAGACAATTGTGATTACATATAGATAAATAGGGGGCGCCGGTAGCTCTGTGAGATGCGTGCTTGCCTTCTGAGCTCAAGAACGTGGGTTCGAAACCCGGCCGAGGCCCTTAGTTTATTTTATCTGGGAGGTAAAATAAACTTAAGCACGCCGTCCTTCGGATGGGACGTTAAGCGATGGTCCCGAGCCTGTACGATGTTAGTTACTCGTTAAAGACCCCTACTCTAAGTGAATAAAAATTTAAGGTAGGCAAAATTTAGGACTCTCACAGTAGAGTCGGGCTCATGTTCACCAGAGTGACGAAAGAGCGCTCTGGTAGTAGGCCATATGACCTCGGAGTTAAAACCCGGGCATGAGTCATAAAACCTAACCTATAGATAAACAAATAATAAACATAAAAAACCTATTAATTATGAAGGGGGGAAAAAAAAAATCTATATAAATGTGAATAAAATACAAACATAATACAATGATGGTTACATATAAAGAAGGAAGGATGCCCAGACAAGGTTTGAAATAAAATTAATTTTAGAAAGTAGGGGCTAGATAGAAAAGTGTGAAGAGAGAGAATAACAAAAATAAAAATAGTAATAATAAAATAAGATAAAATAAAAAATAAATGAATGAAAAATAAAATTATATAAATGTGTAAAATGAACAAAATAGGAATAATATTTATTATGATAGAATAATTTAAGAAGTATGGGGAAATAAAATATAATAAAAATAAAGAATAAAAAAATGGGATAACTAAATAACTTAAATAATTAGATAATTTATGTTGACGAATGGGAAAGTACGGGGAAGAAAGATGAAGAACTAATGAAAGATGGGTGGATTGCTTAGCGAAGAGGAATTGGAATAATGAGGATTTGAACGAAGTGACGGATTGGGGGAGGCAGTTCCAAAGAGAGACTGGACAAGAAATGAATTGTGGAAGGCCGAGGAGCAATGGGACGGGATGAAGAGGTCTTAAGGACGGAATCTAGGGTGCCTCTGGAGAACAGAGGACTGGAATTGAAACATTTGGTTAAGGTAGTAAAAATGATGACTGGAAAGAGCTCTTTACATTTTGACTTACTGCTTGGTCGAAGGCGCCAACTGAGCCTACTGAGCTCAAGATCGCGGGTTCGAATCCCAGCCGAGCCCTTTAGGTTTTTTTTTTATCTGGGAGGTAAAAACCTTTAGCAACCCGTCCTTTGGGTGGGGCGTTAAGGAATGGTCCCGAGCCAGTGCGATGTCAGATACTCGTTAGATCCCTTAGAACCCATGGGTAGGCAAAATTTAGGGCTTCCACAGAAGAGTTAACAAGGAAGGGATAAGAGCATTGGATGCTTGGACCCTTCCAATTTATCCATCTACTGATTGGTCACTATACACTAACACAATTCATAAAACAGCTGATTGACTCTCTCAATCTCTCTTACTCGTTATATATATAATATTTTAGAGGGCGCCGGTAGCTCAGTGGTAAGCGTGCTTGACTTCTGAGTTCAAGAACGTGGGTTCGTAACCCGACCGAGGACCTTAGTTTATTTTATCTGGGAGGTAAAATAAACTTAAGCACGCCGTCCTTCGGATGCGTCGTTAAGCGATGGTCCCGAGCCTGTACGATGTCAGGTACTCGTTAAAGACCCCTATCCTAGGTGAATAAAAATTTAGGGTAGGCAAAATTTAGGACTCCCACAGTAGAGTCGGGCTCATGTCTACCAGAGTGACGAAAGAGCGCTCTGGTAGTAGGCGATATGACCTCGTAGTTAAAGCCCGGGCATGAGTCATACAACCTAACCTAACCTTAGTTCGTATTCTTCGGGCCGCTATAACTTTTGTCGCATTGATCTTATCTCAAATCTAAGAATTTTTTAGCGACTGGAAATTTTATAAGGAGCATTTTTGGTAAGAATTAATTTTTCGATAGGTCTTACAGTTTTCGGGTAAATCAAGGAAACGTAAACAGATGAACATAATAATATTTACATTTTTTTAAACTGATTAATTGGTCAGTGTACACGAACACAATCTATAAACAGCTGACTGACCGATCCTTCAATTATCAAATCTCTGGTATGTATAAATTTCCAAAATTTAGAACATGCCATGAATTCTTGGTCAGAATTTAACTGAACTGGAATTGCCTGGAACGTCCTTCAAATAACAGTTACTTGAAGGACGTTCCAGGCAATTCCAGTTGTAGTATTCAAGTACTACTTGATTTAAATTAAGATTTGAACATTATTTTGAACTACTTCTTATGGCCGCGTGACCTCCTGCCTGAGGAGGACCCCTGAGGAGGCGGTGGTGTTGACCAGCCGTCTCATTAAGAGACTCAAGTGGTATTTCTGTTTTTCTTTGCTCATATTTCCTAGTTCTGATGTAGTTCATAGTTGGAAATTAAGTAATAGTGAAAAAAACAAACAATAAGAACGACACATTAATTTTCAACTATATTGACCGAAGGGTAGAGGGATTCAGCGGCTGGAGCTCAATTCAAAAACTCTATTAACTGCGGATGTAATGAATATATCGACACAAAATTTAGTACGAGGATTTAGGAGCCCCTATATTAGTCAACTGTTGAAATGATAGCGCAAACGGTTGTCTGGTTTTGGAGGAGAAAACGAAAAGATAATTGATTAATTCATTTTTTGACTAATTACATAACTTCCCCTATACTTCATATAGCTGGGAAAACAAAAAATTTAGTGTTTATGGGGTTTAAATTGAGGATTATCCAAAGCAATAGACGTTTATGGGATTTAGGTGAGGGTTATGTGAAGGTTTGGTGGATTCAGCTCACGACAGGATGGATTACGAACTGAGTGGATGACAGTACAATATCCATCATACTCAGTGACGTGTGTAATAACCCGAGAACCCCAACTTTCTCTAATTGTCTTCAGCCTACCTGTCACTCTAATCCACTCAGGTTCCCTCAGATTTGCCCCTCTCATTACATAGTCCCCCCCCCCCCCCCCACCCCCCTCACCAAGTATACTTTGAAATACATATCTAAATATCCTATGTGGATATTTCCATATGGATTAACAGATGAGCAACTCACAAAGTTCAAAGGTCCCTCAGAAATACCGCCATACGTTCCAAGTATACCATTTTTGCTCTCCACCCAAACCAATTCACTGTTTGCTATAAAAATCTATAGTTGACTTACATATGGACTGTGATGTAAAAAAAATTTACACACATTAAAATTGATTAATATATTATAAAATCAATTATTATTATTTGTATAAAAACAGCTGTTAGGAGTGAAGTAACTGAAATAGTGAGTAAATATACAAAAATGGACTAGTCGCATTTTGTTTTAAAAAGAAATGTGAACAACCAATGAATAAAGAACAAAATACGACGATCAGCTGCTTTAAACAGTGAAAAACAGTCTAAGTTGTGTTGTGGAAGTGAACAGTCTAGAGAGAGAAGATGTAGAGATGTAGGAGTGACAATTATAACCGTTGCGTGTATACATTCATTATATAGATGTTTGCTAGCGACTGTAGAATTCAAAATTCTGGGGGTATTGAGGGTCAGTCAATGATGAAAACACTATTCAAATGCCAATGTTTCGATATATTTCATATCATCATCAGGGCCTTACAAAAACAAGACAAACATGGGGGAATCAAGATTGGAAAAATATAATGAGTGATCGATTAAAATTAATGTGAATTATGTACCTATATATAATTTTAATCGATCACTCATTATATTTTTCCAATCTTGATTCCCCCATGTTTGTCTTGTTTTTGTTAGGCCCTGATGTTGATATGAAATATATCGAAACGTTGGCATTTGAATCGTGACTGACCCTCAATACCCCCAGAATTTTAAAAATTAATATTCATTATATAGTTATTACAGTATTTGAGTCGAGCCCTCTTCCCTGAACTCCCCTTCTCTTCAGCCGATTTCACTGAAATTTAACATATATTGGGATTTTGAAAATTTCATGTCGATATATTCAATACATTGGCAGTTAATAAGTTTTGTGAGTTGATCTTCCCTTTGGAAGATTGTCCTGAAAATTGATGTGTTGTCTTTACAGAGTTTTGAATTTACATATGCAATTTTGTGTCGATACATTAATAACAATGGCAGTTATTACAAGTTTTTGAGTTAAGTCTCACCCCTAATTCCTCCCTTTCCATTGGCCAATTTTGCGGAAAATAATAGGTGCTGTACTTATGAGGGTTTGAATTCATATACAAAATTTCATGTCGATATATTTATTACATCGGTATTTATTGGGATTTTTGAGTTGAGCCCCCGTCTGATCCCCCCCTGCCGATTCTGCTGAAAATCGATGTGACGTCACTCAATAATAATAACGTCAATACACACTCAGTGCCGAAAGCTTGGCAGAAATACCATAATTTTGTTTTTATCGACCACAAGCTTCATCTCTCCTCCAATCTATTACTTGGTCAATCCTTCCCTAAGTGAAAGGTTATTTAGTTATTATGACTTATGCCCGGGCTATAACTACATACATCGCCTACTACCAGAGCGCTCGTCATTCTGGTGAACATGAGCCCGACTCTATGACATCGTATAGGCTTGGACCATCGCTTAACGTTACATCCGAAAGCGGAATGCTCAAGGTTTTTCATCTTCCACGGTCCCCGGCTGGGTTTCGAACCCAAGATCTTGAGCTTAGTAAGAAAGTACGCACACCACTGAGCTACCGGCGCCCTCAAAGGTGTTTCAAGGTTCCATGAAACTAAAGCATTATACTCAGACCCACACAGTCTCTATAATTATGAAAACTGACTGAGTGAAAATCCTTCCAGGATATCTTGCATAAAACAATTATTCTAGTGAAAGATATTGAACTGGGAGAACTATCAAGTGTTCTCAAGTTTCAAAGAGAAACAGATAAGAGGAATTACTTGCCCAGAATATAGATATTATGTTCCAAGTTCCTCTTCGGAGTTATCTTAACGCAGTAGTTGTTATAGGAGTACTATTCGCTGTCATAACTCCCTTGGGAAAGATCTCCGACTCATGATCTCCGCCCCAAGATCTCCGACTCATGATCTCCGCCCTAAGATCTCCGACTCTTTTAGGCTATTTTTTCAAGCCCTGGAACAAAAAGTCATATGTAAATCACCGGCAATGTACTTCCCCAGCACGACTGTTTGGGCAAATAATTATTTTATCGTTTCCCCAGAGTTTCATTTACCCTTCGGGCGCTCGCAAGTAGTGACATTACACCAGCGCTCGCGTGGCGGCACTTTCACCGCCATTGACGGATCATTGGTATTTCGATGAAAAACCACAAGTACACAAATTTCAAGTAAGCACGTTTAAAACCTTTATTAAGGCATTGAATACCCGTTTATTCCAAGCAATGGGATCAGTCGTCTTAGTCATTAAGACGTGGGAAACTCATCAAATAAATCATTGAACTTGAACATCAAATTTTACTGATGAACAAAATACAAATAGAAATTTCTTATAAGTAGGTCCTCTTCATCAGCACTTTCCATTTCCTCATCTGTCATAATCTTTTTCAATTCCTTCTGGCTCGAAATCAATATCGTCCGGATCGTCCTAAAAATCACCAGGATCCTCCTTGTCCAATTCGTCAAAAACTCGCCTAATATCTTCTGGTATGTTGTACCGTTCCATGAAACATAAATATAAAAGAAATGATAGCGGGTAAGTCTGTGGCTGGGTCGGCATACCAGACAGATTTGAAGAAATATAGTTGAAGGTAAACAGCAAAAAAATTAAAATAAAACATATAATAATCATACAAACAAATAATAAATGGGAATAAAGTTTTCAGTAAAAACTATAGAATGCAGAGATGTTTTCGCCAGGGATCTTGTGGAAGTTCATTGTAAATACAACTGAATAAAACACTTAGAACGAGTCAAAAAATTCTACTATATTTATATAAAATACACAATATATTTCGCTGGTTATTATTAGACTTATGACCATAAGTCTGTATTCTGTACACTTGATAATGCTCTAGCCAGCGAAATATATTGTGTCTTTTATATAAATATAGTGGAATTTTTTGACTCGTTCTAAGTGTTTTATTCAGTAGTATCTATAGAATGTACATAAGACAAAAATACGAGAAAAATATACATATATTTTTTTCACAATGGTGACAAGACTAATCGCAGTACACGATAGCTAGAAAAATTGGACCAGCGCTATCTGTTGTGTAAATAGTTAACTAGAGAAAACCTAACGGTCCCGCCAATCTAACCAAGCGCATTGGGATCGGGCGCGAAATTTTCTGATAAGGCGGTGTAAATGCCGCCCATGCGGGCTCCACTCTAGGTTTTCCCAGATCATGTAAATTCTCCGAAGGCATGTTTTTACAACCGTCAGTCCAGCCCTTGAAGGACTGACCTGTATACCTGCAGTTTGGTCGATTTCGCTGAAAATCAATAATTGTCATCCTTAGAGGGTTCAGAAGGTCGGAAAACTTTAAATTCCGTTGAAAACTCAGCATTAATTTTTTATCGGTTACATACCTTCCTCTACACATCGTTTAGCTGTGGAGTGAAATTACTACCTTACTGAAATGGACACAAACACAAGAAAATACAATAGTTTAAGGAAAATAAAATCTCATATTTAAAAGCTTAATCTCTACAAGCTTTAAACACCAAAGTTAAGATAGGTATTACTTTTTTTATTATTTTGTTTACTTCCCCAGCTATACGAAATATAGGGGAAGTTATGTAATCGGTCATAAATTCGAACTTGAGTTTTCAGCGGAATTGGATGTTTTGCTACATCTTGACTCCAACAATGAAAAACAAAATTCTATGTGTGAACACGATAACTTTCGATAGAATGAATGTATCGACAGGAAATTTTATATTTGTACCCAGAAGCCCATAATGTCGACACCTATTGATTTTCAGCCATATTGGTCAAAGGGAAGGGGGGTTAGGGGGAGGCTAAACACAAAAACTATAATAACTGCCGTTATAATTAATGTATTGACACAAAATTTAGTATTAGGATTCAGTAGCCACTATGTAAGTCAAAAATTGAGTTTTAGCCCAAACGGTTGATTGACTTTGGAGGGAGAGAGGAAACGTAATTGATTAAGTACATAGCCGATTGTTCACTAACGAAGTTTTTAAAATGTATATTTTGGACTAAGATTGTTTTCATTACTTATATAAAGACTATTTGGAGGGCGCCGGTAGCTCAGTGGTATGCGTGCTTGTCTTCTGAGCTGAAGGTTGTGGGTTCGAAACCCGAACGAGACCCTTAGTTTATTTTATCTGGGAGGTAAAATAGACTTAAGCACGCCGTCCTTCGGATGGAACGTTAAGCGATGGTCCCGAGTCTGTACGATGTCAGGTACTCGTTAAAGACCCCTGCCCTAGGTGAATAAAAATTTAGGGTAGGCAAAATTTATTTCCTACAGTTGAGTCGGTCATGTCCACCAGAGTGACGAAAGAGCGCGATATGACCTCGTAGTTAAAGCCCGAGCATGAGTCATAAAACCTAACCTAACTTAAAGACTGTTGTGTATTTTCTTCTCACATTTTGAGTTCGTCAAGTTTTCTTTTGGACTAGTCGATTCATTAAGTATGAAATATTTGAAAGTACGTAGACCCTCGACTGTCCGCCCCTCCCCCTCGATTAACCGGACCCCGGATTAACCGCTCGAAAAAAAATGCGAACACCTGTTAATTAGCTCGATATATATATATATATATATATATATATATATATATATATATATATATATATATATATATATATATATATTTTTTGTCTTTTATTTATTTTATTTATTTATATTATATTATATATTATTTTATATATTATTTTTTATTTATTTATATTATAAAAATTTAAGGTAGGCAAAATTTAGGACTCCCACAGTAGAGTCGGGCTCATGTCCACCAGAGTGACGAAAGAGCGCTCTGGTAGTAGGCGATATGACCTCGTAGTTAAAGCCCGGGCATGAGTCATAAAACCTAACCTAACCTTTTTACATATTTTAAATTTAGTTTTTGTCTAACTTTTCTTGCGTCAACATAGAGCGAAAAAATCAAGGAAATATTAAGAGAAAACGCGTCTCTCTATAAAAATTAAAAATGAGATTCTCGATAAAATAGTTAGTTATTAGTATATCATACAAATCACAGCCCTAATAATGAGTTACTCACCGTAGCGTGAATTATTTATTAAATGTAAGTTAAATTGAGAAGTGAGAAAGTCTGTGACAATAATTTCCAGTTGGTTTTTGGTTGTAGTCACGATCAAACAAAACTAAAAGTCTTTCTAAGATTCCAGCCCCTTTGTCATCTCTGTTTTCATCAAAATTCCCTTCGAAGAGTACAACACTTCCATTATTTTCAACTAGAGAGCCCTAAAAGTGGTTTTTTCCACATGGAATGCATCCTTTTTCACAATGAAATGGATTGGAAAACCTATTTTTCCACCACGTTTCTTCTTTTTGTTCAGCAACCTCAGAGTAAATATAGAATTTCACTTGATTTCAAGTTAAGGTTTTTTTGTAGGTTCAGCAGTGTTGCCACTGAACAAAGTATACAAAAGAATAAATGTGCGATATGATCATTACTAGGGGTATCGATAGTACTATCGAAATATTTTTTCAAGCAGAAGTGACATTAACAAATAAATAAGATGTCGTACAGTGTAAGTAGGTAGGTACCTATATTTATTTTAGTAGCAAAAAATCTCAACAACAATACGTACTTCAACTGATCAGATCGGTTCATTAACGCAATAAGAAACTAAACTACATATTGACCAGATGAGTTTCCATTGTTAGGTCCTAACAAAAAATATCACATCAAAAAAGGACAACTAAAATCAAACACTAGAACAACAGAAACCTCAACAAAATAAAATAAAACAAAAAACCAACAAGTGAACCTTCAAATTGGAAGTGTTCCCGCAAGTTCTGTATTCGGCACTGCAAAAACGACATTTAGACAGTTTTTTTGGACCCACATCCTTATCGAAGTAACTCCACACATCGGACTTCCGTTTTCGATTCATTTTTCGGTTCAAAACAACAAATCACGCTACAAGAATAGTAAATTTTCAGTTCAAAGCTAAGAAACACTCTACAAAAACAGTAAATGTAACCTTTTTTCGATTCAGTGGATCCCAGAAATACTGTCTTTAAACTATCGATAGTATTTATAGTTTAACGCCGATAGAATCGAAACTATCGTTAACGTCAACTATCGATAGTTTTACAAACGTAGGAATTACATGACTTTCTAATTCCCTCCTTTCATATTTATTTCATATGACTCTATTGAATATATTATGAATGTAATGTGTTTACGTCAGCAGTTTTCTTTGTTTCACTGTAGACCTTAATTTTGAGAGAGACTTTCTTATAACCAGTAATACCAGTTTTTTTTATTATTTTTAAAATAGTTTTTAGGTGGAAAACCCTTGAGCACACCGTAAAGACCTCTTAAAGCACATATAATCAACAATGCAACCATTTTATATATAATTATTATTCTAGTTTTAGGTTAGGTTTTATGACTCATGCCCGGGCTTTAACAACGAGGTCATATCGCCTCTACCAGAGCGCTCTTTCGTCACTCTGGTGGACATGAGCCCGACTTTACTGTGGGAGTCCTAAATTTTGCCTACCCTAAATTTTTATTCATCTAGGGTAGGGGTCTTTAACGAGTACCTGACATCGTACAGGCTCGGGACCTTCGCTTAACGTCCCATCCGAAGGACGGCGTGCTCAAGTTTATTTTACCTCCCAGATAAAATAAACTGAGGGCCTCGGTCGGGTTACGAACCCACGACCTTGAGCTCAGAAGGCAAGCACGCATACCACTGAGCTACCGGCGCCCTACCCCCCCATTATTATTTTATATTATGTATTCTAAAAAATTGTAATTTTTTAAGAAATCGTTAAGTTAATCAAAAAAATATGATTTTTTTTTGAAAAGCTCACCATTTTTAAAAAGTGATAAAAAATGTTTCCCCTTCCTCCAGTATTCCCAATTTTATTTCTATGTTTTCATACGCATACATTTCTCTCTTGTTGCTAAAGTGTTGTAACGCTACCTCACCCTGTTTTTTGTGAGTGTTGGAAGAATTCAGTCTTTTTTGTGGTCCTTTATTCTTATTTTTAATTTTCTCTGGGTTTGGCCTATATATGACTGACCACATTCAAATATAATTTGATAAACACCGGATTTATCTCCGATGGGATCTTTCGGTCGAGATATAAATCTTTTTAACTTATTATTGGCTTTATAAGCCCTGTCATAACCTGCCTTATTGTTTCACAAAAATATATTATAATATTTCCTTATACCTATATAATAAAAACCAAAATAATATGACTTCAAGAAAAATATAGTCTTACAAATACGAAACAGATGAATAAAAAATAAATAAGGTGGTTACCGCTCGATCGCCGAGATTCCTGACTCGACAGTGTAAGTAAGCACTCTGTCCAACAGTGGTGGTCACTTCACGTTTGGTTGTATTGTCAAAGTAGGGTTGACTGTAGATCTGGTTGTGATCTCCCCAACTGCTGCTCTGTGTCTCTTGATGTTGTGGTCCTCCGACCCCTGAAACCGAAATGCCAAGTCTCAGGTGAGTAGTCAGCCAAGAAAGAGGTATGATCAGATGCAACATAAACGAGGAAACTGATATAATATAGAAACATAAAAAAAAAAAAAAGGTAATGTGTGAGTGACGCGGTACTCAAGACATTTGAGGTGTAAACAACTGCTTTAGTTTCAAAAATTTGCTGTCGTGCACTAATTAAAATTAAAATTTGTTTTATATACAATAAGAAAAGTAGTATGAGGAATTAAACTTTCAAATTTATTGTTCTTCAATTTCTTTTATACATGAAATTATAGGTTTGTGATAGCTAAAATAAGATATATACAACTGTGATTGTAGTGTCTAAATACCGCGATAATACAGCGTCGATGATAGTTTTCGAATTTGTTGTTGAAATGCTTCGATTCGTATTCATTTTTAGATTAAGTTAATCATTTAAAAATGGATTAAGATGTTCGGTGTCACCTGAAATGGGTAAAAACATTATATTATTTGTAGTGAAAATATGACAACAAATATATATATATATTTTTTTTTTGGCCTTATGTACGATGCATATTGGCCATGTCTAGTTATTTACGACATCCATGGCCCCAGGAGGGAGTTCTATCTATGAAATAAAACTCACTCCCGGACGGGATTCGAACCCGCAAACCATGGTGAGACCATGCGTCCAAAGCCCTACGCTCTAGCCCGCACGACCACCATGGCTCCCTAAAATATATTATTTATTGATCGATATGTTCAGCAGTTATTATTAATATATTTTAATAACAGTATTATATAATAGTATATCGAAATATTATATATTATATTTTTTTAGATTTGTCTAAAAGTTTCTTACCGAAAGGATCATTTTATTTATAGTTCGTAATATTGATATCGGAACTTTATATATAGTTCGTAATATTGATACGTAATGCATTATATACCAACCATGCATTTACAGATAACTTTCTCTACCCCTCTTCCTTCTCGATATCATTAAATGAAATTTTCATACTGGCATTACTGGGTATATGAAAGTAATGAGTTGGCATCAGCAGTATTTTTTTGTTTCAATCTACAGCGTAACTCTGAGAGTGACTTTCTTAATAGACAATGAAAATGTGTATGAAACACGACTTTTATAACATGGTTATTTTATTATTTTTGAACAATGAGAAAATGCTCCATTCCCAAAGAGAATCCATTTCCTCGTATGTAAACATTTTTAGTTTAAATGGTTTTATTCTATTGGTTTTAAAAAAAGGAGGGAATTAAATTGAAAAATATAATTTCTTTATGAGTTATACTTTTTTCATAAAGAGAGGATGTTTAGTTACTGGAGTCATCAAGACTTTAATTTTCCTAATAACCATTAGTGTTTGAAGAATAAAGAGTAATAAAGGATTTGAAGTTTTACTTCCCCGATGTTGATTTTAACGGAATTTCATCTTTTCCAACATGATAACTCTCGAAAGAATGAATGTATCGATACGAAATTTTATATGTGTATCCAGAATCCTCTAAGGAGTGGACCTATTGATTTTCAGTCAAATCAGGCAAGGGGAAAATTGGATTAGGAGGAAGGCTGTACACATAAACTTTAATAACTGCCATTGTGATGCATGTATTGTGGTAAATAAGAATTATGTAAATGTTAAATAAAACTAAATATAAATAAATAATAATTAAAGTAATAAATATAAAAATAAATAATTAAAACGAAAAGAATAAATAATAAAATTAAATTACCATATTTCCTGTAGAAATTTTATAACTGGTCTTCTATTTAATTTTGATTTCTATAGTAATTTCCGAAAAGGGCCCTAAAAAAATATCAAAATTGCACGTAATTTAAAAAAAAAAATTAAATTAACAAACTTTTCATTTGGGTTTCCAAAAAGATGCCATCTTGTTTTCTAAATTTTGCAAAAATATAAATCTAATCCAAAGGTTTTCAAATTATCTTACTGGGCCAACAGGGAAAATGAATAGAATAGAATTTACGAGAACAAAGTTTGGGTATATTTTTTTAAAAATTTAAAAAACTAAACATTGAAACAAACAAAAATTCTTTAAAATGAAGTTGTATATTTCTGGGCATATATCCTGTACATATAAACAAACAACAGTACCTTGTTTTTGGATCAATTTCACCGTCAATTCACTTCTATTTAGTTCATCACATCTTAAGCCTAAACCCCACTATCTTCACTCAAACCGTCTCCATTCTCTAGGCCTCAACTCTTCACACACTAAAAAACAGCTGATGGCCGTGTTTTTTTTTTAAATTTGTTTTAAAAGAAATTTGATTTTTATATAAAGATATATATAATTAATTTTTTTTTAATTAATAATTTAATGTATGTATTTTTTTTATACATCACAGTATTGACATGAAATTTCATATATAAAATCAAAATCCCATAAGGGTAGCACCTATTAATTTTCCGAGGATTCGGTCGAAGGGAAAGAGGGCTCCATTTCAGGTATGTAAAAAAATATAGTAGCTGAAGGGAGGCGAAAACGAAGTTGATTATTTCGTGCTGATGAAGTACAATTCCGGTGATTCACCGTCGACCTTTATATATATATACCGTTTTTTTTTTTGACAAATATTGTTATATAATCGAATAAACCACTGTGAATTCCTGGATAATGGCTAAGGCCTCATTTAAAAGTTGGAGTAATCACGAGTAACTCGTATGAGTTAGATGTACTTACAAGAGTTGGTTGGAGTAGAGATAGGATTCCTCTTAGATTTAGATTAGACAGGTCTCCTTCCAGCTCGTTCAGGAATGTGCCATCCTCAACAGACAAACGGGCACCCATCTCCAGGTTTGTCTGTCTCTGTCAGTGACACGGCCAAGTTCCTCTCCTCACCTTTGTTTGCCAAATCTAAACTTGAATCTATTAACTTGCAAAGTCCCAGTTGACTGTCTGTCCCTGATTGTAAGTGTGCGGTAGACCTAGTCTATCTAAAAGACAAAAGTGGTGAACCGAACGGAAGAGGATTAAACGCCTAGATCCTCATGTAGATAGCCTGTTGTTTTTAACCAAATCAGTTTAATAACAAAAAAAAATAAAACGAGATACAAAATATTACAAAAAATTTGTTCTGTAAAAATATTGTCTATTTCACAAAATATATGGGAGTACTTTCGGTATTGCTACCATCTTCAGCTACGACTCAACAACAAATGGAGGTTTAGTATTTGTTATAATAATACTAGATTTAGTATTTGTTAAGTCGTGGCTGAAGATGGAAGCAATACCGAAAGTGAGGGCGCCGGTAGCTCAGTGGTATGCGTGCTTGCCTTCTGAGCTCAAGGTCGTGGGTTCGAAACCCAGCCGAGGCCCTTAGTTTATTTTATCTGAGAGGTAAAATAAACTTAAGCACGCCGTCCTTCGGATGGGATGTTAAGCGATGGTCCCGAGCCTGTACGATGTCAGGTACTCGTTAAAGACCCCTACCCTAGGTGAATAAAAAAATTAGGGTAGGCAAAATTTAGGACTCCCACAGTAGAGTCGGGCTCATGTCCACCAGAGTGACGAAAGAGCGCTCTGGTAGTAGGCGATATGACCTCGTAGTTAAAGCCCGGGCATGAGTCATAAAACCTATCCTAACCTATATTTTGTGAATTAGACAATACTTTTAAAAATATACTCATATGTTTTTAATCTACTAAAATAGTGGCTTTTGAAACCTCACCCTAAACTGTTGTGTAACATTCAATACAACAGCATTTTTTATTGTTTTTGTGTCGAGCCCAATTCCTCTGATCCCCCTATCCCTTCGGCCGATTTCGCAGAAAATTAATAGATGATATCCTTATGAGGTTCTGAATTTAAATATAAAATTTTATGTCGATACATTCATTACATCGGTAGTTATCGTGTTCGACACACACTCACACAGACAGATAGACATAAGGCAGTTACTAGGGTTTTGACTTGAACTTTCCTCCGCTGATGCCCTCTACCCTTTGGCAGATTTCGCGGAAAATTAATATGTTTCATCCTTACGAGGTTTTGAGTTTATACATGAAATTTCATGTCGATACATTCATTACGCTGAGTTACAGGTGTTTCTGTGTTAAGCCCTTCCACATACATACGTACAGACACAAACAAGAACACACTACTGACTTATACAATGAGTGGAAACACTCAGCCAGCCTTCTCGAAATTGAAGAGGTTGAGTATCCGGGGAAAATTATTGATGAAAACACGCTCCGACTCTATACCGAAGGAAGCAAGTCAGTCGGAGCAGTCGGCTGCGCAGTCGTCATAATGAGAAGAGAGGCGACTCTAGACGAACTCTGCTATAGGCTGGATCAGGTGTGCTCCAATAACCAAGCTGAGCATCTGGCTATACTGAAGGCACTGGACTACATTGGGGAAGATGAGGCGGGACCTGGAGTAAGCACAGTGGTAGTGTGCACAGCCAGGTAAGCTTAGAGAGCTTGAGGAACCACAAGAACCACACTAATGGAAGATATAAGGGTTCGAGTCAGGGTTCTTCAAGCAGAGGGCTGGACCGTTAAATTTAGTTGGGTTAGGGCGCATGATGGCGATAGCGGCAACGAACGTGCGGACTGTCTGGCCAAATAGATGGAATAAGAGAGGGGGAAGTTTAACATAAAAACTCTAATTGTTAATAACTGCTGCAAATAAATAATATAAATGATAGAAGGTAAATTAAAACAAAATAAATGGACTGTTTATAGGTTATTTAAAAAATTATAATAATGGGAAAAAATACTAAACTAATGGAAACAAAACAAAACAAATTAAATCTAAAGAAATGGTAAAATATATGATACTAAGAATGTGGGCGGTCGTGAAATAGAGACGCCGAGGTGTTGTCTCGTCACAGTGCGGCTGTGCTGTAAACAACAATCACCTTGACTATGGAACATTTTTTTTATGAATATTAAAAGACAATAAAAAAGGTAATTTTTTTATTATAATATAATATCTATATTATATATATCAAGGTTTAAAAAAAAAAAAGGCGAAAGAACATGGAACATGGAATGAAAAATAATCTTTATTCTGGGACATACGTCCCCTAAGAATAATAGTGTAGAGTCAACAGATGAATGAAATACATTTTTAAAAAAAATGAAAATAAAACAGAACAGAAATAGAGCCCACAAGTACATTTATAACTAAAAACCAATTATCATTATCATTTTATTTTTCTTGAGTATTATAATTTTCCGTACTCTGTTATTATATTATTTGTATTATTTTTATTACAAAAAGCAGTCAACAATAACATAAGAAATAAACAAAATAATATAAGAGAGAAAAAAGAAAAAAAATTAAATCATTAAACAATGAAAATAAACACATAAAAATATAACTAATGAAAACAATGTAAGAATAATGAAGTAACAAATAATGAAAAACAAATATTAGTAAAAAATAAACATGAGACAACCCTGTGAGAGCGCCGTTAGCTCAGTGGTATGGGTGCTTGCTTACCGAGCTCAAGATCGCGGATTTGAAACTCGGCCGACGCCCTTAGTTTATTTTATCTGGGAGATAAAATAAACTTAAGCATGCCATCCTTCGGATGGGACGTTAAGCAATGGTCCCGAGCCTGTACGATGTCAGGTACTCCTTAAACACCCGCTACCCTAGATGAATAAAAATTTAGAGTAGGCAAAATTTTGGAACTCCCATAGTATAGTCGGGCTCATGTCCACCAGAGTGACGAAAGAGCGCTCTGGTAGTAGTCGATATGACTGACCTTGTAGTTAAAGCCCGGGCATGTGTCATTATAACCAAGTTTAATTAGTGTAGAGTTCTTTAACAAGGACATCGGCACCATCGTCTAACGTCCCATTCGAAGGCTCAAGTTTTTTTTAATTCTCAGAGCTCGCCCGTGTCTGGAACTACCTCTGTGCTGCTCGTACCTAGTATACATGTTAACATTAATCCGTCAGTTTGCACTTTTTTTTGGCTTATTTTCTAAGAAAAAAAGTAGGATGTTAGTTCATTTACACTTTTTTTATTCCCTTCGTGTGTTTATTTATTTTTTAAAATGTTGATTGCCTTGAATATTATTTGCAGATATTAAATGTGACACATTAACAAAAATGTCCACTATACGACACGCTACAGCACAACATTATTTTTAAAAACCTGTTGAGAAATTTGTTTATTTAAATAAAATCTCGATATGTGATAAAATCGATAAAATACAAATAAAGAACTTCAAGAAAATAAAATAGTTATTGTGACTCATACCCGGGCTTTTAATTTTGAGGTCATATCGCCTACTACCAGAGCACTCTTTCATCACTCTGTGGATGGACAAACACAAACACCAACACAAACACCAAACACAAACACAAACACAAACACAAACACCAAACACAAACACAAACACCAAACACAAACACCAAACACAAACACCAAACACAAACACCAAACACCAACACAAACACAAAACACAAACACCAAACACAAACACAAACACAAACACCAACACAAACACCAACACAAACACCAAACACTAACACAAACACCAAACACAAACACCAAACACCAACACAAACACAAACACCAGACACAAACACCAAACACCAAACACCAAACACAAACACCAAACACAAACACCAACATAAACACCAACACAAACACCAAACACAAACACAAACCCAAACCCAAACACCAAACCCAAACACCAACACAAACACCAAACACAAACACCAAACACAAACACCAAACACAAACACAGACACAAACACAAACACCAACACAAACACCAACACAAACACAAACACAAACACCAACACAAACATCAACACAAACATCAACACAAACACCAAACACAAACATCAACACAAACACCAAACACAAACACCAACACCAACACAAACACCAACACAAACACCAACACAAACACCAACACAAACACCAAACACAAACACCAAACACAAACACTAAACACAAACACCAACACCAAACACAAACACAAACACCAACACCTACACAAACACCTACACAAACACCAAACACAAACACCAAACACAAACACCAAACACCAACACCAAACACCAACACCAAACACCAAACACAAACACCAGACACAAACACAAACACCAACATAAACACCAACACAAACACAAACACCAAACACAAACACCAAACACAAACACCAAACACAAACACCAAACACAAACACAAACACCAAACACTAACACAAACGCCAACACAAACACCAACACAAACACCAACACAAACACAAACACCAACACACACACCAAACACAAACACCAAACCCAAACACCAACCCAAACACAAACACAGACACAAACACCAACACAAACACCAAACACCAACACAAACACCAACACAAACATCAACACAAACACCAAACACAAACACAAACATCAACACAAACAACAAACACAAACACCAAACACAAACACCAACACAAACACAAACACCAAACACCAAACACCAAACACCAAACACAAACACAAACACCAAACACAAACACCAAACACAAACACCTACACAAACACCAAACACCAACACAAACACCTACACAAACACCTACACAAACACCAACACAAACACCAAACACCAAACACAAACACCAAACACAAACACCAACCCAAACACCAAACACAAACAAAAAGAAAAAAAGAAATAGTTTTAAGTATTTAGTTTTATGATTTTGTTCTTTTGTTGTTTTTTTGTTTTGTTTTGTTCAATTTTTAGTTTTTTAAAAATTAAATTATGTAAATAAAGAAAATAACCCAAATATTTGTTCTTCAAAATTCTATTCTATTCATCTTCCCTGTTGGCCCAGTAATATCATTTGAAAACCCTTTGGATTAGAATTAATATTATTTAAAATTATTAAAAATCTGGCATCTCTTTATAAATCCAAGTGTAAAGTTTGTTAAATGGAATTTTTTTGTTGTATATGTGTACTTTCTTAAAAATTGAACGTCTTAAATTATTGATTATATTTTTTTAGGGCTTTTTTCGAAAAACGTCTGTAGAAATCAAAATTTAAATAAAGAACAAAGATCAAATTTCTACAGGAAATGTGGTAATTAAAAATAATAATCACAGTCCGTCTTCTAGGGCTTCTTGACCAATACTGGCAACAAGGGCTGAGGGCAGATACTGGTCGAGGTGATGGTGAAGCAAAGGACTGAGGGCACTTCTGTTCAGACAGCCAGACTGGACTTGACTCGACTGACCGGTCAGGTTAACTAGACCTCTATTGGCCACTATACAAAATACATACACTTCACTAATGGAGTCACCCCCTCCACATATACCCCATTGCCTTTAAAAAGTTTATTTCACTTCCCGCCTTAAAACTAATAGCCGTCGATGTAATGAATGTATCCAAATGAAATTTTATATTTAAATTTCCAAAACCCCATAAGGAATATACCTATAAATTTTCCGTGAAATCGACAGAAGGAAAACCAGGGATCAGAGGGGGCTCAACTCAAAACTCTTAATAACTGCCGATGAAATGAAAGTATCAATACGAAGTCTAGAATGATTCAGAAATCCCTCAGGATTTTCCGCCATATCGGTAAATTGGCTTCAGGAGAGAAACAACATAATTAATTTGTGTTGGGGAAGTACATCGCCGGTAGTTCACAGACGACTTAACTGCACATTACACGCCATATTTTGTACTTAAGTTCATATATATTCAGTATCTACTTATTAGTAAGCAATTTCCCGACAAGTGGGAAGACCTACAAATACATTTTTTTTTGTTATCTGTATGTGAAAAATGGTTTTCCCTTCTGCTGATTCAGGATTTTGTTTACATGGCATTTCTTCTCACTTTCTCCCCCTATTTTCTTTCTCACACCGTCTTTTTTTTCTCTTTGTTTTCTGTCAAGTCAGCAGGCTGATCTACTGGATTTTTCACGTCTTTTTTTTTAGTGAATAATTGCAACGATGAAAGTGCATTTTTTGTCTTTTGCGGTTGAATAAATTAGGAAGTACTTCCATGATCAGTATCTAAAAATGTTTTTTATATAATTAATAAAAATAACGTTGTTACTTAGTGTGACTCATGCACAGGCTTTTACTATGAGGTATCGTCCTACTACCAGAGTGCTCTTTCGTCGTTCTGGTGAACATGAGACTTAAATTTCGCCTACACCGATATATTCACCTAGGATAGGAGTCTTTAACAAGTACCTGACGGTACAGGCTCGGGACCTTCGCTTAACGGCCCATCCGAAAAATAACGTGCTCAAGATTTTTTTTTTACCTCTCAGATAAAAAACCTAAGGGCCTCGGCCGGGTTTAGATTTTTTCTTCATATTATATAATTTTTTTGCTGATAGAGTAATTAAAAAACTATTTCAAAAAATTAATTCAATTATTAATTTTTAGAGCAAACGTTCAATTGGGTTTGGAGGAAGAGCGTAAACTGAGTTGATTAATTTGTACTGGGGAAGTACACCGGGTGGTTCAACTATAAACTAACACGACTTGATACCGAAATAATCATTTTTCTCAGCTTCTGGGACACGAATTTGCACTTTTGACTATGATTTCGGAAAAAGCGAAAAATTTCCCATCCAGCGAAACCACAACCAGCCTTTTATCTTGCTTGAAAGTATATTTTTTAACTGTTCAAACATCAAAATTGCAGAAAAAAAAAAAAATTTGTGCAACATTTCTAAAATTTGCCATTGCCCATTTAATACGCTTTCCAACGATAGGTCAAATGATGCGATTCCTCAAATACTTTTGGAGAAATTGCATTTTGAAGATAGAAAAATCAAAGCTTATTAATCACACTGAACTTTGGACCCCACAATAAGAAAATCTTGCAGGTTTACACTTGTACAGACTCGCTGTATGAAATACCTGCGCCCACCTCAGTACCTTATTTGAAAGAAATGGATCGTTCCTATTCAAATCGTGTGGAGATGCACTTTCTGTACGGGCTCTGCAACGGGAACCATATTTTTCTATCTTCAAAATGCAACTTCTCGAAAAGTATTCGAGGAATTGCATCATTTGACCTACCGTTGGAAAGCGTATTAAATGGGAAAGTTTTTATGAAATTTGACAACTTCTAGATCATTGTGTAGGGCAATGGCAAATTTTAAAAATTTTACACAAATTATTATTCTCTGAAAATTTTGATGTTTGAACAGATAAAAAATATACTTTCAAGAAAGATAAAAGGCTGGTTGTGGTTTCATTGGACGGGAAATTTATTGCTCTTTCCTAAACAATAGTCAAAAATGCAAATTCGTGTCCCGGAAGCTGAGAAAAATGCTTACTTCGGTATCAAGTCGTGTTAATTATGGACAAACTTTTAAAAAATCATGTCAAGACGGATTGAGATAGAGAGCTGGGGTTAGTGGCGTTTTACTCCTTTTTTGATCTAGTTTTATCCCAAATATATAAAAGGTTTATAGTGGACCATCCGGTGTATCCGGTGATTCACCGTCGACGTTTTAAAACTATAAGATAATTAAATTTCAGAGTTACATTATTGTGACTGATGCCTTAACCTGAGGTCATATCGCCTACTAGAATACTCGCTCCAGTGAGTCCTAAATGTTTCCCACCCAGGTTTAATTACTTAGTGTCTTTAACAAAACCTGACATCGTACAGACTCGAGACCATCGCTTAACATCCCATCCTAAGGTTTTTTTTTACCTCTCAGATAAATCTGAAATATAAATTGTTACCAACAATTATAAATGGTAAATTATTTAACAATAATATCTAGATCCACCCACCTTACTCAGTCTAGTATCCATATAGATCCAGAGTAATACACTTCTAAGCCATGTCATGAATTCACTGGGACATATTTTTGTTTTTTATGAATAAAACATAATCTTTTGGCCCACTTAATACTCACCTTGTCACCATTCTCAATTCTTTTTAGCTAACGACTTAATTATTATTATTAGTAGTAGTAGTATTTTAAGTTATTAAATGATTTGAATTGAGATAAATTAGTGAAAATTTTAATTTAGGACGTAAGAAATGATAAGAAATTGTACACCAAACATATGAAGCAGTTTCAAATGATAAAGCTTTGAGGTAACCTAACTTAAGGTTACTATATCCTGATGTTATTGGAATATTGGTTATTTCACATAAATTAAAATCATTTATATAATGATTTGCATTTAGATTGATATAATATTATTTTATTATTTTTTATGATAATTTTTTATCAATAAGTGAAAAGACGAATATGGAAATACCAAATGACGGGAACTACAATCGAGTTAAATTTAATCATTTGATTTTTTTCAACTAATATTTTTCATGATTATGTTAATTTCGAATATTCTGGTTAATTCCGAAATTAAAGTCGAAAACACCTTCCGAAATCGAAGATACTTAAAAAGAAGGTTATAGTGACTGTTGTTTGTTTGTCTGCAGTCAGCATGCTTCTTGAATCTAGGGAAAACCTTAAGTCAATTGAAATTGACCAATTATTTTTCACGATAACGCCCGACCATTGGATGGAGTGTTTGTTTATGTGTCTTATTACTTTAGCCAGAGTGAAGGGGTTGTCCAGCTAGCAGTACTCTGAACTAAGACAGAAATGGAAGGAGAGTTAGTTTATGTGTCTGATTACTTTAGCCAGAGTGAAGGGGTTGTCCAGCTAGCAGTACTCTGAACTAAGACAGAAATGGAAGGAGAGTTCGTTTATGTGTCTGATTATTTTAGCCAGAGTGAAGGGGTTGTCCAGCTAGCAGTGCTTTGAGCTAAGACAGAAATGGAAGGAGAGTTTGTTTATGTGTCTGATTACTTCAGCCAGAGTGAAGGGGTTGTCCAGCTAGCAGTGCTCTGAGCTAAGACAGAAAACCAGCTATTTATACTGGGGACCATGGGAGCCAGCCTCTGTCCCAACATCTGAATAAAACATTACCCTATCTGTACTTATACACACACATCCTTTTTTTTTTTTTTTTGCCCTGTCAAGGCTCCCAGGAGATTTTTCATTCCTTAATGAGAAAACATTTTCAGTATGACAACAGCTGCCCTTAACGATATAATGGATTTTCACCAACTTCCTTACCTTAATGCTTTAACCTTCCTCAGTATTATACAAATGATCGGCCTATACGAACAGTCTCTACGGCGTCGCCATAGGTGCTGGCGGGAGTACCCCTCATAGACTTGGTCTAGGATGGTGCTGTCACCTCGTACTTCTGCAGTCCTTATTTGCAAGGGCATTGTTCAGGAATGGATTGTGGAGAAATGGCAGCAACATTGGTCTCGAAGTCCGGATGGCCGAACGACTTACGAATACATTCCGGATGTGACGGGCTGGGGCGACCACCGATGGCCACTCGTTGGTCGACCGGTGATCGCCCCCAGCCCGCCATACCCTCACTTTAGCATTACCCAGATCTCGGTATATATGCACAAAGATGAACGGATGATGTTGCACACGTGCAAGGTGCACCCAAAGTCAATAAAGGGCTGATAAAGTACTAGGTTATTCACTAAATGTTCACTTTCCCACCGAAACTAATTGATCTTTTGAGCTAATTATCAATAGTTGACTTACAAAGGCACTTCTGAATACTCAAACTAAATTTTGTATCGATACATTCATTACATCGGGCTTTTGAGTCGAGTTATTCCTCAAATTCCTCATTCCTTTCGGCTGATTTCGCTGAAAAATATTAAGCTTCATCCTTATGGGATTTTGAATCTAAATATGAAATTTAATATTGATAAATTCATGACGTCAGCAGTAAATTGGATTATTGAGCCCCCCTTCCCTTCAGTAAATTTGAGAGGGGGATTGTGAAGGGAGTGTGATCTGTAATATATGTCATTATATACCTAGTTCCTGAGATGGAGAACTCACACATGTCCATCACGCAGCACATGCGTATAATGAGAGACAATATGGTCAGAAAGTGTTCAGGGAACTTTAAATGTGAAATTCTGTTGAAAACTCGATTTCGGGACTTGATTACAATACTAAAGGCATAAGAAAGTAAAAAGTCTCGTTCTCAAAATGCTCTGTTCCGATGGATCTCAGAATTATGTGTGTCTACAATGGTAACACGGGACAGGATCGTATCTGGGACTCGACCTACGGCAGCTGGTGACGGAAACCGGCTACCCAATGTTCAGCCGATTTGTCGCCTCCTGGCGGAGAATGAAGCAAGCATTATGACCCAGCGCCGGGGAGGCCTGCAGTCGTCCCCGGCGCCCCAACGAACCAGAACTAGCGATCACCCTACATTTATCCCGAGCTCTCTCGGCACGCCAAGAAAATTAAGGTGGGCTGGGAGTGACCGCTGATCGGCAGCGGTCGCTCCTAGCCTACGACAGCAACATATATTTTGTATTGTTAATTTAATATTTTTATTATGTAAATTAAATTGTTAGGCCTCCCTTTTCCCCGACGATTCGGCGATGGTGTCGTGGCCTCCACCGAAGGTCGGCCACAAAAAAAAAAAAAAAAAAAAAAAATGGTTCAAAAATGTACAATGGTAGAAGAATGGTGAGACATTGTACGCCATGTGTTGCAGAAATTTGACTATTGTGTACACAAAAATCTTTTTAGAGTATTATGAATGTTGAGAGAGAAAGTCAGAGTTACATGAATGTTGTTAAGAAGGGAGAATCTACCAGTGGGATAGCAACAAAAATTGAAAGAAATATTACCATCTATACAAAGATCTTGTTGCTCCAGCTATAAAGAGTTGTGAGACTCAGATACAAGACAACTTTCCTCGTTACGACTGTTTTTTCTTTGTCGTATTTAATATTAACCTCTTTAAAAAGTTTTAATTAAGTCCGGTAATTCCATGTTTTGTAAACAAAAAAAAATTGTGTACAAAACATCAGGTTAGAAAAAGGAACTTAATTAAATTAGGTTGTGAAAAGATAATGATATAATTAAACAAAAAAACTGCAAAGGTAATGGTATAATTGCACAGAGAACTGCAATGGTAATGATATAATTGCACAGAGAACTGCAATGGTAATGGTATAATTATTCAGAGTACTGCAAAGATAATGGTAAAAGGGCAGATGTTTACTTAAGTATAGGGGAAGTTATGTAATCGCTCAGAAATTTGATGTTGAGTTTTTAACGAATGCTCATATTTCCCGACCCAATTCAAAAATTCAAAAAAAAAAAAAAAATGATGTGTGTCTGCGTATGTGTCTGTGAACACACCATAACTCCCGATACAATTAATGTATCGGCACGAAATTTTATAAGTAAATCCTTAATCCTCCCATCGCTCCTCTGCTTTCCACAACTCTCTTTTCCAGGCCTCCTCTCTCTACAACTCCCTGCCTCCCCCAATCCGTCACTCTCCTTCCGTGGCTTCCTTCAAATCCTCACTATTCCAATTCCTCTTCACTAAACAATCCACTATCGTTTGAGTAGTTCTTCATTTCTCTCTCTCTTATATTCCCATTCGTCAACAACAATTATTAAATTATTCAAGTTAATCCCATTTTTTGCTCAACTTATGGTATGCGTGGTTGTCTTCTGAGCTCAAGATCGTGCGTTCAAAACCCGACCGAGGCCCTTAGTTTATTTTATCTGGGAGTTCAAATAAACTTAAGCACACCGTCCTTCAGATGGGACGTTAAGCGATGGTCCCGAGACTGTACGATGTCAGCTACTCGTTAAAGACCTCTATCCTAGGTGGATAAAAATTTAGGGCTCCCACAGTAGAGTCGAGCTCATGTCCACCAGAGTGACCAAAGAGCGCTCTGGTAGTAGGCGATATGACCTCGTAGTTAAAGCCCGGGTATGAGTCATAAAACGTAATTTAACCTAACCATTTTTTCTTATATTTTATTTTCCCATATTTTATATTTTACATATTTTTATCATTAATTAATTAATTTTTTATTTTATCTCATTTTATTATTATTATTAGGTTAGGTTAGGTTAAGTTTTATGACTCATGCCCGGGCTTTAACTACGAGGTCATATCGCCTACTACCAGAGCGCTCTTTCGTCACTCTGGTGGACATGAGCCCGACTCTACTGTGGGAGTCCTAAATTTTGCCTACCCTAAATTTTTATTCACCTAGGGTAGGGGTCTTTAACGAGTACCTGACATCGTACAGGCTCGGGACCATGGCTTAACGTCCCATCCAAAGGACGGCGTGCTTAAGTTTATTTTACCTCCCAGATAAAATAAACTAAGGGCCTCGGTCGGGTTTCGAACCCACGACCTTGAGCTCAGAAGTCAAGCACGCATACCACTGAGCTACCGGCTTATTATTATTTTTTTTCTTTCTCTTCGCTCTTCGTCTATCTACCCCCTACTTTCTAAAAATAATTTTATTTCAAACTGCCTGGACATCCTTCCTTTATACTTAACCATCATTGTATTATTCTCTGTCAATTTTTATTAATCTATTTTCTTTTCCATATATTTATCATTTATTTACATAAATTCTCCTATTTATATAGATTTTCATATTCCTTCATAATTAAACTATTAAATTTATGTTTTTTCATGTTAATTTTTTATTTATTTATATTTATTATTGTATAAACATTTGTTTTCCTCCACTGTACATACTTTATTTCATTGTTTCATTTCTTTTTTTACTGTATGTATTTATTGTTTTCATTTCAAAACCCCATAAGGACGACACCTATTGATTTTCAGTCAAATCAGTCAAAGGAAAAAAATGAGCATGGAAGGGAGTACGTTTATTTTTATTTCATGTATTCATTGTTGTTTTAGAATGGCCAAGGGCCTAATAAACTAGTTTATCTTGTTAGAATTTAATAATTTTATCTTTAATTTTAGTTTTACCACTGTGAAGCCTGTGTAGCCAGATGAGATTTCCGAGTTTTATAACATGATCAGATTTTTTTTTTGTTTTTTTAAGGGGCAGTTCAACCCTGAAGGGTCATGTGTGCCCCATGCTACATTTGACTGAGTCTCCTTTTAGTCCACAGCCGGCGGCCTGACCCGACATGAGGGACAGAGCAAGGCACCCCCGGGCTACTCTCATGTCCGTAATATGATATAGCATTAACATGGCTAGTGGTGGGATAGCTTGGGAACGAGGGTGTGCATGTGACTGAAACCGTCCGCACCCTCCAAGCCTTGGACTCTTCAGTCCAGAGAGCCCGGTGGTGTCTCCCCCAGCCCCCCCGGCGAGCCAGCGCACATCCGCCATGGTACCAGAGGGCCTCAAGACATTACATGTTTCGAACAACGCTACGTGAATATTAGGCAAATAAAATTAATAATAATAAATAAGGAAGACAAGAATTTGCAATAACAAAAAAAAAAAAAAAAAAAAAAAATGCAGGAAATAAATTTGATTCAGTTTATATATTTTAGGAAGGTTCACAACAACTCTATTACGGAAATTTTGATTAGGAACTGAATTAATTTGGGCCAATCTGCCCTCCTCCCCGCCCCTTCTTTTGGGGGATCATCCGGAGAATCTGTCCAAATGGTCAGATGTTGAAACTGGTAGTTCATGTTGACATTTTTTGTGTGTAGTAAACTATATTAAAAAAAAATAAGTTTGTTCTCCGGAAAGCTGCATGGTTGGTTGACTGGAGGTCCTAGGATGGGCAGAAAGCTGCATGGTTGGTTGACTGGAGGTCCTAGGATGGGCAGAAAGCTGCATGGTTGGTTGACTGGAGGTCCTAGGATGGGCAGAAAGCTGCATGGTTGGTTGACTGGAGGTCCTAGGATGGGCAGAAAGCTGCATGGTTGGTTGACTGGAGGTCCTAGGATGGGCAGAAAGCTGCATGGTTGGTTGACTGGAGGTCCTAGGATGGGCAGAAAGCTGCATGGTTGGTTGACTGGAGGTCCTAGGATGGGCAGAAAGCTGCATGGTTGGTTGACTGGAGGTCCTAGGATGGGCAGAAAGCTGCATGGTTGGTTGACTGGAGGTCCTAGGATGGGCAGAAAGCTGCATGGTTGGTTGACTGGAGGTCCTAGGATGGGCAGAAAGCTGCATGGTTGGTTGACTGGAGGTCCTAGGATGGGCAGAAAGCTGCATGGTTGGTTGACTGGAGGTCCTAGGATGGGCAGAAAGCTGCATGGTTGGTTGACTGGAGGTCCTAGGATGGGCAGAAAGCTGCATGGTTGGTTGACTGGAGGTCCTAGGATGGGCAGAAAGCTGCATGGTTGGTTGACTGGAGGTCCTAGGATGGGCAGAAAGCTGCATGGTTGGTTGACTGGAGGTCCTAGGATGGGCAGAAAGCTGCATGGTTGGTTGACTGGAGGTCCTAGGATGGGCAGAAAGCTGCATGGTTGGTTGACTGGAGGTCCTAGGATGGGCAGAAAGCTGCATGGTTGGTTGACTGGAGGTCCTAGGATGGGCAGAAAGCTGCATCGTTGGTTGACTGGAGGTCCTAGGATGGGCAGAAAGCTGCATGGTTGGTTGACTGGAGGTCCTAGGATGGGCAGAAAGCTCCAATGACAAGAGACAAGTGGATATAAAGAGGTAATTAGTTGATTAACGAGGGATCTCTGGGTAATGACTGGATTGCTTGCTCTCTCTCTAGCCTCCCCCCCAGTAATTAACTCTCTCTACTAGTAGTTAATTATTGGCAAGCAAAATGGACCCCCTCTTTAGTCTCACTTGATTATTGTTCATCTTTACTTTAAACTATTCCTAGAGGCATTATTGACATAACATTTATTCAAAGATATTATTTATCTATCTAACAAAAAAGAAGATTTTCGAATAACTAAACACTGTTCCTCCCTTTTTGAAAAAAAAGTATAACTCATAAAGGAATTAATTTTTTCAATGCTCTTTCCCACTTCTTGAAGACAATAAATAAATTTAAACTTCAACTAAAAACGTTTATGTTAGAGGAAACCCTTTATTCAGAATCGGAATTTTTTTTCTCAATGTTCTAAAATAATAAAATAACCAAAATAAAGAAATCGTGTTTCATATTCAAAAACGTATTCATTTTTATTTCTTTGCCAGAGTTCCTCCACAAGATATCCTCTTTAAGGTCTGTCGAATCTACATTTAAATAATTATTTTTTATTATTTGTATACTAATTCATTTTTCTTTTTTTTTGCATTTTTATTAACATTTTGGTTATTTATTGCATTTTTTATATATATAAATATTTTTTAATTGTTATTGTTATTTTGTTTTCTTTCTCTTTTCTATATTTTGCACATTATTAATTAATATTATTATTTTTGTACTCATATTTTCAAGAATTTAGGTTAGGTTTTATGACTCATGCCCGGGCTTTAACTATGAGGTCATATCGCCTACTACCAGAGCGCTCTTCGAAGCATCGTCTTCAATCGACTGTCGACCACCCTTAAAACGTTCATGCCATTTGAAACATGCCGTTACGCTTCATAGCAACATCACCGTAAGCCATGTTGAGCATAGCAAATGTTCCAGTCGCAAATTTTTCAAGTTTAACACAAAATTTCACAGCAAGTCGTTGCTCAGTCAGGTCATTCATTCTGAAATCCGATAAACGAAAAAATTGGCCTTCACTAAAAACCGTGTAGCTAATCAACAAATGAAGATATCTGCAAGCGGGAAACAGCGTTATAATCAGCTGATCTGTACAAACCTAGCGACACCAAGCGGACCCCACTGGAACCAATTGGAGGGCGTACAATTGAAAAATAGTGGAAAACGAATTATTGTAGTATGGATTATATATTAAATCCTAAGTAGACTTGGAAGTAAGGAATTCTGTGATAATATTGTCTTAAAAGTCACTAAAAATTTAAAAATTATATCTTCACAGTGAAAGGACTGAGCCGATTGCTGAAGAGGTGAGGTGAGATTTCTCGAGTACATCTGTTGAAGACAAGCCATTCCAATTTATTCCTCACGAGTGAATTTATGAAGATAAGTAGTCCTGGAGAGAGGAGATTGATTTCCTAATTTCCTCTCGGGAAGTAGATTAAATTAGAAATCCTCCACGTAGCTAGGATAATGAACAGAGAAAACAACGGAGTCATCTGTGCATAAGGGAATAGTATTTACTTGCCAAAATCCACGGATTGAGGATTAAGGAATAGGTGGAATTTGATAGTTTAGCAAAATTTGCAAGCCCGTAGTACTAAATCAAATTTCATATTTAGTACCATATCCTCCCTTAAGTAATGTCGGTTTTTGCATTTTGGTATATTAATTAAAAAAAAAAATAAGAATAGTTTTTATGAAAAATAAGAATAGTTTATTTTTATGTAGGTATTTCAATACATTGTAAATAACATTACATGTAAGTAAAAGATACAAAGAATTTTATGATATGACTAACTTGTTTAGATTGTGAAAGTGATTGTGGATGTAATATTTTTTCAGTGATGTACTTGAAAATGTTCTGGTAGGACGAAATATTGTTGTTGTATGGTAATGAAGAAAAATAATAAATGAGACCAAAAAGGGGCTATAAGATGGTAACTATTGAAATACCTACATAAAAATAAAAGCTTAATAGGTCTCAAACAATCGTATATATGATACGAAATTGAAGATAAGAATAGTTTTTATTTCCGTTAAATCAATAAATGATAATGATGTGTATATTTACAGAAAGGAAATGGGGAGGAAAAACTTTGCCGACTTCTGATGCAGCTAAGAAGAGCTCCGAACGCAACAAGAACGAACGCTTACCTCCTGATGTTTGGAAGAGAGGTGAAGACCCGACTGGATCTCATGGTGTCGAAGAAAGAAGTGAGGAGAGAAGATGTGGGGAAGAATATGAAAAGAGAATTCCAGTAGGGGGAGAGGGTTCAAGGTAGGTGTTACAATGAGAGGGACACATGGAAGTTCGGGAGCATGATGGGACGGGAAGGTAGAGTCCAGTACCGAGTGAGGCTGGACAGTGGAGTCGTGGTGTAGGCATGTCAACCAGATCCTAAGGTCTCGATTACCGGCGGAGAGTTGATGTTTATATTTACATATGAAGAGCACGGGGAAAGAACCAGGTTTGTCACTTTTTTCTCGAATGTGAGATATCGCCATTACAGTATAGTATATTGAACATATTTCACGATTCACCATTATTACGGGCTTCAAAAAGACGGTTTGTCACTGCGAAAACGGAAGCTGAAAATATGACATGCGGGGAATTGATAGATATGGACTTTCGAACATTAAATTTCAGTTCTCTCAATTTCAACATCTGGTGACAAACCTGGTTCTTTGCCCGTGCTCTTCATATGATTTCATTATTTGTTTAATTAACATATATTAACATAATAAACTAAGGGCCAAGGTCGTGGGTTCGTAACCCGACCGAGGCCCTTAGTTTATTTTATCTGGGAGGTAAAATAAACTTAAGCACGCCGTCCTTCGGATGGGACGTTAAGCGATGGTCCCGAGCCTGTACGATGTCAGGTACTCGTTAAAGACCCCTACCCTAGGTGAATAAAAATTTAGGGTAGGCAAAATTTAGGACTCCCACAGTAGAGTCGGGCTCATGTCCACCAGAGTGACGAAAGAGCGCTTTGGTAGTAGGCGATATGACCTCGTTGTTAAAGCCCGGGCATGAGTCATAAAACCTAACCTAACCTAATTAACATATGTTCTATTTCAATAATTCAGTTAGTGTTATGTTTCTAACCAATAAAGGTTTATTTATGAGTATATGTTTATACCTATAATATTTAGTACAGGTTAGGTTAGGTTTTATGACTCATGCCCGGGCTTTAACAACGAGGTCATATCGCCTACTACCAGAGCGCTCTTTCGTCACTCTGGTGGACATGAGCCCGACTCTATTGTGGGAGTCCTAAATTTTGCCTAAGCTAAATTCTTATTCACCTAGGGTAGGGGTCTTTAACGAGTACCTGACAACGTACACGCTCGGGACCATCGCTTAACGTCCCATCCGAAGGACGGCGTGCTTAAGTTTATTTTACCTCCCAGATAAAATAAATTAAGGGCCTTGGTCGGGTAAGAATGTATATATTAAGATAATTATAAATTAAAATAACTATTTGAGTCTAATACAGATATGTTTAGTAATAACAAAACTATTAAAGAAAGTAAAATGAAATGAATAAAAGCTTAATAGAAAAATACTTAAAAATATTTGAGTACAAAAAAGATAATTTTGTAATATTAACACATTTTAACAATTTTTTTAAAACTCTCCCGGGAGTGTCTTTATCAGAAAGATATTTCGTGACGTTCTTACGTCCCTCATCAGGTCCCAATGTGCGTAACAATAACAAATATTAGAAAAAAAATAAATAAAAAATCATAAATAAATAAATATATCCACAAAATAATAATAAGAATAGGAAATACACAAAAAAATTATAATAATTTAAAAAAAAATAATAATACGTATATTCTTTCTAAAAAAAAAAAAAGAAATATAAAAGTACATAAAATAATAAAACAAGGGAAATAAAATAAATTAGTACACAAGTAATGAGAAATAATGATCAAAAACAACGTAGATTCGACAGACCAGAAGGAGTGGGGGAACTCGGCCCAAAAAATAAAAATGAAAGCTTTGTATCAAATAATGTTTTTGGATGTGAAACACGATTTTTTATTGTGCTAATTTTATTCTTTTTGAACAGTGAGAAAAAAATTCTGTTTTTAAATACTAGAGCGCTCTTTTCGTCACTCTGGTGGTCATGAGCCTGGAATGAGTTCCTGACTTAGTACAAGTTCGGGACCATCTCTTAACGTCTCGTCCGAAGGACGGCGTTCTTGAGGTTTTTTTACCTCTCACATAAAAAAACAAATGGCCTCGCCCGGGTTTCGAACCCGTGATCTTGAGCTCAGAAGACAAGCACGCATACCACTGAACTACCTACGCTGTTTCAGTGTTCAGCTAGTCCCTGATACTCGTGTCCGTTGACCACTTCTCTAGCAAGATTCCACCTGAGGATGTCATTTTACTGACGAAACTAGTCGTGGTTTAATAAATGTTGGACTGACACATTTTATTAATTATTTAACAAGTAAGTCCACTACATCTGCCGACCACCAAGAAATATATTTCCTCTGGCAAGTCAAAACAAAGTAGTCAAACGTTTTCCTAATTTTCTGAGTTTCTCTCTCAGAGTCAAAAATTTTGCGTCTTCAAGCTTATGATTTCTATGACTTTCGTGACCATGGATGGACTTCACACATAAATTAATAGTCAAAATGGAACCAGGGACGAGCATAAATTTATGGTAGCCAACTTGGACCTCGAGGATTAAAACAAGTTTTAAATTAATTATAACTTTTAAGCTCTCAAGAGCTGGAAGGGAGGGAAGTCAAGACCTAATTAAGTAGGTTAAAGCATAAAGCACCTCGTGTTAGCCAATGAACTATACAATTTTTCCGCAGTAAATTTAATTTCTTATTATAATTATCTTATATATATATATATATATATATATATTAACTTCTTATTATATTACTTACATACAGATGCTACCTCATCCTATAAGCATATTTAATCCACAGGTATTTCCTCCAGTTCTATTGTCTTTTCTTTGCAGACCATATTCGCAGGCGTGCCGCAAGGTGAGATACTGTCACCTCTGTTATACACAATGAACACCTCAAGCATGGCTCCTTACTATATTTCCAACAAGAACCTCCATACTGATTTCCGCATTCCCTTCGTCACACTTCCCCAACGACGCCTTAAGAGCGCCAATGGCCTAGATATCTCCTTAATAGCAGCAGAGACAGTCACCACTGGGTGATTTCTCCCCTCTTGGCATTAAAAAAAAACACGGACAAATTACAACAAATAAAATAAAATTTACACTAAGACGAAGATACATGTCCCGCCGTTTTTATCTACAAGCTCCTCCCCCTGACTAATACCGTGATATATTTAGGACTTAGACTAGGTCGCAAGACTGACATCTAAACGTACGATGTCAGGTACTCCTTAAAGACCCCTATCCTAGGTGAATAAAAATTGAGGGTAGGCAAATTTAGGACTCCCACAGTTGAGTCGGGCTCATATCCACCAGAGTGACGAAAGAGCGCTCTGGTAGTAGGCGATATGACCTCGTAGTTAAAGCCCGGGCATGAGTCATAAAACCTAACCTATATTAAAAAATTTAATGCCCTTTTTTTTTTTGATATTACAGACGATTACATTTTTCCTTATACTTCGTATAACTCTGGGGAAGTAAAACCTGGTGGTACCTGGAGACATCTCTTTCGTTCAATTTTCAGGTTTCTATCTTCCCAGGTCGCTTTAGTCTTTCATTTTGACCCTTCCTCCAAGGAAGGGCTTTGATTTCCATTACCTGTTTAGGTTTTCTTTTGACGGCCACTCTATTGGTTTTTCCAATCAAGTAAGCCGGCCTGAGAGGTGTCTCGCCAAATCTGTACTCTTATCTTGACATTTCTCGCTTGGTCTTGTCTCGTTTTACCAACCACCATTTCATGTTTTTTGACTTCCTGATTTTGCGTCTGTGATCACGATAGTTCCCGAAAGAATGAATGTAGGAATGTCACCTATTAATTTTCAGCCAAATCGACAAAAGGGAAATGAATGATTAGGGGGGAGACTTAAGTTTGAAAATTCTAAGTGTCAAAAAGAGGCTAAATTTTTCTTAGGACGGATAGTAGAGTAAGTTTACAAAAGGCGACCATATGAGTGAATTTTTAACCTAACGAACGGGGTACAAATGACTTAATTCTTAAAGTAATGATAACAATTAAATCTAAGGAAAACGAAACCAAGTTTCCAAAAGATTTTGATGTTCAAGGTCACTTTTACCATTTTCGCTATGATGTATGTGTGTCTCTATGTCTGTATTGTGATGTACTTATAAAAAAAATACACACATTAAAATTATTAAATTATCAATACAGTGGAATCCCGATATTTCGTATCCCGATTATTCGTATTTCCGGCTAATTCGTACAAATTTACCGGTTCCCATAGAAAATCCCGATAAGTGGTATAAAAACAATGCATTTCGGACCCCTCGGTAATTCGTATTATTTTTATACTCGAAGTCACTTAAAACGACTTATAATTCGTATATTCAGCTAAAAAACCTCGTTAATTCGTACTGTTTTCAAGAGGGGGAGAGAGGACAGTGAGAGACGAGAGAGCAGAATGAGTGCGAGATAAATGTTTTATAGGAAATCATGTGATTCCTACAGAACCAAAGGGGAGAGCGAGTGAGAGAGACAAGTTTTCTATGAAATCTCAAATTATCAAATGTAATTCGTACTCTTTTCACTGACAGGAAATGAGGAGAGGGGGAAAGTTTTAGGAATTTTATTGATCTTGTCTAACATTTTTTCGGTTTTGAATTCGATTGAATCTAGAATATATATACATATTTTTTATTGCAGGTATTGTTTATTGTATGGTTTAGTATAAAGCAGTGTTAGGCTTAAGATGCAATGAACTAAAAATAGGAGTGAGTTGACGGTGAAATTGATCCAAAAAGAAGGTACTGTTGTTTGTTTATATGTACAGGATATATGCCCAGAAATATATAATTTAAATTTAAAGAATGGCCAAAATTATAAAACAAAAAAAGATTGAATTAGTTTTAAGATTTTTGTTTGTTTCAATGTTCAGTTTTTTTATTTAATAATGTAGATGATTTAAGAAAATTATCCCAAATTGTTTGTTCTCGTAAATTCTATTCTATTCATTTTCCCTGTTGGCCCAGTAAGATAATTTGAAAACCTTTAGATTAGATATAAATATATTTGAAAAATTCAGAAAAACATGGCATCTCTTTAGAAATCCAAATGAAAAGTTTGTTAATTGAAATTTTTTTAAAATTTACGTGCACTTTCTTAAACATTGCACGTAACTTTTGATATTTTTAGGGCCATAGGGCCTGGTCGCTCGGTTTCTGAGATACATTCCGGAAACAGTTCTAAAATGTCGTTTTGAAACATATTTTTAATCGTTTCCTTGATTTACCCAAAATCGGTTAGTCCTATCGAAAAATTGATTCTTACCAAAAATGTTCCTTATTAAATTTCCAATTGCCATTGCTTCTTTATATTTGAGATAGAACCAATACAATCTATGTTATATCGCCTCGAAGAATGTAATATAAACGTTAGGAAATATTTTAAAGTAATGTTTAAATTGCATTTCGTAACAACGAATTATATAATATTTTTTTATTATTAATAGAAAATTTTAAGCATGCCATCCTTCGGATGGGACGTTAAGCGATGGTCCCGAGCCTGTACGATGTCAGGTACTCGTTAAAGATCCCCAGGTGATTAAAAATTTAGGGTAGGCAAAATTTAGGACTCCCATAGTAGAGGGCTCATGTCCACCAGAGTGACGAAAGAGCTCTGGTAGTAGGCGATATGACCTTGTATTTCAAGTCATAACAACTATTTAACTATTATTATTAGTTTTTTATTTCAAACTATAAAAATAAAGAAAAAATAAAATATATACGATGTGGCCATTTCATGACTTCCATATACGAACCACGGTTTTACAAATCATTCTTTCTCCCTCTACTTAACATCATTTCATATTGGCCTTATACTTTAATAATTACGCTTTGCAATGAAACAAAAAAACCGCTGACGACAACCCATTACTAGAGACAGATCTGTAAAATAGTGGTTGGTATAAGACAGTCTTGTACTAGCCACAACACATATTTTATTATTATATTATTATTATTATTATTATTATTAATATAGATTGTTGTAGTTTTGTAGGACCTCTACTTCAGTTCGATACCCTAAGACATCAAAACATGTTCTTTTGATTTGACTTATATTAATTTAATCCAGAATAAGATTCCAGAAGAGTCAAGGTCTGGATAAAATTGCAGATTGATCTTTTTTTCCCTTCTTCTTCCTCCTTTTTCCCGTATTTTTTTTTTTTTTTTTCCAATTAAGTTGGTACTGTGTATTCAGTTCCATCAGCCTGAGAATCTGACTGAGGGATTTCTTCTTTGCCAATTTCAAATTCCAGACCTGGTTAGTGAAAGATTGCCTGAGAAGATTACAAGGAAGTTTAAGACTGTATTGTGTTTCTATAAAGGGTTGTAATATAGAAGGGTAGTAAATTTTAGAATGAAACTAAATTTAAATTTGCATTTAAAGTAAATTTAGACTTTTCTTGTGAGGGATATTTTCAAATGTATTCCTGCTGCATAAAACTTTGACGCGTGATTTTGACGGCTTTCGAAGTATTTCCATGTCTCAGCGAGGATATATATTCATTTTTATTCCTTCTCCTTTAGTTAAGAGCACTAATATGAAGCTAAGTATATAAAAAACGTCGGTAAATCACCGGAAATGTACTTACACCTAAAATTTATTTATTTATTTATTTTTTCCTGTTCTTATCTTAATAATTAAGATAAATTTTCGTCCCGAGGACCTACCACTGGATGGCCTTCCTCTCACATGCCCTTCACGCCAACATATCAATACCTACCATCATAGATGCTGGTTGTTGCACCCTAGCAACAGTTGAACCTTTATAAATAAAATATAAAAAATAAATATATAAATTTTTTGAAAGGCTTTAATGTAAACTTTGAACTGCCATCTCTACCCTGAATATATGATAATGATGAACTAACTACAATATTAATGGGGACGATATTAGGTCATGGACATATGGAGGCTCAATTAGTTGTTTGTTATTATTATAAATTAGTTTTGTTATAATAAATACACAATATAGATAACTAGTTATATGGTCCAATCTACATACGTAAATAGAAAAATAATGAGCAAGGTTGATATTATTATAACGTGTAATAGGTTGGCAATCTTTAGGAGTCAGGTTCGTTATTTAAGAGTCCAAGCTAAAAACATATATTTTATTACCATAGGCATAAAAATGTATACATCAAGCTATAGCGCCGGTAGCTCAGTGGTATGTGTGCTGCTTCTGAGCTCAAGGTCGTAGGTTCGAAACCCGGCTGAGGCTCTTAGTTTATTTTATCTGGGAGGTAACTTAAGCGATGGTCTCGAGCATGTACAATGTCAGGTGCTAGTTAAATACCCCTAGCCTAGGTGAATAAAAATTTTGGGTAGGCAAAATTTAGGACTACCATAGTAGAGTCGGGCTCATGTCCACCAGAGTGACAAAAGAGCGTGGAGGAAGTGGATCTGAATAAAAGAAGGGAAGGGGGCGATAAGGGGAGGCTTAACACCAAAACTCTAATAATGTATTGACGCCAAATTGCATATGCAAATTCAAAGCCCTATAACGTCGACACCTATTAATTTTTTGCAGAATTAACAGAAAGGGAGGGGAGGGATCAACTGAAAATCTTAATAACTGCGCATCTAATGAATGTATCTACATGAAATTTTGTATTTAAATTCAAGACCCCATAGGTTCTACTTTCGGAGTCTTAAATTTGGAACGTCTACAGTTTGTCCCCCCTACAGTGTGTTTCCAAACTTTTATGCAATATATATATTAATTACACTCAAAAATATTTTCTTTTCCCAATTTAGACAATAAGGAAGAAATTGGTGGCTTTTGAGAAGTCTCAATTATATGAACGTATTATAGAGGGCGCTGGTAGCTCAGTGGTATGGTGGTAAAATAAACTTATCCACGTCGTCCTTCGGATGGGATGTTAAGCGATGGTTCCGAGCCTGTACGTCAGGTACTCGTTAAATACCTCTAATTAGGACTCCCACAGTAGAGTCGGGCTCGTGAAAGAGCGCTCTGGTAGTAGACGATATGACCTCGTAGTTAAAGCCCGGGCATGAGTCATAATAACTAACTAAACAGTTATCAAATCTTAGAGTTGGAAACAATGTGATTAGTGATAACAATATATGAAAAAAAAAAGTCGGTGAATCACTATCACTGTACGTCCCCAGAACGAATTAATTAAGTTTTCTCTCTCCCTTCTACGTGACCGATTGAGCAAATGCATTGACTAAATTTGGTTTTGATACATTTATTACGTCGGAAGTTTTTGGGAGGATTTTTGAGTCGATCCACCCTCTGATCCCTCTTTTCCGTTAGGTCGATTTTGCTAAATTAATAAGTGTTATGAGGTTTTGAATTTACATAAGAAATTTTTTAGTTAGCCAGTTATACAAAATATAGGGGAAGTTACGTAATTGATCTGAAATTCGAGGTTGTTTTCACAAAAATTTCATGTTTTTCGCAAAAAAAAAAAAAGTCGTCAGTGAATCACAGGCTATGTACTTCCTCAGTATGAATTAATCAAAGAAATTTTTCCTCTTCCTCCAAAGCCAATCGACCGTTTGGGTTAATACTCAATGTATGATTCACATGGTGACTTTTGAATCCTCACATGTATCGATATATTCATTACATCGACAGTTATTAGGATATTTGAGTCGAACCCGACTTCTCTGATCCCCCCTTCCCTTCTACTAATATCGCGAAACATTGATAGATGTTCCTTGAGGGGTTTTGAATTTAAATATTTTGGGAAAACAGTTCGGATGGGATATTTAGCAATGGTTCCGATCCCCTACCCTAGGTGAATAAAAATTTAGGGTAGGCAAAATTTAGGACTCCCAGAGCCGAGTTCGGCTCATGACCACCAAAGCCCTTTTGACCCGGCGCCGGGGGAGATTGACGGGCCAGGCCCGAGTTCTACCCCCGGCGATCGCGATGTAGAAGCAGCCCCACTCCACCAATCCCGAGCTCTCTCGGCGCCACCAGGCAGTCGCAACACAAGGGCGTCTGGGAGCGCCAGTCTGTCCCGCAATGGACCAGAGGCTGTCGCCCCCAGACACCCATAGCAACAAAATTTTTATTCAAATAAAAGAAACTAAATTATTTGTATTACCTCCTTCCCCGACGATGAACGGGCCGGGTGATTAGCCGGAGCACCCGAAAAAAAAAAAAAGCTCATGACCACCAGAGTCGCTCTGTTAGTAGGCGATATGACCTTGTAAAGCCCGGGCATGAGTCATAATAGGTAACTAACTATTATAAGTAGTTTCTATGAAAAATTATATAAATTATGAATAAATAAATCATAAGTGATGTGGCCATTACAGGACTTTCTTATACCAATTGCTCGCTCTTCCCCGCCCCCTCCTCAAAATCATTTCATACTGGCATTACTGGTTATCCTTATAAATCATAAAATAGAAAATAACATAAAAACCAAACTTTCCCAACTGGTATTGTCAAATATTCATTAAATGTTCTATTCATAATGGTAGAATCTATTCATAGAAAAATGAATGAAATCTATCTAAAGTCGTGAGTGAACAGAATCAATGTGAAGTTTTTGGTTCATTATATTTTTATTTTTTTATTCCGCTTCAGTCTCGCCATATTTGCATACATATAAATAAACAGTTTTTGTCCCCCCCCCCCCCCCCCCCCCCCGGCCACCAGCACCCCCTCCTTTTATGAAAATAAAACAATTTTCGGGATAAATGGGAGACCCGGACAATTTGAAATCAGAATTTTAGATTAGAAATGGTTTTCCACTTTAGTCTGCTTCTTGCCAGATAAATCTAAAAAAAAAAATACTTTCTCAACTGCAGGCTTTGTCATAAGCAGGTTCTCGGGACTCAGTTCTTCGGAGTCTTGAAAATTTCAGAAGGTAAAATATTTTGACAAACTCAAAAAAGTTTACTTTATCTTACAACTAAACACATCTGATGAGGATGAGAGGTGAAAAAACAATGAGGACGCCGTCCTTCGGATGGGACGTTCTAGATAGATCTCTACCTTAGGTGAAAATACCTCATCATCATGTTCCTCGGCGCTACAGCTCCATTCGAACCTTGGCCTCCAGTTTCGCAGCCGAAGGTTCCTTGCGTCCTCATCGACTGCGTCCATCCATCTCTTCCTGGGCCCTCGTCCTCTGTTTCCCTCCTGGATCACTACCATCAGTCTTCTTGGCGTTTCAGCCTCCTGCATCCTTTGCACATGGCCTGCCTATCAAAGCCTCGCCATTATTATCACTTCTGTGACCTTGGGCTCTCCAAACTCCGCAGCGACCTCGACATTATTTTTAATCCTGAACATGCCGTGGGTGAAAATACCTAGGAAGGCAAAAGTTATGACTCCCACATTTGAGTCGGGCTCATGAGAATCCTGTCCATGAGAGCGACAAAAGAGCGCTCAGGTAGTATCTAGTAGGTATATACGCATTAACAGTGACTTCTATATTAAATTAAATTATTGTTAAACAATGCAGATATTCGGTCTTCCAAATTTTAATAATTTACTATTTATGAGAACGTTTCGAGCCTAAAATAATTTATTTTATTTATTTATTTACATATTCACAACGACAACATTTGTCACTAGTGATCGTGATGATGTGCTGTGGCAAGTGTGTCGCTGTACTGCTGAGGTACGTGACCGAAGAGGAGTCCAGGCTAGTCCTGGAGCAGGTCCCTCTGCCATGCCCGCTTTAGACGTCTTGGTGGATTTGTGGGGAGAGTGTTCGTGGATAATTGGAGAATAAGTGGATTGGCGTGATGATGGAGTTTGTCGTGAAAATTTTGATATCGTGTCTTGATAACAGAAGGTATAAATGGGATGTTGAGTAAAATAATTAAAAATTTAATTAGATGAGAAAGTGATCTATACAAAGGTGGTTAATTAAGAAAATCCTGTTTACTTACTATAAACATTTTTGATAAAAACTATCAATAAAAAAAATCGTTGCTTGGCGTTTGAATTAAAAATTACTTTAAAATATTTCCTACGAATATTTATTTAAGTCCTATCTCACATAAGGGATTGGAAATTTAATGGGAAACATTTTTGGTAAGGGTCAATTTTTCATTAGGATTAACAGTTTTTGCGTAAATCGAGCAAAAGTAAAAAAAAAAATAGTTTTCTAAATGACGTTTTAGGAAGGTTTTCGGCAGGTACCTATCTCAAAACCGGGATACCTGCGAATAATATTTCACAAAAATGTGCCTTTTAGTTTTTTTTACAACTTTTATTTAAATAGAATATTGATTAGGTAATAAATATAATAAAATACTTATAAAATTAACATTACAAAAAATAATTTATGAGGGTGACTCAACCGACAATGTATCTCTACAGCTGAATTCATTTATTAAGACGACTTATGTAAGGGCTTCTGAATCCTCTTACTAAATGTTATGTCCATACATTCATTACATTTGCAGTTATTAGGGTTTTTGAGTTAACGCTTCAGTATGCGCGTGTTTTCCCATAACAAGAGTGCGCGCGTGGCTGTGTTAACACCGCACATAGATTTTTCGACGTTTCATCTTTTTTTTTCTAATTTTAAACAATATTCTTACTGAATTAGATTATGAAGGTCAAAGGAAATACATTTCAATGTACTAGAAACTCTTTTTATTCAAAAAAATACAAAGATGCTCTTTGGCACATAAGTAATGGAAAAAATAACTTCTTTTTTTCAACCAGTAAGTAAGACGTGAATATACATAAAAATTATGCTAATATAATATGCTTAGGTATATAACTACTGATTTTTTCAGGGAAAAAAAGGACCAAAAAAAAAATTTTCATCAAATATTTCACTAGAAAAATACCTTTCATAAGAAAAAACTGAGCTGCATTTCGGAACGTCTTGTAAGAAACCACACATGTTTAATTTCTTTCAATTTTGATATGTACCTAAATCATGAAAAACTGGGAAACAAATCAAACTTTCAATAGGTACATATAACACATTAGACACAGACACTGGAAGGAACATCATTTTTCAATCTTCGTCTTCAAAGTCTGAACGACATTCATCACAAATTACTTCACGTTCGCTGTGATTTTTGCATTCATTTCATTGGCACGTATTGCAGGTAACCCCTGTCTTCGTATTCTTGTGTGTACCGCAAATGAAACATATTTTTTTCCCTTGGGAAGCATTTGATCTGATAACTTCTTTAGACATACATTTTTGCGCGTGGCGGTCCAAACACCGCTTGTTTGGGCGCGTGACTGTCTTCACACCGCAAACAGAGGTCACTGACTTCACAGCTAGTTGACGACTGACTGGCAGGAGTGGGACGCGAAGAAGATGGCGGCATGTGCTCGATTCATTTCAGGGGGGGGATTACGTAGGCCTTTCAACAGCTAGAAACAGCCTCCAAGTCCTGCATACGAGCGAATGCAGCAAGTGCGGTTCAAACACAGCACACGCGCGCACTGAAGGGTTAAGCCCTCCACAAATCCCATCTTTTCCTTTGGCCAATTTGACTGCAAATCAATAACTGTTTTACTTAGGGTAATCTAAATCCTCTTGTTTAATGTAGTATCGATGCATTTAATACAACCTCCTCTCCACTCTATAAATACACATTGATTTTCAGCCAAATCGACTAAAAGAAAGGGGGGAAGGGGGGGAGGCTTAAAATAAAAATTTTAATAACTACTTTACTACTTTAATGAATGTACTGTGATAATAAATAAAAAAAAATCGAATATTTTAAACAGTAGTTTTCGAAAACGGTCATATAAAAAATGGGAGATGCACGATTCCTCTCCGACCTCCACGATTCCTCTAAGTGCAGTTTTGATTGCGTTTAGCCCACGGCAGGTTTCCTCTCACCTATGATCTTGTTTACCTCCCGTCACCACCCCTTCCTCACCATTCACGCATCCGTCTGGAAACCATCCCTTGCTCAGTGTCCCAGTGTCAAGGTCAGTGTTCACATTATTATTTATCATTATTTATATAATACAATTATTTAACCTGAATTGTCCTCATAGCTTAGAAACTAAGGAGAGGGGCAGATATATCGTCCCGTCGGCGGAACGCCGGCATTTACGCCCCTACAATTTATATTAAGTATGTGATCTGAACATTATTATTTACTTATTCCCTACACAACCGAGAGGAATCCTGCCATTCGGTTGAGAGCACTCAACTTCGTCCGAGAGGAATCGTGATGTGGGGATTAGACTGTTCCCTCCACTGCTCTTAATTGGAGAGGAATCCGGCGACGCCCTAAAAAATATAAACTTTATGACGTGCAATTTTGAAGAAAGTATACGCATAAAAAAAAATTCAATTAATAATAAACTTATTTGGATTCTTCTAAAATATAATTCTGAGATGCCAGGAAATTTATCTAAATTTGCAAAAATTTTTATTTATCTCAATATTATTTTTTATTTGTTTGACAGGGAAAATGAATATAATATAATCGAGAACAAAATATTGGGTTTATTAACACTTAACCTACGTTATAAAGATAAAAACTAATGGAAAATAAAAAATCTACCATGGTTTGCGGGTTCGAATTCCGTCCGGTAGTGAGTTTTATTTCGTTGATAGAACTCCCTCCCGGGGCCATGGCTAATATGCATCGAACACAAGGCAAAAAAACAAAACAAAAAATAACTATTTACATTTTAAACTTATTAATTAGTTACTGCATTCTAACACAATTCATAAATCAGCTGATTGACTGATGTACTGACAATCAATCTCTCTTGTCATTGTCACTCTTGTGAATTCCTTTCTTTGCAAAGTTCTGTTTCAGACATTTCATTTATTTTTAAATGTCACTTTTGTACTTTCATTTCCTTGCAAAGTTTCATTTCATACATTAATTTATTTCTAAATATCACTCTTGTACATTAACTTCTTTGCAAATATCTATTTTATACATACATTTCTTCTCTAAATGTCACTACCATACATTAATTTCTTTCTAAATGTCACTTTTATACATTCATTTTTTTGCAAAGCTCCATTTCATACATTCATTTCTTCCCAAATGTCACTCGTATAAATTCATTCCTTTCCAAATGTCACTCTTATACATTCATTTCTTTCGAAATGTTCACTTACACAAAAAAAATAAAATATATATATTGTGATGCAAACTATGGAACATTTTTTTTTTTTTTTTTTTATGAATAAAAAGTAATTTTTGTATTATAATATAATATAATATATATATATATATATATATATATATCTTGAAAAAAAACAAGGGACATAATAAAAAGAAAACAGCTGTGAAACAAATAGAGAGAGTAGAGTCGTGAGCTAGCTCTGGAATAGTGCACTGTAAATTGAGTTGTTTTTAATATAGTGAAGTTGAACAATAATTTAAAAGAGGGCGCCGGTAGCACAGTGGTATGCGTGCTTGACTTCTGAGCTCAAGGTCGTGGGTTCGTAGCCCGACCGAGGCCCTTAGTTTATTTTATCTGGGAGGTAAAATAAACTTAAGCATGCCGTCCTTCGGATGGGACGTTAAGCGATGGTCCCGAGCCTGTACGATGTCAGGTACTCGTTAAAGACCCCTACCCTAGATGAATAAAAATTTAGGGTAGGCAAAATTTAGGACTCCCACAGTAGAGTCGGGCTCATGTCCACCAGAGTGACGAAAGAGCGCTCTGGTAGTAGGCGATATGACCTCGTAGTTAAAGCCCGGGCATGAGTCATAAAACCTAACCTAACCAATAATTTAAAATATGACTAAAGGTGGAATTGAAGTGAGAAGAAGTGTCGGGGTCTGCATTGTGTGGTAGAGGCGTCAAGGAGGTACAATTAACCATTTATATTTTCAATATGCCCAAACAAAAACAAAAATAAATAAATAGTTTTAATGATTTTGTTCTTTTGTTTCTTTTTTTATTTTTGTTTTGTTCAATGTTCAGATTTTTAATTATAATGTGTAAATAAAGAAAATAACCCAATTATTTGTCCTCTTAAAATTCTATTCTATTCATCTTCCCTGTTGGCCCAGTAGTCTCATTTGAAAACCTTTGGATTAGAATAAATATTATTTAAAATTATAAAAAAACTGGCATCTCTTTATTAATCCAAGTGTAAAGTTTGTTAAATGGAATTTGTTTGTTGTATACGTGTACTTTCTTCAAAATTGCACGTCTTAAATTATTGATAATATTTTTTTAGGGCCATTTTCGGAAAACTACTGTAGAAATCAAAATTTAAATAAAGAAAGAGATCAAACTACAGGAAATGTGGTAATTCATATAATTATCGCAATATATTTCTAAAGTCTCCCTTTTCTATATAATTTAATTTAAAAAAAAACAAAAACAAAAAAGAAAAAACTGTACCTTTTTTTGTGGCTCACTGACTATTGTCCTTCAATCTTCCGAGTATATATCTTGCCATTCCTTAAATAAGGATATAATATTATATACACTATTTTGATGATGGCTACTTCATCTAAACAAATCCAAGTCACAATTCTCTCACTCTACTGTATGTGTCCATCAGCACACTTGAGGACAGTCCCGCTTCATGTCTGTAACTCGACTCCACTGTCACTGCTTGATGTGTCTTGGGTCATGTCTCCATTATCACTTCTCGATGACTCTCTTGTGTCTAGACTAGAGAGACAGGTGTAGGTCGGCTTTTGTTTCGACCATCTATTGTCCATTTTTACTTTTAATAAAAGCGAATCTATTTAATATTTTTATATTAAGGGGGCCATGGTGGCCGTGCGGGCATTGGTCGCATGGTATCACCATGGTTTGTGCGGGTTCGAATCCCGTCTGGTTGTGAATTTTATTTCGTAGATAGAACTCCCTCCCGGGGCCATGGATGTCGTAAATAACTAGATAACACTGTGACATGTGATAATATGCACTGTACATAAGGCCAAAAACACAGCACAAGAAAACAGTACTGACACAAAACTTCATAAGTATGTGAATTCAAAACCACATAAGAACGACATCTCTAAATTTTCAACTGAATCGGCAGAGAAAAAGGATGAATCAGAGGGGATCATAACTTAAAAACTTCAATAACTGCCGCAACATTGAATGTATCAACATGAAATTTTATATTTGAATTCAAAACCTTATAAGGACAACATCTCTCAATTTTGAACTGAATCGGCCGAGAGGAAGGGTGAATCAGAGGGGATCATAACTCAAAAACTTCAATAACTGCCGTAACATCGAATGTATCAACATGAAATTTTATATTTGAATTCAAAACCTCAAAAGGACAACATCTCTCAATTTTGAACTGAATCGGCCGAAAGGAAAGGTGAATCAGAGGGGGTCATAACTCAAAAACCTCAACAACTGCCGTAATATTGAATGTATCAACATGAAATTTTATATTTGAATTAGGTCGATTGGATTTAGAGGGAGATTAAACACTTAGTTGGTTAATTCGAGGTGGGGAAGTACATTGCAGGTGAATCATTGACATCTCAGTTCCCCATCTTTTCACCTTTGACATAATCTCTTATAAATGTTAGGTAGATAAATGAACATACTTAACAACAGATGGGCCTTAAAAAATTACGATGCATCGTAACCGGCACCTGGTCAGCTTTATGAAAATGGGGCCCCCTATTTTTTGTGGGGGTTATAAAGGGTTCAATCTTAACGATATATTAAAAAAATACAAGGATATGTGGTTACTGTAATATCTGTCAGCGATGGTAACTAAAATGGAAAATATAGTAATGTTTAAATTGTAATGCATGTCAAGAATTTCAGAATATTATATTACTAGCAGTAATACCCGGCGTTGCCCGGGGAACTTTGACTTTTCTCCCAATATCTTCTATAAGTCTATTCAATTCTTCGACAGTACGTTCATGATGTTATAATTTTCAATTATTCATACGGAATTAGGCTTATAGTCCTTCAACTATAGTAACGCTAGTAAGTTTTTAGGACCCCTGGGCACCACAGCTAGTATGCGCCTTTCAACGACGGAAACCACAGCTAGTGAATACTTAGCATCGCTGGACATCCTAGCCAGTGCGTACTTAATAACGCTGGGCATCACATCTAGTAAGTGTGTTGCAACAGCGGACCCCACAGATAGTACGTAGTTAGGAACGCTGGGCATCACAGCTAGTAAATGCCTTGCAACAGCGGACCCCACAGCGAATACATAGTTACTACCACTACATTTGAAATTCATGACAATCCGACCAACCGTTAAAGAGTTAGCACTATATTCATTCTTAGGTCTACCCCCACAAACCCGAACCCGTTCAAAACTTTGGAACGCCACACACCCTATTTTTCTATTTGGCCTTCAGGAATACTACCTGTGAAATTTCGTGACAATCCGACCAACCGATAATGAGTTAGCACTATATTTATACTTAGGCCCCCCAAAACCCCCCCTCCCGTTCAAAATGTTGAGACGCCACACACCTTATATTTTTATTTGGCCTTCAGGAATACTACATGTGAAATTTCGTGATAATCCGACCAACCGTTAAAGAGTTAGCACTATTTATATACTTAGGCCCCCCTTACAAGCCCCCTCCCGTTCAAAATTTTGGGACGCCACATAGCCTATTATTCAATCGGGCTCAAAAGAATGCTACATGTGAAGTTTCATGAAGATCCGTCCAGGTTTGGGCGTGATGCTGGAACAAACAAACACACAAACCCCGTTTCAGCTTTATTTAGATTAGATTAGTAGTTTTACGAAGTATGGGGAAAGTTATGTAATCAGTCAAAAATTCGATACGGAGTTTTCTTGTTTTTCGACATCTTGATTTCAAAAATGTAAAAAAAATTAAATAAATTAAATGCGACTGTTATAATAAACTCTTCTTCTTCTAGTGGAAAATAATGAAAACAAAGAGAAAAAACAAAATATGAATAATAATGTAAAACATAATAACAATAATGAGTTATTTATGAATTGTAAAAAACTGGACAGATGAAACGGAAGAGTAACAGTCTGTCCAGTGGAGAGAGAGACTTATAGGAAGAAGAGAACTATCTCATAGGAGCCAGCCTTAGTATCTGTATTATATCTGTGTTGAAGTTGATTTAAAAAAAATAACATTGGTCTTCCGTCTTCCCAAAATATATTTAAATTATTTTTGTTGACGTTTCGCCATTATTAGGTCATTATCAAAACTTTTGTAACAAAATAAAATAATTTATAACCATTATGGTTTATATGGTAGTCAGTATTAGAAACTGATAATTTAGGCATGTGACCTGGTAACTATCATTAAAAAATATATCAATATAAGTTTTGATAATGTCTGAATAATGGCGAAACATCTCAACAAAAATAATATAAATATATTTTGGGGAGACCGAAGGCCAATCTGTTGTTTCTTTGAAACCACATTAGTGAATTATTTCTGTCTGTCTGTGGGACTATCAACACGATAACTCCTGAATGAATGTGAACGAAATTGTGTAAGTGTATCCAGAAACCTTTAAAGATAACATTTATTTTCAGCAAAATCTGTCAAAAGGGAGGGGGGAATAGAGGAAAGGCTGCCGTTTTAATGAATTTATTTATTTATTACACGGAATTACGTATGTAAATTCAAAGCCCACTTAGGACGACACCTGTTAATTTTCGAACCCACGTAGGAAATATATTATGAATAATGTTTTATTTGTTAAATATATACAGTCAGTAACAAAAATGTTCGGACGGTTTGATTTTTCAATAAAAAATTATAATAATTAAATGCAAAAGTAATAAAAAATAATTAAAGCCATTTTTCAATCAAGAATAAGAATTCAAAAGTGGGTTAGGATAAAGGAAAAACAGCTTTGATTAGAACAAATAAATATTTTAATTTAATAAATTTTATAACAAGTAATGTAGGTAACAAACATTTTCGGACAAAAATGTAAACAACTATAAATAAATTCAATGTTTTTTTTACGATTTCACAAATTCAAAAACCATAATGTTAATTAATATTTGGTTGGTACCCTTTTTGTGTAATAACATCTTTCATTCGATTCGGCATTGATGATGAAACTAATTTTTTGGTGAAATTTGGAGATATTTTACCCCACTCTTCTAATAACTTTTGTTTCAATTCGTTTTTTGAAGCAATGGGTGTTAATCGAATTTTCCTGTCGAGCTCACCCCATACGTGTTCAATTGGGTTGAGATAGGGCGATTGGGGGGGGGGGTTTCATAACTTTAGGGCAGTTATACAAAAGCCAAGTACGTACCAATTCACAGGTGTGTTTTGGATCGTTGTCTTGGTAAAAATGAAAAGTCCGTAAAATCCCAAGTTTTTCAGCACTCTTTTTCAAATTGCTCCTTAGTAATTCGGCATAAACTTTTCCAGTCATGGTGGTTTCAATGAAACCAGTTCACCAATTCCACTAGACGCCATACACCCCCACACCATCACTGAGCCACCCCCATGTTTTACTATTGGTTTTAAGTTTTTTGGATTCAGCTCCTCATTACACCTTCTCCAAATTTTGTCGCGACTGTCGGGACTAAATATATTAAACTTACATTCAAAAGTATTTGCTTGCAATAGAACAAACCGCAATAATAAAATATTCTTGTATCTTGTAACTCTTCACAACATAAAAAGAAATCTCAGGTCATGTAATGTCAGAAAACTAGATTTTTGTGATATGACGTTGGAAGAGAGCGACAGCAGCGCTGACCCTCGGCAGAAACCGTCCCTTCCCCCTACTCTATCCCCTCCACCTTCCCTCTAAAGAAACTAAGTACCCAATTTTTCTAATTTAAACGTTTTTTCTCCGATATTTCGACAAATAAATGTTTCCAGATCATGTCCGTTTACTTCCATGTAATATATGTATATATATACTATTACTTTACTTTTGTTTACTTCCCTATACATATAATATATGTATACATAATAATATGTACTAAAAATTTTGTAATCGTGTGAACATCAGAGATCAATTGCATGCGTGTGTTTATGTGAGAGCTCAAACGCTTTGACCTGACATCGTACAGGCTCATGACCATCGCTTAACATCCCATCCGAAGGACGGAGTGCTTAAGTTTATTTTACCTCGCAGATGAATGACATTACTCCAAAAAATTTCTGAATGATTCTGGAACTCTTTTGCGAAGCTCAATCTTTTTTTTATATTTTTTTCACTCACAAACGGTTTTTGGTACTCTCCCATTATATCCTGCTTCTTTTAGAATTCTTCGAACATTTTGTGGGTGAACTTTCTTTCCCGTTTCTCTGTATACCTCGGCGACGATCTGAGGTGCACTCCTCGAGGGCTTGTTTTTAATTTTCCGGACAACGCTACACCTTTCTCGGTCGTTTAATACTCTTGGACGGCCAGAGGAAGATTTCAAATCTATCCGATCCTCGTGCTTATACCTTCGAATTACATCGGCTACGGTGCTTTTACTTCGGCCTACCATACCACCGATTTTGCGGACACGTAATCCTTTTTCGTAATTAAAAATTATTATCCGTTGAACTTCAAAAGATGTTCGACCCATCTTGACAGCAGGAAATACAAATAACTACTGAATGCAGTAATAGAAGGATATAAACACATTTCATTTGTTCGGTATTAGCGGTTGGTTGAGAAGGGATTAAAGATCATGATCAGAGTCGCATTTGTTTACAAAACAAACAACAGGTGTCCAGAAAATTTTGTTACGTGAATTTCTTGTCTTCAATTATTAATGCAAAATTTCCTATTAGCTGTAAATGTTTAATTAATTGTTTTACGGCGTTTTGAAATGATTGATGATCTCGAAATTTAAAACTTTGCTTGAATTAAATATTTTGCCATATAACTATGTGTAACTGCAAAAGAAAAACAAAATTATAAATTGTCCGAAAATTTTTGTTACTGATTGTATATTAAATCGAGCTCAAGATCGTGGGCTCGAAACCCGACCGAGGCCCTTAGTTTATTTTATCTGGGAGGTAAAATAAACTTAAGCACGCCGTCCTTCGGATGGGAAGTTAAGCGATGTTCCCGAGCCTGTACGATGTCAGGTACTCGTTAAAGACCCCTACCCTAGGTGAATAAAAATTTAGGATAGGCAAAATTTAGGACTCCCACAGTAGAGTAGGGCTCATGTCCACCAGAGTGACGAAAGAGCGCTCTGGTAGTAGGCGATATGACCTCGTAGTTAAAGCCCGGGCATGAGTCATAAAACCTAACCTATGTATAAGTAAATTACACTTTTTATACACCCCACGGCCGATTTTACTTAAATCAGATGGCGCTTAGGAAAGGGGGTATGAGCAAGTGGACAGAATGGATTTAGTAATATTTAAATTGATTGGATATCAATCAAACCTCCGTCTTCGCCCAGGGGTATCTAACACCATTCAAATTGCTGTCCAGAGTTTGTTATTCTATTAAATACCTTGATACACCTAGATCAGGTATACAAGGGGGCCTCAGGAAAGGCAACGGGAGACAAGAGAAAACTGTGGCCTAAGTTCTAGGCAACGGGACTAAGTGTAGACTAGAGACTTAGTCGGGACGAGTCCGGACTATTACTAATACTACTTCACCTGGTCAACAGGTGGGTCGGGGTACCTAAAACTCAGGTCTACCAACCATAATAAATAATAAAATGTACATTATACTAAACGAAATAAAAGAATAAAGCAATGCCATCTCTGGACGACAACTGGAACTGAGATAGCCCAGAATCGGCGGGTAATTCTAGCTACTTAACACTCAATCACGCTGAACAATGAAACAATGCAACACACTTTTATATACCAATTGTTATCAATTTGAAAGAATTTGAGAGGAGGAGGGGACTAAAAATGTGGTTGGTATAAAACAAGTCCTGTTATGGCCATATATATTTTTTTTAAATAATTAAAACTTTCTTTGTCATTTAAACAATTTCATCCTTCATGTTATACTTTTTTTTAGTTATCTCATTCTTCAGACGGTTTTCTTTGTAAAATGTTTCTTCATAATTACAGAATAATACTTGAAAAGGGTTTTTTTCTCATCTTTTATACTTTGTTTAATGAAGTGTATTCAGCTTGTTTTCATTTTAGGTTTTCTCTCTTTTTTTTGGTATGTCTATAATAATCAACAAACAATTATATATATGTATTATATGAATGTATAACATAATATATTGTTTTTTTTTTAGTGTGGAAGTGTGGAAAAAAATTGGGGGCCTTTCTGTCATCACTGCACAAGACAACCTTCTACCAGATCATCAATTCGGCTTTCGACAAAGACATTCGACAATACACCAGTGCCATCGTTTGGTGGATTACATCGCTACCAGCTTTGAAAGAAAAAAGTTCTGCACTGGCGTATTTCTTGACATTGAAAAAGCGTTTGACCGTGTTTGGCATCCAGGGCTGTTATACACACTTAAAAATCACCTTCCTCACGCATATTATTTAATACTTAAGTCATTCCTAGAGAAAAGAAACTTTAAGGTGTCTGAGGGATGTTCTTCATCGCATTTTTTGGAGGTAAAAGCTGGAGTCCCCCAAGGAAGTTCCCTCAGTCCCCTACTCTTCTCTATCTACATATCACACATTCCACAACACGACAACACACTACTCGCTACGTACGCAGACGACACAGCCATTCTCTCAACACACTCAGACCCAACACAAGCAAGCTCACACTTACAGGAACATTTACACCAGCTAACAGATTGGGCCAACAAATGGAGAATAAAAATTAATAGACACAAATCTCAGACACAACACTTGTCCACTAGCTTACATTAACAGCCCATTCCTGCATCCAACACTGTCCGATATCTAGGACTTCATTTAGACAGACGTTTAACTTGGACAACTCACATCAAACTGAAACGCACAGATCTCAAAAGACGATTTGGACGACTGAAATCAATCATCGGACGACGATCGACATTATCGCTTGAAAACAAACTTCACATATACAACACTATACTGAAACCCAACTGGACTTACGGCATCGAGATATGGGGATCAGCCAAAAAATCAAACATACAACGTCAATACAATACATTATACTACGCCACATTGCCAATGCCCCATTTTACGTTTCCAAACTCACATTACATAATGACCTCAACAACCCATTTGTACCTTCTGTTATCAGGACACGCTATCAAAATTTTCACAACAAACTCCATCATCACGCCAATCCACTTATACAAGAATTATCTACAAACACCCTCCCCACAAATCCACCACGACGCCTCAAGCGGATGTGGCAGAGGGACCTGCTCCAGGACTAGCCTGGACTCCTCTTCGGTCACGTACCTCAGCAGTACAGCCACGCACTTGACACTGCACTAGTTATCGCAATTGCAAATGGCAAATGTTATGCCGATGTAAATATATAAATAAAATCAATTTTTAATTAACTTATTTTATTTTATAAATTTTTAGTTGTGGCTTTCAGTGGTTATGCTATTTGGTGATGTGTTAATAACCCAATGGGCTCAAGATCGCGGGATCAAAACCCGGCGAGACCCTTAGATTTTTTATCAGAGAGGTGAAGGGGGCCTTTCTGTCAGTGTCTGAGAATTCGGATACATGTATCGGCATAAAATTTCATATGAGAATTCAAAATCGTAGAAGTATGACGCATAAAATTTCTTATGTGAATTCAAAATCGTAGAAGTATGACACCTGTGAATATTCAGTGATATTGGGTGAAGGGAAGGGCGGGGATAGGAGGCTCAAATATCCAATTTACTGCCGACGTAATGAATTTATCAATATGAAATTTCATATTTAAATTCAAAATCTCATAAGGATGTCACTTATTATTTTTTAGCTAAATCAGCCGAAAGGAAGGAGGAATTTGAGGAGGGACTTGACTCAAAAACCCTATTAACTATCGATGTATTCAGAAGGGCCTACGTAAGTCAACTATTGATAATTAGCTCAAAAGATCTGTTAGTTTCGGTGGGAAAGTGAAGACTTAGTGAATAACCTAGTACTTTATCAACTATTTATTGATTTGAATAATAAAGAATTGAATTGAATTGAATTGAATTGAATTGAATTGAATTGAATTGAATTGAATTGATTTTAGTGCACCTTGCACGTGTGCAACACCATCCGTTCATCTTTATGGATATATATCGAGATCTGGGTAGTGCTTAAGTGAGACTATGGCTGGGGGCGATCACCGGTCGACCAACCCCGTCTCACCGCTTTTTTTTGCTCTCGCCAGGAGCCGACAAACCGACTGAACACTGGGTCTCCGTCACCAGCTGGTGCAGATCCAGTCCCAGGTATGATCCGTTCCCTCAAATCAACTCCACCCTGGCCTAGTCATACGATACGATAAGTTGTTCACCACGAGTACCTCCCTCAAGGCTCCACAGTGAACCAGACTTACTACATTGAAGATCTGAAACGTCTGAGGGACGCCATCCGTTGCAGAAGGCCAGAAATGTGGAGGAGTGGCGACTGGTTTTTCCATCACGACAACGTTCCAGCCCATTCAGCCCTCAGAACTCGTGAGTTTTTCTGACCTTGCTCTTTGTGACTTTTTCTTGTTTCCCAAACTCAAAAGACCCTTGAAAGGAAGAAGATTTGAGACGATTCCCGAGATTAAGGCAATGCGACGAAGCAGCTGAAGAACATTACAAAAGAAGCGTACCAGGACTGTTTCAACAAGTTAAAACACCATTGGGATAAGTGTGTGCGTTGGGGAGGAGAGTATTTTGAAGGTCGTTTTTTGAACAGTCTCGATGCCCTCACATGAACAGTTTGGGTTGTTCTTCCTCCTAAATCAAAATCTCCGTGACCTGATAATATCTGGGACATCCAGTGGTCAGGCTGTCCCCAGGCGGGGCTTACGGCGGGAGAGTCGAGTTGGAGGAGGTTCGTTGATGAAGAATACCTTAGTGATTAACCGACAACTATCCTTTTTATCTCAAAACTCAGAGTTAAAATTTCATAAATTAGTAAAAAGTTGACTAATAAGTCGTTTTCTTATTTCATTACGCTGTAGAACAAAGATTCTACGATCTCTACAAACACTATTTATGAAACTTTTTCGAAAGTTTAGAACTTCAAGTACTTATCTAGCAAGTTATGGAGTCCCTTTGCCTCCAACATGAGTAAACATGGATATAAGAGATGAGTTTGAATTTGAAAACTTTTCTATCAGAGAAAATATATATTTAAAAAAAGTTTGAGTGAGAGAACTACTGGTAGTTTGTTTGCCAGGCCACCTCAACACAATATAAGTTGGAGTCAACTTGAGAGATCTCATAAATCATAACACCTCTAACCTCCCTCAGAACGGCTTTCTTTTCAAACTAGTCATTTCCATTTTTCTTCTTTTAATGAGATATTCTAACTTTTCAAGTACTTACTTTCAAGATACTGACTTTCATTTCATCACCATTGTCATTGTTCAAATTTTGACCTTTTTAGATTCCCAGCTGTACAAAATATACGGGTAATAATAAAGTTATTTCCGTTAAACCAATACATGGTAATAGGATACGTCAAAAGAATTTATACAATAAGATAGCTTATAAATTAGATTTATAACTACTTGAGTCTAACCCATCTATGATTAGTAGTAATAACAAAATTATTAAAAAAAGTAAAATGAAATTAATAAAAACTCAACAAATAAAAACATAAAAATATATGAGAACATAAACAAAATTAATACAAGATACGTTTATAATAAGTAGACACATTTTTCAATTTAATAAAAATTAAGATAACTATTTAAAAAAAAAAAAACTCTTCGGAAGTGTTTTTATCCCAACGATGATTCGGGACGTTCTTACGTCCCATCATCAGGTCCCAATGTGGCGAGATATAGAAAAGAAAGAAAACAATGTAACTATAACAATATATAAAAAATTATATATTAACTAAAATGAATGTATAAAAATGTCTAAATAAAAAAATATACATAAATGAATAAATAAAACAATAACGTACATTGGACTGACCTCTAAGGTGTGGAGGAACTCTGACCCCCCCAAAAAATGAAAGCTTTGTATCAAATAATGCTTTTGGATATGAAAAACGATTCTTTACTGTGATTATATTATTCTTGTTGAACAGTAAGAATACAATTCCGTTTCCGTGTAAAGGGTTTCCTCTAACATGAAAATTTTTAGCTGAAATTTAAATTTTTTTATTGTATCTATGGACTTCAAGAAGTGGGGAAGGGCATTAAATAAATTAATTCCTTCATGAGTTATAATTTTTTCAAAAAGAGAAGAGCAATGTTTAGTTATTCGAAAGTCTTCTTTCTTCCTGGTATCGTAATCGTGATAAGTATTGTTGAGAGGGAATATTTTTCTTTTTTTCCTAATAACCATTAATGTTTCAAATATAAACAGCGATGGCAAAGGCAGGATTTTAAGTTGTTTAAATAATTCTCTGCAGCTTGTTCTTTGAGTAGTATTGTTTATAATACTTAATGCTTTTTTCTGAAGTCTGAAAATATTAATACTCGAGCTACTTGAGCCCCAATTAGTAGTTGTATGATCGATGTAAAAATGTGGGGTTTCCACCGAAATTTTAAGTTTTCCGTCTCTCTGATTCCAGAAATGAAAAAAAAAAAATATGCACTTCCTGAATAAGAACTAATTAATTACGTTTTCGCTCTTCCTCCAAAGCCAATCGACCGTTTGGGTTGAAACTCAATATTTGACTTTCATAGTGACTTCTGAATTCTCATACTATATTTTGTTAGGTTAGGTTAGGTTAGGTTTTATGACTCATGCCCGGGCTTTAACTACGAGATCATATCGCCTACTACCAGAGCGCTCTTTCGTCACTCTGGTGGACATGAGCCCGACTCTACTGTGGGAGTCCTAAATTTTGCCTACCCTAAATTTTTATTCATCTAGGGTAGGGGTCTTTAACGAGTACCTGACATCGTATACTATATTTTGTGTCGATACATTCATTACATTGGCTGTATTTGGGTCAAGCCTTTTTTCTCTTATCCCCTCTTCCCTTCGACCGACTTCACAGAAAGTTAGACCCATCTTTATTGGGTTTTGATTTAAAAAAAAAAAATTATTTTCGATACATTCATTAAGACGGATGTTATTGGGAGTTTCATCCCCCCTCCCGGCGGGTCATCTTTACCATAGACGCTTTAACTACGAGGTCATATCGCCTACTACCAGAGCGCTCTTTTGTCACTCTAGTGGACATGAGCCCGACTCTATTGTTGGAGTCCTAAATTTTGCCTACACTAAATTTTTATTCACCTAGGGCAGGGATCTTTAACGAGAACCTGACATCGTACAGGCTCGGGACCATCGCTTAACGTCCCATCCGAAAGACGACGTGCTTAAGTTTATTTTACCTCCCAGATAAAATAAACTAAGGGCCTCGGTCGGGTTTCGAATCCACGATCTTGAGCTCAGAAGACAAGCACGCATACCACTGAGCTACCGGCGCCCCCGTGTGACTTATCTGGATTAAACTAAGTAATAATAGTTATTATAGTAAAAATAGTTACTAGTGGCTTTTGAATCTTTATACTAAATTTTGTGTCAATAAATTCATTACATTGGCAGTTATTAAAGTGTTTGAGTCGAGCCCCCTTCTCTTCATTCCATTTCGCGGAAAATTAGTAGGTGCCATCCTTATGGGGGTTTGAAGTTAAATATAAAATTTCAGATCGATATATTCATTACATTGAAAGTTATTGAGTTGAGCTCTCTGATCTCTCTTCCCCTTTTGACTGATTTCGCTGAAAATTAATAGATGATGTCCTTATAGGGCTTGAAATAGACATACCTACCAAATTTTGTATCAATTATGGGAATTTTGTGTTAAGCCTCCCCTCTAATCCTTTCTATTCCCAAAGCCGAATTGGCTGAAAATTAATAGGTGTCGCCCTTAGAGGTTCCTGGACTCACATATCAAATTTCGTGTCTATACATTTATTTTATCAGGAGTTATCGTGTTTCACAGACACACACACATAAACAGAAATTTTATTTTTGAAATATAACTATAAGTAAATTTGATGACAGTGATTATAAAAAAATAAGAATAATAATAACGATAAAAAAAAATAATAAAAAAAAATAAAAAATAAAAAAAAATAAAATAAATAAATTAAAAAAAAAGTATATATATATAAAAATATATACAAATAATAATTGGCAATATATACAAAATAAGATAAAATAAAATAATCTACAAAATAATACAATCTGTACAAAAGCAATAAGTGGAAGTGTTGAATATAAGAATACGATTATAGTTATATTTTAACTGATTGTAAATATACCAAATAAACAAAAAACATTCATTACAAAAAAAAAAAAAAATGTTGATATAAAGCGAATGAAAACCATGAAATTCCGTTAAAAAAAACACTTCGAATTTCTGGCAGATTACATAACTTCCCATATATTTCATATAGCTGGAGAATTATCACTTTCCGGTATCTAAGCTCCAGGGCAACTTAACAGAATCAACTATTATATGAATTGGGCTTCGGAAAGATTAGAAGCTCTTCAAAGCTCTTTTCCAAGCAGATTTGAGAGAAGTTTCCTGTAAATTCTAATCTTAAGAAGTAGTGGTTTACGTTCTTTCTGAGTCCACAATTCGTAAAGAGATATCTACCTCTACCTTAAATTATGAAACTTCAAAATGCTGACTCAAGGCGTATCTGTGCTTTACCAACTTTGAAGCTACAAATGTATGAGAAAGAGTGAAGTCTGGCCGGCCTTTCCGAACTTTCAGCATGCATGGGACTGGCCTACAAGGTGATAGGTTCTCTAGAGTTAGTTATTATGATGATATTTAGCTCAGTAAGCAAGCACGCATACCACTGAGCTACAGGCGCCCTCAGATTCTTTAGAAATGAGTCGGGAAAATATAAAATAATATTAAAATGATGTAGCCATACGTAACAGGAATTGTTATATCCGGAAAAAGATTTTTTTTTCTCATTAAATCATTTATTCAAAATGACCACAATACAAAATCATGTTTCACATCCATAGACATTATTTGATACAAAGCTTTCATTTATATTTTTTGGGCAGAGTTCCTCCAAACCTTAAAGGTCAGTAGAATCTACGTTATATTTAATCATTATTTCGAACTAATTGTGTACTAATTTATTTTATTTTTCTTGGTATATTATTTTATATATTTTTATTATTTCTTCAATTTTTTGAATTTTTTATTTTTATATTCAGAAAAAATATATTATTATTAAAACAAAATTCCATTTTTTTTGTTCATTTCTCATTCTTATTAATATTTTATGGATCTATTTATTTATTTATGATTTTTTATATATTTTTTTATTTATTCATTCATACTTGATTACTATATATATATGTTGGTTGATTCCAGCATTTCTTCCAGAGGTGTCTTCTTATTTTTTGGACAATATTTCGGGACACTTACACGTCCTTTCTTCTATGAACGTTCATAGTGACCAGAAGAAGGGACGTGCAGGTGTCCCGAAATGTTGTCCAAAAAATAAGAAGACATCTCTGGAAGAAATGTCGGAATCAACCAACAGTGAAACATCCCAGAGAAGTTTAAGAGACATAATATATATATTTTTTATTTTTTTTTTAAATATTTGTTATTGTAACATTGTTTTCTTTCTCTTTTCTGTATCTCGAACATTGGGACCTGATGAGTGACGTAAGAACCACCCGAAATATCGTTCTTAAAAAGACACTCCAGGAAGTGTTCCTGCTGCGGCCAGAGCGAAGTATGTATGTACAGTAGAACCTCCATAAGTCGAACATCAAGGGAGACGCCAAAAAATTCGAGTTATAGAGTTTTCGACTTATGGAGGATTTCGACTTATGCGGATTTTGATTCGACTTGTAGAGGTTAAGATTCATTCTAACTAATTTTGAGTGGTGAAACAAATAAAAATTCAAGTTACCTCTGTAACAAACATATTTATATTTATTATAAATCAACATTATTTCAAAACATCCTTAAAATAAAAAATACGTAGTATATGTAGGTATTAAAAAAAGTCAGTAATTTTTTTTTTGCTTTAGATAATTGGTAATCCTATTTATTGTATACTCCTAAATTGTTTTTTAAGAAACAATGGTGTACATTGTCGGAAAATTCTTAAAGTCGGTAACTTATTTTTCTTCGAGCTATAGAGGTAATAAGTTTCAAATAATCGAGTTGTAAAGGTTGTAAAATAAAATATTGCTATGTTCGAGATACAGTGGTCCAATTTATTTTTTCGAGTTATAGAGGGAAAATATGTACCAAAATGGCTTGTAGGGACTCACTGATTATTTCGACTAATAGAGGGTTGAGATTTCGAGTAATGGAGGTTTTGGGGCTTGAAGGGAAAGGAACAAAACTTTTTTTCGAGTTTTGGAGGTTTTCGACTTAAAGAGGTTCTACTGTAGTAGGTTTTGCCATTCCTCCCCTATTTCAAGGCACTTACTTCAGACCCTAGACCCACTTCCACCCCAATAGGATGCCCTACATATTTTTAAAAGGTTGGATTCTATCGGCGGGGTATGGGCGAGAGCCTCAGGCCGTTGATAAGTGACTTCTATCAACTAAAAAAAAAAAAAGAAGTTTTTCAAACTTCAATACTCTCTGTCCGAAAATTAATTTTCTAATTGGCAATAGAAGTTTTCACCTCGTTTAACTTTAAGTGTAATTTTGGTTGAGGAGGGTGGTGGCAGAAGTGAAGTTAGAGGTCTGGGTTGCCCAAATTGAAGCGGACAAGACAGAGAATGTGCATTAAGGATCCCTCACAGGAGGCCCCAAGAGCCACTTTGAGTCTTAACCGAGCCCCCAGCCCAGGTAACAAGGGCTCAAAACTGATTTGCGAGCCTCCAACTTCCAACCTAATTTCAACCAGAACTCACCCTATCAAATAGAAACTTGAACCCACTCAGATTAACTTTAATTAGCTTTCGGGGTTTTTGTTTTTCTTTTGCTTCTTTAAAATAATATTAAACTTCTTACCTTACCTTTTAAATGTTTCGTATCCTTTTCTTAAGGAAAATAATAATTCCACTAAGCCATAACATACAATATAGTAATCTTCTGGAATATTTGTTGAAAATGTCCTAAATGATTTTTGAAAATTGGTTGTTAGTAAAACAGAAATTTCGAGAATGGTATGATTTTGATGTGTAAATATGTTAGCTCTCGGTAGGGGCTATGTCAGATCGTCAAAGAGTAAGTCTCGTTGACGTGCATGAGTAAAGCCTAGTACATACTAGTAGACCATGTTGCGTGGTTTGTCTATAGGCGGTCTCGAGACATGGTCTATAGACCGTCTAGAGACACCGTTCTTTGCCTCGTCTAGCGTCCACACTACCATGTGAAATTCTCAGTCTCATCTTCGCAGTCCACCATGGAGGACATTGTTTTGTGTGAAATGAGGTCCTGCTTATTGCTAATTACAAGTGAAAGAACGCGAAAACGTAAACGTTGGTGGACGCGCGAAGTGCTCGCAGAAGGACTTAGGTTTGGTAATGCATTATTAAATAAATTAAGACTGGGAGACGCCATGGGTTTTCGAAATTTCACCCGGCTGTCGCCTACTCATTTTGAAGACTTGCTTCTGATGGTTGGAGGGATAATAATGAAGCAAGATACAAAATTTAGAGAAACCATCACAGCTTCTCTTTGGAAAATAACTGTAAAGAGCCGAACCACACCACTCGGAAGCTGGAGACAGACTGGGACGTGTCTCGCCTCTAGACGCCGAGTGACGTCCACACTGTCAAAATGTTGCGCAATATGTCTAATTGCATGCGGTCTCCTATTCCGATCGGGAGACTTTAGCCCTGCGATTTCTGGTCTCGCAACAGCCCGTAGACGGGGATTGGTCTATAGACATGTTTACGTAGACAAACTGAGACACGTCTCAGAGACCAAAATCGCGCAACATGTCTACTAGTGTGGACTACGCTTAAGTGTGTGTGTGTGTCGAACGGTTGCGCACACTTCTTTATCTTTTGAGCATTTCTATGTTCATGGAATAAGAAAGTGAATTTAACTAAAATATCAATATTACAAACTACAAAATGATCTGTCGGCAAGAACCTTTTAGGTTAAGAGGCTTACTTAGCTTAAATGTGTCACAATAAATAAGGTTTGTGGTAAAATAAAATAATATAGCAGTGTAAATCTAAAAAAAAATATAATATTTCAATATATTATTATATGATATTGTTATTAATATAAAATAATAACTGCTGAAAATATGGATCAATAAGTAATATATTTGTTGTCATATTGTCACAACTAATAATATAATGTTTTCACCCATTTCAGGAGATACCGAACAGCTTATATCATTTTTAAATGACAAACTTAATTTACAAATGAATACGAATAGAAGCATCTTATTTAGAGTCACTACAATCACAGTTGTATATATCTTATTTTAGCTATCACAAACCTATAATTTCATGTATAAAAGAAATTGAAGAACAATACATTTGAAAGTTTAATTCCTCATACTGCTTTATAAATTATAATAAATAAATTTTAATCAAAATCAGTGCATGATAGCAAATTTTTTATACTAAAGCAGATGTTTACAAATTTTTTAAAAATATTTTTAAAAGCAACATCTAAGACCATCTAGTTTACACGTATATGTGAGTGACTAAAAAAGGAAATTAGGTCATCTTTCAAAAAGAGGATTCATTATGAAGTGGATTGTAAACTTTTATTCCTTTTCTCTGCTGAAAGTCTACCCTTTGCTGTCAAAGAGAAGTAGAATTTAAAGAACTGTGTTTTCACCAAAGGCAAGATTGATTTGAAAAATAACTCTTTTACATTCAGAGGAAAGGGAAAAATAAATAAAATAACTGACCTTTTTAATAAAAGAAAAAAAAATATATATCTACAACTTTATATTTTATTTTATTTATATAAAAAGTTTGTTATGTTTTAGGTTTTTATTTTGTTTTTGTTTTATTCCAAACCACAATTATTCTAAAAATTCACATCAAGCGACCGGGTTGTCATATATACATAGAAAAATAAAAATATATATAAATGTAGACGTGAAAGGCTTGAGAGGGGAAACACCCAGTGTTGAACCCTCATGGCATCCCTTCATAACAGGAGATCTCTTCAATATTTCTGGGGGGATTGTGAGGTAGTTAATGTAAAATTGGAAACTTTCCGGATTGGTTTGTTAATAGGTTTAGGTTTTATGACTCATGCCCGGGCTTTAACAACGAGGTCATATCGCCTACTACCAGAGCGCTCTTTCGTCACTCTGGTGGACATGAGCCCGACTCTACTGTGGGAGTCCTAAATTTTGCCTACCCTAAATTTTTATTCATCTAGGGTAGGGGTTTTTAACGAGTACCTGACATCGTACAGGCTCGGGACCATCGCTTAACGTCCCATCCGAAGGACGGCGTGCTTAAGTTTATTTTACCTCCCAGATAAAATAAACTAAGGGCCTCGGTTGGGTTACGAACCCACGACCTTGAGCTCAGAAGTCAAGCACGCATACCACTAATCTACCGGCGCCCTCTGGTCTGTTAATATATTTTGTTGTAGAAAATTGATTGTTATATTATAATATAACAATTATAATGTAACCGTTATATATAACGGTTACATTATAAATTATACATTCACAGTTTGAATATTGTAGGTTTTTTTTAATGTATGTAATAACATTTCATGTCAAAAATTTTATCAAGAAATTTGAAAAAAAACATTCCTGTCTCACTGTTTGTTTGTGTGTGTGTTTGAGAATGTGTATGCATAATAAAATTTATGTATGTATCAAGACCATCATCAGGTCGACATATCTAATAACTGTCAATATAACACTCATGTACTGTATGTTGTACAAATGTGTATTCACTGTATTTGATTGATGTGCAGCAAACGGGTAGGGACTTGACGTAAAAATCCTAATAATTGATCCTAATAGTACAAAAAAATCAAAATCAAATTCTGTGACCGATTACCGAAGTTTTCAAATACTTCGTATAGTTGGGGAAGATAAAAAAAAAGTATTCTCTGAGAAGTGGTATGTACTTTTCCTTCTATACGTAGAGTAGGCAAACCTCTTAGTATTTTATATAACTTCTTCGTTACATATATGTAGTAGGATTTAGAGGGCGCCGGTAGCTCAGTGGTATGCTTGCTTGTCTTCTGAGCTGAAGATCGTGGGTTCGCATCCCGACCGAGGCCCTTCGTTTATTTTATGTGGGAGGTGAAATAAACTTAAGCACGCCGTCCTTCGGATGGGACGTTAAGCGATGGTCCCGAGCCTGTACGATGTCAGGTACTCGTTAAAGACCCCTACCCTAGGTGAATAAAAATTCAGGGTAGGCAAAATTTAGGACTCCCACAGTAGAGTCGGGCTCATGTCCACCAGAGTGACGAAAGAGCGCTCTGGTAGTAGGCGATATGACCTCGTAGTTAATGCCCGGGCATGAGTCATAAAACCTAACCTAACCCCTATAGTAGGAAAATCTTATATTGTTTAGATTATTTCTTCGATATCTAATGTAGGCAAATCTGTTAGTGGAATGTATTTTTCTTTTGATTTGTAGAGTAGGTAAATCTAATAGTAGAATGTACTATTCCTTCTTTATGTAGAGTAGGCAAATGAGATAGTGGAATGTATTATTCCTTCGATACGTAGGCTAGGCAAAACCATTGGCAGATATGTAAAGATAATGAGGGGTGGTGCAATGGAGAGAGCATAGAATAGCCGAGCTACAGAGGACAATGGTCAGCTATCTGTGACACATGTGTTCCTTCCTTTTGGGGCACCTGCGGGTCAGGCTCCAAACCAACTGTTCGTAAATCAACCGTTAATGTGATCCAGGAAACCAGGAACCTACCTATCTTACAGATTCAGCTAAATCACAAATATGTAGAGACTCCTAGATAGCAAGGCGATCATCCACTTACATCTTCGTATAAAGAATGATAGTAAATATTTAATTTTTTTCGTGTTATATTGTTCAGTTGGCACGCTTAAAGTATGTATATCCACCAAAGAAACACTTTCCACAGATGATTGCAAATCGTATGTTCACATTTTGTCTTCACCAACCAAATGTTTGCAAACAGCAGTAGGTTTGCAAACGTTTGTTATGGATCCGACTAGAAAACAGTTGTCAAAATGACACCGAGAGGGAAACTTATTGCTAGTGCCGCATTTATACTTATGTCTGCCATGACATGTTTTCGTGTATAAAGATATATGATTTTTTATATTAGTATTTTTTGGGGGGGGGGGGGGGGGGGAGAAAACTTGTCTAAAAAAAAGTATTGTTATTGGAGACATAAAAATAATAGAATCGATTGATTGGTTAAATCAATCATAGTCAGGGAACTTAGAACTAGATTGAAAATAAAAATGAAATATAAAAAATTATTTGAAAAAAAATATTTGGCAATCTATATCACTGGATCCAAGGAGGGACACGAGGAGAAAAGTCTGTTAGAGGCTGGAGACCGCAAGGTGCTTCCACAAAATGGAAAAATTATTCCAAAACAACCTCAAAACAGCACAGCAGATAGATGACGAATATTCCTTGTTATATATAAAATGGGAAGATTCGATATATAAATAAAAACTAGGGATATTTTTTTTTGTAAATTTTTAATATTTTTTTTCAAAGTAAAAAAATATAATTGTTATAAATTATTTAAGTTGTCTTGTTCTTTATCCGCCACCTTACACTCAGTATTCATAATAAAATAACATATCCTATTTAATGGTTGAGTAAGTAATATAGGGAAAAGTTATAGATGAATTTATTATTGCTTGAAGATTTTTAATTTAAATATAAATTATTTTTCCTAACAAGAAGGAATAATTGTTATTACAATGGCAACGAAAACAGGGACTAAGTTGAAGTTTTTTTTATTAAACATAAATATTTTTCCCTAGCAATACAGATTATGTAAGTGGAGACCAGTATTGTTGTAATTACACATGGAATATATGTAAGGAGAGGAATTGGTGTGTTCAAGGCTTGGAGAAATAATTCTATTTGGTTGGTTCATTTTGAGATGACAGATGAGATGAAGCCTTTCTCTAGATGAAGCCTTCCACAGAGATAAGAGGGGGGGACAATAAGACACAGCGCGGGTGGGAGTACGAATGTAAGGTACCTTAAGGGGACTCTCTCAGAGAGGAAGGAACGGGACATAATGTACCTTACGTAAGGTCCCCATGTTTTCATCAAAGAAAGTCTGTCAAAGAAAATAAGCATTCGTTGAAATGCGAGAAACACAAAGCCAAACGGATAATACAAGTACGGAAATATTATATTTCAAGATGAAGAAACACGAGAGAAAATTGAATTAGTTGATCAGAATATCTAAGAATCTCGAAGAATATAATGAGAGGAGAAATGTCAGAAAAGAGGCGCAGATATAGGCCGTAAGTTGATAGCTGTATTATTACTTTCTTATATCTATAGGAATATATGAGGTCTCTTCAAATAATACGCGGACTGACGTCATAAAACAAAATATTGCAGTGGTCCATATTGACCTCTACAATAGAAAATAATGCAAAAAAAAAAATGGTATAATTACGCAAAGTCTAGATACCTCGGAGGTTATACGAGGCTATCACACATCGATTATGTACAATGATCAATGTGAGTGATTCTAAAAAAAAAAAATAATAAAACAACGGTGGTGAGAAGGAAGAAAAGCAGCGAGGGGAAGTGCCCCGGAGAACTCCAATTCAAAATATGAGAACACGACTATGATCAGCTCAAGCACCGAATCCAGAAGAGAGAAGAAGACGTGGCCTTAATGTCTGCTACCCATCCTCAACGTACCAAGATGTTCACATCATATCATCATCAGAAACAATAAAAAAAAAAGAGATGTCACTCAGGTTTTGTTAAATGTTGTAAAAATTTTATGTGTATAAAGAAATTGTCACTAACCCAAGTAATTTTTACATAAAATATATTTTAAAACAAATCTATAAAAATATAAAATGTAACACCTTTTTCTAAATATAATTTTTTATTGATTTTATCCAATTTATAATTACATAGTAGTAGAAATAATATAAGTTGTAAGGACCGTTGCTATCATAATATCATATACATATATAAAGCTGAAAATGTCTGTGCGTTGTACCGCTATAACTCACGAACGGCTTGATGGATTTGATTAATTTTTTTTTTAATTTGTTCGTCATCGTCTGTGGAAGGTTATAGGCGTATTAGTACCTCAATATCTGGTCCATCCCAGCATCCACCCACGCAATCTTTGTAATTCAAAAACCACTGCAATGATTAATGAGGAATCTTTTTGAATAGATAAGTTTTATCTACCGGAAGGTTAAGGTCTATTTTTTAATCAACCCCTGGTCCATCCCAGCATCAACTCACGCAATCTTTGTAACTCGAAAACCATTGCAACGATTAATGAGAAATCTTTCTGAATAAATTAGTTTTAGCTCCAAAGCTAGCGTTACTACAGTTGAAGGACTATAAACCTTATTCCGTATGAATAATTGAAAATTATAACATCATGAATGTACTGTCGAGCAACTGAATAGCCTTATAGGGGATATTGGGAGAAAAGTCAAAGTTCCCCGGGCAACGCCGGGTATTACTGCTAGTATACTTTATTTAGAAGTTACATGTGTGGGTCCCCTTCAAAGTACTCTCCTCCCCAACGCACACACTTATCCCAACGGTGTTTTAACTTATTGAAACAGTCCTGGTACGCATCTTTTGTAATGTCCTTTAGCTGCTTCGTCGCATTTGCCTTAATCTTGGGAATCGTCTCCAATCTTCTTCCTTTCAAGAATCTTTTGAGTTAGGGGAACAAGAAAAAGTCACACAGTGATCGAGTGTTTGGCAAAAATCTCACAAGATCCAACTGATATCCCACACTCTTCAGCAAGCTCCCTGACGGTCAGACATCGATTTGCCCGCATCAGGGTGTTGATTTTGTCGACCTGTGGGTTGTCAGTTGATATGGAAGGACATCATTTCATACTGGCATTATCAGCATAAAAAAGTCACCCAGAATTACGCTGTACATTGAAATACCATTGATGTCAGCTCAATACTTTCGTATACCTACCCTGTAATAAATGATTCTGAAGACAGGGAAGTGAGAGAGAGAGAGAGTGATCTGCGGGGTTGGTATAAGAAAGTCCTGTAATGGCAGAAAATTAAAAAAAAATATTATTGTTACTTTTTTATTTGATATTTTTTTTTTTCTTCAAAGAAATTCAGAAAGTTTTTCATTTGTTTATTCACGTTCCATTTTTCTTTAATTTTCCCTACGGTAAGATTTTTTAAAAACAATACAGAAAAGTAAAATGTTTTAAAAGGAAAAACAACAGGCAAAATAAACCTTAGAAATAAAAATTTAGTTAAAAAATATTTCCAAAAATGTTTTAAAAAACATGATTTTTATAAGTTTTTGGGCTCTAATTTTTACTTTATTATACCTACAGTATACGAAAGTATTGTAATTGTGCGTAAATCCGAGAACGAGGTATCAACGAACTTGAAGTTTCAAGGTCCCCTGATTCGTTTTGACCATTTCTAAGTGTGTGTGTGTGGGTATGTGATTGGAACTTCAAAAGCGCTCTAAGGCAGTAACTATTGGAGCTATGAACTTGAAATATGAAATAAAGAAGTCACATGTTCTAACTAAAATCCGATTAGATTTTGGTAGAAATCGGAAGAAAATTGAGGCCACTTCACTTCAGGACCTAAGAACATTTAAAAAGATACTGCTTATAAGCACAATAAAAAATCGGGGTTCATATCCAAAAACATTATTTGATACAAAGCTATCATTTTTATTATTTTACTTAAGTATTCAATTTTTATCTTAAGTATTCGTATCATTTTACTTTTTTTAATAGTTTTGTTATTACTAATCATACATGTGTTAGACTCAAGTAGTTATCTAATTTATAAGCTATCTTTATGTATAAATTCCTTTGACATATCCAATTACTATGTATAGGTTTAACGGAAATAAAAGTATTATTGTTATCATTATATTTATAACCTAATCAAAAAGCTTTTCAAATAAGAGTTGTAGAGAAAATTAAAAGACAATGCGTTTTTTTTAGGGGTTGCCCAAACGGTCTATTGGTTCAGGAGGGAGATCGGAAACTTTAATGGTTAAGGCATTAGGATCCAAACGCTACACATTAATTGAGCATTGTTACTAATATTTAAGCATTAATGATCACTTCGATGCTGAAATGGAGACGTTTTAGCGAAATGCTAATGGGTGGTCTGGCCAGCCTAACATATGGTGGAGCCTCGTGTACACTGGACTGAATATTCAGCAGATAATGTGTATTTGAATCCCCTCCCCTGGGGTATTATCTTTCTAAAAACATTTTTTATATCTATTTAATCTTTTTCATCCAGTCAATTTATGTATTTAATGCTCCTCGAATTATATTTAATTTAAGCACGGCAGATATGGCAATCCTCCAGACTACCGACTGACAAACAGATATACAATCGACTGAATAACAAACTGAAGACGGAAATTAAACTATTTCGAAAAGCTAAATTTGATACTTACTTCTCCAACTTGAATGCTGAAAATGGCAGTCTCTGGCGAAAAACTCGTCGGGTGCTGCGTCAACCAGCAACGTCAGTACCTCTGCGATATGACAATGACTCATGGGCCATAACAGACGAGGAGAAAGCAGAGCGCTTCGCCTCCCATCTCACACAAACCTTCACACCTCATCCAGACATGCATGATTTAACACATGAAACTCATGTCTCACAAACACTACATATCCCATTACCCCTTTCAATCCCTCCCAAATCATTCACACCTTCTGAAGTCGCATTTGAAATTCAACACCTCCCTAAAAAGAAGTCCCTAGGGTATGACCTCATTACGGCTGAAGTTCTCAAGGAATTACCTCGGAAAGCTGTCGTGTTCCTGACAACCCTGTTTAACTGCATACTACGCACAACACGCTTTCCAATTCAATGGAAACTCTCACACATTCTTATGATACTAAAATCAAAGAAGCCAGAACACTCTCCTTCCTCCTACCGACCTATCAGTCTTCTTCCACTATGTTCTAAACTCTTCGAAAAATTACTATACAAAAGGCTCATAACTATTCTTTCCAGTCAGCAAACACTTCCTCATCATCAGTTTGGCTTCCGCTCAGAACACTCCACAATACACCAGTTACACAGGGTTGTGGATTACGTGGCGTCTGCCCTAGAAAGAAAGTTTTATGCAACGGGGGCGTTCCTTGATGTAAGTCAGGCTTTTGACCGAGTTTGGCACGCGGGACTTCTTTATAAATTAAGACCGTTGCTTCCTCACACATATTATTTAATCATTCATTCATATCTAACAAACAGATACTTCGCCGTCCGTCAGGGCTCTGATATCTCCTCAATAAGACCCATATTGGCGGGTGTACCGCAGGGTTCTGTCTTAGCTCCTTTATTATATACAATATACACATCTGACATGCCCACCTCCATCCACACAATGACAGCTACATACGCCGATGACACCGCCATCTTAGCTGCTGCTGACCTTCACATACACGCCTCATTTACACTACAACACCATCTCACACAAATTGAAAACTGGTGCAACACATGGAAAATCAAACGAAATACAGAAAAATCACAGCACATCACATTTACACTTCGACGAGAAACATGCCCCCCCGTTTTCATCTACGACAAGCCCCTCCCTCAAACTAATACTGTACGATACCTAGGACTGACATTGGATCGAAGACTGACATGGAATCCTCACACACGTCTCACACGAAACACGCTGAACCGTCGACTCAAAATACTCTACGGACTTCTAAATAGACGATCAAAATTAGACATGACACAAAAACGGAACTGTTATACTTACTTACTTAGACCATTATGGACATACGGATCACAGATATACGGTTCAGCAAAAACATCCAACATCAAACGAATTCAGGCATTTCAGTCAAAAACCCTCGGACTGATAACACAATGCCCCCCATACATAAACAACAGAACACTTCATAACGATCTTATGATACACACAGTACCCGACACAATACAAACTACTTACGTTTTTTTTAGAAAACTTGACACATACAAATCCAGAAATACGTACTTTATCTTCACAACACTTACCACAAAACCCCCCACGAAGGTTGAAGAGGAGGTGGAACCGCGACTTACTGCCACCTTAATTCCTATTCGTTCTTAATATTTTTATTTATTTACTTTTTTTTCACATTATTTTCCTTTACTTTTATCATCTCTCTTACCCATTCCATCAAAGTTGTCTTTCAATTCCTTTTTATTTATTTATTTATTTTTTTAAATTATTATTATTATTTTTTTTATTTCATTTTTTTTTTTTTTTTTTTTTTCCCTTGTCCTTACAATTAATATAAATTTTCGTCCCGAGGACCTACCACTGGGTGGCCTTCCTCTCACATGCCATTCACGCCAACGTCTCCATACCTACCAACATAGATGCTGGTTGTTGCCCCCTAGCAACAGTTGCACCTTTATGAATAAAAGCCAAAAAAAAAAAAAAAAAAATTATTAAAATATATTTATTATTTTTATTTTTATTAGAAAAGTTAGTTGGGACTCATGCCCAAGCTTTAACTACATGTCGCCTACTACCAGAGCGCTTTTTCGTCGCTCTGGTGGACATGAGCCTGACTCTACTATGTGATTCCTAAATTTTGCTTACCTGGATTAATTCGCCTAGGGTAGGGGGTCAATAACGAGTATCTGACATCGTACAGGCTCAAGACCAACGGTTTACGTCCCATCCAAAGGACGGCGTGCTCATTTCGTTCACTCCAAAGTCAATCGACCGATTGGGCTAAAACTAAATATTTGATTAACATAGTGACTTCTGAATCCTCATAATAAATTTTGTATCTATTGATTCACTACATCGGCAATTCCCTTTGGCCAATTTGGCTGAAAATCAATAGGTCTTGTTCGTAGAGAGTTTTAAATACACATATAAAATTTCGTGTTGATACATTCATTCTATGTGAAGTTATCATGTTCAGTATCATGATAACTTCACATGTTCAGTATCATGCCAGACATACATTAATTTTTTTTATTTTTGTTATTAGGATGTGAAAAACATGAAAATTCGTTGAAAACTTCGCATCGAATTTCTGACAAATTACATAACTTCCCTTATTGTTCACCAAAAGTTAATGTCGAGGAATTATGATTAAATGCTGTCTGAAATAATGTTTTTATAATATAAAAAACACGACTTCTATATCTTGATCATTTAATACTATTTGAATAATGAGTATAAAATTCCGTTTCCAAATATAAGTGTTCTACTACATTTTAAAAAATTTATTGTTTTCAAAATGGAATATAAGTTATACAATTTAAAATTGAAGTGAAACATTCTAAATTAATGGATGAGACAAAGAGAAAGAGCGATTATTGAGAGACTGGCCACAGAGTGATTAAACTGTTACTTAGTGTCGAGATGGGAGCACTCAGCTGCACAGTTCTAGGCACCAATTAAAACTTGTCGGGAGGAGGGTGACAGAGAGACAGTCGGAGTGTGTGGCAAGTTGTCCAACAACAGAGAGAGGGAGCTAGTGGCAGCTAGAGGGGCCCCTGGGCGATGTGAGCCACTGAATGATTGAGGCCGCAACAATGTTTGTCAGTGCCAACACAATTATCATTGACAATCTGATCAGGACTAGCTGTCTATACCATGCGCTCTTCTTCTCTTTAAGATCTAATCGCTTCTGCTTGAGTCTGCTTCCTGAGGAGTACCCAGCGAGTTCTTTTGTAGGGGCGCCGGTAGCTCAATGGTGTGCTTGCCTTCTAAGCCAAAAATCGTGGGTTGGAAACCCAACCGAGGCCTTAAGTTTATTTTATCTGGGAGGTAAAATAAACTTAAGCCCACCGTTCTTCGGATGGGACATTAAGCGATGGCCCCGAGCCTGTATGATGTCAGGTACTCGTTAAAGACCCCCTGCCCTATGTAAATAAAAATTAGGGTAGGCAAAATTTAGGACTCTCACAGTAGAGTCGGGTTCTTGTCCACCAGAGTGACGAAAGAGCGCTCTGGTAGTAGGCGACATGACTTCGTAGTTAAAGCCCGGTCATGAGTCATAATAACTAACTAACGTAGCGAGTTCAGTTCGGGGAGGAGAGGCCGCTTACTGAGGAGTACCCAGCGTGTTCCAGAGTCCCACATTTATTCTGAGCTCTCTGGGCGCGCCAAGCAGCGCCGCCAATAAAATTAAGTTGGCTGAGTTTTGCTCCAAGTCCGACCACAGCAACAGCCTTTTAAATAAATAAACTTGTTAAGCCCTCTTCCCCGACGTCGGAGGTCAGCAACCCAAAAGGGAACAATAAGAAGAGTCTGCTTACTGAGGAATGACCAGCGAGTTCACCTTAGGGAAGAGAGATTGCTAACTGAGGAATACCCAGCGAGTAAGGTAGGAAGGTGAAATATAAAGGAGAGAGGACCAATCTATAAGAAGTTACAATAAGTAAATATTTTTATTGAAGGAACAGAAGTGCCTTAGTCCGAGTGTGGACGAGACCGTTCCAGCGTTAGGACCTAACATAGTCCGTGTGTGGACCAGGCCGATCCAGCGTTAGGATCTAACATAGTCCGTGTGTGGACCAGACCGTTCCAGCGTTAGGATCTAACATAATCCATGTGTGGACTTAGCCACCGACATTGGAGCGCTCCTACATGACTATATGAAGTGTATGAGACCCGAGTAAGCCTGGATCCGTCGAAGATAGGCCGACGAAGAGCCCTCACTAAAAATATGGTTCCTCTTCTTATTCGGTTCTTACAAAACCGAATAAGTCTTCCTACCCCCAACAAATGGTTCATCTCCATTCCAATCTAAATACGCTCCTCATCTCCGAGGTGGGGGTTGACTTCTTGACCAGTAAGAGCAGAGCTATTCCTTGGACGTACGAAACAGCTAGTTGATTGTAGCTACCGCTTCCATGGCTTAGATCTTGCTCAGCATTTTAGGACGGAGGCTCTGTCGTAAAAGTCATTTGCTTTTTGCATTCCAAAAAAAGGGCTTCAGGTAACACTTTAATTCTCTTCAATTCAAGAATTCCAGCATACAATCCGAACTGTTTTTCGCTCAACTCGGTACAGTTAGTCCCAAGTTATGACTGATGGTGGTAGCCAACTACCCTGGCCATCAATTTGATAATGGATGGTCGTGTTGATTATACCGATTTGCTCTCTCCTGGCTTCCAGCCAACTGCTAAAACCCTCCCTCTATCCTACATCCAAGGCCTACTATATCCCAGAGATAAAAAAAAAAACATTCAATATTTGTTTTGAATAAAATAATTAATTAATATGAGGAGGGTACATACAATTGCAAATACAAAATGTTGTTGATGAATCACCAGCAATGTATTTCCCCAGAATAAATTAATCAATTAATTTTTCGCTCAGATAATGAAATATGCAAGTTAAATTGCGTTAAATTGGGAAAGACGTCCTAGTGATGCGCGAAGGACCTCTTGCGGTCTTGCGCACAGACTTTAATGACGTCATTCGTTTACAGACTAAGACTGTTACTCAACCTGTCAAAGAAATTTTAACCCCCCTGATGAACATCCTAGATCCGCCCTTGTCCGCAGTTCTAGTCCGTATATCCAAATAGGTCCTAAGATGATCTTGTAGATAGTTTATTCTCCATGATAAGTTTGTATTGCCTCTTTAACATGTAGTAAAGTAATCCAAATCTTCTTGAAGTTCTTATCGTTTCAGTCTGATGTGGGGGTTCCAGGTCAATCTTTGGTCGAGGTAGAACCCAAGATGGCGGACTATATTGGAAATGGGAAACGGAAAATTGTTGAAGGATTCTGTGGGGCAGGTTCGGCGACGCAGTGTGAATGTGACGAGGCTGCTCTTTTCTTCATTAACGTTTATTCGTCACCAATTTACACCATTATTCAATAAAATACTAATGGTAATATGATAGTAATTAAATAGAAAAATCTAAATAATTTGTGGAACAGTGTGCACTACTACATTGGTGAGGTCTTTAGCGTCACACCACTCTCACTGAAAACTTTTGTTTTCTTCGTACCACAACCCCCCCCCAAAAAAAACAATTGTCAAAACTCATTCGGAGGAAGATGGATGACAAGTCCATTATCGAAAAGAGGAAATAGAAGAATGAGAAAAGATATTGTCGACAAAGGAAATAGGGAACATGTCAGGAATAAGGAATGATGCTCTCGTTCTGGCAAAATACTGAGATCGGATTTCTATTTTCTGTTGTTTTAATCTGTCACATCTACACGAAAGCCGAGATAACAAACTCGCGTCAAAAGACTTCGGCGGTCGTCCCTGGCGCGGGATCAGACTTCTTTCTTTTTTCTCCACGAGGAGGCGACAAATCGGCTGAACACTGGATAGCAGCGTATCAACTTCATTATTCACATGCAGTTTCAACGACTCCAAGAAGTTCGGGTTCTTCTTCCTCATAAAGAAAAAGAGCTTTCTTATCTCTAAAATTAACTATTCGAAAGAAAAAAAAAAACTATAATATTATTGTCTTTGAAAGGCCTGCATAACTTTGAAACAAGATTATGAAATTTGCAAATTGGTTTATGTTTGTTGCAGCAGGAAACAAGCTGCACTAAACCTATTGAATTGCTACTCAGCACAAATCGGATTTGTGGGCGCGTTAGAAGGAGCGAACATTTCAAACATCGCCTCTTGCGGTAGTACCAAGTGAGAAGCGATGTTCTGGCATTTCGAACAACATCCAGGAGGATTAACCAGATCAGGAACGTACGGAGGATGAGAAAGATACAAAATTTAATTCTAAACAAAAATAAACTTTCTTATACATTTAGTAAAAAACAGGGGAGTATTAGAAATGATCATTTTTCGATGAAGTCTGTCTGTGTGTTTGTGATTGACTTCATATGTGCTAACTTAGATCTGATTAAACTTTAACCAAGATCAGACGAAAATTAAGACAATTTAACTTCAGGGTCTAAAGTATTTTCAAAGATACCACGTATATTCATGACAAAGATTTCTTTAAATTAAAATTGTAAGTAAAAACTGAAAAACACATTTTGCGAAAACTTTCCAGAAATGTTTTGAAACATATATTTTTAGACGTTTCCTTGATTTACGTTAAAACAATTAGTCCCATCGAAAAGTTGGCTCTTATCAAAAATGTTGGTTATTAAATTTTCAATTGCGAATGTATTTTAAGACTCCACATGGAACTAATATGACCAAAGTAAGAATGCCCCGAAGATTGGAAAATAAATTTCAGTAGAAAATATTTTAAAGTGTTCAAATTGTATTACATGACAACGAATTTTGAAATAACTTTTTTTTATTGGTACTTTATTGGGACCATACATCCAGAGTGGTTTTAGTAGAAATGTGAAGTTACGCTTTTGTGTTAAGTGTAATTTTGAATGTCTGTGCAGAAGAGAATAAAGCATTTTAAATCCTTTGTTTAGTGTATTACGTATGAGGGTTCCATGTCATTCGTCTGACCAGACTAAGTCCCAAATATCTTACTGTGTTAGTCTGAGGGAGGGGCTTGTTGTAGATAAAAACGGCGGGACATGTATCTCTTCTTAATGTAAATGTTATATGTTGTGATTTGTCCGTGTTGAGTTTAATTTTCCAAATGTTGCACCAGTTCTCAATTTGAGTAACATGGTGTAATGTAAACGAGACATGTATGGAAAAAAAAATTAATAAACTAATTATTTGTTTATATTATTGGTTATTACAATAATGGTAAACATTAATGGTTATTAGGAAAAATAGAAATATTTTCCCTCTCAACAATACTAGTCACGATTACGATACCAGGAAGAAAGAAGACTTTCGAATAACTAAACATATCTCTTCTCTTTTTGAAAAAAGTATAACTCATAAAGGAATTAATTTATTTAATGCCCTTTCCCACTTCTTGAAGTCAATAGATACAATAAAAAATTTTAAATTTCAACTAAAAATGTTCATGTTAGAGGAAACCCTTTACACGGAAACGGAATTTTATTCTCACTGTTCAAAAAGAATAATATAATCACAATAAAGAATCGTTTTTCATATCCAAAATCATTATTTGATACAAAGCTTTCATTTTTATATTTTGGGCAGAGTTCCTCCACACCTTAAAAGTCAGTCCAATGTACGTTATTGTTTTATTTATTCATTTATATATATATATTTTTTTTTATTTAGACATTTTTATACATTCATTTATAGTTGACTAATATATATATATATATATATTATTTTTCATACATTGTTATAGTTTCATTGTTTTCTTTATTTTCTATATCTCGCCACATTGGGACCTGATGATGGGACGTAAGAACGTCCCGAAACATCGTTGGGGGATAAAGACACTTCCGAAGAGTTTTCTTTGAAAAATAGTTACCTATCTTAATTTTTATTAAATTGAAAAATGTGTCTGCTTATTATGAACGTATCTTGTATTATTATTATTTTTTTTTATTTATTTTTTTTTTATTTACTTTTTTTTTTATATACCTACCTACTCATATATTTTTAAGTATTTATTTGTACAGTTTTTATTAATTTAATTTTACTTTTTTTAATGTTTTTTTTGTTACTACTAATCATAGATATGTTAGACTCAAGTAGTTATATATCTAATATATAAGCTATCTTAATGTATAAATTTATTTGACGTATCCTATTTCCATGTATTGGTTTAACGGAAATAAATTATTATTATTATAATTATTAGCTTTTCCCTAATCGACACAGCTCGCAAAAATATACTCTGATTCTCGATAATATTTTTATAAATTGTAGATTAGTCTCCACTATAATATCGTATATTGTGATTAAAATCCGTTTTGCTCGTTAAACTAGTTGCTGAGTCTTGGAATGTGCCCCCCGTGACCGAGGTGTTACCACAAAGTTGCTTTCTCCCTGGAGATCTTGGACAAAGAGAGGTAGACTCCCTGGAGAAATCAACAAAAAATGAAGTCTCCCCATTGAGGCCGGACGGGGTAGATAGGTACTGTTTCACCTCACATCCGCCACTGTCTCTGCATCATCAAAAAGTTACCTACTGCCAGAGATCTACAGTTTTGGGGGCCTCAGGCTTTGAAGGAGGCCCCCCTCCAGAAATTTGTTTTGGAAATATTTTGGAAGAGGTGGGGTTGGGCAGGTAAATAAAAAAAGTAAATCACTTATGTACTTCTTCGAAACGAATTAATCAATTAACTTTTCGCTAATATATTAATTTTATTTTTTTAATTGTATCATCAAATTTACTTATCATATCATATTACCGATTGTAAATATTCAAAATAAACAATTACTAAAAAAAAAATTGCATCAATAATAGTCTGCCTATGCATCACAACAGTTCATTATAAATAGCTCAGTAGTCATTCAGAAAGGACTTCTGTCAGGTACCAGGGGCGTGCCCAGGATTTTATTTCGGGGGGGGGGGGGGGGGGGGTGAGATAAAATATATATTTATATATATACGAGTATATGTGTGGGTATACATACTTAATTATTTTAGGGTCATTACAAAATTAATTCAAGCCTTCTAGCTTTTGATTGTGCAAACTAAAACTGTTTCAGGGTCTAGATGAATGTCTCTAGTAGGAAAATGTTTTATGTCAATAAATTATTACATGCAAATAAAAATAGTGTTATTATTTACAAAAAGGACAATTTTTTTTTAAATTTGGGATGTATTTCGTATGAATCTACAATAAATGTATGTATTAATCCATTTATTGTTCTAGTCTATATAATGTAAACATTTTTTATATATTTTTTCCATTGGCAAATACCTTAATTAAGAACAAAACAGTGTTGCCAGGTATTGTTTACTGAGCTCAGACTCAAAGCATGTTTGTCTTTTGAGAAATGTTTATTATTAAATTAATCAAAGCTATCTGATTCAGTCTCCCCCTGCAATCATTACGTAAATAGTCTCTATTATTATCCCTTTTCTAGCCCTTTCTGTGAATCCTATCAAATGGATGGGACTCATTTTGAATCATAGAGTACAATGGCTGCTTTCAAATTCACTGAATAGCAATGATGGATTTACCATAAAGGCAAACTAGAACTTACTCATGCCAAAGGGCCTCTACCAAATTAAAAATTTTTAGGAATAGATAATTACAATACAAAAATTTCTTTGTCAAACTTCACTATATATTCTCAAATACAGCCGTGTTAAGGCATTATCTAGAGTCACTTATAAACTGACAGAAATGATTGATAAGTTAGAAGGTACAGTTATGGAGGTTTTTTTTAGGTAGTGACGGGAAATCCCTTATTTTTGTTTATTTAACTCAAAAAAAAATATATATAAAAAAAAATAATAAAATAAAATAGATTTAATGGATAAATGTAATGTAATAAAAAATCTTTATTGATTTTACTAATTATTATGCTAATAATAATAATAAAAAAATTTAATGTTGGAATAAAAAAATAAAACTCTATTTGGAATGAATATAATATAAATAACTCAAAAAAAATTTTGATCTTACGTTACTTGTACCAAATTTTTATCAAATTGTATCTCCCGATTCTAAAAACTGCAATAAATATTTTGTATGTCCCTAATCGGTACTTCCATAGGTCGTAAATCCGTAGAACCTATGCCAAAGAGGTCATTAAGCATTTGCACAATTCAAAAACCCTAAGAACTTCTGAGGTAATGAATTTAGTACAAGGATTTAGGTGCCCCGACATAAGTCACCAAGTGAATATAATATATTATATTCACATTTTGTAAAATAGCAAAATTTGACAATAAATAATAGGACAGAAGAGAGAGGCCGGGAAATATTGATCCAAAACTCGTTCTGGAATGCCTCCAGGCACTGGAGTTGGCGGGTTACCGCAACAAGGTCGATGTTTGGGCCGTTCGCCCGGCCTCTGGGGATCATTTTACAAAATTACAAAATATTACAGCGCCCAAATGTTCAATTAAAAAACTTTCTCTTTTTTTTTTCATTATTAAATTCATTATTTTGTATATTTACAAACAAAATAAATGAACTATCTAGAAAATAATAAATATAATATATACAAAATAATTGAGGGCGCCAGTAGCTCAGTGGTATGCGTGCTTGCCTTCTGAGCTCAAGAACGTGGGTTCTAAACCCGACCGAGGCCCTTAGTTTATTTTATCTGGAAGGTAAAATAAACTTAAGCACGCCGTCCTTCGGTTGGGACGATGGTCCCGAGCCTGTACGATGTCAGGTACTCGTTAAAGACCCCTGCCCTAAGTGAATAAAAATTTAGTGTAGGCAAAATTTAGGACTCCCACAGTAGAGTCGGGCTCATGTCCACCAGATTGACGAAAGAGCGCTCTGGTAGTAGGCGATATGGTCGTAGTTAAAGAACATGAGTCATAAAACCTAACCTTATATTCAATTGATGACCTCCATAGTGGCTTCTAAATCCTCGTACTAAATTTATTACCTACATCACCAGTTATTAGAGGTTTTGAATTGGGCAATTGTCTTCATAGGTTAGTTAGTTATTATGACTCATGCTCGGGCTTTAACTACCGGGCCATATCTACCAGAGCGCTCATTCGTCACTCTGGTGGACTTGAGCCCGACTCCACTATGGAAATACTAAATTTTGCCTACCCTAAATTTTTATTCAGCTAGGGTAGGGGTCTTTAACAAGTACCTGCAATCGTACAGACTTGGGACCATCGCTTAACGTCCCATCCTAAAGACGGCGTGCTTACGTTTTATTTTACTTCTCAGATAAAATAAATTAAGGTTTTGAACCCACGACCTTGAGCTCAGAAGGCAAGCACGCATACCACTGAGCTACCGGCGCCCTCTGCCTTAGTATATGTTAAAAAAACATATTCATAATGAAACTTCAAATATTTAGACAATGATAAGGTAAAGATCGAAGTAAAGGTTATAAGTAAAGAAAATTAAAGAAAGTTTAAGGCCCCTATTGAGAGCTAACTTGGTAAAAACTGAAAACTCAACAAATAATGGTAGCCGTAAGTTATTTTATCGTCTAACTTAAACTCCATTATCCTATGAAATATAGATTTTTCAACTTTTTTAATGGATGGTTCCAAGGATCCTTTTCTTGGCTTGTTTCATCTCGACTTGAGTGAGGAACAATATTGGAAAAGAGAAAAAAAAGTAAGGAACAAAAATAAAATAAAAACCAATTAGAACTTCGTACAAGAAAAACAAACTTCAATGGACATCTAAAGGCATGAAAAACTTTGAGTAAATAAAAATTATTTAAGTTAAAAAAACTTAAGCACGCCGTCCTTCGGATGGGACGTTAAGCGATGGTCCCGGGCATGTACGATGTCAGGTACTCGTTAAAGACCCCTGCCCTAGGTGAATAAAAATTTAGGGTACGAAAACTTTAGGACTCCCAGAGTAGAGTCGGGCTCATGTCCATCAGTGTGACGAAAGAGCGCTCTGGTAGTAGGCGATATGACCTCGTAGTTAAAGCCCGGGCATGAGTCATAAAACCTAACCTAAGGTTTTTTTTAAAAATATTATTTATTTTTACTTCCACAGCTTGACGAAGTATAGGGGAAGTTATGTAATCGTTTAAAAATTCGATGCTGAGTTTTCAACGGAATTTCATATTTTCCAACCTCCAGATTCCAAATATATTTTTTTTTCTATTTTATTTATAAAGAGACAACTATTGCTAGAGTGCAACAACCAGCATCTATTATGGAGGTATTGATATGTTAGCAACAATGGCATGTGAGAGGAAGGCAGTGGTAGGTCCTCAAAACGAAAATTTATCTTAATTATTATTTGTGTATATTGCCATTGTAATTATTATTATTATTATTATTTTTATTTATTTATTTATTTTACTTATTTTATTATTATTATTTTTGTTTTTCTGTAATTTTTTATTTATTTATTATTATTATTTTATTTTTTATTTATTTCTTTTTTCTTTTTTTACACTCACTGTTATCAAATTTACTTATAGTTATATTATAACTGATTGTAGATATACCAAATAAACCTCATTCAAAGTAAAAAAAAAACAAAAAAAAAAAAAACAATTATTAGGACAAAAACAACAAAAAAATAAATAAATAAAAAGGAATTTAAAGACAATTTTGATGGAAGGGTAGTAGGAGAGATAATAAAAATAAAGGAAAATAATGTTGAATATATTAATAACGAATATGATTCAAGGTGACAATAAGTCGCGGTTCCATCTTTTCAACGATCGTGGGGGGTTATGTAGTGAGTGGTGTGAAGATAATGTACGTATTTCTGGGTTTGTATTAATCTAAAGTTTGCTAGAAAATCGTATGGTAGTTTGTATTGTGTTGGGTATTGTGCCTATCATAAGACCGTTATGAAGTGTTCTATTGTTTATGTATCCCCCATACATACTGTGTTATCAGTCTGAGGGTTTTTGATTGAAACGCCTGAATACGTTTGATGTTGGATGTTTTTGCTGAACTGTATATCTGTGATCCATATGTTCATAAGGGTCTCAGTAAGTAAGTGTAACAGTTCCGTTTTAGAAGTCCATAGAGTATTTTGAGTCGACGGTTCAGCGTGTTTCGTGTGAGGGTTCCATGACAGTTTTCGATCTGTCAGTCCTAGGTATCGTACAGACTCCAAATATGAAAAAAAAAATCTATCTGTTTGTCTGTGAACACGATAACTCCGTTGTAATGAGTGAATGAATGACATTTCATAATTCGCTATGCGATACAATTTAAATATTATTTTGAAATATTTTCTTGAGGGCGCCGGTAGCTCAGTGGTATGCGTGCTTGCCTTCTGAGCTCAAGAATGTGGGTTCGAAACCCGACCGATGCCCTTAGTTTATTTTATCTGGGAGGTAAAATAAACTTAAGCACGCCGTCGTTCTGACGGGACGTTAAGTGATGGTCCCGAGCCTGTACGATGTCAGGTACTCGTTAAAGACCCCTAGCCTAAGCGAATAAAAAATTTAGGACTCCCCATAGTAGAGTCGGGCTCATGTCCATTAGAGAGACGAAAGAGCGCTCTGGTAGTAGGCGATATGACCTTGTAGTTAAAGCCCGGGCATGAGTCATAAAACCTAACCTAACCTTGAAATATTTTTATTTGTAATTGTTTTTTTAAATGCGACTCAACTTGCCGAGCAGATCCGGGATGTTGTTTATGTTTACATCCCAGAGTTACAATGTTATGATTTCCTCTGTTTAGTTCGCACGTATTTCATTTAAATACTGACATTATTAGTTCTAATCTTTATATATCCCTGTTTATATATTTTTGTCTGAATAATATAATGTTTCGACTTCAGTTGAAAGTAATGTTTTTGTTGTCAATTTCATCCATATTGACAGACTAAAGCGAAGTAATGATTCTGATTCATATCTTATTTTAGTTTATTGTAAACAGATTCTTAATTCATATATAATATATTAACCTAGCATTGAGAGGGCGCCGGTAGCTCAGTGGTATGCGTGCTCGCCTTCTGAGCTCAAGAACGTGGTTTCGAAACCCGACCGAGACCCTTAGTTTATTTTATCTGGGAGGTAAAATAAACTTAAGCACGCCGTCCTCCTGACGGGACGTTAAGTGATGGTCCCGAGCCTGTACGATGTCTGGTACTCGTTAAAGACCCCTGCCCTAGGTGAATAAAAATTTAGGGTAGGCAAAATTTAGGACTGCCTCAATAGAGTCAGGCTCTTGTCCACCAGAGTGACGAAAGAATGAGTCATAAAACCTAACCCAACATAGTATCAATTCTCTCATTTATTTTCCGTCTTCTCAAAAAAAACTTACAAACAACACTCCCGTCATCAGTGTGTGAAATATTTTTTACATTTAATTAACAAAAATAACATCGTATGATGCTCGTCAGTTTTTTTTTCAAAATTTATTTAACAATTATAAAAATGCTAACAAACTTACCATATACCAACCTGCTCCTTAAGTTAACTATTCCATTTGTTACTCAGAATCCATTTTATGGAACCTGTGTACCATTTACATATTTTTTTCATAATAACATAGCTTTGAATGAAATAAAGAAGTTTCAATACTTGAAATCTGCCTTATCTGGCCGTTGTTACAAGCTTTGAATTAACTTCCTAACATTATGTCATTGCTTAATTTTAAAAAAGCACGTTGAAAATCAAGAGGAGACATTTTAGTTTTATTCAAAAGCTCTGAAATCACTGTCAAACTGAATGGACAGAATGAATAATAACGGACTGATTAAACATTTAGAGGATTTGGCCAATTCAAATCGGGATGTGCAGGGGAACGATACAAACTGGGATTTAGATTTCAGTGACTCAAATTGTTTTTTGTTTTTTTATTTTGTACAGGTTTTTGTCAAAAAAGCTAAATTAAAGCCTTTTGTTTTTTAAAATGGACAATTTGGTACGAATAATTTGGTGGTTCATTAGAACTCTTTCGTTTCACTTCTTTCTGCGCAGTTCAAAAAATACGCAGACTGACGTTATAAAACAAAATACAGTAGTCAGATATACAGTCCCTTATCCGGCGTTGCCGGGACCGACGTGACGCCGGATAACAGAAAACGCCGGATAACGGAAATCATCAATTAATGAGAAAAAATTTATCAATTAAAGACAAGTGTTTTTAAGTGAGCTAAGGTATAAAACACGTATGTATTTCGTTGATAACATTTATTAAATTTACAAATATGTACATACTTTACTAGTTAAGTGTTCATTTCCCGATAAGACGATATTGTTGTGCCACGGACAATTAGTATAAAAGTTTGATTTTCAACAATGCATTTATTATAATTTATTTATAGAATATTAGTGAAGTAATAAAATATTGTATCAGTGTTCCCTTCATTATAAATAAAATGTACATGTGTATGTATGTACAATAAAAATATATAATAGATTCGTGAGTTACGGAATTATTATGTTCTCGTAAATACACGTGGCTCATATAATTGACAATCTAATAATTGAATGTTAATTTTTGTTTAATTTTGATATTATTTTGCGAGCGACGGATAATGGAGCGCGCCGGTTAACAGAACGCCGGATAAGAAAGAGTCTACTGTATACTTTATTTAGAAGTTACATGTGTGGGTCCCCTTCAAAGTACTCTCCTCCCCAACGCACACACTTATCCCAACGGTGTTTTAACTTGTTGAAACAGTCCTGGTACGCTTCTTTTGTAATATCCTTCAGCTGCTTCGTCGCATTTGCCTTGATCTCGGGAATCCTCTCAAATATTCTTCTTTTCAAAGGTCTTTTGAGTTTGGGGAACAAGAAAAAGTCACAAGGAGCAAGGTGAGGTGAGTAGGGAAGAACAGTGATCGAGTATTTAATTTCGCAGCAACGCAATGCATCTTCAATTTTTCGGTCAAAATCTCGTGTCAAGATCCAACTGATATCCCACACTCTTCAGCAAGCTCCCTGACGGTTAGATGTCGATTTTCCCGCACCAGTGTGATGATTTTGTCGACGTATGGGTCGTCGGTTGACATGGAAGGACGTCCAAGACGCTCATCGTCTTCAATCGACTGTCGACCATCCTTAAAACGATCATGCCACTTGAAACATGCCGTTACGCTTCATAGCAACATCACCGTAAGCCGTGTTGAGCATAGCAAATGTTTCAGTCGCAGATTTTCCAAGTTATACACAAAAAACTTCACAGCAAGTCGTTGCTCATTCAGGTCATTCATTCTGAAATTCGACAAACGAAAAAATCGTATTTCACTAAAAACCGCGTAGCTAGTCAACAAATGAAGATATCTGCAAGCGGGAAACAGCGTTATCATCAGCTGATCTGTACAAACCTAGCGACACCAAACCGATTTGCCTGGAACTAACTGGAGCCGCGCAATTCAAACCGTCCGCTTATTTTTTGAACAGACCTCGTACAACAATGTTTCAACGAAAGGTAGTGACGGTCGAACTATATGGCTGAATAGTGTCCTTCTGACTTTCCAACAGTCATGTGACGTACCCAGATACCATAGCTAATACGTTAAACTAGTTATAGAATTATAATTTAATAATAAAAACTAATATACATTAAAGAAGGGACAAGATTCATTTAAGAGAAAATTTCTCATCTGAGATATTACCTGTTTTCTCTTCAGTGGCTTGGGAATTCCTTTTTAAAATAAGCAGAAAAAAAAAATGCTTTGATCTTTGCATAGCATAAGATCAAAGACTTAATTACTCTTTAATAAAAATATTATTACTTCTTAATAACTGACAAGTCTATATTGAGAAAAATTAAAGACTATTTCAAAGGTTTAATGAAGATTAAAAACAAGACTTGTTCTACGTTATTCATTTCTTATTTTAACTTATTTTTCCCCTTTTTTTGTTTCTTTAACTTCCCCATAAGAAGTATAGGGGAAGTTATGCAATTATATGTATATATATATATATACAAAATTACTCTAGATACAAAAAATAAGGCGTAGTCAAGGTCCACGCCGTAGATTTTCCGTGAAAACGTCGGGGTAAAATCATTTTTAATTTTCTTTTCGATGCTGCCATAGCTCTTGCATTTGCTCGGCACTAGACTTTTTAGGTTTTGTTAAATTCCATTTGATGCGAGCTTTCCTCTGATTTGCGTTTTCTATAATTCCGCACATATTTACGATTCATATGAGACGACATCTTTAATTTGTTTGCAATTTTCAATTTAATACCGATTTTTACATATATTTCGGCGAATATTTTTATTGTTTCACTTTGAGTCCTAGTAGTGCTTCTCAAGCTTTTTACAGTGACACCCGAATCAACGTCCTATCTAAACGCGTTATCACTCTTCACTAATTTTTAATTTTACACAACGCTAATTCGCAACAATCATCCGCCGGCGCACACACTAGCCCGATAAAGTCACAGGCAAAACAAACACTGCACAACAAACACGTACAGACATGCTCTATCCATTGTGACCTCAACCGTTGTTATCGCATTATTAGTCTCGTAGTTATTATCGATTGAAATCTGACGGTATTTGTAACACAAGAAAGTTTGACCGGCTATCACTGTGCTTAAAGAGCGAATAGATGTTTTCACGTCAATAAAAATGGATGTCTATATGTGCTTGTGAACACGATAACTAGAACGCTTGATAGAATGAATGTTTCAACACGAAAGTATTAATAACCCTCTCTCTCTTTTCAGCAAAATCGACCAAAGGAAGGAGAGGATTGGGAGGGGGGGGGGGGGGGGGGGTTACAGAAAAAACTCTGATAATTACGGTTGTGAATGTGCCAACACAAAATTTCATATGTTAATTCAAAACCCCAAAATTACGACAACTGAAAAACTTCAATAAATGCCGAAGTAATGAATGTATTGACATGAAATTTCATATTTAAAGTCAAAACCTTATGAGGACAATATTTGTAAAATTTAAACAAAATCGGCCGAAAGGAACTTGGAGATCAGAGGAGCGTTCAACTCAGAAACGTTGTAATGAATTTATCGACACAAAATTTAGTATGAGGATTTAGGAATTCCTGTGTAAGTCATCTAATGAACCTAGTAAATAGTCGGGCTCATATCTAGATAAAAGAGCACATTGGTAGTAGGCGATGTAATTTAGTTAAAGGCCGGGCATGAGTCAACCTAACTAACCATGACAAAATTACAGTTCCAAGAAAAATAATTTAAAATATTTGAAGATTTTTTTTTCCATTTGTACCACTTTCCCAGTGCCTTCTATATCACAGCCTGTTAAATAAACCTATATCTTTGCTCTTCACGGTACACATTTTGTAGAAATACGAGGTAAAACGGGTGAACAGTTACCCCTTAATTTCAGAGATGAAGCTTTGAATATTTACATACCAACTCTTGGAAACGGTAATATTTGTTATTCCGTACGAGTGACTATCGATTCTCTAAATAATCTTTCAATATCTTTAGTTCACCGCCTACTGTTAAGGCAGAAAAAGACAAGAGTCAGGGATACACCCAATTTTTTTTTTTTTAATACTGAAAAATAATATGTGATGTGGCCAATATAAAGAAGTTTCTTATACCAACCATGTTTTTACAGACCTCTCCCCCTCCCTCTTCTCAAACTCATTTCATACTGTCATTATTGGCTATAAGAAAGTAATATGGCGTCAGCAGTTTCCTTCGTGTCATTGTACATAGTAATTCTGAGAGGGGCGTTCTTGTACTCAGCAACGCTAAGATTTTGGGAAAGAGAATGATTTGTAAAAACATGGTTGGTATAAAAAAGCCCTATCTTTATTTTTATCCTTTTTAATATAAAAATTAAAAAAATACAATTAATAAAAATATATTTTGAAATTTGTAGTTTGAATTACATATAACATTTTGTATCGATACAGTTAGTTATTATGACTTAACTACGAGGTCTTATCGCCTACTACCAGAGCGATGTTTCGTCATTGTTCCCATCTAAAGGACGGCGTGCTCAAGGTTTTTATTTCCTCTCCCCTAAACACTCTTCCTCTTTCTCCTAATTTAGTCAAATGTTACGTATGCTTTTTCGAATCCTCATATACAATATAGTATCGATGCAGCCATTCTATTTCGAGAGTGCCGACTGGACTTCTGGAGCCACTTATACAATTTCGTGTCAATGTATACATTCTATAGGGAGTTATCGAGTCCACGATCATTCAGAAGGACACAGATCTAGTTTTATTATATAGGTTAGGTTTTATGACTCATGCCCGGGCTTTAAATACGAGATCTTATCGCCTACTACCAGAGCGATGTTTCGTCACTCTGGTGGACATGAGCCTGACTCTACAGTGGGAGTCCTAAATTTCGCCTACCTTAAATTTTTATTCACCTAGGGTAGGGGTCTTTAATGACTACCTGACATCGTACAGGCTCGGGACCATCGCTTAACGTCCTATCCGGCAGGCTCAAGGTTTTTTCATCTCCCAGATAAAAAACCTAAGTGCCTCGGCCGGGTTTCGAACCCTATAGTTCATTACGCTAGCACGCTACCTCGGTGCACCGAACTTCCACAATTTTTTGTCGTTATATTCACTAGATTGCAGTTATTATAGTTTTTGTGTGCAAATGTATGGGCATTTATAATTTAATTAAAAAAAGTACCTTATTTCTTGAGTTCACTTTCAATTCTCTGGTAGTAGGCGATGTGACCTCGTAGTTAAAGCCCGGCCATGAGACACAATAACTAACTGTCCTATGAAGCAGTCCACCCACATAGACACAGTGTTTGTGTGTACACAGAGCCTCTGGACACTTTGTCAATGTTTATCTTACTACTGGCTCGACTCCTCCACCTCACGCCTAATCAATAGTCGATCTTGAACGGGGTCTCTGTGCTTCAGTGGTTAAACGCCACGTTCCTATCCTTATGTCCCCACAACTTTTTAATTACGAGCAGGTATGATCTACAGGGATATTGTTCTAGTTGGAAAGTCAAGCGAAGAACTAGAAACAATGATATCGCAGCTAACCACCACCAGCAGGAAAGTAGGACTGACGCTAAACCCGGAAAAGACAAAAGTTATGACCAATTCAAGAAGAGAATGCATCATAGTTCACAAAGAAGAGATAGAGTATGTGGACGAATACCGGTTCCTGGGGCAAACATTGACTTTCCAAGCACGAACAGAGAAAGAGGTGAACTGCAGAATTAGAGCAGGATGGAGAAAATACTGGTCTCTGAAAAAAATACTTAAGGGAGAAATTGCAGTTGACCTGAAAGCCAAAATCCTGATGAGCTGCGTCTATCCATCCATCCTGTATGCACAAACCAAAAGCTGGATCGTCGTCTGGAAGTAAACCAACTTAGGATGATGAGGAGCATGCTTGGAATAAAGATAAGTGACAGGATAAGAAACAGCGAGGTTCTACGGAAGGTGAGGCTAAGAAGCTAAGATGGGCCGGGCATGTGACAAGGATGGATCCTGGACGATGGGCTAAAGTCTGCATGGAGTGGATTCCTAGAGACAGAAGAAGAGAAAAAGGAAGACCAGGACTGCGGTGGAGGGACGAGATAGTGGAGAGAATAGGGGATGGATGGTGCACAGTGGCCAGCAACAGAGAAAGATGCAAAAAATGTGTTACAGCACTATTTAAGAAATAACCCTCATTTTACTTTTTGCTTTCGTTTTGTTTTATTTTTATTTTATTTTAATCAAGAAGTAACAGTTATACTTAAGAAATAATTTAATTTAATTTTGGAACATTCGTTAATTTCTTTTCTGATCTCTTCTGTTGAAAGAGCACTAGACTCAAAACCTCCAAAAGGAGAGGCATTTGTTCTAAAAGAATGTCAATAAAGCTATTTTATTTTATTTTTATTTATGATCTACAGGAAACTTTCCCATAGGGTTATCAGTACAGAAGAGTAAAAAAAAAAAAAAAAAAAAATTCTATAGCCCGACACATAATCATGCTCTAATAAAACATAATTTTAAAATATATGTTATATAGCCATAACTGCGTTATTATACCAACCACGCTTTTACATATCTCTCTCATCCTCCCCCCTTCAAAATCATTTCGTACTCCAATGAACCTGGTTTAGAATTAAATGATTGTTTTTCTTCAACAAATTTCGAAAGAGAGCCTCCTATAAAGATTCAAGGCCCCCAAAAATGTATTTTTGTTACTGCTCTAGAGACAAAACATTCTAACTCCAATGAACCTAGTTTAGAATTAAATGGTTGTTTTTCAAAGTCTAAGAAAAAGAAAACCTGCCCTCTGCTGAGTGGAACGCTAACTAATGTCTGAGGCAGGGAGCCCCAGGAGTGTTTGTCTCCTAGAAATGCTAATTATTAAATTAATCAAAGCTATTTGTTTGCGAGACCCCTGTCTGAGTTATTATCCTCTTTCTGGCCCACTCAGTAAATATCATCAAATGGGTAGGGGGTCCTTAAAACTGATTTATGGCGAAATTCTCACTTCCTTCCGACAAAACTTACTTTAATTCTTAAAACGATTATTCACTGATTAACTGAATATTATATACTACTCAAGAATGAGTAGGGATATGTTCTAAAAATCTGCTCACCGCGTCAAAATTCAATTTTTTTTTTTATAATTAAATATTTTAATAAAATACAATTAAAAAAAAAAAAATACAATACAAGAAAGAAAATTTCTTGTGAACAAAAAAAAATTATTCAAAAAACTATAATTTTTTTTGTGATACACACAGTACCCGACACAATACAAACTGCTTACATACGGTTTTTTAGAAAACTTTACACACATACAAACCCAGAAATACGTATTTTATCTTCACAACACTTACCACAAAACCCCACACAAAGGTTGAAGAGAAGATGGAACTGCGACTTACTGCCACCTTCAATCATATTCGTTCTTAAATTTTTTTTACATCATTTTCCTTTACTTATATCATCTCTCTTACCCATCCATCAAAATTGTCTTTCAATTTATTTTCATTTGTTTATTTTTTAATTTATTTATTTACTTATTTATTTTATTTATTTATTTTATTTTATTTATTTTTGTTTTAATAATTAAGATAAATTTTCGTCCCGAGGACCTACCACTAGGTGGCATTCCTCTCACATGCCCTTCACGCCAACATATTAATACCATCATAGATGCTGGTCGTTGCACCTTAGCAACAGTTGTATCTTTATAAATAAAAGACAAAAAAAAAAAAATTTTAATAATCATTGTTTCCAAGTATTAACTTGGAGAAATGTCCTCTATTGGTAATTACCTCCCTGCACCTTTCTAGCGTACTGTTAATCATGTTCTGACAGGTCTGCGTTGGTATTTCTTCCTAAGAGCTGGTAGAGCATCCCTTAGTTCTCGGAGAGAGAGATTGAAGGTTTCGGTCAGAAAGCCTTCTTTGAAGTGAATCCCACAAATGCTCTATTGGGTTGAGATCTGGAGAAAGTGGAGGCAAGAGGAGTCTTATTCCCAAATCAGCCTTGGTGTACAAAACAATTCTCTGTGGGCGTGCGTTGTCATCAAATAATCAAAAATTTTAACCAATCAAATCCCTGGTAGTTGGAATGTATTCACGGATAATGTATTCGGCCTCCACCGTAGGCTGTGATTGGGACACTATACCGAGGATTGGTACGTTGATTTGCCTCCCTGGTACACCCTTTGACATCGGCTATCATTAGTGAGACGAAATCTGGATTCATCTGCAAACATTACAGCTGACCAATTTGTATCCTCAGAATCTCTCATGGTGCACCAGGCTAATCTTTGTTGCCGATTACGTTCTGTTATTGCCAGACGCCTTAAGAGAGCATATGAAGTTAAACCAACTTCCCAAACACGATTTCGAATCATTTAGTTGGATATTGGACGCTCAGTTACACCCTGAATTTGTGGACTAAGTTGCCGAGCTGTCAAAAATGGATTTCTTCTTGCCACAATAACAAGATTTCGATCTTGTCTAGGTGTTGCTATCCTTTGGGATCCACTTCCTGGTCTTCGAGCAACAGTCCCAGTCTCCATGTGTCGACTTAAAGTACGAGAAACCATTGTTTGGGAAACCCCAATCATTCTCGCTATATTGGTCTGATAAGACCCTCGACTATATAGCCGCACGACTAATTATTTTTTTTCCAACGAAAGATGTTGTCTTTCCATGGTTTGAAAGCATTCTGTATAAAAGTGAGACAACAAAAGAGATAAACAAACAGATAAAGTAAACATACTTAATCCTAACTAGGAGAGAATAGGGATTATTGTTTATCATCCGAGACAATATTCATTTAAACATTTCTTCTCTTCATAAAATATTATAAATTTCATTAAAATATTTAATTACAAAAAAAAAAAATTGAATTTCGACGGCGGTGAGCAGATTTTCAGAACATTCATTTATGAGTAGTTTATAATATTGCTCCGCATTTTAGTCGTACTCACATCATGGAGGTGAAAAACTCTTGAGCATGCTGTCTTTTGAATGGGACATTTATGAATGGTAAATAAAGACCCCTACCCTAGGTGAATAAACGTAGGTAGGCATGATTTAGGACTCCCACTGTAGAGTCGGCCTCATGTCTACCAGAGTGACGAAAGAGCGCTCTGGTAATAGGCGATATGACCTTTCACTGCCCGGGCATGAGTCACAATGACTAATTAAGATATACCAATAATCATAACAAAAAAGTTGAGGTTGCATTCCTTCAAGAGTTATCGTGTTTACAGACAACCTGTCTTAAAATATTTAAAATTTTTGAAAACAATCGGTAGGAAATTATGAATTCCGAAAACTCAACCCCGAATTTCTGACCGATTTCATAACTTCCCCTATACTCCGTGTAGCTACTACTAGGTACTAATAAATATTATTTCAACACAAGAGTTCCATGCTTAGTATTCCATGGCTTACTGGTGAGAGTAGCTATTGATTATGGTGATACAAATGCACTTTGATAACAAATTGCATTTCGATGTTGGCCAAATATGTCATGTAATCAGAACCACCTGGTGCATTTCAGGATCCGACCACAACAACGTCATGCAAGATTTAAATTGTATAAATTTAAAAATGTATATAACATCCCTAGCATCACCTAGGGTATATGATCTATAACGAGTGGACCTCGCTTAACGTCCCATCCGACGTTTTTTTTCACCTCTCAAATAAAAACCCTAAGGGCCTCGGCCGGTTTTCGAACCCACGATATTGAGCTCAGTAAGCAAGCACGCACACCACTAAGATACCGGTGCCCTCTATTCAGTGTAAAGATTGTGGTAATTAAAAAAATGGTTTTAAATAAAATGATAATACATAACTGAATAAATAAAATAATAAATATTAAATATAATTAATAATATTTAAAACGAAAATAATAATTGAATTAATAAAATTAATAATAAATAAACAATTAATAAAATTACCACATTATCCGTAGAAATTATAGCTCGTCTTCTACTAAATTTTGATTTCTACAGTAATTTCCGAAAAGGGCAGTAAAAATTTATCTCAAATTCAAGACGTGCAATTTTGAAGAAAGTGCACGTATTTGAAAAAAAATTTAAGTAACACACTTTTCATTTCGATTTCTTCTAAATTTACTAAAGAGATGCCATATTGTTTTTCTAAATGTTGGAAACATGCTAAATCTAATCCAAAGGTATAAATTATCTTGCTGGGTTAGCAGGGAAATGAATAGCATAGCATAAGAGAACAAATATTGGATTTATTTATCTTAATCTACATTATAGATTGACTAAGATTGAAAATTATTTTACAAAAAGAAATCTTACGAACTAATTACCTAAAACTATATCAGTATTTTTTCTGTTTTTATATTTTGGGTATATACTCGTATATATACCTATATAAAAGTACCTTTGCGCATCTACTTCACTATTTCCCTCTCTAAACTGTCCATCTCTTCACCTCTCCTTAGACTGTCACACTTTTTGAACTGCTGATCGTCGTCTTTTGTCTTCATTTTTGGTTGTTCACATTTTGTTTTAAAACAAAATATGACTTCATATATTTATTCATTAATTAAGTTACTTCACTCCTAAAAGCTTTTTTTATATACTTAAATAATAATAATTGATTTTATAAATATATTACTAATTTTAATGTGTGGTTTTACTGAGTACTTTACCTCTAGTCAATCGTCCTCTACTATGGGTTGCTAAACGTTTCAACTATAGGCAGTTCATAGATATCTTACCGATAAAATACAACCCTTAGGGGAACGATAAATAATAATATGAACTTTAGTGGCTTATATAACCTTTACGAGTCTCCTGTTCATATGAGCTATAACAAGTTGGAAATGAAATATATCCATGGCACTAACTATAAAATGGTGAGTTATATGTCTTATCAAGTCGTTCCCTCCTTGAGGTATAAATTCTTGTTATTGATTAACAACCATTTACAGATAATCAGTGACAGATCCAGGTCTCAGGCCTTTGAAGACAATGGGGCCCCGTTTACAAAACTAAGGGCCTATGAGCCTCGGCCGGGTTTCGAACCCCCGATCTTGAGTACAGTGAGCAAGAACGCAACATTTTTTTTTTCAGGTTGTCAAATAAGATGTAGTCTGACCTCTCACAGATTTTTATTTTTATTAGCTAACCGGCTTTCGAGGTTGCCCTCATCAACAGGCAGTCCACAAAAGAAACCATCCTTAAGCAACAAAAAACAGGTTCTAATGGTAACAAACATAAAATAGAAATTGTTGCCTTTCTGATTTAAATAAATATAAATACATTAAATTATAAAAAGTTTAACAATTTAAAATTTAACAATTTTTTAGATGGTTTTATTCATTTATTTGTATTATAAAAATTTTTAAATTTTATTTACTATAATATTTTAATTTTCATTCAAATTTCAAAACTTTTTTTTTTTTTTTGCCTTTATATTTTATGACAATTACTAACAGAACCTGTTTTTTTGTTTTTTCTTGCTTAAGGATAGTTACTTTTGTAGACTGCCTGATGATGAGGAAAACCTCGAAAGCCGGCTAGCTAATAAAAATAAAAATCTGTGAGAGGTCAGACTACATCTTACACTTCACTACAATGAAAACTGACATTATTGCAGAGATATTGTGAAATAATTCAAATGAACTTGAAAGAAATAAAACTTGTTTATGCTTTTGGCTGAGGATGGTAGAAATACCGAAAGTACTCCCATGTAAATATAGTTGGTGAAATTAGACAATATCATAAATAAACAAGTTTTATTTCTTTCAAGTTCACTTCTCACTACATCAGGCATCTTCATATTCAAGAACGCATACGACTACGCGCCCTCACTTGAAGAAGATATAAGATGATAAAACGGAGCTAAGCAGATAAACTTGTCTCAAAGTTGTTGTAACTGGAGAGATGTACCCTAAGTACCCAGATCAATGAACCTAGATGTAACAAGGCTGTGTACAGCTGGATTACTAGAGACCAACTAAAGTACACTTAGTACTAACAATAGGAAACCAACTGTAGTTCCCAGAAAGAACATTAGTTCCTTGTAGAACTAAAGTGTTATGTACGTTAATACACACCATGATAATAATTTACTTCTAAAGAGGAACGAGTTCAGTTAGTTATTATGACTCAAAGGCTTTAACTACGAGGTCATATCGCCTACTACCAGAGCGCTCTTTCGTCACTCTGGTGGACATGACCCCAACTCTACTAAAGTTCTGAATTTTGTCTACCTTAAATTTTCATTCACCTAGGATAGGGGTCTTTAACGAGTAACTGACACCATACAGGCTCCGGACAATCGCTTAACGTCCCATCCGAAGGACGGCATGCTTAAGTTTATTTTACCTCTCAGATAAAATAAACTAAGTGCCTCAGCAGGGTAAGTTGAACTCAGTAAGCAAGCACGCATACCACATTGGGACTTGATGAAGTCGTCCCGAATCATCGTTGGGATAAAGACACTTCCGAAGAGTTTTTTGAATAATAGTTATCTTAATCTTTATTACATTGAAAAATGTGTCTACTTATTATAAATGTATCCATGTATTTTTTTTATACTCATATATTTTTTAGTATTTATTTATTCACTTTTTATTAATTTCATTTATATATGTAGTTATAAATCTAATTTATAAGCTATCTTCATGTATAAATTCTTTTGACGTATCCTGTATCGGTTTAACGGAAATAAATTTATTATTATTATTAATTTGATGCATAGGTATATTTCAAGAATTATCTGTGAAGTCATGCTTTTTGAGTCGTTCAACATTCGTTCAACGTTAAATTATTGTTAAACTGCTTTTATTTGGATTTCTTTTACAATTTTCTTAAACTTTAGTAAATTTTCTTTCCATATTATTTATTATTTTCTAGATTTTCGATCAATTTTGTTATGAAACAATGTTGCTTCCTCTGTGTTGATAAGCCTTATCATTGGCAAAACTTCTCTTTTATATTTTATAATGTTTTTGTTTTTCTGTTATTATTATTTGATTACATTACAAGGGGTGAGTCTTAACTCAAAAACTCTAATATATTTACTTCATATAACTTGGAAAGTAAAAATCAGAGACTGTCTGGAATTATACATATATAGTCGGTGTCAATAGAAACAATAGTGTTGGGGCCTTGACAAAAGGAAAGTGTTGTCTGTCAGACAAAAACAAAAAAATGAAAAAGTTCTGACAATAAAAGAGCATTCTGAAAACAAAACGGGAGGGTTCTCACCTAACATCATTTGTAGGAAAAACAAAACAAAAAAATAAACAATAAAAACAACAATGGAAGTTGAAAAATGTCTTGTAGTAGAAAAATATAAAAAAAAAAGTCAGTAATTTACCGGCAATGTACTTCCCCAGAACGAATTCCTCTCCAAAATAAGTCGACCGTTTGCGCTGATATTCAATAGTTGACTTACATAGGAGTTAATATGAAGATGGCTGATGTAGTGAGAAGTGATTATTTCACAGGATGTCATATATAAGATAGTGTGATCCTCTCACAGATTTTTATTGGTAGTAATAGCTGGCCGGCTTTCGAGGTTTCCCTCATCATCAGGCAGTCTGATAAAAAATTAAAAATTTTGAATAAAACTAAATAATATAATAAAAATAAATAAATAATAATCTAAATCATTAACAATTTAAAATATCATGGATGGGGACAGACGAGTTATCCCTGTCCACCATCTGAGTCACAACTGGGAGAACGGTGTACGTGAGACTGGACAAACCTCCCATCCTCTCTCTAGAGTTGAGGAGGGGGGACTCTCTCTTCCTCCTTTCCAATTTGATTTCTATACTCTCCAATGTCCAGTCTCACGTACACCGTTCTCCCAGTTGTGACTCAGATGGTGCACAGGGATAACTCGTCTGTCCCCATCCATGATATTTTAAATTGTTAATGTTTTAGATTGTTATTTATTTATTTTTATTATATTATTTAGTTTTATTCAAAATTTTTAATTTTTTATCAGACTGCCTGATGATGAGGGAAACCTCGAAAGCCGGCTAACTATTACTACCAATAAAAATCTGTAAGAGGTCAGACTATCTTATATTTGACATCCTGTGATACATAGGAGTATCTAATTCCTCATACTAAATTTTGTGTCTTTCAATTTATTACATCGGCAGTTTTTGGAGTTTTTAGATTGAGCCACTCCACTAAACCTCGCCTTTCCTTCGGCCGATATGACTAAAATTTGACAGGTTATATCCTCATTGGGTTTTCACTCCAAATATGAAAATTCATGTCGATATGTTCATTACATCGGCAGTTATTGGAGTTTTTAGATTGAGCCACTCCACTAAACCTCGCCTTTCCTTCGGCCGATATGACTAAAATTTGACAGGTTATATCCTCATTGGGTTTTCACTCCAAATATGAAATTTCATGTCGATATGTTCATTACATCGGGAGTTATTAGAGATTGTGTAATAAATTAGATGCTATTGAAATCTGGGTTGCCAAGAATTACGAAAGCACGGATATTATGAAAAAAATATCTGTATTTTCAATATCATATATAGATATTATTTTTCCAATTTTTTTTTTATTATTATTCTTCGTTCAATTTTTATAATTATTTTTTCATTTATCTTTGTGAAATCATCTCTAATCTCTTATTTAAAGAGATTGGATTCTATTCTCTTCTGTTAAATAATTGATTTTGTTATTTATATTGTTATAAATAAATAAATATTTTTTTTTTATTATTTACAACTGTATAAAAATAAATACAACAAGCAAATATGTTAAGAGATAGATAATGGGAATGTCAAGAGGAGAGAAATCACCCAGTGGGGACACATCCTAGTCACTGTTTTACTCCAGAGGAGATGTAGAAGCGCAAAGGTATTTTTATTTATTTATATGTTTATATGCCCAAAATAACATTTAATTAAAGAATGGCCGCAATATTAAAAAATAAAAAAGACTAAATTAGATGTAAAATTTTTTATTGTAAGTAATTTGATTTTTTATTTCATATTGATATTTTGATTTTATTTATAATATAGCTTTAGGTAAATAAACCCAATATTTGTTCTCTTATTCTATGCTATTCATTTCCCTTTTTACCCAGTAAGATAATTTATACCTTGGGATTAGATTGAACATTTTTTTTTGCAAATATAGGGAAACAATGTGGCATCTCATTATTATATCTAGAAGACATTTTTTTAAATATGTGGAATTTTGAAGAAAGTTCGATATTTTTTTAGGGCCCTTTTCGGAAATTACTGTAGAAACCAATATTTAGAAGAAGACCAGCTATAATTTCTACAGGAAATGTGCTAATTTTATTATTTGTTTATTTATTATTAATTGTATTTATTTAATTATTATTTATATATTTCTTTATCACAGGTATGGTGTAAGAAAGGAGAAAAAAAGTGTGAACATTTAATTTGCAATTTGTGTGCTTCTCATCATTACTCTACTTGCCCAGCTATACGACGGCTGTGGTGGCAGGACGACGTGCTCAAGGTTTTTACACATCTCATATAGCCATTTTGAGCTGACTAGGCAACCACGCTAAGTACTGTTGCCACCCACCACATAAGCCCCACAGTATTGAAAGGACGAACGGAATGAATGGCAGGAAAGCGGATGTAAGAAGGTTCCTTGACACTCACATCCTCACTTCATCTTTTATTCTCTGCCTCTTTAGCTAAAATCCAATTTCTCCAGACTCCGAGGTTCCTGACACAAACTTAGGACATTGAAATTGTCCTCTTTGTTAACTATTTAATATTCTCAGTTTAATCCAGATGTCACAATATGTCCATGGTAAAGATGAACCGCCATGGGAGGGGGAGGGGAGGGGGGGGGGATGAAACTTCTAATAACATCCGACTTAATGAATGTATCGAAAATATATTTTTTAAAATTCAAAACGCCACCGCCATCTTAGCTGCTGCTGAACTTCACACACGCCTCATTTACACTACAACACCATCTCACACTAATTGAAAATTGGTGCAACACATGAAAAATAAAACTTAATACAGAAAAATCACAGCACATCACATTTACACTTCAACGAGAAACATGCCCCCCCGTTTTCATCTATGACAAGCCCCTCCCTCAAACTAATACTGTACGATACCTAGGACTGACATTAGATCGCAGATTTACATGGAACCCTCATACACGTCTCACAAGAAACACGCTGAACCGTCGACTCAAAATACTCTACATACTTCTAAATAGACGATCAAAATTAGACATGACACAAAAACGGAACTGTTACACTTACTTACTTAGACCATTATGGACATACGGATCACAGATATACGGTTCAGCAAAAATATCCAACATCAAACGAATTCAGGCGTTTCAATCAAAAACCCTCAGACTGATAACACAGTGCCCCCCATACATAAAAAACAGAACACTTCATAACGATCTTATGATACACACAGTACCCGACACAATTCAAACTACTTACATACGGTTTTTTAGAAAACATTACACACATATTTTACTTTACTTTCCCTGGCGCTACGGTCCTTGTAGAACCTGGGCCTCCGCAACAATCTTCCGCCATTCTACTCTATCCTCGGCCTCCCGTTCTGAGGTCGTCCTCCACGTCCTCCAGCCAACGTCATATAGAAGACACGTATCAATTTTTAGCAAACTTGGCCAAACGAAATGGGGAATCAGAGGGGGCTCAACTCACAAACTGCAATAACTGCCGATATAATGAATTTATCGATAAAAAATGTATTATGAGAATGTAGAGCCAAAATTGAGTTTTTAGCGATTTAATTGGTTAATTCGTACACTGACTGTGATCCATCCAGTTTTAATTGGCCAATCTAAATACAATATTCTTTAAGACTTTGCCAAAACCTCAAATACTGTCAATTTTCGCACAGATACCAATAACCTGAGCAACATTTATGCCAATTTGCTTAAAAACTGCTGAATCCATAGTTCTGTCCCAATTATATTTAAAATATAAAACTGTCTTTTTCAGTGTCTACGTTCACCGAGTTTATTTATAGATTAATTTCATTGTGTGTCTATTTATTTTTTATTATGTATTATTTCATTTTTGGTTAGTGTCACTTCTGTCGAAAATTCTTCATTTAATTAATAAGTTAAATTATGTTACTATTTATATAATTATTGAGTTACTATTTATATAATTATAGAGTTTTTTGTTTTTGTTTTTTTTCGTAACATAGTAAACTATCTTGTAGCTAGTTGTATATAGGTAGTTCTCTACAAATTTAAGTCCCGTTAACTGGGGTTTTCCCCGGATTTATTAACTGTTACTCTCTACCCTTCTGTACCCTTAGTTGAACGTAAGACTTCAAAGTCTTCATGCCTTCTCCTCAACCATCTATATTCATAGTAAGTTTTCTTGTTGTTCATCAATGTGTATGTGTATGTATATGGATGTATAGTTATGTATATTGTGACAGTTTGAATCACGTCACATGTGATATTTGTACAAGTAAGGGGGGGGTTGTGTAGAGAAACCATATTGGTGATAGGAAGGAGATCGATATATTTGTATTCAGCTCCGTATCGACTGACGATAAAATGAAATACATTATCTATGATAATTTTGTAAAATAATTTAAAGTAATAATAATAATAATTAAAATAATAAATAAAAGTGTAACAAATACAAATATACAGGCATAAAATAAATAAGGCAGTGATAAGAGTGGGGAGTGGGGGCAGAGCAGTTCAACAAGAAGAGAAGACAGTCCCTATCTGAAACTCGAGCACGCTGTACGTGGGTGTGTGTCGATCTTCAAGACTCCAGGTGAAGGAGCACCTGTCTAATGCTGTAAAGCATATTCATACTTGTATTACCAATTGTTACAGTAGTTCAGCATAATCAGGAGGAGGTTGGATGCAGCAATGTTTGGTTGTATCGAAGGCAGCCTGGAATGATGTCTGGAGATGCCGATGTTGAGGATAAAACTGGATGGAGAAAACCCACATGGCGTAACTGGACTCTTTAGGACTCAACAAGAGAAAAGGACGACTGCAAGCAGCATATTTGAGTACCATATAATTTTTCATCATTAACCCTACCGAAATTTAAATATGCCTTAAAAATAATACTTTTAAATAAAACGTTTGTCTAAATTGCATAAAGAATATTTTAATCCATACTAAAGGACTTTTAAGGATAATTATTTATAGTGATTATTATACTCGCAACTTGTTTATCTATTCCTATGTTTGATGTTTAAATAATGTTTATAATGATAAAATATAATATTTTCGTTTTTATTAGTAAAATGTGTCTGGTTTAATATTTGTGTGTCGCCAACCAATTTCCAACTCAGGTATTTTTCAGTCTCTTAATCTATTAATGCAGCCGCAGAAGGTAAACTATAAGGTAAAACTGTTATATTTCTTACTCACTCCTTCAAAGAACCCATGGTTAGTAAAAGCCTAGTAAGACCCTGAGATAAGAGCAACTATGATGTAAATATTGAAAATTTATTTAAAGCAGAAGCTAAAAAACTGTTATATTGTCGCCCAATTTACGTGAGGTATGAACTGTTATATTGGCTTGCTAGAAAATAAAAGAGAATATTTATTTAATGGGAGGACCGACTATTACAATATGTGTTTTTATGTGGATATGTGTATGTTGTGAGTGTATATCTATGTACCTATATATAATTTTAATCGATCACTCATTATATTTTTCCAATCTTGATTCCCCCATGTTTGTCTTGTTTTTGTTAGGCCCTGATGATGATATGAAATATATCGAAACGTTGGCATTTGAATAGTGTTTTTATCATTGACTGACCCTCAATACCCCCAGAATTTTGAATTCTACAGTAGCTAGCAAACATCTACATCTATTTAAGAATAATGTTGTAAGTAGTCTGATTCTAGAAGGACAAAGAGAATGGAGAATAAGAATAGCAGACATAAGGAGGCGGGTCTCTTGACACTGAGGACCTATCTAAACCCTTCCTTCTCTCCGCCTGTCTCCTTAGCTGAAATCCAATTTCTCCAGCCCTGGAGCTTCCATTACACAAACTCACGGATCAAATTGACATTGGCCCCTTAATTAACTATTTAATATTCTCGGTTATTGGAACCATCTACCTACCTTAACTCTATCCCCACACTAACCAACTGGTCTTTCACATTCCTTGCTATAATCCAAAACCTACTGAGAAGGATATTGTTGAAATGGTTCAAGACGGACCCTGAAGATAGTCGGCCCCTTCCTATACACTCATTATATGTTTGCCTTGGATCTTTGTGTCCATTTGTATTGTCAGAAGACCCTAAGCTACTCGCTCACACCTCTACTACTATGATCTGTCGTGCGCCACTGGTTGACAGTTGACCACGTGGTGTCTTCGTCACCAGATTAGCACATCTTATTCCGCGTTTACACTATACAGCTATATAGCCGAGCTATGTAGCTGTGCTACAAGTTATTGAAATCGCCACCCGAAAACAGCTTATAGTTCAATTCAAGAGATATATAGCTGGAAATGAGTTTCCCATCGGTTGTTGGTAAGATCAAAGGGAACTATGCAGCTGAGCTATATAGCCGGACTAGAAGCGCGTTTTTTGTTGTAGCACAGCTATATAGCTGTCGCCTGAAGACGCTCGTCAGTTGTGTGCTTGCCATCTCGAAGTAAACTGGTTGCTTTCATCAAGTACATGCTCGTACAGCTGCTGCACACAACGAAACGTTTTTAGTCACACCTATACATATAGCTCTTTTTAGTCATAACTATACAGCTCAGCTACATATCTCGGCTATATAGCTGTTTTGCTACATAGTGTAAATGCGGCATTATCCGTGGTTTCTCTTGTGATTTGTCTCCTTGGAGCTGAGCGTCCACGATGCGTCGGGCAGTATTTTTCCATATATCCAGTTCACCGTAAGGGCCATGATTTCAAGTCTGCTACTACGTACTAAGATGTCAGTCAGCTTCCTGTTTCAGAGGTTTCTTAAAGAAATTATTGAAATGGTTGATTTACTGTATTTTTTCATTTACGGTACTCAATCCGTTGACGATAGATCCTGTGGATCCTAATTCGCTCACACCGTGATCTGTCGTGCACCACCGGCCGTGATCTAGCTCCTTTGATCTGATGTCTATGATGCATCCCATCCTTATTATTGCGCTTTATTGTTTTAGATGCACCTTGCTTTTGTGCAACATCACCCGTCTATGTTTGTAGAGGGAGCTCGGGATCTGATTACTGCTTCTTTCTTCCTGGTATCGTAATCATGACAAGTATTGTTGAGAGGGAAAATATTTTTATTATTAGAAGAGTAGACTAGTATTTAATAAATACGTATTATTCCAACATAGGAGTATCATGTTTAGTATTCTATGGGTGAATGTAGTTATTGATACTTTTTTTTCCATACAAATCTTAGTTTAGCGCTGGAGGCAAATCTCTCTCCTCTTCTATCCGTTATCTACTCCTTGGATTTCTGTCGATGTATTCCTCGCAACATAAGTATATTGCAGTACGCAGACGATATCTGCCTGTCCAGTCAATAAAAGACCGTAGATTCCTGCAAAGCAGGCTTGAACCAGGCCAAAACATCGCTGCTCCCATGGCGGGTCTCAGTATCTCTGTCAAAGTCTGCCGTTTGCTCGTTCTCGCGACAACATAGGTTCCCCTTCGGTTATTGATACAAATGCATTTCAGGATCCAGGTGCACTTCAGGATCCGACCACTACAACAACATACAAGAGCTTAATTTTATTAAAAAATGTATATTACTCACCAGTTGTAAGAAGTATAAAGGTAATGTTTATTATAATAAAGAAAAAAAAAAAAAAAAAAAAAAAAAAGAAAAAAAAATTGAACACAAGAGAAAAAAATGAGCCTTTTAAATTCTTGGGTAAAAGATGATTTTTTTCATATTTTCTAAATTTAAATAAGTTTTTTTATACAATATATGATAATAATTTAAGGGGTCTTTCATGTTTTTGTTTTATACTGTCTAAAATGTTTCTAAATAATTTTATAAGTGACTAAAATATTGATAGTTGCATGTTTTGCCTTTATGAATGCACAGCATGGAAATAAGGAGTGTAACAATTTTGAAAAAACTGAAATTGCGTATAACTTCAAAACTATGCCTGACATAGAAAAACTAATTACAGATTTGAATTCAGGAGGCAATTTCCCATAAAAATCAAGAATGATATCCCCAGAAAAATGAATTTAATTTTTTTTGTTGAACAGTGTTATCGGACAGAAATTTGATGTGAAGTTTTCAAAAGAATTTCTTGTTTTTCGATTTAATTTATGAAAAAAAAAAATAAATAATAATCTGTGTGCGTGTATATTCAAGGACGACATCTATTAATTTTCAGCGAAAATGTATATTACTGAAGACTCGGATTTTTGCACGGAACTGTTTCAGAGGACTTCGGTTTTCTTATTGGATTTTGGATTGTTATACCTATTCTATATAGTTTTTATGATTAATTTAGCGCAGTTTGATCCAGTTTTCCCTTTTTGAGAGTGGGCTGCCTCCTTGAAAAGGGGGCAAATAATGACTTTTCTCGATTACCTGGAGAAAGACAAATCTTACTCAGACGGTGAGATGATTGAAGATGAAGTGAACTCATTTATTTGAGGTGGCTGCTTCAACCTGAAGCCTGAAACTCAATACTTCAGAATTAGTAGCAGCAAACTCAGCCACTTTAATATTTCTTGCCTCTTCAGTTTTCTTCAACTTATTCATTTTTTTTCTTTAGAAATTTTTGAGATAATAATATAAATAAGGTAGTCTCTGACTGATTTCTTCTGTGTATTATATGTCGAGTAAGCAATGAGATTTGACCTGTTCTGGACTGGATATATATATATGGTGAGCTGGTGTTTTACACCTAGGGACCTAAGCATCCAGTGCTCTTATCCCTTCCCTGGAAGCGCTGGGCTTCCCCCTTATTATATTACCTGTATGTTTATACTACCTAAACTAAGCCCTTCATGAAGTGCTCAGTCTCCCAGTTTCCTTAATGAACCTGAGAATGCTCTCATAGTCTAATCTTCTAAAGTCCTCTTCTGCAATTACATCTCCACCAAAGATGCGGTATCTCATTCGCGCATATCCCGAGCAGATGCCCAGGAAGTGTGCCGCCGTTTCGTCTTCTTTCACACATCTATCGCAGGTGGGACTGTCCTTGACTCCCACAGTGTGTAGGTGTCTATTGAACGGACCGTGTCCTGTGATAACTCCAGTCAGTTGCCTAAGCTCGTTCCTTTTGAGGTTCAGGATCCCGTCTTTCAGAACTTTGGACTCCCCTTCCAGGAACATCTTCGACTGCTTGCATGTGGTCTTTTTTCTCCATGTACGCTCGCTTTTTTTGGCAGGCACCAACTTTACTTCTCCAGCGTTTATGAATTAAGTTTTACCTCTCCCTCCAAAGCCAATGGAACGTTTGGGCTAAAATTAATACTCATACTAAAAGTGTCGATAGATACATTACATTAAATTAGTGATTGTGACTAATGTCGCTTTAACTTCTAGGTCATATCGCCTACTACCAAAGTGCTCTTTTGTGAGCCTGATTCTACAATGGGAGTCCTAAATTCAGCTAGTACCTGACAACGTATAGTGCTTTGAATTTACATACGAAATTCTGAGATTACAAAGACAAAATTATTAGAGTTTAATTGTTAGCCTCCCCCCTAATTCCCTCATACCTTTGGTCCATTTGACTGAACATCGTGTTCTCACATACAAAGAAATGTTTTTCCTATCATTTTTGAAATCAGAGAGTCGGTAAATACGAAATTTCTTTGAAAATTTTTCATAGAATTTCAGACCGATTACATAACTTCCCCTATACTTTTTATAGCTGGGAAAGTAAAAAATAAATTCGTTGGTGAGTCATGCACTTCCTCCTTCCTTTGAAACTGTTCAATCGATATGGCTGAAAATATAGATGTCTTTTTCAGGGACTTATGTTTCATCGTACTAAGTTTCGTGTTGATTTGTTATATTGACAGTTACTAAAATTTTTGAGTTGAGCCGCCCTTCACTGATTCCTCTCTTTGACAGATTTGGCAGAGAATTATTGATATCGTCCTCATGACGTTTTGGATTATTAATATGATAAAATTTCGTTTCGATACATTAATTCGGCAATTATTGGGTTTTTGTGTTAAAACCGATGAACTTTTTTTTTTTTTTTCAATTATTTACTACTACATACATACAATATATAATAAGTAAATGTGATACATAATAAATATATGTCTTGTTAATACGGATAAAAGAAATTAAAATATATATAAATAAACAAAAAAAAATAGTTAAATGATAAAGAAACATGACACGTTTGTAGATGATTAGTGACTTCAGTGAGACTTCAATCCACTGGTAGGTCTCGAGGCCATTGCCGCCTCAGTCTCCGAACATGAACATTAGGAAGAGTTCTTGTGGACTAAAGGATTAGAGTGAAAGGAAAGGGTAAAATGGAATTTTCTGTAGCGGGATTTAATTACTTCCCTTACAAAGTGAATCTGCAGGTCATTAGAGACGTAGGAGCGTTTGTGATTTTACGAAGGATACGGGATTGTAGGGTTTGGATTCTATAAGAATTCGAAGGTTTAGTTGAGCCCTAAAGTTCAGCTCCATACGCCATTTTTGATTTAAGTTGGAAAATATCAATGTTTGTGAGGGCGCCGGTAGCTCAGTGGTATGCGTGCTTGCCTTCTGAGCTCAAGATCGTGGGTTCGAAACCCGGCCCGAGGCCCTTAGTTTATTTTATCTGGGAGGTAAAATAAACATGAGCACGCCGTCCTTCGGATTCAGACTTTTCTTTCAACTCAGAATTGGAGAGGTTACAAAGAAACCTTTGTAACAAAACTGATGTCTAATGAAGTCAGATCCATCTTTAAACGAGGACCAATACTATTTAAACTGGACCACACGAGTTGATTACTTTATTTATTTATTTTTTTCATATGTTTGATTAACCTTCGACTACCAAGTCCTGTGATATTTCCTGATTATATTTATTTTTGGATTTTTTTTTTTATTGGAGGAAAAATCTAAATTTTTTCACTTTTCCCTATACGAAATAAAAATAAATGTTATATCGGCGTATTCAGCATGTCGAGGGCTATACAGAGAAATTTCCCTTATTCAAAAATATCAATACTTATCACTTTTCACATTTGATATTATGAAGAATATTAACATCTCATTTTACTAGTACCTAGTGCCAAGACGTGGAATATTTCCCATTGAAAATAATATGAAGATGGCTGATGTAGTGAGAAGTGATTATTTCGCAGGATGTCAAAAATAAGGTAGTCTGACCTCTCACAGATTTTTTATTTAAGTAAGCTAGCCGGCTTTCGAGGTTTCCCTCATCATCAGGCAGTCTGATAAAAAATTTGAATAAACTAAATAATAAAAATAAATAAATAAAAATCTACAACAAACATTAACAATTTAAAATATCATGGATGGGGACAGACGAGTTATTCCTGTCCACCATCTGAGTCACAACAAGCAGTTGTGACTCAGATGGTGGACAGGAATAACTCGTCTGTCCCCATCCATGATATTTTAAATTGTTAATGTTTGTTGTAGATTTTTATTTATTTATTTTTATTATTTAGTTTATTCAAATTTTTTATCAGACTGCCTGATGATGAGGGAAACCTCGAAAGCCGGCTAGCTTACTTAAATAAAAAATCTGTGAGAGGTCAGACTACCTTATTTTTGACATCCTGCGAAATTTCCCATTAAACTTTTTGTTCACTTTTTATTAACAGAAAAAATCAATTTTCTCTGTCCTACATGATAGGAAGAGTAGTGACGACAATTCCAGATCTAAAGAACTGACTAAGTCACAAAATAATAGAGAGCTGGGACTGTTTATGGATCAACATGGACCTAACAAATAAACTTAGGTCCATCAAAGCAAATTTCGATAAATGGCAAAGCTCCGAAAGGCAGAATAGGCAGGAGGAGGTTTGTCTGATGCGGCTCCGTGTAGGCCAGACTCGCCTAACCCATGGCCACCTCATAAACAGGGCGACGGCACCGGGCTGTGGCGGGTCCTGGAGGAGTGCCCTGGATATGAGGATATACTAAAGGCCATGGGTTTGCGAACAAGAGACCTACATGAGATGCGCGGAGACGACAACTCATCTATCGAGGCCGTCCTATGCGCAATGAAGACAACCCACCTCATTGACTTAATTTAATCAAGTGTATGGCGTCAAAAATCTATGACATTGGACGCAGATAAATAAAAATTATTCTATTCTATTCTATTTGTAGGAATATTGAGGGTCAGTCAAAGATGGAAAAAAACACTATTCAAATGCCAACGTTTCGATATATTTTATATCATCATCAGGGCCTACCAACATGGGGGGAAATCAAGATTAGAATCAAAAATAAACAACTTTTTTTTTTTTTGATAAACATTACTGAACGTTAAAAATACATTATAACAAGTTAAAAATTGAAACTGACTTACTATGAATAATTACTAAACATTAAAATAAAATATGAATATATTACTAACCATAAACATTAATAATGGAAATAGATAAATAGGTGGAACATAATATTCTCCTCAACCCTGCTTATTCATAGTAAGTCATTTTAATGTTTACTCTTTATTATGTTCCACCTATTTATCTTTTTCCATTATTGTTTATGGTTAGTAATATATTCATATTTAATTTTGATGTTTAGTAATTATTCATAGTAAGTCAGTTTCAATTTTTAACTTGTTATAATGTATTTTTAACGTTCAGTAATGTTTATAAAAAAAAAAAATTGTTCCTTTTTGATTCTAATCTTGATTTCCCCCCCATGTTGGTAGGCCCTGATGATGATATAAAATATATCGAAACGTTGGCATTTGAATAGTGTTTTTTTCCATCTTTGACTGACCCTCAATATTCCTACAATTAGAATCTACAGTCGCTAATCAACATCTACATTCTATTCTATAAAAATAAATTTTATATCAGCGTATTCAGCATGTTGGGGGCTTATACAGTGAAAATTTTCTCGATTCAAATAACTCAGTATTAATCACACTTAAAATTTTTTACTGAGGGAGTTGGCTTACATCTCATTTTTAGAGAGAGAAAACGGAAGACAAAGATAGAATGAGGGGAGTGGGGGTGATTTCACGATTCGATGTTATGGAGGGGATATTTCACCATTAGAATATCCATTGAAAGGAATTGGCTCCGTCTCAAAAAACTTATTACAACTACTGGACGTTAAGCTATGGTCCAGAGTCTGTACGATGTCAGGTACTCGTTAAAGAAATCCAGCCAAGGTGAATAAAAATTTACGGTAGGCAAAATTTAGGACTCCCATAGTAGAGTGGGGCTCATTTCTACCAGAGTGACAAAACAGTGCTCATCACGTACTACCAGAGCGTTCTATCGTTACTGACGACATTGTTTTGGTGAACAGGAGCACGTCTCGACTGTGGAAGTTTTCAAAATGTGCCCTCAATTTTTATTCACTTAGGATAGGATTCTTCAACGGGTACTTGACATAGTACACGCTCGGCACCATTGTTTATCCGAAGGACGGCGTGCTCAATGTTTCCTCAAAAGCGAACTGAGCTACCGGCCCCCTCAAAATGTCAATGTTTAAGTGAGTTGTTACAGGCCAACTAACATTGAGCAGTGTCTTTGACAATCGTCAAACGTAATATTCCTAACATAAACGTTTGATGTTTATGCTGATTTGCTGTCGTAATTTCAAACGGACTTAAGTCAATATCCAACCCTAATGGTAGTTGGGATTGTCCACCCTTCACAATGTTGTATAAATTACTCCAGGGGGTTGTTTTGTTTGATTGACGTATCTATGTATGTAGTTTGTGGGTAGCGTCACTGGCATATACCTGAATACACTAGTCATAGCTTTAGAGTAGCATAAAAAAAAAAATCGGTCAAGTGCAAACTATACTTGCACAATTAGAGTTCCGTAAATTAAAAGTGTAAGGACAAAAAAAAGTTGTTCCTGTAGAAGAACTTTTTCTCGAAAATCAATGGATCAGCAGATATAAGGAAATAAACAATTAAATTGTTTATATCAATTGATCGCGCTAGAATTTTTAAATCCTGATAATGTTGTCTCAATCTACACCTAATTCTCAATGCTCATGATATTTTGTTTTTTCTGAGCTATCTTTTTAGTGATAAGAGTAAGGGACAACAATTTTTAAGCGTTTTTCCCGAAAATTGTTTAAAAAAATTCATAAAAAAAATACATCATATATATTGTTAAATTTGTGTTTTAATAAGCTTTTATTTGACACACTACACGATGCCCTTGAAAAATTTTGTTTTTTGCATTTCCCAATTTATCCCCTGAAATTAACCAGTAGAATCATAATTCAACTTTTCATACTTCATGAATATAATTGGGCCATCACACACTATATCTGTGCATAATTTCAAATTTTTACGTCTAATAGTTTCAGAGAACTGTGACAGACGGACTGACGGAGACCAAAGTGATTCCATAAGTGTTCCGTTTCGTTAATTCTTTTGCACGGAACACTAAAAAGTACCAACATCAAAAATCTACAAGTTAAAAACCTCTGTCAACCCATTCTCATCTCAAAACCCTTCCCAAAGGCTGAGGCGGTTCTGGCCGAGAGGCCTGTTAGCTATTATTTATGTAGCTACTACTTTTGGTGTACCGGCAATAGCAAATTTCGCCCCTCAAGTCCTCCTCATTAAGCTCTTCCGGTCCCTCTTAGTCCTGCCATCACTGCAGTTCAGAGATTGACAAGAGCAGAAGGCAAGTTCGATACCCAGCCGAAGCCCTTAGGTTTTTATCTGGAAGCACGCCGTCCTTCGGATGGGACGTTGCCTGTACTCGTTAAAGACCCCTACCCCTACCCTAGATGAATAAACCTGATAAGGCAAAATTTAGGACTCCCACTGTAGATTCGGGTTCATGTCAACCAGCGCTCTGGTAGTAGGCGATATGACCTCGTAGTTAAAGCCCGGGCATTACAATAACTAGAGGCTGGCAGAGCGAGATGTTTCAGCTACCGTGGCCTCTTGGGGGATCTCGAGCTCAATTTATTTATATTTTTTATTTGTATTGTTATCATTATATTTATTTGTATATATTATGTAGAGTTAGCAACCAACTGTCGTTTATTCATAAAACCTATGTTTAATACAATACATTAAATGTCATATGTTAAATACATAACACTACATCCTCTCTTCTCTTTCACAAACGTCTTAGCATTGACAGTACTTCACTGGCCTCTTCCTCCCGTGGTTCTGTCCTCTTAACTCCTTCACCTTCCATATCCTGTTCTTTTCGCTCCATCTCCCATAGGAATTAGGTGTTTTCTGTTTCTCCTCAGATCTCTTCCAGCTGACGTGACCACATATGACTGAGGGTGCATTGTTCTCACACGAATGTCCTCTGGTCCTTCTAAATCGGAAATCCAAACAGGGGCCTTTGACAACAGAGTTGGCAAAACTCGAGCTACTTTTCTTTTTTCAAAATTATTCTTATTTCGTAACCACTTATTGCACTTGCACCGGTCCACGCCAACCACCTTCCAAGGGTGGTCAGGTAGGCTTGAAGGCAGCAGAGGTTCCGATCTATTGTACCTGTGCTTATCAGTCATAATAGAGGTAATGTTCAAATTAACAAGTCCTGGTTTCTCTATAGCTTGCCTACTCAGGAGAGGCATATATTTCAAAATATAGTCTTTTTTTTCTCCATAATTGCAATCTAGAGGTCGGAAAATATGAAAATTCTTTTGAAAGCTCATCGATTTTTTGATCGATTACATAACTTCCCCTACACTTTGTATAGTTAAGGAAGGATGCCCTCAATATGACGTAGTCTATAAACGGCGATAGACAGACGGGAAACTGCACTATTTATTTTCTCGAGGTTGTTTTTTGTTGTAAATTTCCCCGGAGATGCGTCAGTTAAGTCTAGTGTCTGGTGTAGAGGGATGTTCAAGACGGCTCCCTCTAAGCCCCAGTTCTCCCTTTAAGTCCCTGTTCTCCCCTGCCCTTTTCCCCTAAGTCCCCTGTTTAAGAGATTCTTCCCCCTCACTTCTCCCAACTGCCCAGTTCTTATCTCCTGTCAGCTGCCTCAAGGCTACAATACCAACCTACCTTTTTTTCTTCCCCGATCCTTTCAAAAATCCTTTTCTTACTTTACAACGTAAAATGACTCCGTAAATATAGGACGATGCCAGGGATTTCGCCATTTTCTGGTCACAATATCCGATCTAACTCGATGAAAAGAGGTCTTGTTTAAAAGCTTACTCTTAGGTCAGCAGATAAGAATGCCAGGTGCGCCATAGTAGGGGAGAATAGTATGTTTTGGAACAGGGCTAAAGGGCAAGATGGCGGCCAGCCGGCTTTGTACCCAGCACAAATCAATGGCCGCCATCTTGCCCTTTAGCCCTGTTCCAAAACATACTATTCTCCCATACTCGCCATACTAGAAGGACTACCCACATCCGAAGTCCCTGTAAGTGACTTCGTAGCCTACATCAAGGAAAGAGTCAGGTTGAAATGGCAGATTCGGTGGCTCGGTATGACCGATAATAAGCTAAGGATCATCAAAAGGTCCACCCGAGTAGAAGAAGTTATTTCTAAGTTGAGGAACGCGGACATAATGTGGAATTTGTAAGAAATAAAAAAAACAAGCTTATTTTGTGAAATTTCGTCTATTCCACTAAAGATATTTATAAAAATACAACAACCGGTTTCGGCTTCACACCATCGTCAGGTCTAGTTATGAACTAAGAGTTCTTCTGTGAAGTGTGAAGCCGAAACCGGTTGTTGTGTTTTTATAAATATCTTTAGTGGAATAGACAACATTTCAAAAAATAAGCTTGTTTTATTTATTTAGAAGAAGTAATGTTAACTCGGTTACGTATAGGGCAGACCAGGCTGACCCATGGATATCTGATGGCTCAGGAACCCCCTCCTCTGTCTCAGACTGTCTGTCAGACGCATTCTAACTGAATGCATGGCATATAGTCCCCAGCGTGAAAATTTCAACCTTGCGGTGGATATTTCCGAAATTTTATCCAATAATAGCTCCCAAATTACCCAACTATTTCATTTTTTGCAATTCACAAACCTCTTAAATTATAAAACAAAATTATCTTCATCACGTTGCCTTTCTATTCCGTATACAGCAATCTCCTTTATTATTATTAATCTGCGCCTATCCAAATTAGCCTGATAGGATCCCCAGAGACCTGCATCCATCAGGCATCCATGACCCTCTTGGTTGAAATGCCTTAAAGAAGAAAAAAAAAAAAAAAGCTTACTCTATATTTTTACTTCTCCAGCTATAGTATAGGGACAGTTATGTGATCAGAAATTCGATGTTAATCTTTCACAGGAATTCATAATTCCTGACCCCTTGATTCCAAAAATTAAAAAAGAAAAATTCATGTCTGTATATCTCTGTGAATACGATAACTCCCAATAAAATGAATATATCGACACGAAATTATATATTCAACTAAATTTTCGAATTCTTGTAGAATCCAAACCCTACAATCCCATATTCTAAAAGCCCTTCCTTTCACCCTAATTCTGCAGTCCACAACAAGAACCCTGGCTAATGTTCATGTTTGGTGAGTAAGATGGCAATGACCTCGAGACCTACTAGTTGATTGAAGACTTAGTCATCTACATACTTTTTACGCCATAACTTTCTTTTATCATTTAATTTTCCTTTTTTTTTTAATATAATTAAATTTCTATTTCTCTCATCCGCTGATTATTACAAGATAATGGAGTGTCATTAATGAATGATTTTTTTTTCAATATCCAAGGCATTTATTTAGTCATGTAACACATTTTCTTGTATAGCTATTGTATAGTTTGTATTGTATAGTTATTATGACTCATGTTTGGGCTTTAACTACGAGATCATACTACCAGAGTGCTCTTTCGTCACTCTGGTTCATGAGCTCGACTCTACTAAGGGAGTCCTAAATTTTGCCTACCCTAAATTTTTATTCACTAAAGGCAGGGGTCTTTAACGAGTACCTGACATCGTACCATCGCTTAACTTCCCGTCCAAAGGACGGCGTAATTTTATTTTACCTTCCAGATAAAATAAATTAAGAGCCTCTGCCGGGTGTCGACCCCGCGATCTTGAGCTCAGTAAGCCCTCCATCCCCCCAGAGGCCCTGTGTCTACTTTTTTTTAAGTTTCCCGAAGAGTGCTACCTCAAATATACAGCTCCAGCTGTTGAAAGTAGGACCATTCGGAGCCTTAGTAATACGACATTTTTACGATGGGGGGCTGTTACTGAATTTCATTTTTGGTTTTATATACCAGGGTTTGCATGGTTTGGGGGGAGACGTTGAAGGAGACGAGGGTATGTCTGACATCCAATATTCCAATACCTGGAGATCCTACTCTCATGTGCTTCTAGGCATGGGCCTCTTCAATGCTCACCCTTCAGTCTATATTGTCCTACAGAATGCTATAAACGCTGGTAATGGGCCACATTGTTCAACAGTTAGGTATTGTTACTCATGTACGCGCTTTAACTACGAGGTCATATCGCCTACTACCACAGCTATCTTTCGTCGCTCTGGTAGACATGAGCCACACCTACATTTTGCCCAAGCGGTCAGTTTGGCTTAGAGGGAGAGCAAAAACTTAGTTTATCAATTCGCGCTGGGGAAGTACATTTTCGGTGATTCACCTACTCTTTTTTTACCCTATCGTTGATCCTTGTAGAAAAGCAGTACAGATTATCCTGTCGAATATATGTGAAAACCCACATTTAAAAACAGATGAACCTTGTTTCCTTTCGGATAAATCCTAGTCTTTTTATATAAAGCATATTGTCGTTTCATGCAGTGAAGTTGTTTTAATCTGACAAAGAAAATGCCAAAAGTGAAGTCTAAATCAAAGAACTTGGCCACCAAATACACACATGAATTTCTTGATGAAACTTTTGAGACGTAGTCATATGTGCAATATTGCAAGTGCTGAGATAAGAATTATAAGCGCCAAATTTGACTCCATGGAGATTGTTGCGTTCAAGTATGCACCTGTAACATCAGTAGACGTTGAACTCTCATTTAGACGCTACAAATCGATTCTTAGGCCCAACAAGCAACAATTTTAAACAAAATTAATTATTCAAATATATTATTATTTTTGGTGATTATTTTAATACTTACTTTTTCCCCATGTTTTGTAAATATTCTTAAAAAAGTAAATACATACTCATGTACATATTTTTTACACATAAAAATCCTATAAATGAGCAACAGTAGCGGTCCTAGAATATTAACTTGGGGATCTCCGTAATTGATAGTTCTAATTGAGTTATATTAATCATCAATTTTATAAAGACCCCCCTTCCTTGAGACTAGCCGTTGTCACCTTGTTTGTACACTAGATAATAGAATATCTTGTAAATACACATTTTAATAAAGTATTCATTTATTTATACATAATTGTTCCTAGAAATGGGCTGAGTGTTATAACTAACAATCATCGATCTCCTGTTATAATTTATATTTATATTTTTTATAAAAAGCCTTTTCACAATTATCTGACTTTTTATATTTTATTTTAAATATATAAAAAAGATTTAATTTGTTTATTTAATTTTTGCGACACATTTATATTTAGTTAGTTAAGCACACTAAGCCACTCCAATCCTCATACTAGACTTAAAAGACAAGAACTTAATCGACGATACAAACTCTTATTACGACTTTTAGACAACAGTTCGAAACTTACATTAAGTAATAAAAAATCATTTATAATTACTGAAGCCAATATGGGCGTAAGGAGCTGAACTCTGGGGCTTAAGTAAACCTTCGAATTCTTATAGAATCCAAACCTTACAATCCCGTATCCTTCGTAAAATCACAAACGCTCAATGGAGCGAACGTAGAATGCTACGTCTCTAATACTATCCTTCACAATGTCCTGCAGATTCCCTTTGTAAGGGATGTAATTAAATCCTGCTACAGAAAATTCCATTTTACCCTTTCCTTTCACCCTAATCCTTTAGTCCGCAGACTTGCCACAAGAACCCTTCCTAATGTTCATGTTCGGAGACTGAAGCGACAATGGCCTCGAGACCTACTAGTGGATTGAAGACTAATCATCTACAAAAGTTTTATGTTTCTTTTTCTTAGCATTTTCAATTTCAGCAATAAAATTTTGTTATTTTTTTGTAAAATATTTAGGATTAATCCTCGATAGAAGACTGACTTGGAACCCTCACACTCGGACGACACGACTTACACTAGTCCGGCGACTTAGACTATTGTACAGTATTTTGAATAGGCGTTCTAAATTATCTACTCGACAAAAACTGAATTGTTACACCTATCTTCTCCGACCTCTCTGGAGTCTGGACCTATGGCTTACAAATATATTGTACAGCCAGACTTCAAACAACAATCTAGAGAATATAGGTATTTCAATCCAAGACTCTCCGACTGATCACGCAATGCCCACCATAAGATTTTGCACATCCATAGACACAACCATTAAACATTTATACCAACGTTTCTATACTAAAAATTTTACTTACACACCAACCCGGAAGTTCGCAAAATCTTGAATATTTACCCCAAGATAAGATTAAAGAAAGTTTGGCATGATGAGATCTCCTGTTGTGAGGTGATGCTATGAGGGTTCACCGCTGGGTGTTTTTCCTCTCTCAAGTCTTTCATGTCATATTTGAGGAGTTTGGAGCCAGAGCGGACCAACTGGTTGAAACTGAACAGGAAGAAAATGGCAATTGAAAATTGAGTACATTTTGTTTATCTCCATAAATGGGCCCCAAATATTTATTTATATTTGAAATTTTAGAATAGTATTGGATGAGTGATCCCTTTTTGAGTTCTATAAAGTTTTTGAAGGCCGTATGATCCATTGTGACTTTAAAAATATATGCACAAAATACTTGTGGACTAAACTTAAAATGCTGCTATCTATCACTGAAGTGAAGAAACTAAGTGATCCACACTGGTTTTGAAAAAGGGAACCTATGCCAACATCAGGATGGTAATAACTCATTTTCCGAAAAATTGTGGGTTGGTCCGCTCTGGCTCCAAACTCCTCATTTATTTTTATTATTTTTGTATAGTATATGTGAGCCCAGCCGCTGATTGTGCATTTTTTGCATAATTGTGGCTTAAAAAAAAAAAATTCAAAAAAAAAATTTGTAGGCTCCTTGGTTGTTAAACTTGAAAAAATAATCTAGTGATTTTTCGGACATAAAATATCTCTTGAAATCTCGATCTCCAAATTTTTACACTAATTTCTTTCCTTTACCAAATAAAAGGAATTAAGATGAATGTTCTCAAAGAAAGTCATTAGCTTGTCACAGATTTTTTTTTTTTTCTTTTATAATATAAGATTACTATCTTTTAGGGTTTTTCATTCCCTTTGGAAATTGTTAATTACTAAGGCTCCCCCTTATCCCCTCAAAACCTGACAATTTATAAGGGTTGATAAAAAAAAAAAAAGTCTCCCCTGTAGAATTGACTTTAGTTCAATTAGATTCGGATGGCGGGTCTGTGGAATAAATCGATATGGTAATCCGAGTAAAGGACGATTATCCTTGAGAAGGTAATGAGAAAGAAAGAAAATGGCCGAATTGCGTGGGGCCTAATGTGATTATATGTGTAACTGTGTGTTTGTTTGTAAGGAGCCGTGAGAACAATATAACTATAGAAACTACTCTACAAAAACAAAGTTGAAGGTGAATCACCTGCAATGTACTTTGCTTCCCGTCATATTATTATATATATATATATTTTTTTTTTGTAGCTTTATGTACCTACGGTGCATATTAGCCATGTCAATGTGTTATCTAGTTATTTACGACATCCTACAATATTAAATTCGAAATACAACTCCCTCTGCCAATTGGTCAGTGCTTTTTAGGGTCTCAGGAAAGCTATCTTTCATTAAACTGCCATTATGAAAAACTCCGACTTCTAGCTAAAATTCGTCTCCACAATAGCAATAGAAATTTTAGAATATTACCTGGAGGGCTTAGGTATGAGTTTTGTTCTGAATGTGGGTGCAGGCTCTGTACCTTAGATGAGAAGGACGATCTCATACACTTTTTGTTCCATTGTCCCTCCTTGTGTATCTCCAGGCAAACATTTCTCCACAATTATCTCACTAATAGGCCAGAAAATGCTTCAAAACCAATTGTGCAATTTGTTGATAAAGTTGAAAAAATTAACAATTTATTTTTATTTTTTACTGTTGCTTTGAAAATAAAGAATAATTTAATTTAATTTGTTGCATGTAAGATGGATATATATATTTATTATTATTATTATTATTTTATTTATTTATGTTCATGTCATTTCTTGTTTTATATAATTTTTGAATTGTTTCTTTTATCCTTTTATTATTTGTTTGGTAAAAAAAAAGAGAAAAAAACACTCATTGCCATAAAGGTTATAATCTTTTGTGCAATAAAAGTTTATCTATCTATCTATTTATGACATCCATGGCCCCGGGAGGGAGTTCTATCTTTGAAATAAAACTCACTCCCGGACGGGATTCGAACCTGCAGACCATGCGACGAAAGCCCTACGCTCTAGCCCGCACGGCCACCATGGCCCCCATTATTAATAATTATGCAGGCACATTTTAACATTTGGTCTATATATGTATTAAATATATTTTACGACAATTATAATTATTTACTGAATCTCCACAGAACTTGCTCATGAGACTCAACGATGCATTGGTCAATTGGTAGTGTGGAAAAATGCAACTTACGCTGTACATGCAAAGAAGAGTGGTGGCCATCAGGGTTCTAGAAAGGAGAAAATGGTTTTGGAAAAAGGTAAGCACTGTTTTAAATTCGGTAATTTCGCACATAAAAATAAAATAAAATAATAGCTGAAGGTAAGGAATAATAAGGGTTGTGGTAGGCTTAATCATTATGCACGATGTTTCAGAACAGGGAAAGCCACGCTAAAAGGGGCATCAATTAAGAAAGTATCTGCTGGAGAGGATTGAATGGATGTCGAATCAAGCCTGGAGCGATCCTTCTTCTATAAGAGCTACCTCGGATCGGCTAACAAGATGGACAGTTCTCCTCAATACTAATAATTACAAAATTGAACATCTTAGCGGTATCAATAACGCGGTGGCTGACATCTCTCGCTTTCCGGTAGCCGTCAAGATGAATGATGGGAAACGGAATGTTGATTTTATTCAATCCCAGCGATGTAAATACTACATAGAAAGAGGGTCGGATAAGTAGAAGGACATGCGACCGGACCAGATACTTCTGTGGGGAGGCTACGTCAAGGCTACCCGGACATAGTGGCCATGCTGTGTTTCGCTCGTTTCCATTTTCAAGATGGACGACTGTATTAAGTCCTTCGTTAAAGGCTGCAAGCAGAACAGACCATCAGATATGGAGGTTCTGCTTTACTCAAGTCCCTGTGGAGCCATAGGCCCCTATCAAGGCAAGTATTGGCTCATAGTGGTGTACGCTACTTCAAAAGTTCCCCCCTCAAGCACCACAACAAGACTATTTTGACGCACTTAGGTGTTTCATCAAGATTTGGATTTCCTAAATTAATAGTATCTGATAAAGGACCGCAGTTAACATTCGATCTTTTCATAAATTTTTGCAAGGAGTATAAGATCAAACATGTCAGATCACATCCATATCATCCGCAAACGATCTTACAGAGCTGTCAAGAATGGTACATATTAATTTGTCGAAGGGTAGAGGGGAAATGGACACAAATATGATTGTATCGACACAAAATTTAGTATGAAGGTTCAGAAGCCACAATGTAAGTAAAATATTGAGTTTTAGCCCAAACGGTCGACTGACTTTGGAGGGAGAGCGAAAACGGAATCGATTAATTCGCGCTGGGGATGTACATAGGCGGTGATTCACCGGAGACTTTTTGTTCCTGGTTCTACAAGAGATAAGTGTAAATTGAATAGAGGTTAGCTGGGCGACGCGGCGGACATCTCGTTAGTTACCTTGAAGGAAGGCCATTGTCTTCTCCGGCGGCTTTGGATGATAACTTTTAATGAATTTCTCCATTAAAGGATAAAGAGGGGGCTTGAAAGAGGGCTTTGATCAACTTCCCCCCCTTCCCTCAAGTCCCCGCCCCCGACTTTATACAATAAATCCACCGACACGGGCCAAGCCCTGCATTGTTTTCTTCCAACTGAGTAAAGGTAGCCTTGGGAAAATGTGCCCTTCACAATGTTGAGGGGGGAGGGGGGGTCCCACACGACCCCATTTTGTATACTGAGGGGGGAGGGGGGGGTCGATTTATCGCCCCCACAAACTTAGGACCCCCATCTCCTTCCTCGGGAATAGTTCCCGTTGTCCTCCAAGCACAACACACCCTTTATCGGACCCTCTTAAATTATGATATAGAGAACAAAACCGTGGAAGGTTTGCCCCCTTTTGTAGAAGCTGATTTTATGAGCCCCCCCAAATTGGAACTCAACATACAGCTTTATCCAAACATATTTTTTCATAGTACCCTTACGAAAAATTCTTCTCGCTTTAAGCACTCTTTGGTAGCTTGCAGGGGTAATTTTTGTACCCGTGTTATATACAATGAAGGAAATATTTTGTTTAATGCCCTTCCCGTTTCTTGAAGACAATAAAACAATAAAAAAAGTATTTTTAAGTAAGTGTATAAAGGCCGGTTCTGGGGCAAGAGGAGGAGGAGGAGTAAGAAGGAGGAGGGGGAGGAGCAAGGAGGAGGAGGGGGAGAAGCAAGGAGGAGGAGAGGGAAGAGCAAGGAGGCGGAGGGGAGGAGCAAAGAGGAGGAGAGGGAAGAGCAAGGAGGCGGAGGGGAGAAGCAAGGAGGAGGAGGGGGAGAAGCAAGGAGGAGGGGGGGGAGAAGCAAGGAGGAGGAGAGGGAAGAGCAAGGAGGCGGAGGGGAGGAGCAAGGAGGAGGAGGGGAGAAGCAAGGATCTGTGACCCTTCCCCCACCAATCCCCCCACTACTATAACTTCCCGGTTATCCGTGTCAGGTTATGTTACTAAAACCAAGAAGAAAAATTTGACCCTCCCATCGTTCCTTTTAGTAAAACTCAACAGATTCTCCGGTTTTGCGAAAGAAAATTCAAATAACCAATGAAGTTTTGTTTTGATGAAGACAACTTGCGGACACTTGAACAAAGCAGCGTCATTAGCGGAGTAAAATATAACTATTTCACGATATGTCCAGCCTTATCATGATGTGGCGAAGCGTTTAGTTTGGAATATCGATAAATGTTTTTCTCTCATCGATCTGCCCGACTTTTCATTGGACACATCATGATATGACCGCTAGACAATGTGCCTGGGCATTACATGATTTGCCGCCATTTCATGATCTGCCCAATTCGATCTTAATATAAATGAATTGATCGAAAAACGAAGAGAAAAATAATTTTGTTATATTTGAAAAAAAGGGCATCACCAAGATACAATAAAAAATTCAGGAAGAAGAACAAGTTCCTTGAGGATGTTCCTGTGGGAGAGGATGGGGACTTGATCGATAAGTTATGCTGATGGTATGGAATCTCTTGACAAGGAAGTCTTACCCCCAATTTAGGATATTCTCATCTCTGGAGGATTTGACGGAAGATGCAGTTTATTCATTATTCATGCTCATAACTAATGAATAAATCTATTTTCTTTATTTATCATGTAACTGAATTTATTTATGTCAGAATTTATTTATTAATCTATTTTTCTTTATTTTCATACAACTGAATTTATTTATTTTATTTATTTACGTAATTGATTTGCTTAATTTTTCAAATAACCAAATTTATTTATTTTCGTTCTTTAGAACTGAAGCATTTTCTCATTGTTCTAAATTAATATAATAACCATAACAAAAAAAATCATGTTTCATATTCAAAAACATTATCTGATACATAGCTATCACTTTTATTTTTTTGGCAGAGTTCCTCCACAGATAATAAAATGAAATGAAAAATAATCTTTATTGTGGGATATACGTCCCCTAAGAATAATAACATAAAAAATAAACAAGAGTATACAAGTATCAACCAGTTGAGAAGAATAAATATAAAATATAATAAAAGAGGTCTCTAGAAATAAATACTAAATGTTAAAAACAGGCAATGAGTAAAACAATATAATAAACTAGTGAAAATAATAAAGAGAAATAGAAAAATTAAAGCAGTGAGAGACTTATAGGAAGACGAGAACTATCTCACAGGAGCCAGCAAATATCCTCTATATAAATTATTTTTTATTATTTATATACTAATTTATTTCTCTTGTCTTTCTCTTGTAGTTAGCTAATTCATTCCTATTTCGTTCATTACATTTTATGCCTAAACACCACTTTCCACATACACAGACCGTCTCCATTTTAAACTCGACTCGTCTCTACACACACACTAAAAAACAGCTGATGGCCGTGTTTTTTTTTACTCATTTGTCTTAAAAGAAATGGTTTCTTATTATGTATAGACAAATAAATATAATTAATTTTTTTTATATTAATGATTTAATGTGTATATATTTTTTTTTATACATCACAATGAGAATTGAGAAGCCCCTAGTCAACTATTGATTTTTAGCCCAAACGCTAAATTTGTCTCAAGGGAGAGTGAACACTTAACTGATTCATTTGTTCTGGGGAAGTACGTACATTGCTGAAGATTCACCGACAACTTTTTATTATGGCTTGTTAAGACCACCTAAATAGTTTGAGTGAATTAGATTGTAGCGGTTTATGGACTAAGATGTTTCAAAATTAGCCCTGGTCTTAAACAATTTATAATGAAGGAGGCAGTGATGGATCTGAGCTTCCAAACCCATTATCAACTAGTTATCTTTTCATATCTATCTGTCCTCTGACATGTAAGATATTCATCTTGGAAATAGAATAGAATAGACTCGATGAATAGGCATGTGAAACCTTTGCTAACCAAGGAGCGAAGATATCTCAATACATAGAAGCATTCAATCCTCCCTTATCTTACATGACCTGAATACACATCCCTTATTATTTATGATTGATCATATTCCATAAATTATATATAATTATATTGAACAAAAAATTATAGGTTGCACAAGAAAGTTCTTATTAATGAGGACGAGAAGTCTGATGTTTTGAAAATATGAAAATTGATAAACATGGCACAAAGTCTGCGGCTTGATAAAGCTAAGGAAGTTAAAGTTTATTTATTTTTTTGGCCTTAAGACTATTTGTAGTCTTACAAAGTCATTTGGGTTAGGAGGATCAGGGGGACCAGAAAGGGACTCCCGAGGCACCCAACCTTTATAAGAACTACACATATTAATTTTCAGTAAGAATCAATAGAATAGAGCGATCAGAGGAATGGCTCAACTAAAAAATCCCAATAACTGCCAATAATTATTGTAATTATAAATAATATATACTGCCTACGTCACAAAATAAAAGAGAGTTGGGCCTCAGTGTGGTTTAACATGGACCTAACTAATAAACTTAGGTCCATCAAAACAAATATAGATAAATGGTAAAGCTCCAAATGACAGAATAGGCAGGAGGAGGTATGTCTGATGCGGCTCCGTGTAGGTCATCTCAACAGGGCGAAGGCCCCTGTGGCAGGTGTGGGGCCTGGCCTCTCATAGTAAGCCACAAGTTGGAGGAGTGCCCTGGATATAAGGAAATACTAATGACCATGGCCTTGCGAACAAGAGACCTACATGAGATACTCGGAGACGACATCACGTCTATCGAAGCCGTCCTATGCTCAATGAAGACAAGTCACCTCATCGAATTAATCTAATCACGTGTATGGCGTCCAAAATCTAGGACATTGGACGCCGACAAATAAAACTATTCTATTCTATTCTAATTATAAATTACAATATATCGACATGAAATTTTATAATTTTAATTTTTCGCGATATAGGTCGAAAGGAAGAAAGGGGACACGAGAAGGACGAAATTTTGTACATGTACCCAGAACTCTCTAAGGACGACAACTATTTATTTTCAGAGCCAAATTGACCAAAGGGAAAGCGGGAGATTGACTTTAAAGAAAGAGCGAAAATATAATTGATTAATTCGTCCTGGGAAAGTAAATATGACGTGATTTACCTACAACTACTGGGAGGAGAGAGTGAAGTGATGAGTTTGAGAGAGTCACTGGGTAGATAGGTAAGGTATATTGTGAAATTGTGTTGCTGTAATTAGCCCGATGTAATAACCCGAGGTAGGGGGGGGGTCCCAGTGTTTCGATCCGAGCTCACCCCGACATAAACATGTCTCCAAGCCCCCAACACCCCTTACTGCACTGCGCACAGATACACTATCTTTATATTGTTCCAACAGTACATGTACTGTCATAATACAATTATATAAATAATAATTATAATTAAATAAATAAAATTGATAATAATTAAAACAAAAAGAATAAATAATGAATATTAGCACATTTCCTGTGGAAATTAAAGCTGGTCTTCTACTAAATTTTGATTTCTACAGTAATTTCCGAAAAGGGCCCTAAAAAATATTATAATATTACCAAACCCCATAAGAATGACGACACATTAATTTTCCGTAAAATCGTTTGAAGAAAAGGGGGGTCAGAGAAGGAGGGCTCAACTCAAATACCCTAATAACTGTCGATATCGACCAATGCCGACTGCGGGTGCCTGGTTTATAATGATCTGAGTAAGGGACTCGATATCAAACTCCAGCGTTGAACACTCAAGTCAGATTTGTTTTCGATGTCCCTAGAGACGATCATATTTCTCCCTGCTACTCCGAGTTGAAATGGCTCAAACCCTCCTACCGCCGAAGCTAACTCCTAGGCTCCTTCCTATTCCTAATGCTTAAATCCAAAGAACCCTACTACCTCTATCAAATGTTTCAATTCCAATCCTCTGTTCACCAGAGGCACACCAGATCCCGTCCTTCGGACCTCTTCATCCCCTCCCATCGCTCGGCCTTCCACAACTCTCTTGTCCAGGCCTCCTCTCTACAACTCCCTGCCTCCCCCAATCAGTCACTGTCCTTCCGTGGCTTCTTTCAAGTCCTCACTATTCCAATTCCTCTTCACTAAGCAATCCCCTTTGATCTCTCCTCCATATTCTCTGATTCGTCACCCTCAATTATCTAATAATTTAAATTACTTCTCCCTTTTTTTTTTTCTCTCTTTTTATTATATTTCTTTAATCATATTTCCTAAATTATTCATTTATAATCAATATTATTCGTTTTTGGTTCATTTTCCACATTTGTATATTTTTATCATGCATTTATTTATTTTTTATCTTATTTTATTTTATTTTGACTATTTTTCTTTTTCTTCTTTCTCTTCACACTTTATAGCCCCTACTGTCTAAAATTAATTTTATTTCAAACCTTGGCTGGGCATCCTTCCTTCTCTTTTATAATCAACCATCATAGTACTATGCTCGGTCGATTTTTATTATCAATTTTATTTTTTTTCTTAGTTATATAGATTTTCTTTTTTTCTTTTTTACTTATTCTCTTTTATTTATAGATACTTTTATTTATTTTTTTTCATCATAATGAAGTTGTTAATTTTATATTTTTTATTCTTCCTGTTAATCTATTTTTTTAATTGTATAGTTTTTCTCCAATGTAGCACTAATTTTATTTACCTATCTTTTTATTTCTTTGTACAGATACTATATTTCATTGTTTCCTGTTCTTTACTCTGGATGTATTTATTCTTATGGGACCTCGGTCTCAGAATAATAAAATTTATTTTCATTTTTCATTTCATTATAGACATAAAATTTAGTGTGAGGATTCTGAAGCCACTATTGAGTTTTAGCCCAAACGGTCGATGGAGAAAGAGCGAAAATTTAATTGATTAATTCGTTCTGGTGAAGTACATAACCAGTGATTCACAGACGACGATTTATAAGGAAAAAATGAATGTAATGTAATGAGCGGTTTTCCTTGTTTCATTGTATTGATTAGGATATAAATAAAGGATATTTGTGAAGGATCTCTACCAAGAAAATAAAATGAAAGCTTTTAATACTAAACACGACTTTTATATTATGCTTATTTTTCCCTTTTTTTTGAACAATAAGAAAAAAAAAATCCGTTTCGAAATTGAGGTTTTCCTTTACCATAATTTTTTTTTAATTTTTACTTTTAATCGAATTAAAAATTTTAAATTGTATATACAATAGATGAACCTCCGATGGAAAAGGGTGTAAGTCCAAAAAGTTACATTATTCAGGAAAAGCAATAACAGAATTCTCTGGGATTTGGGACTTACAACCTTTCCTATCGAAATGGTTTTAAATATTATTTTTATTAAAATAAAAAATATCCGATCGCGATTTTAAAATTATAATCTCTGTTTTTCGACAGTTTATAAACTTACTTTCAATTCAGTTATTTTATATTTGTTTTTGTTTTTTTGTTTTTTTCTCCTTTATCATTAAGAGTTTTTAAAATTTTCTCTTAGAAAGTAGCATTGTTTTTTTAATTTACTGATTATTTTTGACTGTATTTGTAAAAGGGTAATGGTGAAGGAACCTTTCTGTAAACTTGTATTTTCTACAAAAATAAAAATAAATATATCTATCAAAAAAAAAAAAATATTTCGGGGAGATAAAGGGCCCTTCCTCAGGTCACAAACAAAGAGCGAAGTATAAAAAAAAGAAAGCGAAATGAATATATATATAAAGTAAATAGAAGAATGAGTAAATAGAATATCAAGCTGAAAAAATTGATTATAATAAAGAAAACAATGTGATGTGGCCGTTACAAGACTTTCTTATACCCACCACGCTTACAGATCTCTCTCACCTTCTCCATTCTCAAAATAATTTCATAATGGCATTACTTGGTATATGAAAGTAATGAGTTGTCGTTAGCGGTATTTTTAGGTTTCATTGTACAGAGTAATCTCTTATACCAGCCAAGTAATATCAATATGTCTCTTTATAAGGCAGTCAATCCACATGTAAGAATACCATACTGGTTCGGAAAATCTTCCAGATCTCGAAGATTTGTTAAAAATTTCTGAGTGAGATCAAATCATGCACTTTGTCGTAAATATTTGCATAGGATCGGCAAAAGTGAGACTCCTTTCTGTGAGGACTGTGCAATGACCGAGGATCCAGAGCATATTATCATGTGTTGCAGTAAATATTCGTATGCAAGGACCAAATTTATAGATAAGTTACGGAAGATCACAAAGAATACGTCCCCCTAGTGACATAGACCTGCTCAGGCTTTCCAATCTCTATTCCGATAATTTATATTCATTTTTCCAAAAGATAGGTGTGGATTTTTAAGTTCCACTTTTTAGAGACCATTCATATATAACTTTTTTTTTTTTAAGTGACTAATGGCTCAATGCTAAAGTCAAAATAAAAGAAAAAAAATGACAATATGAAATGATTTTGAGAATTGGGGAGAGAGTGATCTTTTAACGTTGTTGGTATAAGAAAGTCCTGTAATGGCCAAATCACATAATATGTGATCACAAATCACATAATATATTATATTTCATAATATTTTTTTTCTTCTTTTTAGTTAGTTATTATGACTCATGTTCGGGCTTTAACTACGAGATCATACTACCAGAGCGCTCTTTCGTCACTCTGGTGGACATGAGCCAGACTATACTATGGGAGCCGAAATTTTGTCTACCCAGGTTTATTCACCTAGTGTAGGGGTCTTTAACCTGACATCGTACAGGCTCGGGACCATCGCTTAACGTCCCATACGACGGACGGCGTTCTTAAGTTTATTTTACCTCCCAGATAAAATAAACTAATGGCTTCGGCCGGGTTCGAACCCTTTTTTTTTTTTAATTTTTCATTTACAACTACTTATATACAATATATAATAAGTAAATGTGATACATAATAAATAAATGTCTTGGAATTTGAAGGAGAAATGATTCAATAATGACACTCCATTGTCTTGTTAATACGGATAAGAGAAATTGAAATATACATTAAAAAATAAAAAGATAAATGATAAAGAAACATGAAACGTTGATTAGTGACTTCAGCGAGACTTCAATCTACTAGTAGGTCTCGAGGCCATTGCCGCCTCAGTCTTCGAACATGAACATTAGGAAGGGTTCTTCTGGCAAGTCTGCAGACTAAAGGATTAGGGTGAAAGGAAAGGGTAGAGTGGAATTTTCTGTAGCGGGATTTAATTACATCCCTTACAGCAGGGAATCTGCAGGTCATTGTGAAGGATAGCATTAGAGACGTACAATGGAGCGTTTGTGATTTTACGAAGGATACGGGATTGTAGGATTTGGATTGTATAAGAATTCGAAGGTTTAGTTGAGCCCCAGAGTTCAGCTCCATACGTCCATATTGGCTTCAGTAATTGGTTGTAAATGAGTCTTTTATTACTTAATGTAAGTTTCGATCTGTTGTCTAAAAGTCGTAATAAAAGTTTGTATCGTCGATTAAGTTCTTGTCTTTTAAGTCTAGTATGAGGATTCCATGTCAGGCGTCTGTAAATAAATAACCCAAGGTAGCGGACCCGATTCGCAACGGGAAGGGGTGTGTTATAAAGAGTGACAGGACAGGTTGCACGTCGCAGGGTGAAGGTGATATGTGTACATTTCTTGATCCTCCACCTGCGGAACCATGTCTCAAGGGATGAAAGAAGGGTTTCGAACCCATGACAGTTCGTTGCAATGAGTTACAATTTAAACATTATTTTAAAATATTTCTTACAAAAATTTATTTTTCATTGTTTGAGGCACATCTTTTGTAAGATTAATGCTATATCAAATCCAAAGAATTCATGCGATTGGTTGGGAATTTAATAAGCAAAATTTTTGTTGGGAAACAATGTTTTGAAAGGACTGACAATTTTTGGGTAAATGAAGGAAACGTTTAAAAATATTTGTTTCAAAACTACGTTTTAGGCATTTATCTCAAAAACCGGACAACCTGCGAAAAATGGTATTTGTTACAAAATATGTATTTTGATGTTCCCTATAGCGTTACTCGAACATATTTTTGATTAGGTCATAAACATCTGCGGAATCTTGTAAAGTGCACTTATGCCCCAGAATAAAGTAGCACATGTGACTCCTTCATTTCAAATTTATTGTATAGGTACAATCGTTTTTTGCGGTAGAGCGCTCACAACTTTCTTATCACATACACACAGGCACAGACAGGACATCATCGCAAAAATGGAATCTTGAAACGCTAAAGTCCGTCGAAACCTCGATTTCAGTTTTTGACACTATTACAACACTTATACTATAACCTTAAGAAAGTAATTAAATAAAAGTAACAACGTAGTAAGTAGATCAGTTTTAGCTGAATTGCTTTCGCCGGAAAAACACTAACTTCGTTTCACCTATTACACTTATAAATAAGTTTGTGATACTATGTTGAAAGCTAAATTGAATAAAAAGGAATAGAAATTCTGGAAAGAGCAAAGAATAAAGTAACTTTTCCAACTGAGTTTACAACTCTAAATCTTATTGTGAAAGATTGTAAAGGTGGACTGGATGTGTTTCAACAATTTTCCATGATCATACTTAAATTCATGGAAACATTTCAAATACTCAAGAAAACCTTTACGAAGTTTTGGTTGTTTCGACATCAGAAATCTCCTGGTTATTTTTTTAAATGACCTTAGAGATTGTAGGACTTTAAGGTAAAGAGACATGGGTAAAGAAGGATAAATATAGATGGATCCAGTCTGTACGCAACTATCCAAAATCTTCTGGTTGTTTCTTGAATGGACCATAGAGATGGTTGTACTGTCTTTTCTTTAAGGTAAAGAAACAAGACTATAGGATAAAAATAGATAGATCCAGGCTGTACGCAAACATCAGATGGTTTCTTTAATTGTTCGTAGTGATTGTTGGCTAGAGATTGCCCCCCCGGCCAGTGCAAAAAACCAAGATAAAATCTAAAGAAACTAATGAAATCGTTTTTATTAAAAATGAATTGCTTGCTGGTTAGCAATAGGATCTTCAAATTTCCCGCGAGTCTGATTCCTAAATCAACGATCACCTGTTACATAAATGTACATGTACAAAACAAGTCATATTACATTTATTTAAATATATATGAATTCGATCATTTCATTCCCTCGCTGAAAATCTTCATTTATGTTATACTTGATACTCTTAAAGCTGATTTTACATAAGCACTAAAAATGCAAAGCGCAGCAACAGCAAATGAACGCTATTGTTCTAAAAGCACAGAAACCACAGCGTGCATTTGCTGCTGCTGCGCTTTGCATTTTTGCTGTTCATGTAAAGTAAACTTAAGTATTACAGTCAGTGGTTACCTCAGGGGGAGCTTCTATGAGTCCGAGTCTCCCAAATTAAAAATTAATAACAAAAAATTTGCAGCACTAACCACGAAACGAGCGGGCTGTGCCCCCGGGAATCTATATCCCCCACTTTGCCCCCCCCCCCCCCCCCCCCTGCTCAAAATACTAGCTACGCCCCTGAAGATAATTGACTTCCCAAGCACAGTGCCTCCGGTGGACCAAGAAAACAATGAACTACTACTGAGAGTCGAAACATCCTATCAGTATAACCCGTTTTATCGTAAAGTGAATTTACGCAACATTTTTAAAAATATATAAAAAGAAAGGACAGTTACCTAAGAAGAGAGTGAATATTGAGTTTCTGTCAAGTTAACCTTACGTTCTGTTGGTATTTATTTTCTTCATCAGAGCCTGTCAGGATTAATTAAACCATTCACAAAGGATAATGAACAGTGAAAAACAAATTCAAAGGTAAATTGTATTCAAAATATTTAGGTTATGCTCAGAGGAATATTTTCAAAGAAATTATTTTAAACCAGTTCCGTCATTGAGAATTGACTGCCTGCGATAGATGTGGGGAAAAAGACGAAACGGCGGCACACTTCCTGGGCGTCTGCTCGGGAAATGCGCCAACGAGATTCCGCATCTTTGGTGGAGATGTAATCGCAGAGGAGGACTTTAGAAGAATGGACTATGAGAGCATTCTCAGGTTCATTAAGGAAACTGGGAGACTGAGCACTTCATGAAGGGCTTGGTTCAGGTAGTATAAACATACAGGTAGTATAATAAGGGGGAAGCCCAGCGCTTCCAGGGAAGGGATAAGAGCACTGGATGCTTAGGTCCCTAGGTGTAAAACTCCAGCCCCTCACATATATATATATAGATGCTTCCACACTTCAAATATTTCAATTGTTTTTACTTCTGCTATACGAAATATAGGGGATATAATAAGGGAAGAAACTGTCCTGTGAGAGATGTTTTGTGAAAATGTTTTGGCTGATATTTACTATCTGTATTTTATTTTAAGTCTATGATGATATTTTTAATATTGTATTTATTTTAATTTTTTATTTATTATATTTTATGACAATAAAAATTTCTTTGGCTGTATGGTGGAAAGTTTTTTTTTTTATGTTACTATTATGTACAGACTTGTTTTAGTTATTGTATATTTAGAATGAATGGTTTTGCATGTTGAGAGAGTGAGTGAACCTAGCTATCCCCACCCCTTAGAGCTATGCCAGTTGTCTTCTAACCGCTGTGCTGTGTGGGTGGGGTAAGTTAATTTTATAATTTTTATCTTCTTACTCTGTACCCTGATGCTTTAAGAGTTATTTATATTTTTTATTATTTGTATATTTTGTTATTCTATGATAGATGAACCACTGATGATGACGCTGTTGCGTCGAAAACCGGTTCTGGTCTAAAATAAAACAGTGGAAAGACAACGTCTTTTATTTCTATGAGAAATCTCGTCCCACAACTTCTTATTATCACATATTTTTTTTTTTATTTATTTTTTTTATTTATTTATTTACATATTCACAACGACAACATTTGTCATTAGTGATCGTGATCACATATGATTATCACATATGAAGTACCTATAGGAGAAGTTACGTAATCGGCGGTCAGAGATTATCCCCCGATTTTGAGAGAAAAAAAAAAAAAAAAAAAAAAAAAAAGCGGGGAGGAATATGGAGGGAGGCTTAACATAAAAACTTTAATAACGATAGAATGAATGTATGAACACTAAGTTTCATGTGAATTCAAAAGCTCATAAGGACACTTACTAATTTTCAGCAAAATCAGCAGAAGGGAAGGGGTCTCAACTCAAAGACCCCAAAAAGTGCCTAAGTGATGAATGTATCGATATGAAATTTTGGTGACTCACCGACGATATTTTCATTTATTTAAATCAATTTTTTGTTATTTATTAATGATTCAGTTCGTAACATTATGATGTCAGTTTTAAAAAAATCTAATATTATGAGAAAACCAAAGGAGCTATTCCAAAAGCTTTTAAAGACATCCTTTATGAATGATGGCTTTCAGAACGGGGGAGGGTCTAAAGAGACCTTTATCTGACAAGACGTTGAGCCGCCATCCAGACAATCCTACGGGATTAATCCAACCGTTGGTAATTATTACATCCTAATGGAACGAGACCTTTCATTAATCGGCTCTCTGGAAGAGTCCAATTTATTTCCAACCAGGCTAAGATTTATACCCTTTACCTTGGCCCATCTATGTAATTAGAAAGATGCCCCAATCCACGCTTCTAATTGCTGAGAACAATCGAATTATTATTCCTTTCAAGGAGGAATCAAAACCATTGGGAGCAGTATTGTGAAGTGGGCGACGATGGCCTTAGAGGAGACGGGTCCGTAGTGAGCTTTATCTGTTCCCTTGACAAACGAACGATAGCTTCTTTGGAGATATTGTACACGCAAACTTATGAAGAGTAACATGTGGAGTAGATGAGGATTCTATATGCATTCTGGAATAGGCTAAAAGCATTGAGTGCTACCTGTGGCTACGGTGCAGGTATCGATGACAGCTTAAAGCATGGTTTACACGGGGCTAGTAAAGCTACTAGTATCGATTGGGATAGTGGTCGGTAGAGAAGAGTAACTAATAGGACAGATATACAAACCTACGAAGAGTAACATGCATGTACAGTAGATGGGGAATCTGTATGCATTCTGGAGTAGGCTAAAAGCATTAAGCGCTATTTGTGGCTACGGTGCCGGCATCGATGACAGCCTAAAGCATGGTTTACACGGGGCTAGTAAAGCTACTAGCATAGATTGGGTTAGTGGTCGGTAGAGAAGAGTATCTAATAGGTCAGATATACAAATGTACGAAGACCAACTGGAAAGAAGTGTACAGGGGGAATTCTATCTTGGCATTCTCGTGTCGGCTAATAGCATTAAGCGCTACCTGTGGCTACGGTGCAGGTATCGATGAGCCTAAAGCATGGTTTACACGGGGCTAGTAAAGCTACTAGCATAGATTGTGTTAGTGATCGGTAGAGAAGAGTATCTAATAGGACAGTTATACAAACCTACTCAGAATAACGGGCATAACAAGTATAGGGGGAATCTATCTTGGCATTCTCTTGTCAGCTTAAAGCATCAAGCGCTACCTATGCCTACGGTGCAGACATCGATGACAGACATCGTTTACACGGGTAGACTGGACTAGTAAACAGAAGAGTAGTTAATACTCGTAGCTGGAAGAGTAGAGCGGTGTAAGAGGTCTGTCTCGATCTGCCCCGTGTTCCCCCTTTGTCGACAAGTCAAGGTCATCTGTTCATGTCTGTCCCTTTTGACGTCTTTCCCCAACTGTTTCCTGGGATATGTTCCACCTGATCCAAGGAGAAGCAAAAAAGAAATAGATGATCAGTAGAACGTCCTAAGAGCTACTGGGCACGTGTTCCGCAGGAGGATTTGGAAAAAAAGAGGACAGCCCAACAACAAATAAAATATTTCCCTATAGATGAAAAGACCACAGGGGAAAAAGCAGCTATCTCAGTTTTTTTCGAATGTTAGGTAACGACGATTCTGTATGTTTTGAAGGGTGTCGGACACGTCCGGAATTGTCCGAACGGGGAAAAAACCGGTCTAGAGGCGTCAAACAAGCGTTTGAAACAGCGTACAGGGAAAGAACCAGCTCCTTCGTGCGCGCCCGGGGAAAAACAGGCTTAGCTTAAAGCACCCATGAAAATAAGGAATAATCGGAGTTGAAGATAGATATAGAGCATTCTCGACTTATATTTCACAGAGATACCTACAACGATTGAAACTGATGAAAAAAGGAAAACAACGCAATCAGCCTGCACGAAGGACACCCATTCTTTCTATACCAAAACTGGAAGAGAACGAATTTCACTTTCCACCTCGAGCGATACCAAGTAATTGCCTATTTCCAAAGAGAAATATAAAGACGTGCAACATTTAAAGCAATTTTGTGACAAGGCCAGAAATTATTATAGAAAAATCAAGTGTCTTGATTGAACATTCGAAAGATAGCCTTGTTTATTCATCTGTGACAATTTTTAATAAAGTTTTAAAAATGTTTTAATAGTATTTTATCATTTCTTAATGCTTCTTCAGTAAGTTGAATTTTCCTCACATTTTTACATTACAAAAATATGATTTTTTTTGCAGGAAAATTGAAATTTTGCAAAATGAAAAAAAAAATGAGATAGCTGGTTTTTCCCCTGTGGTCACGATCCAGAGTGACCTCAGGTTCAGAAATTAGAAACTTAGTTGGTCTTTGAAATCTCTGTTATGAACACATCAAATATATTTAACCATATTAAATTAACGTGGTCATATACTGATGAATATATGCCAATCCTGAAAGGATGCCACGCCGATTAAACCAAATATAAAACTCCATCAGAAATATATTCTCTATAACATTTAGAATATTTCCTCTCCGTCATAATCAATACCTCTTCTATCAAGATTGTGACAAGTCAAGATGGATCACCACCACTCACAGCAATTCCAGACAATGGGCTATCTCAACCGATATTGCTCCTCCTTGTAAAATAAGAAAAAAAAAATAAAAAATCAATAACCATCGCTATCATATCCTCAATGATTCCATTTGGTTACATCCACTGTAATGTAAACATAATATCACCATGGCAACCAATGAAGAAACGAAGTTAGTATAAAAGCCCTCATTTAGAGAAATAAAATTACATAAAGATTAATCTTAAGGACCAATATGAATTTTGATAAGAATTTCGAAAGCTTGCGCGCGGTAAGTAATTTTAAGATATATTAAAATAAATATTAACGAAGTACAAAAAAAACCGCTGATAAGAGCACATTAATCTCATACCTTGTTAGGTTAGGTTTTATGACTCATGCCCGGGCTTTAACTACAAGGTCATATCGCCTACTACCAGAGCACTCTTTCGTCACTCTGTGGACATTTTGCCTACCCTAAATTTTCATTCACTTAGGGTAAGGGTCTTTAACGAGTACCTGACATCGTACAGACTCGGGACCATCGCTTAACGTCCCATCCAAAGGACGGCGTGTTTATTTTACCTCCCAAATAAAATAAACTATGGGCCTCGGTCGGGTTTCGAACCCAAGATCTTGAGCTCAGAAGACAATCACGCATACCACTGAGTTACCAGCGACCTCAAAATCATACCTTGTTGAGTAATGTGTAAAAATGTAGTCGACTCTCGATATAACGAAACTGAAGGGGCAAATAAGAAATTCGTATTATCGAGTTTTTGCTATAATGTGAGTTCATAATATCGAGTGAACATCAAAAAAATTTCCGAATATCGAGAAGGGTTAAAAATGTAAAGAAAATCATAAGAATTCTATTATACATTTTATTATGTTTGTGTTGTACATTTAATAAATTCTGAACAAAAATTAAACTAAAAAAAAAGCGTGCTCATGCACTGCATTTTCAATTGTAATGACAGCGGAAAACATGCTGTCATTTTCTTGTCTAAGCAGATATTGGTGAAGTATTTTCAGAGACTCCGAGCCATCGTGATACTGACGAGAAACAAAATAAATTTGAAAGAAAATATGTAAAGGGAATGATGTAAATAAATGAAACTTTTATGTACTTAAATTAGGTAAACAATGCATTATAATTTTTTTGGCTTTGTAATACAGCTCATTTATACGTTCCTACTTCTTAATACCGCGTATTTTAAACCAACATACCTTAAAAATAGATTCTTTATACTGAGTGTACAGAAATGCATTGTTTTTTTCGCTTCATCTTGTAATATGAGTTATTCGTCATATCGAGTGACGATATAACAAGACTCGACTGTAATATATCTCCCATAATGGCAACATCGAATACCCGATCCATTCCCACATATACATTCTTTATTCCATTGTCTGCTATTATGATTGCCCCATGGGTAAACTTTGTCGGCCATTTACGACCTGTTCAAATCAGCTATTCAATGGGTACATACTGTTTTTGTTTGACTACATTAGGGGATGAGGGATGGACCCCCCGTTCTGGGTTTGAGTCTAGTAAGTAATTTTCAAATAGGGGCCTTACTGAATAATTCAGAGGTAGCTCTCGGAAAGTCATATGGGGAACCAGCACTCCGAAACTTATGTTCTGACTTCGTGTAAACACACATCGCCCGCTCAATAAATACCGTATACCCAACGAGAATCCTCGAATATTTTTACATTTGTGTATTTCCGTATAAAAAAATATAAAAAAAAAACTTTATTCAAATATTGGGTTGAAGTATATTTTTTTTTCGTTTCGACAGTTATACTCCCAGAATTTCTTCTTTTTTCAAGGCGTTTTCTACCTCACTAATAAAATCCAGAAAAAAACACGAGCAAGTTTTCAGATCTAAAACGAACTTTCCCTAAGAGCTTTTTGATTCTAAAACATGTGAAAAAAGTTGTCAAAGAATCAAATATACAAGGGGCCTGGGAGCGCTGGTAGCTCAGTGGCATGCGTGCTTGTCTTCTGAGCTCTAGAACGTGGATACGAAACCCGACCGAGGCCCTTAGTTTATTTTATCTGGGAGGTAAAATAAACTTGAGCACGCCGTCGTTCGGATGGGACTTTAAGCCATGGTCCCGAGCCTGTACGATGTCAGGTACTCGTTAAAGACCCCTACCCTAGGTGAATAAAAATTTAGGGTAGGCAAAATTTAGGACTCCCACAGGAGAGTCGGGCTCATGTCCACCAGACTAAAGAGCGCTCTGGTAGTAGGCGATCCGACCTCGAAGTAAAAGCCCGGGCATGAGTCATAATAATTGTTAAGATTTTTTTTTGTTAAGTTCCTCGGTGAATCATGTGCAATATACTTCCCCCACGCGAGGTTGTACCACCTCTCTATTTCAGTGAGGTGCTCCTGGAGGATGAGTGAGGCTACAGCAGGATCAGGATTGGTGGAAAGGATTGCTGTGTCGTCAGCGTAAGTCGTCAGTAATGTCTGAGGATGGATAGGAATGTCGGCAGACAATGAAAATTAGTCATTTCATTTCTTAATTTTTTTTTTCTTTTTATTTAATAGTGTAATGAGGACCATTACAGTATATATTTGATTGAAAATCAATTGGCATCAAGGAAATATAAAATTTTCATGAAAACTCTGACCGATTACATAACTTCCCCAATACATCGAATAGCTGGTGAAGTAATATGACATGTTGGTCAATATATATTAATATATGAGAAAAATTATTTATTGTATAATTTATATATATTAATGTTGTCTAGTTTACAAGTTTGTTGAAGAAAATAACAGTAAAGGTTGGGGAGCGGTCTTAAAAAAATGAATAATTCAGAAGCTTAAAATGATGAAATATTAAAATGTAAAATAAGTATAAACATAAAGACATTACTATCATTTAAATTTAATGAAAACAGACATTAATATGATAACTTTATGTACCTTTTTATTTACTTCTTTTATTGCAGTTGTCTTTCCCTCTTGGTGCAACATACAACAAGCTCTCACGGTGGATTTCATTACTAGTGATTCATTCAAAGTGCCCCCCCTCCCCTTCTCCCTTTTAAATATACGGAATGTTAAATATATTATGATTCAATTGAATTTATCAGCTGCTACATATAAAATTTTATCAAACTTGATTCAGTGGTTTTGCGCCAACAGCCATGAGTCGCTCGTTTACCCCATACGTTTTCAGTTAACCTTACCAGTGTTTATCCTCTCTCTTCTCTTGTAATTGGCTAACGGAGAAAAGCTGGAGGGGAAGGATTGGGAAGAGCCATAAGCAGGGTCTACTTTCCCAATGTTTATCTAGAGAAACTGATAACAATTTGAACCTTACCAGTGTTTATCCTCTCTCTTCTCTTGTAATTGCCTAACAGAGAAGGGCTAGAGGGAAGGGCCAGAAGCAGGGTCTACTTTCCCACTGTTTATCTAGAGAAAGTGATAACAATTTGGACCTTACCATTGTTTATCCTCTCTCTTCTCTTGTAATGCCTAACGGAGAAGGGCTAGAGGGAAGAGCCATAAGCAGGGTCTACTTTCCCACTGTTTATCTAGAGAAACTGATAACAATTTGAACCTTACCAGTGTTTATCCTTTCTCTTCTCTTGTAATGCCTAACGGAGAAGGGCTAGAGGGAAGAGCCAGAAGCAGGGTTTACTTTCCTACTGTTTATCTAGAGAAAGTGATAACAATTTGGACCTTACCATAACAATTTGGACCTTACCATTGTTTATCCTCTCTCTTCTCTTGTAATGCCTAACGGAGAAGGGCTAGAGGGAAGGGCCAGAAGCAGGGTTTACTTTCCTACTTTTTATCTAGAGAAACTGATAACAATTTGAACCTTATCAGTGTTTACCCTCTCTCTTCTCTTGTAATTGCCTAACGGAGAAGGGCTAGAGGGAAGGGCCAGAAGCAGGGTTTACTTTCCTACTGTTTATCCAGAGAAACTGATAACAATTTGGACCTTACCATTGTTTATTCTCTCTCTTCTCTTGTAAAAGCCTAAAGGAGAAGGGCTGGAGGGGAAGGAGGAAATGGGGACAGCCATGAGCACCTACTTCTAATAATTTGCACCTTACCATTGTTTATCCTCTCTCTTCTCTTGTAATAGCCTAAAAGAGATGAGGTGGAGGGGATGGAGTGGGTGCAGTCATGTCCGGGCTACATTCCCACTATTTAACTCTCGTTGTTCTCTAGCACTGATTATCCACAAATCTCTTTAGAAAAGAAAATCCTTGAGCCTTGTTATCATATACTCGTACAGTAACCACTGCATGGCTCCTTACACATATAGCCTTATCTTATCCAGAAAGGATTTAAAAAGAACTCTAAGCCTACCAAGGAAACTGATCAAAAAAGCAGAGGGGTGAAGAAGGAAGGATTGGGTTCTGAGGGTGACTGGTCCTTGACCAGGGTTCATAAGGGATGATTTAGGAAGGTGTGGGTTCTCCCCAGTCGTCTATCGATCCCAGCCGGCCCTTCCCCTGGTAAACAAACCAGCTTACATTGTCTCCAGGATTCTCTCTCCAAATCTAGGACGAGCGGTTTCTAAACTACATTCATTGATAGGTTCAGCCATAACTAGAATCTCATAGAACATAGAATAGTACAATGAGAAGAAAATATATCAAATCAAATTAAAACATTGTATAATGTAGTGTCTGCCTCTGCTCACACTGCAGGTAAAAATAAATAAAAAAAGTAGTATGTCGTCTTTCGGAGGGTACGTTAAGGGATGGTCCCGAGCTTATGCAATGTCATGAAACACCCCCGGGTATTAGGGCCCTCTCAGGTCAAATCCCAGGCATGAGTCGCAGAAAACAAAAATCATATCTTATAGATTGTTAAATTAAAATATAGTCAGACCAGATTTTATTATATTGTGCTAGTCGGCTTTAGAAGTTGCCCTAATCATCAGGCTGTCTCATAAAATATTTTTAACAAACTATTTAAAAATTGAAAGAGAACGACTTTTCATCTTTTTCAGTTGTTCAACCAGAGACGAGGAAGGGGAAAAGAGAGTAGGTAATGAGAAAGCGTGGTCGGTATAAGAAAGTTCTATAATGAACTTCGTAATGGTCACATCACAAATATTTTTTCGAAATGATTTTTTTATGAAATAGAGAATATTTCAAACAGAGATTTATTTTATTTATTTGTATGGTTGAACAACTAGAAAGGTTGAAAAGTCGTGCTCTCCTGTAGAGGTGGTGTATTGTGGAGGGGGGGATGTGAGTCGGTCTCTGGAGATACCCTGCCATCAATCAGCCCTGGGATATTGATGGGTTTGTGTGGGAAGATTCTGGAGAGACCAGCACACTTTGGGATCTTCTCCCTTATCTCTCACACAAATACCTTACATCACCACCATCCTACAGAGCAACTCTCTAACCTCAGCTCAATACTGTCAATACTCTCAATATCAAGGCTAAAGTTCAACATAGAAATTAGTGTATCAGTTTAAAAATTTTAATTTTTTTAAAAATAAATTTCCAAATGTACCGAGCAAACGATAGCGAATGTGAAAGATTCATAGGAGAAAAAAATGAAATGCACAAAAATAATGAACAGGGAAATCTACCTTTCTGTCATCTATACCTCTCTGTTATTCTATAATGAATTATTCCTTAAGGACATCAAAATGGTATATATTTACAGCAATAAAATAAAAAGGTATTGTGCCGACTGCTGATATCAGTTGGCCATCATCACGAACCTTGCTTTCTGACTTCTCTCATCAGTAACCAAGACTACTCGGATAAAGAATGCTTCTGGGTGGGTTTGTGTTCGAAGGTTACGTTTCTGTCATCCACGTTATTTGTAAGGAGATTATTCCTAAATGGTATTAAAATGGTCTACGTTAACGGAAATAAAGACCCCTTTCCTAGATGAATAAGAATTTAGGATAGCCAAAGTTTAGTACAATGACGAAAGAGCGCTGTGGTAGTATGTGATATTCTTAGTTAAAGCACTGCCATGAGTCACAATAACTTACTATCAAACCGACGAACGAGAGGAATACGAAAGAACTCTAGTGAACAAATGAAGAAAGTGGAGGTATCCGAAGATGATGGTTTGGTTGCCAATATTGGATCAGATACTCTCAATATCAAGGCTAATGTTCAACATAAAAATTAGTGTATCAGTTTAAAGATCTTTATTGTTTTAAAAATAAATTTCCAAATGTACCGACCAAATGAATGTGAAAGATTCATAGGGAAAAAACATAAAATGCACAAAAATAATAAACAGATTAATCTACATTTCTGTCATCCTCGTTATTCTATAATGAATTATTCCTCAAGGACATAAAATTGGTATATATTTACAGCAATATAATATAAAGGTATGGTGCTGACTGCTGCTAACAGTTGGCCATCATCACGAACTTTTGTGACTGCTCTCTCCAGGCATTATCTATAACCATTACTCGGATAAAGAATGCTTCTGGGTGGGTTTGTGTTCGAAAGTTACGTTTCTGTCATCCACGTTATTCGTAAGTGGATTAATCCTTAAGGGTATTAAAATGGTCTGTTTGAACAGCGACCCTTTCTGTTCCCCAACTTCCCTTCAACCGAATGTGTTGTTCTTATGGAATTTTGAATTTACATATGAAATTTTATGTCAATACATTCATTAAAACTGTATTTGTTGAAGTTTATTTGATTTGCCTCCCTTCTACCTCCAAGTTTCCCCCTTCCCTTAGGCAGATTTGGCTGAATATCTATATATGTTGTCTTTTAAACTACACATATAAAATTTCTTGTCGATAACAATCTTTCTTCAGGTGTTATCATGATCACAGAGACGCTCGGACATACATTTATTTGTATAGGGAATTTTGTGTGAAAAATATTTTTAAAAAAATTTCTGTTTGTGGGTGAGTGTGTTGGTGAACTCGATAACTCCCGATTGATTGACACCTATTGATTTTCAGCCTAATCGTCCAAAGGAAAGGGGGGATTAGAAGTAGGGCTCATCTCAAAAAACCCAATAACTGCCGATCTAGTGAATATTGACATGAAATTTAATATGACTGAATTGATACCGTGCTGGGGAAGTCGATTGCCGGTGATTCACATCGAATTTCTAACCGATTACATAACAAATATAATCGTATAGCTGGAAAAGTAAAAAAAAAAAAAAAAAAAAAATAGATCTCTTTTCTTTCCAATTTTTATATCCAATTTAACAACTTTTTTTGGAAAAAAAAAAAAAAAAAAAGAATGCAGCAGACGTTGTACCCTTTTATCAAAGTCTTCAAATGAAGGGGGAAAAAGAGAGGAAAAAATAATAAAGAAGAAAGAATTCTTTTAGTAATCGGATTACACTGAATCCAATTTTTCACAACAGGCTCCGTGTTAGAGGTGCTGAGGAAGAGTTTCATTAAGCAAAATAAGGATTCCGGTCTTTTCTCGGTAATAAGTCAGTAGCCAAGATACGATAAAAGGAACTTCCGGGGCTTGGGGCTTGATATTGGGCCTTATAAGCCCCCAATTTATACAGTGCTTTCCTAAAGTAGTCATCCAATATCTGATCCAATATTGGCAATCAAACCATCATCTTCGGATACCTCCACTTTCTTCATTTGTTCACTAGAGTTCTTTCGTATTCCCCTCTCGTTCGTCGGTTAGATAGTTATTGTCACTCTTTGCAGTGTTTTAACTACGAATATCACGTACTACCAGAGCGCTTTTTCGTCACTGTACTAAATGTTGGCTATCCTAAATTCTTATTCATCTAGGAAAGGAGTCTTTATCTCAGTTTTAATACCATTTAGAAATAATCTCCTTACGAATAACGTTTCTTCCCTCCCCCTCCTTCAAAGTGTGCAATTTTAAATTTTATCGCCCAGACATAGAATGACTGCAACAATTTAATAAATATAACATAAATCGAAAAGTATTATCATGGGGATTTGAGGGGTATCGAGCTGAAGGACTTCTTATGTTTATTTAATTTAATTTATATTATTATTATTATCGTTTATTATTATTTAAATTTAATGTTCTCACTTGTAGTATATATTATAATTTTGTACATATACCATTATTATTAAGTATTTTGTTATCATGTGTATAATTTTCTTATTTTTTATTACATATATATTTTTTTATATATACATTTTTTTCCAATTGTATCATCAAATTTACTGATGGTCATATTACCGATTGTAAATATTCAAAATAAATAAATAAAAAATTTACATGGTCATAGTTTTAAGTTCGAAATTCCGTCTGTCATAAATATGAGCTGATATAGAAAGAATTTAACAATATAGTTAGAGTTAGACTACGAGAGTGAGGGTTATAGACTCCCGGGGGCACAGCCCGCAGTTTTCGTGGTTAGCTTTGTAGACTTTTTGTTATTAATTTGGGAGACTCGGACCTCTAGAAGCTCCCACTGAGGTAACCACTGACTGTAAGTAATACTTAAGTTGACTTTGAGCAGCAAAAATGCACGCTGTGGTTTCTGTGCTTTTAGAATTAAATGACTCACAGCCAATATCGTGCATTTGCTGCTGCTGCGCTTTGCAGTTTTACTGCGCAGGTAAAATCAGCTTCAAGAGTATAAAGTATATCATAAATGAAGTTTTTGAGCGAGGAAATGAAATGATCGAATTCATATATATTTAAATAAATATATATATAATTAAAAAATATATAATTAAAATATGACTTGTTTTGTACATTACATTTAAATAACAGCTGATTGCTGATTTAGGTATCAGACGCACGCGAAATTTGAAGATCCTATTGGTAACTTGCAAGCAATACATTTTTAATAAAAACTATTTTTTTAGTTTATTGAATTTTTATCTTGGTACTTAGCTCTGACCAGGGCCCCCCCCCCCTTACCCACCCCTGGCTACGCCCCTGACAATATATTAAGTTATTAGAAGCCGGAATTATCCCCTAGGTAAGCAAGACTTTAGGACGAGTTTAGTGAGACTGTAATGCTCATGGTTTTGTTGAGTTGTTAAGGGCAAGTCAGGTTGAAGATAAAACCCATTAATTCCCTTAATATAAACAGAGAGCAGGTCTGTTCACATCGTCACAGGGACGCGACTTAAACCAGGTTTTATTAAAGGACCCAAGTCACCTTGAGGGCCAGTAAAGTTCAGTAATACTGGAGAACTTAGGTGACTTACTTAATTCCGTGAAAAGGAAAAAAGAACTTGAACTGGGAAGTATTCAGTTCAGGATAAAAATGAAGAAAAATATATTTTTAAGTATGGGGGGAAGTTGTGTAATCAGTCAGAAAATCGATTTGGGATTTACAATGAAATTTCATGTATTCAGGGTGTCGAGGTGTCGAAAAATGAAAGAAATAACATTTCTGTCTGTATACAGTATCGACAAGAAATTTTATATGTACTACTGAATAAAACACTTAGTCAAAAATTCCACAATAATTATATAATATACACAATATATTTCGCTGGTTAGAGTATTGTCAAGTGTACAGACTTATGACGAGGTAATATTTTGAAAAAAAAATCAAGATAGAGGGTGGGAGGGAGGGGGTTGGCGGGGAGGGGTAGGAGGGGAAGAGTGAGGGAGGGGGAAAGAACAGGAGGGGGCGGGGGGGAACTACCATACTATATCACAATTTAAACAGAAAAATAATTAAATAATATATCTCAATAATAACCTATTACCCGATTTAATTGTGATTAAGTTAATAGGTTATAATTGAGACATAATTAATAGGTTAATATTCAGATATAGTTAATATTGTGATGTAGGATTTAATTATTTTTCTGATTAAATTGTGATATAGTATGGTAGTTTACCCTTCCCTCACTCTTTCCCTCCTTATAATATTGTTATTAATATATAATAATAATAGGGCGTAATAATATATAATTAGAGAGCGCCGGTAGCTCAGTGGTATGCGTGCTTGTCTTCTGAGCTCAAGATCGTGGGTTCGAAACCCGACCTATCTGGGAGGTAAAATAAACTTAAGCACGCCGTCCTTCGGATGAGACGTTAAGTGATGGTCCCGAGCCTGTACGATGTCAGGCACTCCGTTAAAGACCCCTGCCCTAAGTGAATAAAAATTTAGTGTAGGCAAAATTTAGGACTCCCACAGTAGAGTCGGGCGCATGTCCACCAGCGTGACGAAAGAGCACTCTGGTAGTAGGTGATAGGACCTCTTAGTTAAAGCCCGGGCATGAGTCATAAAACCTAAACCTAACCGAATCTATAATAATAATATTAACTGCTGAAAATGTCGATCAATAAATAATATATTTGTTGTCATATTGTCACAACTAATAATATAATGTTTTTATCCATTTCAGGAGATACCGAACAGCTCATTTCATTTTTAAATTACAAACTTCTACAAATGTATATGTATCGAAGCATTTTAACAAACTATCGTCGACGGAGTATTCTCGCGGTATTTAGAGACACTACAATCACAGTTGTATATATCTTATTTTAGCTATCACAAACCTATAATTTCATGTATAAAGAAATTGAATTTGAAAGTTTAATTCTTCATACTACTTTTCTTATTATAACATTATAAAACAAATAATAATCACAATCAGTGTTTGACAGTAAATTTTTGAAACAAAAGCAGACGTTTACACATCAATTCTCGTGAATGTGTCACTCACACATTTTTTTTTATTAAATCCCCGATGAATTCACTACATTAATTTAGATTATTCATATTTTCACTGTCTGCCAATATACTGACACGTGAAGTTCCATTAAAACGTTTGTAACAAGCTGAGCCAACACTGGGTCACGGACCATTGAACTCTGTCTCATTACACATTCTCTCTTGGATAAAGTGCAGTCCGGGACATTCAGCGATGGGCCAGGTGGAGTGGCTAGTAGTCATGATTTACCATTCAGCTTATAAGAGCTCACTATCCAAAAAGCATTGGAAGCTACAACATAAGCTTCAAAGAGAACGCCGGTAGATCAGGGATAGCGTGCTTGCTCGCTGAAAAACCGGTAAAAAACCTTGAGCACAAACTGTCTTCGGAGAGGACGTTAAGCTTGTACGATGACAGGCACTCGTTCAAAACCTCTACCCAGAGTGAAAATTAAAAAATTAATTTGGTAACCAGCGTAACCACAGTTTAGAACTCCCATTGTAGTGTCGGGCTCGTGTCCACCAGAGAGACGAAAGAGCGCTAGGCGTTATGACCTCGGAGTTGAGCTCGAACATGAGTCACAACAACTAAATTAGCTTCAGAAATCTGAGCTTTTCTCAAATAATATATTTGTTCACTTTCTTTCACATAAAGCATATAATAATAAATTTATTTCCGTTAAACCAATACATGGTAATAGGATACGTCAAAAGAATTTATACATTAAGATAGCTTATATATTAGATTAGGTTAGGTTTTATGACTCATGCCCGGGCTTTAACTACGAGGTTATATCGCCTACTACCAGAGCGCTCTTTCGTCACTCTGGTGGACATGAGCCGACTCTACTGTGGGGGTACTAAAATTGGCCTACCCTAAATTTTTATTCATCTAGGGTAGGGGACTTTAACGAGTACCTGACATCGTACAGGCTCGGGACCATCGCTTAACGTCCCATCCGAAGGACGGCGTGCTTAAGTTTTTTTTTTACCTCCCAGATAAAATAAAACTAAAGGCCTCGGTCGGGCTACGAACCCACGCTCTTGAGCTGAGAAGTCAAGCACGCATACCACTGAGCTACCGGCGCCCCCTTTATAAATTAGATTTATATCTACTTGAGTCTAACTCACATATGATTAGTAGTAATAACAAAACTATTAAAAAAAGTAAAATGAGATTAATAAAAACTGAACAAATAAATACTTAAGAATATATGAGTATAAAAAAAAAAATTAATACATCGATACATTTATAATTACATGATAGATACATTTTTTAATTTAAAAAAAAATTAGGATAACTATTTTTCAAAAACTCTTCGGAAGTGTCTTTATCACAACGATGTTTCGGGATGCTCTTACGTCCCTTCATCAGGCCCCAATGTGCAAGATATAGAAAAGGAAAAGAAAAATATATATGTAAAAAATAATATATATATATATATATTAATCAATTATAAATAAATAAATAAAAAATATATAAATGAATAGAGGGCGCCACTAGCTCAGTGGTATGCGTGCTTGACTTCTGAGCTCAAGGTTGTGGGTTCGTAACCCGACCCGAAGTCCTTAGTTTATTTTATCTGGGAGGTAAAATAAACTTAAGCACGCCGTCCTTCGGATGGGACGTTAAGCGATGGTCCCGAGCCTGTACGATGTCAGGTACTCGTTAAAGACCCCTACCCTAGATGAATAAAAATTTAGGGTAGGCAAAATTTAGGGTAGGCAAAATTTAGGACTCCCACAGTAGAGTCGGGCTCATGTCCACCAGAGTGACGAAAGAGCGCTCTGGTAGTAGGCGATATGACCTCGTAGTTAAAGCCCGGGCATGAGTCATAAAACCTAACCTAACCTATAAATGAATAAATAAAAAATTATGAATGAATAAATAAAATAATAACGTATATTCAACTGACCTTAAGGTGTGTAGGGACTCCGCCCAAAAAATAAAAATGAAAGCTTTGAATCAAATATTGTTTTTGACCAATTTTTTGATTTTTGAACTTTATAACTATTAAAATAGTACAAAAATGCGACATATTTTTATTTTCTCAAGTTCCCCGAGTTTGAGTAGGGATGGAAGTCGATCCATCGTGTTGTGGTCGACCTCCGGTCGACTCATATTCCAAACCCTCTAGAACCTCAATCATTAAATCTCTTGTTGACCTTCATCTGTCGTAATGGTCTAATCATAAGTATAAGAGTTCGTCTAGAGATGGAAGCCGATCCATCGTGTTGTGGTCGACTCCGGTCGACTCATACATCACCCGGACCCTCTTGAACCCCCACCTATTGAATCGCCAGCCCGTCTTTCATCCTAGATATATACAAATCTACCTTATTGCTCCTGGAAGCCTTTCAACCTTGACGCTTTTATGATAAATGTAACAGCTTTGAAAAGATCCTTCAAGAGGCCCTCAAGCCTTCTTTGCTTCCACTCATCTTCTTTATTTAACAGCTTGGTTAAAGAAACCCTCTGCAGGTACTTTTGAAAACATGAAAATGTTGCCTATACTCATTTTCGATAAATAGCTTCTTTCTCTGGTGTCATCGTTTACACTTGAGTATTCATACTTTCATATAAGCTCTTATATCAAAAGAGTACATTCACATCTAAAAAATTCGTTGGTAAATCAAAGTTTAAATACTTCTTCAGCCTATCAACCGCTTGCGCGGTCCCTCATCTCACGGAAAATAGATAGGTGCCATAACGGTTTTGAATTTAAATATAAAATTCCATGTCAAAACATTTATTATAACGACAGTTATTAGTGTTTTTGCGTTAAGCCCTAATCACTCCTTCTCAACGACTGATTTGGCTAAAAACCAATAGATTACGTTCATAGAGGTTTCTGGATTAACGCATGAAATTTCGTGTCAATACATTCATTATACTGGGAGTTATCATGTTTCCAGTCACACATATTTTTTTGTTTACTTTTTGGAATCAGGCGGTCGGAAATCATCAAATTCTGAACATTTACATAAATTCTCTTATACTTGGTCTAGATTCCTTGACTAAGTATGTGTTGTGGCCATAACAGGATTTTGAGATGAGGTGTGATCTGTAAAGGTATAGGATAGTCCTTTAATGGCCCACGTCACAAGTTTTGTTTAAGTTTGCTTGATTTACCCGAAAACGTTAAGTCCTATCGAAAGGTTGGTATTTACGGGAAAGGAAAATAAAGAAAATGTTCCTTATAAAATTTCCAGGCCCTTATTTTATTTTATCTGGGAGGTAAAATAAACTTAAGCACGCCGTCCTTCGGATGGGACGTTAAGCGATGGTCCCGAGCCTGTAGGATGTCAGGTACTCGTTAAAGACCCCATATCCTAGGTGAATAAAAATTGAGGGTAGGCAAAATTTAGGACTCCCACAAAAGAGTCAGGCTCATGTCCACTAGAGTGACGAAAGAGAGCTCTGGTAGAAGGCGATATGACCTCGTAGTTAAAGCCCGGGTATGAGTCATAAAATCTAACCTAACCTAACAATTAAAGAACAAAACAATGTTCGTATATATACTTTTATACTTTGTATGTATTTACATTCATATATATATTTATTGTATGTACGATCACATTACTTTCATATACCCGATAACGCGAAAGGGCGCTGGTAGCTCAGAGGTAGCGGTAGTGGTTTGAAACTCGGCCGAGGCCGTTAAGTTTTTTATCAGGTAGGTGAAAAACTCTTGAGCACGCCATCCTTTGGATGGGATGTTGAGCCATGGTCCCGAGCCTGTGCGATGTCAGGTACTCGTTAAAGACCCCTATCCTAGGTGAATAAAAAATTTAGGGCAGGCAAAATTTAGGACTCCCACAGTAGAGTCGGGCTCATGTTTACCAGAACAACGAATGAGCGCTCTGGTAGTAGGCGATATGACCTCATAGTTGAAAGCCTGGTCATGAGTCATAATACGCGAATATGAAAATGAATAGAAGGGAGGTTGTAATAAGAAGGTTCTATAATGGCCATATCACATATTTTATTTTATATTATGTCTCTCGTATATGTATCATTTATCTTAATACCCTTGGGGGTGTGATTGGCGGGAAGAGGACGTGGCGGGGGAATTATGACGGAGGAATTTGGCGGGGTATTGATCAGCTTCAAGCGCTTAAGTTTAATCCTACCCCTAGAATATATAAAAGACTAAAGAAATAAAAAAACTGCTAAAATGATTCTGAAATAATTATTGAAAAAAGTTACAGGACCTTTATTATACCGACAAGTTTTGTATGGAGTGAGGGCGCCAGTAGCTCAGAGGCAGTGTGCTTGGTTACTGAGCTCAAAATGGCGAATTTGAAACCCAGCCCAAGCTCATAGATTTTTATCTGATAAGTGTAAAAACCTTGAGCATGCTGTCCTTCGGATGGGTAGTTAAGCGATGTTACCAAGCCTATACGATGATTGATACTCGTTAAATAGTGTTATGTCCAAAGTGATTAAAAATTTAGGATAAGAAAAATTTAGGACTCCCACAATGAATGATTTTAAGATGGGGAGGGATAAAGAGTGTAATCTGTAAAAGGAGGTATAAGATAGTCCCTTTATGGCCACGTCACAAGTTTTGTTTACGTTTGCTTGATTTACCCGAAAACGTTAAGTCCTATCGAAAGGTTGGTCTTTACGGAAAAGGAAAATAAAGAAAATGTTCCTTATAAAATTTCAGAGATTGAACCAATACGACCATAGTTGCAGCTTGTTTATATATATATAGAAGGGCGCCGGTAGCTCAGTGGTATGAATGCTTGCCTTCTGAGCTCAAGAACGTGAGTTCGAAACCCGACCGAGGCACTTAGTTTATTTTATCTGGGAGGTAAAATAAACTTAAGCATGCCGTCCTTCGGATGGGACATTAAGCGATGGTCCCGAGCCTGTACGATGTCAGGTACTCGTTAAAGACCCCTGCCCTAGATGAATAAAAAATTTAGGATAGGCAAAATTTAGGACTCTCACAGTTGAGTCGGGCTCATGTCCACCAGAGTGACATAGTGCGCTCTGGTAGTAGGCGATATGACCTCGTAGTTAAAGCCCGGGCATGAGTCTTAAAACCTAACCATTATATTTATAGAACCAATATGACCATAGTTACAGCGACCCAAATATTATACAATAAATTTCCATAGCACATATTTCTAAGTAATGTTTAAAATATTTTCGTGTCGATACATTCATTTTATCGGCAGATATTACAGTTTTTATGTTAGATCTCCCTCTTCCCTTTGGTCGATTAGTCTGAAAAACATTAGAGGATTTTGGACTCACATATAAAATTTCGTGTCGATATATTCATTCTATCGGGATTTATCGTCCTCACAGCAGACTTTTTTTTCCCTTATTTGGATTTTAAACGTCAGAAAACGTGAAATTCCGTTGAAAACTCAGCATTGAATTTTTAACTGATTGCATAACTTACCCTATACTTTGTATGCCTGGAAATGTAACAGCTACATCTCTGGAGAGACTTCACGATCTAGCATGGAGCGAGTATCTCTTGCTATCAGCCAGTTCCAACGACCTGGTCCTTCGTCCTACCATTCAGTCCAGCATACCAAACTAGCACAAAGTTATTATTTATAGTGGTTATTAACTAGATTTAACTACAAGGCATATGTAAACTTTGAAATGATCAATCGTAAATTAATTTAAACAAGATGAACTGTGATATGAGTTGAAACTTGTTTAGTAGATTCTAGACCATAAAATTCAGTGTACAGCCTTCACTGCAATAATTTGACTAGTAGCTAAGTAATAAAAAAATAATAAAATTATAAATAAAAACATTATGTTATACATGGTTTAATAATAAATAAAATAGTAAAATATATATTTTGTTTCATATCAGGTCTTTCTTATACCATCCCGAGATCACGCTCACCCCTCTCCTCATTTCATACTGGCCTGTCTATAAAAATGGACGGACAGACATCATCGCGAAAATGGTCAAAACGTATTCTTGAAGCATGAAATTCTGTTCAAAAATCGATCTCGGGTATGTAAAAAGTATATCAAACGACCGTTTGGGCTAAAATTCGATAGTTGACCTACTTAGGGGCTTCTGAATCCCCAATGTCGATATTTTTATTTTATCGGCAGTTAATGGCGTTAAGCCCCTCTCTGATCCTTCCCTTAGTCTCATTGCGCTAAAAATCGATAGGTGTCAAGAATTATTTTATGTTATCACAGACAGGATTTTTTTTTTCCTTCCCAAACTATATGAAGTACAATTGTATTTATTTATTTTTATTTTATTTTATTTATTATATTTTATGACAACAAACAATTCCTTTGGCTGTATGGTGAAATTTTTAGGTTAGGTTAGGTTTTTTGACTCATGCCCGGGCTTTAACTACCAGATCATATCGCCTACTACCAGAGCGCTCTTTCGTCACTCTGGTGGACATGAGCCTGACTCTACTGTGGGAGTCCTAAATTTTGCCTGCCCTAAATTTTTTATTCACCTAGGATAGGGGTCTTTAACGACTCTTTTGCATGTAGAGAGAGTGAGTGAACCTAGCTATCCCCACCCCTTAGAGCTATGCCAGTTGTCCTTTAACCGCTGGGTCGGGTGAGTTAGTTTATAATTTTTATCTTGTTAAACTGTACCCTGATGCTTTAAGAGTTATTTATACTTTTCGTTATTTGTTTATTTTATTATTCTATCATAGATGAACCACTGATGATGAAGCTGTTGCGACATCAAAGAAAACGTCTTTTATTTCTATGAGAAATTTTATACCTATATCCAGATGATCCTTTTGATTGATCCTTGGATCAATCCAGTAGCTGGATTAACTTTCTCTCAGAATTCAGATGACAATATTGTTGGACCCCGGGCAACACAACAGGAGGAATAATACTCCTAGTATATATATGTATATATATGGGACGTTAAGCGATGGTCCCGTGCCTGTACGATGTCAGGTACTCATTAAAGACACCTACCCTAGGGGAATAAAAATTTAGGGCAAGCAAAATTTAGGACTCCCACAGTAGAGTCGGGCTCATGTCCACCAGAGTGAAAGAGCGCTCTGGTAGTAGGCAATATGACCTCTTAGTTAAAGCCCGGGCATGAGTCATAAAACCTAACCTAACCTATATATATACATATTTGTATGGGAAAGAAGTTGAACCTTACGAGAAACCGCACAATTACATTCTCTGTATAGAAAAAGGTGATATGTATAAGATAAACGTTGGTTTCAAGTATAACACACTAGACTTAAACTTTACGGAAGAGAGAGCCTGTTATGTAGACTTCTACTTAGAGAACAGATTCAAACTTCCTTCAAAGGACAGAGGACTTATCTACAACCAACTTCTTAAACCAATATGGACTTAGGGCGTAAGGGGAACTTTCACGCAGGAACAAACCTAACCACTTTGGAAATCGTATACCTAGTGAAAAAAAGTCATTCAATCATTGACAATATACTTCCTCTATACGAATTAATCGATTTTTCCCCTATAAATCATTGTTTTGGGCTAAAAAAACAATAATATTATTTAACAAATAAAAAGAAGAATTTATTATAACGCATTTACAGAGGTACAATTATACAAAAAGGTTCCTTAACCATTACCCTTTTACACTAAATAAAAATCAAAAATAATCAGTTAAATTAAAAACAATGCTACTGCTTAAGAGTAAATTTAAAAAACTCTTAAAGAAAAAAAAATACGAATACAAAGTAACTGAAATTAATAGAAAATAAATTAATAAACATTCAAAAACTGAGATTATAATTTCAAATCGTGAACGGATATTTAGCGTTCGTAAGAAACACGGTACCTAAAGTACTGGTACCTCCAAAATACCTAATAGCCACGACGTGTTTTCGAGCCCTCGATTTTGAGCTCAGAAGACTTGAACGCTACCCTCGAGCTACCGGCGCCCTAAAGCCTTTTTTTTTTTTTTTTTTTTTTGCGGAATATCACATATCCTATGTCACTCGGAATATTACAACGAAACAGATGACGTATAAATCATTAAAGCCGTTTAGTATCTCCGAGGGAACAAAAAATATAAAAACATACAAAATTGTAAAAAAAAAATTCGCTCCCAGCGTTCAGCAGTCTGCTAATTAAACAGAATTATCTTTTATTAAGTGTATCATATTATTAATTCTAAGTAATAATACAATGTATTACGGTACCATCAAGAACAATGGAATAAATTCATTATCCAGTGAACAAATGTATAGGAGTAAATAAATAATTTTGACTAAATTAAAAAAAAATATTTTTAATTTATTTTAAATGTTTAAAATTTTGTAAAATTTACGTTAATACCAACTAATTAATAATAATAATAATAAGGGTTTATTATAACAGTCACATTTACAGAGATATAATTATACAATACTTATCCATTATCGTTATACACTAAATGGAAATCAAAAATAATCAGTTGAAGTAAAAACAATGCTTAAAGTAAATTTTAAAAAACTCTTAAAGAAAAAATAGAATAAAAAATACAAAGTAAATGAAATGAATAGAAAATAAATTAATAAACGTTCAAAGACAGAGATTATAATTTAAAATCGTGAACGGATATTTTTGTGTTTCCATCCCTGAGTTTTCCCTATTTTCTTTACCGATACGTTTTGATTTGTGTCAAACTTAAGTAAAAATTTTTTACTGATATTTATTATTTAGTTCAATAGGAGCTCAACATTTAGGTCTTCATGGATTTGGATGATGGAGATGTCCCTTGAGTAGCTACCGATATCGGCTGAAGGGAAGGGAGGGTTTACGGGAGGGGGCTCAATTCAAAAACGCTAATAACTGCCGATGATATGAATTTATCGACCCAAAATTTACTATGAGAATTGAGAGCTCCTATGTAAGTCAACTGTTGAATATTAGCGCAAACGGTCGGCTCGTTTTGGAGGGAGAGCGAAACATTAATTGATAATTTCGTTCTGGGGAAGTACAACTTTTTTTTTTTTACGGATATAAAATGAAATTTGAAAAAAACAAAAATACGAATGTAGATTAATGCTCTCAAAATGTTTATTCAACATAATTGAGAATCATTCTGAATGCATAAATAAAATAATTGATTTTAACAGTCAATGAACATTTAAAGTAAATTGACAAAATTTATTATTGAATTATTCAGATGTCTTCATTTATTTAACAGAGTGCAGTGTGTTTAAACGGCTATTTTTAAATTCAATATTTTTTTTTTAAGTTCAATACCTTTAAACGTTTAGTTAACAAGGTCTATTACAAGTGATATTTTAACTAAATTATTATTTTATTATAGCAATTTATATACTCAAAATATGTGATGTGGCCATTAAAGAACTTTCTTATACTCGAGAGAGTAATCTCTGCCTCATCTCAAATTCATTTCATTTTGCATTACTGGGTATAAGGAGAGGAATGAGTAGGAGTCATTATTGTACACCATAATCCTGAGAGTGACTTTATTATAGCGAGTAATACCAATATGAAATTATTTTGAGAAGGGGGAGAGAGTGATCTGTAAGGGTGGCCAACCACCCTTATAAGAAAGTTTGTAATGACCACATCACATATATATATTTTTTTCTTAATTTTTATAATTTTTCATAAAAATTGAACGTTAATTTAAACAATATTTTTAAATATTACCGATGCAAATCCCTTGTGCAGAACGAGTAAGATACTTAGAACTAATATTTGACGCGAAGCTAACATGGTCCCATCATGTCCAGCACCTAGTAGCGAAGACTCACGGAAGAATAACAAACTTGAAGTGTCTCCTCGACCACCGCTCACCCCTTGCTTTATCAGTAAAAAGACGTGCAGTGTGTTTAAAGATATTTGGTGCTGATACGTCCGATCTGGCAGTACGCTTGTAGCCTATGGGGTTCAGCTGCTAAAATCCACATAACCAGGATACAAACCACTCAAAATCGCGTCATGAGACTCATCACCGATGCACCGTGGTATGTTCGCAACGCAGTTCTACATGCTGATCTTGAAATACCGAAAGTAGCGGAGGTCCTCAAAGAATCCTACATCCGAATGCAGACAACAATGGCCAACCACCCAAATACACTGGTGCGGGAAATTGCTGAACACCCACCACCTTTACCACTGGAACGCAGACTTAAAAAGAAGCGACCGCATGATTTTCTTCTCATCAATTAATTTTTTTTCCCCCTATATTTTGTTAAATTTATCAAGTTTAAAGTTACTTGTTCAGGGCAATTAATGAATTGTACCTGAGTTCATATCTCATGTTAATTAGGCCATTGGCCTAGATATTATTGTCATCGACAGCCCAACTATAATATTCATGTATGGAATAATAAAGTTTACAATAATTATAAAAAAAAAAAAAAAAAAAATATTACCGAGGCGCTATAAATTTTATTATACTAATCCTATATAAAATATAAGGATCTATTAAGATTGGGAATTTATTAAGAAACATTTTTGGTGAGAACCAATTTTTCGTTAGGACTAAGCGTTTTCAGGTTTTTTGAGAACTGTTTTTTGCCATGGCCAGTAATGGAAAACGTACCTACTCATTTTACTGAAGAAAAACTGTTAAAAATTTTAAATGAGCATGATTCGGAAGACGACATGGAATATGTATGGGGCTCTGAGGAAGAAAAAGAAGATTCAGATTGTGAACAACCATCAACAAAGGTAATTGCAAGTGAAACTCCCATTACTTTAGCAGCAGGTTCTGAAGTACAGGAGGAGGTGGTACTTGATGTAAGTAGAGTAGATTTGAAAATCTTAGATTTGTTATCTATGCCTATTGCTGCTGTTGCTGATGAAGACATTGGTAATGCAGCTCAGTGTTTTTTTCTCATCACATCCCACCCTCACCACCATCACCACTAATATCAACTGAAGGATCGTCATCGGAGAGTGAAGACGTCCAAATACAGCAGACTACAAATGTATGGCTAACTACACCAACTCAAACAACAAAAATGAGGTACATGAAAAAAATTCAAATGAACGTTCCCATCCCTACCGATGCATTTGGTTTCTTTAGTTTATTCTCTTCAGAAAAATTTTTAGTATTTCTAAAAAATAAAATGAACGAATACGCGGTTCAGGTATACTTGTAAATAATACTTAGTAAATACCTAATCTCTCTTGAAAATATTTTCTTATGTACCCAATAAGTAGCAATTTTAATAATAATTACAATACCATTTTTACTTTATTTGTATTTGCAAAAATAAAACTATGTTAAATGTATAATAGGTAATTATGTACTTTATTCATCCCATTTTATATTTAACACACGTGTGTCATCGGGCTGCTGGGACCAAACAACGGGGAAGAAGGTCCCCTCCGGCCCATAACACACACGTGTGTGTCATGACCTTCATTGTGAGAAAATAGAGGCTGGTAACCCTACCGAGTCGTGAATGTTGAACATTGAACGTGTTAATCCAGGAGACGTTTAAAAATATGCTTTTCATAACGACATTTAAGGTCGGTAAAACATGTAATGTGGCCATAAAAGGATTATCTTATACCTCATTTTACAGATCACACTCTCTATCCCTCCCCATCTCAAAATCATAGTGAGAGTCCAAAATTTTGTTTAGTTCTAAATTTCTATTCACTTAGGGAAGGTCTTTATCTTGTAATTGACATCGTACAGGCTCGGGACCATAGCTTAAGGTTAAATGGCCCGTATTTTATTATGAATTTATTTCTACAGATGGCACCACTAGTAGCAGCAAAAGTATTAAAGGTACGGCTTAACTTTTTTTAAATATTTTTTTTTCCCTTTGTACTCAATATAAATGTAGAATTGATATGACCCTCGTTTTTTTTTTAATTGTAAATTCTGAATTTTATATTTTTTATGCATTTTTCTTTAATTTTTTACATGTTATTTTTTCATTTTTTTTATATTTACAGGTAGGGCACCGATAGTAGACAGTTCAAATCATTTTTCAGATTCAAAATTGGATGAATAGATGAAACGGAAACAGAAAAATACGAAATGAAAGGTGGTTCTTGGTATTTGTTTTGATTCGAACGCAACACTAATCCCTTTTCTCTAGCGGCTTTGTTTACATCCTAAAGTTGTTCACATCCTGAGTACGTAAGAAATGCCGAGTACAACGGAAGTTTCGTCATTTGTACCTTTATGGGAAAACATTTATGACGTCATAACAAAAAAACGTTCTTTAGCATATAGGCCAAGAAAGTAAAGGCCATTAAAAGGCTGTAGCGTGAAATAATTCGTGGAAAGCTCGAAACGGTTTTAATCTCTTCATTTACATGTGAAAAGAGTTTTTTTAAATTTGCGCCAATTTTCTGCTTGAGCTCTAGATGGGGTGTCTCAAAAACCTTGAAACTTTCGGACTTTTTTCGGTTTTTTGCGAATAACTCACAAACAACGCATTTCTCAGGAAATTTTATTCTGTCATAAATTAATGTTCATAAAATGAGTTAATAGTTGTTGAAATTACATGCAGAGGTATAGATAATATGTGAGTTCAAATAACGACCATTTATTTAATTTCTAGCAAAAATTGCATTTTTTTGGTTTTCATCATCATTTTCGTTATGCAAAATGCATTTTATGAAAAATATAATTTATTTGGATGTTGTACAGCATCAAGTTTTGAAGTCAACACAATGCAGTGGGGCTTATGGAGCAACGACCTTAAAATACCGGAAAAATGTTCAATCCGGACCCTCAGTACATATTTAGTATTTTACTGTTTCCGTTTCATGTGTTCATACAATTTTGATTTTGAAAAAAGATTTGAACTCTTTGAACCGTCTACTTTCGTCACTCTACCTGTAATTTGAAAAAAAAATAAAAAAATAACATGTAAAAAAAAATAAAAAATAATATTAGGAATTTTAAATTTTTCAAAAAAAAAAAAAACGGAGTGTCATATCAATTCTACATTAATTTGGAGTACAAAGGAAAAAAAAAAAATTTATAAGTTAAGCCGTTTAACCAAAATACCTTTCATTAAATTTAGAGCGCAACGTCGTGGCCGAGCTGAGAACTAAAACAGGAACCTTTAACCTTAACGTCACATCCAAAGAACAGCGTGCTTAAGTTTATTTTACCTCCCAGATAAAATAACCGGGATTTTGAACCGGCGCCCTCTCGGTTCGTAACAATATGTTTATCAACAATTTATACTCAACATCCCCCTCAAAAAAATAAATAGGTATATAAAAAAACCTAGACATTTCTGTGCCTTATTACCAAATTCATATTTTCATGGGGTTGATTTGAAAAATCAGTAAAAACGTGGTATGGGGTGGTCGGCTGCAGTCGGTGTTGCGGTAGGAGACCCCCCCGTCACGAGCTCTGAATCCTCAATGAGACTCGTCCAACCACTGGTAACCACTATGAATAATAATAGACTTTTAGAAACAGTCCACCCCTCCCCCCCTCCTCCAAAATCTACACCACGGAAACTCAACTCAGGGGGCCGTAGAAATAATCTCAGAGATCCTTCCTCTCAGGTCTCAAATGAGACCTACTTCTGAAACTGAGAGCTGTAAAATTTAATTAGAAGTTTACCTTAGGGAACGGCGAGCAATGGAGAGAATATGGATTTAATTTATATAGTTACATGTACAATAACTACTTTCAAAGTACAATATAGTACAAGCAGTAATGAAACTTTAATGTCACATATGTGGCTTCAACCAACAACTAAAATGATATCATAAAATAATTAATAAAAAATATATGTGATATAGAATGAACGTATCGACACGAAATTTTATATGTGAATTCAGCACTACCTCTACCAAATGTTTTAATTCCAGTCCTCTGTTCTCCAGAGGCACACTAGATCCCGTCCTTCAGACCTCTTCATCCCCTCCCATCGCTGCTCGGCCTTCGTACTTGATGATGGGCACTCCATCGACTGACGGAAATAGGATACCTTGCTCCTTACTTGGATATGGTGGTGATTTGGGTGGTGATGATTTGGTGATACTTTCAAAGGTGTTCGTGGTGTTAGGTTAGGTTAAGTTTTATGACTCATGCCCGGGCTTTTAACTACGAGGTCATATCGCCTACTACCAGAGCGCTCTTTCGTCACTCTGGTGGACATGAGCCCGACTCTACTGTGGGAGTCGTAAATTTTGCCTACCCTAAATTTTTATTCATCTAGGGTAGGGGTCTTTAACGAGTACCTGACATCGTACAGGCTCGGGACCATCGCTTAACGTCCCATCCGAAGGACGACGTGCTTAAGTTTATTTTACCTCCCAGATAAAATAAACTAAAGGCCTCGGTCGGGCTACGAACCCACCACCTTGAGCTCAGAAGTCAAGCACACATACCACTGAGCTACCGGCGCCCTGTTCGTGGTGTTGTTGGCCGTTGATGATGTCATAATAATAACTTTTTGTAGAGGTCGGTGAAGTTAATCCATTTGCCTTAACATTAGATAATTGTGTAGAAAGAGAGTTTTTTTTTTTAGTATTTTTAATTTTAAGTATTTTTTCACAAGAATATAATATTTGAATCTACTCTTGTCAAAATCTTTGGAACATATGTGTATTCAATTATTGATTACTATTTATTTATAATTTAAAACAATATTTTTTTTGTATTATCACAAGTCAAATAGAAACTTATAGAAATATCTTCAATAAAACAATGTAAAGGAATGAAGGTTTACTACAATTCAGAGAGAGTATTGTTCAATTATCTGAGTTGGTTGGAATAACAGTTCAGAATAACGTTGTCTGGTTGCAGGATAAGGTGGTAAGTTAATGTGAAGCTAAAGTAAACATGTGATTGTTTGAGACAGAACATCAGAGAGGCAATATAAACTGGCAGAGGGACATGTATACGTTTGATCTTGGCCACCTCTGGTCGTCAGAACAGGATGTCATAATGAGTTCAGCGTGCTCATATCTTGCACATTTTCTACTCATAAAATTTTTTTTAAAATTCGTTGTCTCAAAATACTCTACAGACTTCTAAATAGACGATCAAAATTAGACATGACACAAAAATGGAACTGTTACACTTACTTACTGAGACCATTATGGACATACGGATCACAGATATACGGTTCAGCAAAAACATCCAACATCAAACGAATTCAGGCGTTTCAGTCAAAAACCCTCAGACTGATAACACAGTACCCCCCCATACATAAACAACAGAACACTTCATAACGATCTTATGATACACACAGTACCCAACACAATACAAACTACTTACATACGGTTTTTTAGAAAACTTTACACACATACAAACCCAGAAATACGTACTTTATCTTCACAACACTTACCACAAAACCCCTCACGACGGTTCAAGAGAAGATGGAACCGCGACTTCCTGCCACTTTGAAACCTATTCTTCTTAATATTTCTTTCTTTATTTATTTTTATTATTTTTTTATGTTCTTGTCCTAATAATTAAGATAAATTTTCGTCCCGAGGACTTACCACTGGGTGGCCTTTCTCTCACATGCCATTCACGCCAACATATCAATACCATCATAGATGCTGGTTGTTGCACCCTAGCAACAGTTGCATCTTTATAAATAAAAGACAAAAAAAAAAAAATTCGTTGCCACGCGATACAAATTAAACATTAAGTTCGAAACCCGACCGAAGCCCTTAGTTTATTTTATCTGGGAGGTAAAATAAACTTAAGCACGCCATCCTTTGGATGGGACGTGTCAGTTAAAGACCCCTACCCTAGGTGAATAAAAATTTAGGGTAGGCAAAATTTAGGACTCCCACAGTAGAGTCGGGCTCATGTCCACCAGAGTGACGAAAGAGCTCTCTGGTAGTAGTTGATATAACCTCATAGTTAAAGCCCGGGCATAAGTCATTAAAATTAACCTAACCTACGGAGATTTATTTATCATTCTGTGAGCTGCTATAACTTTGGTCGTATTGTTCCCATCTTAAATTTAAGGTAATATTAGATAAAAAATATTTCATTATAATTTTTTGATTGGACTAACCGTTTTTGAGTTGATCAGGGAAACGTCATATATATGTCTCATGACAACATTTCGTATTGCATATAAAATATGTGTTTTAGTATTTTCTCAACTTTTACTTCAAATGATTTTTGATTAGGTCATAAATATAAACGGTATCTTATAAAGTAAAGTGGTCACAATTTTTGAGAAATTTATTTCGATTCGCCAAGAAATATTCTGGAGAAGAGAGAAGTAGGGGAGAAAAGTGCTTTTCGGCACAAGGATAATGCTCAAGATGGCGGCCGTTCTCAAATAGGGACAGAAGTAGGGAATCACTTGTTCAGTATTCTTTTTGATTGTAGGGGCAACCGCCTCACGTTCCCAACGTCCCATTTCACCCACTTCCAATCGCCCTCCTTATCCCTACTTTTGGATGGGCTAGGGCTAGATATGGCTAATATAAGTGGAAGTAAGCGAGGGGCGGTATCATAGGACATAGGGTGATGCCGTAGAGCGAGAGGGTTTGAGCTAAAGAAAAGGATACAGGGACGAAAGGATGGGAGAGATGAGGGATGTTCTAGTATTACTATAGTATAGGACATATAGTAGAAAGTGCTGGTTGGGAGGGAGGATGAGTGAAGGGTGAACGGGAAGAGAGATATATATTAAGCTAAACAAAACACTGTTTATTTTACCTGAAACATTATACAACGAAGCCATCTCTATTGTACAACATAAGAATATCTGTATATTGTACTTTATAATATTCATATAAACATTCAATTTAAATATATAAATCCATACAACTAATTGATATTATCTTTCATTTCCCCTCAGAATTACTGCTTTCCTTCTATTCCCAGCCTGGGCTCCTGCTGACTCCTGAAGTGGAGTATCTGGTCGGCCATTGGCCCTCACTCCGTTGCCCATTATCCTGACAATATAAGTCTGTTATCCCAAGACGTCTACAATAGTGTAGAGTCACTCTTAGACCGCTTCAGAGATGGCTCCCGGTAGATGTAAGAAAATAATGTAAATTATTTGTTCTCGTAAATTCTATTGTTAACCCAGTAAGATAATTTAAAAACCTTTGGATTAGATTTAATATTTTTACCAAATTTAGAAAAACAATATGGCACCTCTTTAGAAATCCAAATGAAAAGTTGGTTAATTTAATTTCCCTGAAGAAGAGAATTTTTCAAACCTGAAAGGATACATTCATCGTTCCACAAAACCCTTCCAGCATTCGCTCTTCTAAAATACTTCCTCGAAACGTTGAGTCCATTGTGATGTATAAAAAATACACAAATTTAAATTATTAATATTAAAAAATTAATTTTTCAATAAAATCCAAGAAGCAACTGAATTAGTAAATAAATAATACGAATGCATTTTCTTTTAAAACAAATGAGTAGAAAACAAAACACGGCCATCAGCAGTTTTTGAATTAGTGTAGAGGAGAGAATGGTGTGTGGTCTGGGTTGAGGTGTGAAGGTGGACAGAGCGTTGTTGTTTAGGCTTAAGATGTGTTGAACTAAGTAGGTGTGAATTAACAATAAAATTGATCCGCAAAGAAGGTACCTACTGTTATTTATTTATAATTACAAAATATATATGCCCCCAAAAAAATATATAACTTAAATTTGTAGAATGGCCAAAATATAAAACAAAAAAAAAGATTGAAATAGTTTCAAGAATTTAGTTTTTAATATTTTTCTTTTGATTTTTGTTTCAATGTTTAGTTTTTAATTTTATAATGTAAATGTGAGAAAATAAACTCAATTATTTTTTTTTTTTTTTTTGTATTTATTTATTTAAAGCCACAACTATGCAAAAAAAAAATGCACAACCAGCGGCTGGGCTGACAGGTAGGTACTATACAAAAATAATAAAAATAAAATAAAATAATAAAAATAAATATGACATGAAAGGCTTGAGAGAGGAAAAACACCCAGCGGTGAGCCCTCATGACATCACTTCATACCAGGAGATCTCTATGCCAAACTCTCTTTAATCTTCTTGGGGGATTGTGGGGTAAAGTACTTAGGATTTTGCGAACTTCTGGATTGGTGTGTAAGTAAATTTTGGAGTAGAAACGTTGGTATAAATGTTTAATGCTAGTGTCTATGGGTGTGATGTTCAAGTCGCGGTGTAAAGTCTTGTTGCTAACGTATGGTGGGCATTGCGTAATCAGTCGGAGAGTCTTGGATTGAAATATCTGTATTCTTTTGATGTTTGAAGTCTTGGCTGTACCATATATTTGTAAGCCATAGGTCCAGAGAGGTCGGAGAAGATAAGTATAACAATTTAATTTTTGTCGAGTAGATAATTTAGAACGCCTATTCAAAATACTGTACAATAGTCTAAGTCGCCGGTCTAGTGTGAGTCGTGTCGTCCGAGTGTGAGGGTTCCAAGTCAGCCTTCTATCGAGGGTTAATCCTAAATATTTTACGGAAGAGGTATGGGGTAATGGCTGGTTTTCAAGGAATACTGGGGGACAGTCACCACGGCGGAGAGCGAATGTTATGTGTTGACATTTTGTGGTGTTAAATTTAATTTTCCAAGATTTACTCCAAACTTCAATTTTGTTGAGGTGTTGCTGTAGTATGAGTGAAGTGGTGTGAGGATCTGCGTGAGAGGCTAAAATGGCGGTGTCATCTGCGTATGTGGCTGTTAATGTGAGAGGGTCGGTGGGTAAGTCGAAGGTGTACATGGAGTATAATAGGGGGGCTAATATTGAGCCCTGAGGCACGCCGGCCAGTATGGGGTGGCAGGAGGAAATAGCTGAGCCCTGACGGACGGCGAAATACCTATCCGTTAAGTATGACTGGAGAATAAGATAATATGTATGGGGTAGGAGGGGTTTAAGTTTATATAGAAGTCCCGCGTGCCAGACCCGATCAAAAGCCTGAGATATATCCAGGAATGCCCCGGCTGCATAGAGTTTTCGCTCTAATGCAGACGCTGTGTAGTCGACAACTCTGTGCAGTTGGTGGGTGGTGGAGTGAAAAGAACGAAACCCAAACTGGTGATCGGGAAGATGAAGTGAAAGGATAGAAATGAGGCGTTTATAGAAAAGTTTTTCAAAGATCTTGGAAAGAAAAGAGAGAAGACTGATAGGTCGAAAGGAAGAAGGGTCATGCTCAGGTTTGTTTGGTTTTGGGATCATGGTGATAACAGAGTACTTCCACTGAATGGGAAAGTATGTTGTACGAAGTATGGAATTGCACAGAGTTGTCAGAAATACAACAGCTTTCCGAGGCAGCCGCTGGAGAATCTCCGCTGTTATCAGGTCATAGCCCGGGGACTTCCTTCTGGGGAGATTTTTAATTTCGTACTGAACTTCGGAGGGTGTGAAGGCTTTTGGTGGGAGGGAGATAGGAAGGGGTGTGTCTTTATTGTTTATCTAATTATTATTATTTCATTTGTTTAATTTTAGTAATTCAATTATTAATTACTAATTATTTTTATTATAAAAAAAAAAAAAAATACCACACCATCACTGACTAATCGGTACTATCTACTGTGAGGAGGGATGTTGTGGTCTTGAGATAGAGGGTTGCCCCTTCACTCAAAAGGAATACTAACCCTTTTGTGTCTACCATCTTGAGCATCATCCCTACGCCAAAACGCTCCTTTCTCTCCTACTGTAAGCACTAGGCGCTCCCATCTCAACTTCTATTTGCTTTCTCCTTTATCATAGAATAGGTCTATCATAACAAAGCTTTTTGTGGCGAATGTTTAAAAGTTTAGAAAAGAAAATAAACCTTCAACTTCACAAGAAGTTTGAAAAAAAGTGTGTAGTTTGGACTGATGTGAGTGAGTGAGGAATCCTTCATAAAGGATTTACAGGAGAAAATGGACGAAGGGACAAGTTGGTCCCTGAATCATGATGACTAAGTCACAGGAGAGAGATTGTGGACACCAGAACCCTTCTATATTTGATGACATGTTCAACTTGGGAGGACAGAGACTAGACGGAAGCCAGAGGAAACGCTTGCTCACAGAGTAGCGGTTTGGAAGTAAACCCAAACTGAAGAAAAAGGGATGTAACAAATGTCATAGTTGACTTCCTCCCTGAACTTACTTATATGGCTGCCATAATGTCAAACTCAAAAATGGAAAGAGACAGGGAGGAAGTGTTAATTGACAAGCAACGTGACCAACGTTGTTGCCATTTTTCCACAATCCAATTCTGGACGATATCCTTGCAGCGTACTGGTCTGGACTGTCCGTGCATCTCTTCCTCTAGGGCTAAGCGTAAGGGCTCATCAATATCTGCTCCTAAGGGCATGTTGCGTCTACAGAAATACGAAGCGACAGCCACATCCAAGATCAAGTCAATGGAGGTGGCGCCCGCTAGTACCTCTTGCGCAGTCTTAGATAGTTCGATAGGCCCTTATAACTCTTAAGTGGGCTGCTCTCTGGGCTTGCGAGGATATATATAATAAAACATGTTTTTTGCCGGCTTTTTGAATAAAGCTTTCATGATATAAGCCATGAATAAAAATAAAACAAAAAAAAATATAGAGAGGGGATAAAACGGTCTGCCCTCACGTCCACTGTGCGCCAGTAGCTCAAAGTTAATGTGCTTGCCTACTGAGCTCAAAAACACATTTTTATTGAATGTTAAGTCCTCCTTTCCATTGAATGTTAAGCAATGATTGTAGGAAATCAATAACTGAAAAATAAAAAAGTGTAATAACATTTTTTTTTTTGGAACCGACTCACAATTTCCGAATTTCAACCATAGTGAAAACATGCAAGAGTTTTTCACTACATTAGAACTTCCTGAAAAAGGAAAAACAAGTTTTGTGGCTTATCAAGGAGAGCTAAGGTTCTGCTTCTTTTACAAAAATTAGAATACTAAATTACCAAGTAAAAAATGCTAAGTAGAAGGTATGCAATCGCCTAAAATTTTTTGGGTGGCTTTCAGAATGTAAAATTTCCAATAAACAACTTTATGCATTGAATTTAATTAATTTATGCACTATTCTGGCAAAATAAACAATATAGTTTATTCACTTAGCTTCTCCTGATTCAGACATATTAGCTAAGGTTTGAAAAATAAATGAACTGCACTGTACCACTGTCAGAATGTAACTGATATGAAAAGATGACGTGTCGTTCCTATGTTTACATGCCGGCTTTGCTCACTTATTGTAAACAACGGAGGCCCACCTCTTGGGTTCAATGTCTACAACTAGTCTACTTCCAATAACAATTGTTCCCATCTTTCCAGTGAGTGTTTCATAATTTGAAGTTGGTGAATTGCCCCACTGCGTGACTCTATCTTACTATTTTTCAATGGAGGTTCGATTATATGAACAAGTTATTGTAATTAATGAAAACTGACATTATTGCAGAGATATTGTGAAATAATTCAAATGGACTTGAAAAATAAAATAAAACTTGTTTATTTGATATATTGTCTAATTTCACTAACTATATACATATACATGGGAGTACTTTCGGTATTTCTACCATCCTCAGCCAAAAGCATAGTCTTATCTCTTATGCTTTTGGCTGAGGATGGTAGAAATACCGAAAGTACTCCCATGTATATGTATATAGTTAGTGAAATTAGACAATATATCAAATAAACAAGTTTTATTTTATTTTTCAAGTCCATTATTGTAATTAGATACGTCCTCAATTAGTTCCGTTAATCGATGCTCTACTGTGTATGACAGTATGTTTGGAAAACCAATATTCAGTTAGATGATTGTGAAAACGTACAGAAAGTTTCGAAATTGTGTATGAAGAGAAGAAAGTACTTGATGGTAGGCAACCTTGTGGATGTTATCACAGAGTTGATAAGTTGTTTTGGTTTTTTTTCTTTTTCTGTGTGAAGAAAAAGCCAAGAGTGAAAGAGAGGAAGCAATTGGGAGGACGAAGAAGGAAAGAGTGACGTATAAAACAGAACTAGGAAGTCAGGTCACGTAAACAGTTTTCAGTTTCTCGTTCTGCCTCACCTCCAAACAGTTCCTAAATCCATCCTAATCGAACCAGACCCATCTTTAGGATCTAACTTGGGAGAGGGGAAGGCAGTCAACAACGTTGTGTAACCCAGGAGACCTCAAAACAGTCAACAGTCACGTGAGACCTGGCAAAAGTCAAAACAGACAACCTAATGAAGGAGGTAAACCTCAAAACAATCAGATAGACCTCAAGTAACACAACAATGTTTGACATATTTGACAGGTGAACGTTAACACTAAGGTAAAAGCGATAATCAGCAAAGATACCATTCTTATAATTTGTGAACGTATCTCAAAACAGCATCTTTAGTCTCATTTTGCACAAAGGTTATACCAACATCCCTAACCATCCCAATACTATGACCTTTACTTATGCTGACGATACAGGTATCCTTTCTCCAGATCCCGATCCAAACTTTGCGTTCATACTCGTACATCTTCAGGAATATCTTGAGATTGATAAATGATGTAACCTGTGTCGCGTGAAGGTGAATACAGAGAAGTGTGTTCACAGTGTCTCCGCTGTCACCATCAACAATATTCCTGATGACGTTGGCCACTATGAAATGAACATTGTTAGAGAGTATCAGCACTGGCTGGCTATTTCTTGGTTTTATAATGTATATAATCATTTCTCTACCTATATTTTATAAATTGTATATCAATATGAAAAAAAAATTATAATATTAGATGTTTTTCTTGTAGACGCTAAAGACCAAGTTGCAGTTTTATTTAATGATGCGATAACAATGGATAGAGCATGTCTTATCGTGTTTGTTGTGCAGTGTTTGTTTTGCCTGTGACGTTTTCGGGCTAGTGTGGGCGCCGGCGGATGATTGTTGCGAATTAGCGTTGTGTAAAATTAGAATTTAGTGTAGCTTGATAACGCGTTTAGATAGGACGTTGTAAAGAGCTTGAGAAACACTACTAGGACTCAAAGTGAAACAATAAAAATATTCGCCGAAATATATGTAGGTAAAAATCGGTATTAAATTGAAAATTGCCAAAAAAATAAAGATGTCTCATATGAATCGTAAATATGCACGGAATTGTAGAAATCGCAAATCAGAGGAAAGCTCGTATCAAAAATAATTTAAAAACCCTAAAAAGTATAGTGCCGAGCAAATGCAAGATATACGGCAGAGCAATACGGCAGCATCGAAAAGGGAATGAAAAATGATTTTATCCCGATGTTTTCACGGAAAATCTACGGCGTGGACCTTGACGCCTTAATGTTATTTTTTCCCGAGGACCTACCACTGGGTGGCCTTGCTCTCACATGCCCTTCACGCCAACATATCAATACCATCATAGATGCTGGTTTTTGCACCCTAGCAACAGTTGTGTCTTTGTAAATAAAATACAAAGAAGGTCTAATCACCTAGAATCCTTATTTGGGCTGAGTACCGGACCATTGCTTAAGGTCCCAGTCGAAGGAGCGCATGCTCAAGGTCTTCTTACCTTCCAGATAAAAAACATAAGTTGTCTAAAAGCTTCAGCTGTTCCAACAGCAAATTAAAATATCTACTGTTATATTTCCCTCTTGGGTAAATATGTGTATGCATAACAGATAATATTGATTGCTCGAGGGAACAGGGCTTATGTCATGAAAGCTTTATTCAAAAAGCCGGCTAAAAACATGTTTTTCCTATCCTTCTCAATTTTATCTTTATGAATAAAGTTGAAACGGCGTGGGTATGTTTGAGCGTGTTTGTTCCAATATCATTTGTGGGCTTACCATGAATTGTTAATGTGTAGGACCAAACATGTAATGTAACAATAATTGTTGATTTGTCGTAGAACCAAACATGTAGGTAACTTAACAATAATTGTTGTCCATATTTGGCATCTAGGCCAGCCAGTAGAGGTATTGTGCGTTGCAAAAGGTGGTGTAGAAGCTTTTATTTTATTAACTTGTATATATGGGTATGAACATGTTAAAAATAAAAATGCTAACATGGGCGACCTCAGGAAAACTTTTGGCAGCCAAAAAACCTCGAAATTTTAGGAGTTTTTTTTTGGATTTTTGCCTATATTCCTAAACGATGCATCCTAGCGAAAAAGTTGTGATATAACAAATTGAAGAGCATTAAATTTTGCGTTGATTGAATACCACAACTTAATAATTCATTCAGTGGTATGGTCGAAAACCACAGTCAAAAAACGACGATTTTCTCCATCTTTGTCAAAAACTGAAATATAGTAGGTACTACTAAAAAATTGTCGTTTTTGACCGCAGTTTTCGACCATACCACTTAAATAAATTATTAAGTTGTGGCATTCAATCGATGCAAAATTTAATGTTCTTCAATTTGTTATACCATAACTTTTTCGCTAGGCTGCATCGTTTAGAAATTATAGGCAAAACTTTTGAAAAGTCCTAAAATTTCGAGTTTTTTTGGCTGCCAAAAGTTTTCCCGAGGTCGACCATGAGAGCATTTTTGTTTTTTTTATGTTTGGTACGATATATGGATACCATATATACAAGTTAAAAAAATAAAAGCTTCTACACCACCTTTTGCAACGTACATCCCTGTTTCGATCCTCTATTGACTGGCCTAATATATTGTGAGGGAAGAGTTACTGGAGAGATGGGTTTTGATTTTTGATTAATTGAGTAGCACGTAATTTCGAAGTAGTTAGTTGTTCAAAGTGTAACAAGCCGATTTGCGGAGAGCATCAAAACAAATATCGTTTTTGCTCAAATATTTGTTACTAATACCTACTGATTTTAATTAAATTGTGATTTATTTTGTGATTAAAAAGAATGGATATGAATGGATAATGTGATCTCACATAACTAGTCTTAAGAAAAAACTCATGTTACCTACAAAGCGAAGAGCAGTTTAGAAAACAATTTTCTATTCTATACTTTTATTCTTATATTTTTTATTTATTCTTTTATCTTATCCTAAATGTTTTATCTTACATTTTTTTGTAATTATGTAAAAATAAAAATCTTGTTTTGTACAACAAAGTGAAATATTGTGGTTAAGTTCTTATTAGGTTAGGTTAGGTTTTATGACTCATGCCCGGGCTTTAACTACGAGGTCATATCGCCTACTACCAGAGCGCTCTTTCGTCACTCTGGTGGACATGAGCCCGAATCTACTGTGGGAGTCCTAAATTTTGCCTACCCTAAATTTTTATTCATCTAGGGTAGGGGTCTTTAACGAGTACCTGACATCGTACAGGCTCGGGACCATCGCTTAACGTCCCATCCGAAGGACGGCGTGCTTAAGTTTATTTTACCTCCCAGATAAAATAAACTAAGGGCCTCGGTCGGGCTACGAACCCACGACCTTGAGCTCAGAAGTCAAGCACGCATACCACTGAGCTACCGGCGCCCTCAAGTTCTTATTATTAATTAACTTTCGATTTTAATTCAATGTTTTTCAATTTTTCTAGTATATATGATGTTTTTAGTGCTGTTAAAATAAAGTTTAATTGTTATATACACTTTTATTGCCCTAATATCAACTCCAAACTAGAAAAAATATATTGGGAGTAAATATTACGTAGCGCTACTAAAAAGCGCCTAAACAACAGTGCTACTAATGCAGGGTTAAAGACTCCCACCGTAAGTGAATAAACTTAATTAGCCATAATTTAGGACTGTAGTGGAGTCGAGCTCATGTCCACCAGAGTGACAGAAGAGCGCTCTGGTAGTAGGCATTATAACCTCGTAGTTGAAGCTCGAGCATAATAATAATAATTTTATTTCCGTTAAAAAATAACATGCTAATAGGATACGACATAAGAATATTTACATTAAGATAACTCATAATTTAGATACTTAAACAGATATTAACTCTTAGAGTTTGACCCACACGGATTAGAATTAATAATATATACTACTAAAAAGTAAAAAGAAATTAATAAATAAATACTTGATAATATGAGTATGAAAATAATAATTTCATACAGTAGATAAAATATATAATTAAGGCAGAAGATACTTTATTTTAAATTAACAAGTCTGATGGATCCCAGCCGCACTTTGAAGTTAGTTTACATGTTGAATACTGCCGGCCGTGCGCCTCTTGTTCCCTCCTATATTACCCCCCACCACTGCTTCTGATGTTATAGCCGTTTCTCAGTTTATTACGTACTCGGCTTTCGTGTAGTGAAGTAGTCTATGTAAGTTGGAGTCCGTCAGACCCCACCTTAGTTGAGTTTCGTGAAGTGTCGTTTCTTGTCAGTTTTTTTTATTTGTTGCTTTTTTTTTTTTTTTCTGCGCTCAAAATGTCTAAAAGACGTAAATTGAGTGAAGATGATATTAGAGATCTTTTGGTTCAGATGGAAGAGAATGATGAGTACTTTGAAGGACAAGCTTCTGATACTGAAGATCATACAAGTGCCACTTCATGTTCTTCAATATGTGATGCATCTACCTCACAAGTAGTGACCATTTTGTGAAAGAAAGTTCGATGTTGCTTCTGCGACCGAAAAGAAGACAAGAAAACTAAATATTTATGCTCAACCTGCCAGAGAGCCATGTGTCTTGATCATAGATCATCGAAGTGCTGTGAATGTTGACATTTGAGCAATTTCATTTTACCATTACACATTAATTCATTCATGTTAAGTATTCACATGTTATTTTATATGAAAAACTTTCGAATTTTGTGTGCAATGTTGTGAATTTTCTTGCAAACTTGAGCTTTGTTTAGGTACTCATTCTTCCCACATTTTTTTCCTTCAAAGTTTGTTTTTCATTACTATTATTCATCCATCCTCTGTATAAATAAAAAACTGATTAAAGTTTTAGTTATTTGAATTTTTTATCATTATTTCCTTCAATCCTTTCACTCGATTTAGTGAAATTCAATGTTGGGGTCTGACAGACCCCACACGGGAGTTATGTGATGTGTTTTAGACCGGGGCATTCTAGGGTTAAATTAAAATTAAGATTATATTTTTTGATAACTTTTCCGGAAGTGTATTTTTACGACAACATTTCGGGACGTTCTTGAGTTGCATTCTCTAATATGCGAAATATATATAAAAAAAATAAGAAAAAAAAATAACAATAACAATTATTATAAACATATAAACAAAATGCTAATGAAAATGCATAAAGGAGAAAACAAGAAAAATAAATTAGAATATGCATAAAAAATAAATAAAAATGAAAGCTATGTATCATATAATGTTTTTGAATATAAACACGATTTTTTTTATTGTGGTTATTTCACTATTTTTGGACAATGAGAAAAAAATTCCATTTCCGAATAGAAAGTTTCCTCTAACATAAACATTTTTAAGTAACAGTTTAAGTTACAGTTTCTACTGTCTTCAAGAAGTGGGGAAGGGCAATAAATAAATTAATTCCTCTCTGAGTTACACTTTTTTCAATAAATAATATAAAATTCCATAAAACACAATAACTAACCATTATTATTATTTTATGTATTTGTATAGGTTCCTCGAAATTTCTTTTTTGCGCAAAAAACAGTTTGGAATGTAGTAAATTTCTTATTTATGTAAGGAATATAAGATAGGGAGTTGGGTGTGTGTAACATCATCTACGAGTATAGTACCTTAGGTTGGCTACTTTGAAAGTCAAACAAGGATCTAGCGAGGAGCACTCAGTCTCATGGTGGGGTCTCTGTTACTGTCCCAACCCTGTCTGGAGTGCAGTTCCCTGGGGTAGGGGGGGAATGTGGTAGGAATGGGTGAAAACATGAAATCACCAGGGAAGCATATATTATAAGCAGTTTTCCTTGTCTGTTCAAGATCGGATGGCACTTGAGTAGAATGTCTGAATACATTTTGTGTCGATATAATGGAAATACTAATAAATCAAATTAAAAATATGATAAATAATGCTTTTTTTTATTGAAAATTTATATGGTCTAATTCCACATACATATACCTAAATGTGTACCGGTTTCGGCTTACGCCATCGTCAGCACAAGGTTCAACAATAATGGAGATATGAGCTAGGCACACATATTTATATTAACTTAAGAGTACCTGGGGTAGGAGGGGTCCTCCTCCCTGGGGGGTGGAAATCCCTATTCTAAAGATTTTGACCAACTGTGGATATATTTGTAAAACGAGAAAACAACAAGAAACCTAAATAAAATAAAATATATATATATTTTAATTTTTTTTAATTTACAAAAAGCTATTTACATCAGGGTTAGGTTTTATGACTCATGCCCGGGCTTTAACTATCAGGTCATATCGCCTACTACCAGAGCGCTCTTTCGTCACTCTGGTGGACATGAGCCCCACTCTACTGTGGGAGTCTTAAATTTTGCCTACCCTAAATTTTTATTCATCTAGGGTAGGAGTCTTTAACGAGTACCTGACATCGTACAGGCTCGGGACCATCGCTTAACGTCCCATCCGAAGGACGGCGTGCTTAAGTTTATTTTACCTCCCAGATAAAATAAACTAAGGGCCTCGGTCGGGTTACGAACCCATGACCTTGAGCTCAGAAGTCAAGCACGCATACCACTGAGCTACCGGCGCCCTCCTATTTACATCTGTATACAAATAAATACAACAAGCAAATGTGCTAATAAAGACATAATGGCAATGTCAAAATGTCACGAGGGGAGAAATCACCCAGTGGTGATACTCCCTAGTCATTGTTTTTCTCTCATTTGTAACTAATCACTGATACTGTCACTTCTGCTGCTAATGAGGTCTCTAGGCCATTGACGCTTAAGCCGTCGTTGGGAAAGTAGGGCAGAATGGAAGGCACGGACTAGAGGATTATTGTGGGAACTAAGAACGGAAAATTATTTTTTATATTTGGATTTAGCGACTTCAGTGACGAAAGGTACGTTAAGGTCAGTGTGAAGAGTTTTGTTGGAGATGTAATAAGGAGCATTGGCTATTTTACGAAGGATTTTGGGTTGGAAGGATTGAATGCGCTGGAGATTGGAAGCATTGGCAGAACCCCAGAGTTCAAGTCCGTAAATCCACATAGGTTTGAGTATTGCGTTGTATATAAGTTGTTTTGTTTTCAAAGTTTGGATCCTTTCTAGTAGTCTTAGTAAAAGTTTATAACGTCTGTTCATTTCTTGTATTTTCAGTCTCGTGTGAGGATTCCAAGATAGTCGTTTGTCGAGTATGAGGACTAGATAGCGGACTTCGTTTTTCAAAGGGATGGGATTTTTGTTAAGGTACACTGAAGGGCAGGTAAAAATATAAATATAAAAATTTCTATTAAATGAATATGACATAACATGAATGTGCAGTATATAGTTACTTATGTTTGAGTAGAAGAATATTTGATCTATGTTAATATTGACATAAATACTTGTTAGTTAAGAGGTATTTATAGAGGTTTAAAAGGTTTTTTATAATAAAAAAAGTGCTTTATTTATCATCTTTTTAATTTTACTTGAGTAGAAGGAGACAATGGCAGGCGGAAAGCCGGACAATGACTGGGAGGTCGTCTATTACCTTTACTAAAACAGTAAAGCTTTACTACGATGTCATATCGCTTATCTATCAGAGAGCATTCTTTACAAGTAAACTGTTGGCTACTCGTGCATGTTTTGAACTGGGTGGCAACCGATAAACTATGGTCCAGGAGGCAAGTTCCATGAAGTAAATGAATTATCTTAGAAAAAGCTTAGTTATAAATACAGATCTGTCGGGTTGGAGAGAGTTTATCTTGTAGAGTAGATCTAAAGTTAATATTATTTTTAGTTGAGTATAAGAAACGGTTATAACAATATTATTTTGGTGGTCTTGAATAACAGGACGGTGAGGTCAGGTGGAGTGTGGTAGCCTTGGCAACTGGTAAAACTTATGGTAAATCCCCGCCCAACAGACATTGGTCTGCATCATTAGAATTTTCAGCATATATATATATAACAACAGTTCAAAATTATATATACCTATAGAGCCATCTACCTGTAAAGCATAGAAATCTACTTATAAAGCCATATGCATCTATCTATAAAGCAGTCGACCTATAGAGCTGTAAACTTATAAATCCTACCTAAAAAGCCATATAAATATAGTACCTATAAAGCCATATATGTATATCTACCTATAAACTCGTATATGCTTTCTGTATCCCTTTAATTAATATTTAAAACTTTAATTTTTAGCTATAAAGCCATGTATATCTTTTATAGCCATTTAATTGTATTAAAGTTTTAAGAACTATCTATAAAACTATAAAACCATATATGCATTGTATATCTATATAATGAAATATATATATATGCTCGAGTATTAATATTTTCAGACTTCAGAAAAAAGCATTAAGTATTATAAACAATATTACTCAAAGAACAAGCTGCAGAGAAATATTTAAACAACTTTTTTCTGGCCTTATGTACGATGCATATTAGCCATGTCACTTTGTTATTATTTAGTTATTTACGACATCCATGGCCCCAGGAGAGAGTTAAATCTACGAAATAACACTCACTCCCGGACGGGATTCGAACCCGCAAACCATGGTGAGACCATGCAACCAAAGCCCTACGCTCTAGCCCGCACGGCCACCATGGCTTCCTTTAAACAACTTAAAATCCTGCCTTTGCCATCGCTGTTATAATATATATTAATATATTTTCCCTCTCAGCAATACTAGTCTTGATACCAGGAAGACTTTCGAATAATTAAACATTGCTCTTCTATTTTTGAAAAAAAAAAAGTGTAACTCATAAAAGAATTAATTTTTTTAATGCCCTTCCCCACTTCTTAAAGTCAATAGATACAATAAAAAAATTGTTCAGAAATTTCACCTAAAAAGGTTTATGTTAGAGGAAACCCTTTACACGGAAACGGAATTTTATTCTCACTGTTCAAAAAGAATAACATAATCACAATAAAGAATCGTGTTTCATATCCAAAAATATAATTTGATACAAAGCTTTCATTTTTATTTTTTGGCAGAGTTCCTCCACACCTAGGTCAGGCCAATGTACGTTATTGTTTTATTTATTTATTTATAATTTTTTATTTACTTAGATTTTTTTATACATTCATTTATAATATTTTATTTATTTAGACTTTTTTATACTTACATTCATTTATAATTGATTAATCTATATATATATATATATATATAATATTTTTCATATATTGTTATAGTTACATTGTTTTCTTTCTTTTCTATATCTCGCCACATTGGGACCTGATGATGGGACGTAAGAACGTCCCGAAACATCGTTGGGATAAAAACACTTCCGAAGAGTTTTTTTTGAAAAATAGTTATCCGAATTATTATTAAATTGAAAAATGTGTCTACTTATTATAAACGTAGCTTGTATTAATTTTGTTTATGTACTCATGTATTTTTAAGTATTTATTCGAGAGTTTTTATTAATTTCATTTCACTTTTTTTAATAGTTTTGTTATTACTACTAACCATAGGTGGGTTAGACTCAAGTAGTTATAAATCTAATTTATAAGCTATCTTAATATATAAATTCTTTTGACTTTCAGGGGTATTCATAATGTGTGTTAGATGTTAAATGTTATCGAAATAAAAATTTACAGGGACAGAAATTCATGAACACCCCCTTTGTTAATTGTTAAATGCTAACTGTTATAACTAGCGCTCCAAGTGGCAATTAAAGGGAGTCTCAATATAACCGACCAAGGATTGTTGTCATTTATTTTGTTTTATTAGTTTTCTGAAAAAATAAGTTAAAGTTTGTTTGTGTTTTTATTATAAATAAGAGGCCTAAAGTAAGTAATAAAAGTAAATTGCTTAACGAGCTCATTGACGGAGCTACTCAACTCTTTTTACTGGAAGATTCAGATCAAGAGGATGATTTAAGTGATTAATTAGACGAAATAATGGACAATATTTTATTAGTACACAGTTTTCGCTATAGTGTAGATATGTGTAAAAATATAAAAGCCAAAACTAAAAAATTGTGTGGGCTATAGATTGCTACCTAAAGTAACCTTGCATAACCTTACCAATATCGATTTAACAAAGCGATCTAACATACCTTTTCCTCTGTTAGATCGAAGTGTGTTAAAATCATATATTTAGCAGACTACTGTCAAAATTTTTATCGAACTAACACAGTTAACATATTTAACATAGTTAACACACACATCATGAATACCCCAATTATATTACTATGTATTGGTTTAACGGAAATAAATTTATTATTTATTTAAATTTATTATGCCCAAACGGTCGACTTTAAAGGAAGAACGAAAACGGTTGATTAATTTGTGTTAGGGAAGTATATTGCCCTTGATCCGACCTACTTTTTTTCGTCTGGGAGGTAACAAAACCTTTCTTCTACCTTAAACGATGGTCCCGAGCCTGTACAATTTCAAGTAATCCTTAAAGACACCTTCCCCTAATTAAACTTGTGTAGGCAAAATTGACTGTAGTAAGCCGAGAACTTGAAGGCGTTAGGTCAATTAACCTCCGTTCTGTCTCTAAGGCGACGATCCTCACATACTAATAAGGTCTGATAGATTAGCATACAAACATTCTTAGGTATAGGGCGCCGGTAGATTAGAGGAAGCCTGCTTGTTTTCTGAGTTCAAGATCGTGGGTTCGAAACCTGGGCGAGGCACCCTTTATGATGTTAGTTTCTCATTAATAGTCGAGTCAATGAAGCCTACAAATCGGCGAAACTTCTCAAAATATTTCTTATTCTATATAAATGAAATCAGAAACATTCCGGCGAGCAAAATAAAATTGTTCAATTCTAAATTTGAAAATTGTGATTTTTTTCTTTATTCTTTGAATAATTTCATAAATTATTTAATAAATTTCATAGATGAACTAGCATTTCCGACGAAAAAAAGATTGTAGGGGTTTTCGGGGTCACTGATCAATTTTTTTCGGAAGAAAATTTATCTCGTGGATATTCCAGTTCGGAAATGAAAAATTTGGAATAAATGAATTTGTAATGAATTCGGCTAATAATATATATATACATATTTTTTATAAATTGTATAAATAAATTCCTATAGCCTTTTTATTGAATAGATTTATTTTTAAAACCTACCCAATTTTATGCTGGAAAGAGAGTTATTTAATTTACAAATTAGATCCAATTTTTTTTTTTTTATATATCCAAGATTTTATTTGATACTTTTTTGCAGAGATATTGTGAAACACTTGATAAAAATAAAGAAAACGTATGTTTTTAAAAAATATTGTCTATTTCACAAATAATATATAATATGGGAGTACCTTTCGGTATTGCTACCATCTTCAGCCAAGACTTAACAAATACTGTATGACTTGTTCTCTCAAGTATTTGCAAGTACTCCGAAAGTACTCCCATATTATATATTATTTGTGAAATAGACAATATTTTTTAAAAACATACGTTTTCTTTATTTTTATCAAGTGTTTCACAATATCTGTGCAAAAATGTTAAGTATCAAATAAAATCTTGCCATTAACTGGTTTTCTGCGAAAAAAAAAAATTGGATCTAATTTGTAAATTAAATAACTCTCTTTCCAGCATAAAATTGGGTAGGTTTTAAAAATAAATCTATTCAATAAAAAGCCTAAAGGAATTTATTTATACAATTCATAAAAAATATGTATATATATATATATTAATAGCCGAATTCATTACAAATTCATTTATTCCTAATTTTTCATTTCCGAACTGGAATATCCACGAGATAAATTTTCTTCCGAAAAAAATTGATCAGTGAACCCGAAAACCCCTACAATCTTTTTTTCGTCGGAAATGCTAGTTCATCTATGAAATTTATTGAATAATTTATGAAATTATTCAAAGAATAAAGAAAAAAATCACAATTTTCAAATTTAGAATTGAACAATTTTATTTTGCTCGCCGGAATGTTTCTGATTTCATTGATATAGATTTCATTTTTATATCTTTATTTTTATCAAGATTTTATTTATTTTTGTATGTTTTGGGTTTTTTATTGCACTTTTTCAAAATTTTTTAATGCAAGAAATTCGGGCTTATTACTATGAGAAACAAATATAAAAGATATGTAAAAGTAAGTTGTTATGTAGAGATGAGCTTTTTACATTTCTTCCTGGAAGTGAATCAACATTGATTGTAAGGGCCTTGGAAGTTCAGAAAGGAAAGGTGAGCTTCTGCCCTGAATGTGTGCTTTTTTGTCCCTTCTTCTCACCTTTGAAAGGAAAAGTTGGTCTGGAAGCTAAAGGGATTTGATAGATAAAGACGAATGTAGGGCAGACTTACGAGGTTCCTGTATACAAATATGCTGTTCTTGATTTCCCCTGACGATGCAGCATCAATCCAACAACTACCAACGTAGTATACATCTCTTCTACATTCCCAACTCGCCTACTTTGACTAGAAAAAAATTCAATCTACTCCTCATAAAGGCGATTAACCTCTTATAATGAAATTATGAAATGATTTTGAGCAGGGGAGGGGGAGGGAGAGTGGTCTATAGCGTGGTTTGTATAAGAAAGTCCTATAATGGCCACATCACTTATTTTTCTCTTTCTTTTTTTATTATTTTTCATAAAAATACTAATAATAAGAAATATTTAATAATTCTTGTATGCGATACAATTTAAACATTATTTTGTAATATTTTCTACGGTACATTTTTTTTTTCATTGTTCGAGGCACTATAATTTTGTTTATATTAATCCTATCTATAATCTAAAACAAATTAAAGATTGGAAATGTAATTAGGAACATTTTTGGTAAGTATCATGTTTTCGATAGGACTAAAGAGGCCCTCACACTGGCAAAATTTTCGCTCAAAATTCTGAGCACAAATATTGAGCTCATTTTTGTACAAAATATTGAATGGTCGTGGACCCCTTACACTACACAAAAATATTGCACAAAATTTGAGTGTCGATTAAACATTCGTGATGGAAGCATGGCGCATCGCGTTGTACTCAGCCATAGCCGCATACGTTTCTTTGTCCAGGGCAAACCCGGAGGTTGAAATTAGCGTAGTTGTATTGTGTGCAGTGTTGAAGGAGTCTTTAAATAATAATAAGAAAAGAGTGTGGGTCAGGAATTATTTGAAGAAGCGACCGACCCATGGTCATCGTAACCTACTTCGCAAACTGAGCTTGGAACCTACACTTTATCAAAATTTCCTCACACTGCGCTCTCATGCTACAAAAATATTGACAGGACCGCAAACATTTTCTAAACTTTCAGAGAATTTTTGAACGCCCCACAAAATATTGAATACCCCTTTTTTTGCTCAATATTTGTCCTCACACTCTCAATATTTTTGCACAAAACAGACATCTTCAAATTTTTGAGCGAAATTTTTGCCAGTGTGAGGGCTTCTTAATAGTTTTCAGGTAAATCAAGAAAACGTTTTAAAATATAAGTTTCAAAATTACATTTCAGGACGGTTTTCGGCATGTATCTAGAAAATCGGACGACCTACAAAGAATTGTATTTCATATATAATAATTATTAGTTATTTAATTAATAATTTATGTCATGTTCACCTTGTGTATTCACTTATCTAAAATCGATAATCTCATGTATTTTTTTTTTTTTTTTGTAATCTACATACAATATATACATAATAAGCAAATATGTAGTCAGAAGAGAAAAAATATATAACAACGTCACTTGATGGGAGAAGCCCATGACACTCCCTCGAAAGTTAATTATCATTATTCACTATCCACTGAGAGAAGATCGCGAGGCCAGCTCCTGTTCAAGCTGCGGGGAGGATTGTCAGGATGGGAATGAGAGGTCTTGTGCAAGAGGATTTGAATGGGAAGAAAAGTTACTGAGGAATGATTGGAATGATTTGATACGATTATGCCTTGAAATGGAGGATTTATTCATTTTTAATTCAATTGTTACAACTATTCTTTTGACAAAACGATAGTCATGTAACATAACCGTTGTTACATAATTACATTTGGAAAAACTGGAATAATTTTGAAAATGGCTACTTACAAATTGTTAACAATAATTTCGAATTGATCCAAAGACAAGCCGCCAAGTTTTTAAACAATAACTTCCTGCCTGGCAACGCCGGGTACTACAGCTAGTATTGAATAAACAAGAACTTGTATATTTGAATGAAAACGTTTGCGGTTTTGTGGAAATAGGGTGAAAGCATAGGGGAGGACTTTTCATAAACTCAAATTGAATTTCAAATTAATTGAAAATCAACAATTTTAGTCTTTGCATACAATTCACTCACTTAGGGTATATACAGATATATTCTCAAACTTTGTTATTTTTTATTTAGGACTAAATGTTTATTTTTGTTCGCTTCGCTCGCGAACACCCCTCCAAAAAATTTCACCCTTTAGGTTTTAGGTTTTATGACTCATGCCCGGGCTTTAACAACGAGGTCATATCGCCTACTACCAGAGCGCTCTTTCGTCACTCTGGTGGACATGAGCCCGACTCTACTGTGGGAGTCCTAAATTTTACCTACCCTAAATTTTTATTCATCTAGGGTAGGGGTCTTTAACGAGTACCTGACATCGTACAGGCTCGGGACCATCGCTTAACGTCCCATCCGAAGGACGGCGTGCTTAAGTTTATTTTACCTCCCAGATAAAATAAACTAAGGGCCTCGGTCGGGTTACGAACCCACGACCTTGAGCTCAGAAGTCAAGCACGCATACCACTGAGCTACCGGCGCCCTCAAAAATTTCACCCTTCTCACATCACATCACCAATGTACTTCTCCTTATAGTTTAGTTATAGCTCTATCTCTCTCTCTAGGGCCATTCACAAATTTTAATTCCCTTCGCCTACGCCCCAATTTTTTTTTACATTTCTACTCTCCACAATATGGTCACGTTTCTCATTTTTAGATGATAATTCCTTATTCTCTTTAAAATTAACTATTCTAGGTTTTCATTTTCAAAGCCTTTTACAGACTCCATTGAGCCGTTGGATGGGCCTTATGGCCGACGGGCCTCATGGCTCTAGTTACCTCAACCCTGAGTTAGAACACAGTATCATAAGAATCTCAAATATGGTACTCACCACCGGGGAAACCAAAAATAAAGTAGATGAACTTCTGAACAGTTACCTGCAACAAAAAAATTAAAAGGAACATGAAAAAAAGTACATGTGAGGTGAATTGAAGAGGGTAGGGAAACTAATGTTTTATTCATAATTCCGCATTACGCTATGAATCAGTCATTTTTGGTCACAAAAAAAATTATATGGTTCGTCTTCAGGTTTCATGAACTATAGAAAGGTACATTCATGCATTGTGCAACTCTTAACTTCATTTATTTATGCCCGAATAATTTTTTGCGTTTTCTGTCGATGTAGTGGAAATACTAATAAATAAAAAAACATTAAATTTTTTGTTTCCGATTTTATTTAGGATAACAAACATTGATTTGACAACATTAACCTAAATCAAATATTCTTATACTCAGACATATAGTAACTATATACTGCACATAGCACTTTTTATAATTTTATATTTTATAATATTTTGGTTACTTCTTATCTTCACGTTTTCAAATATATAGACAGTTGGTCTATACCGTTAGAATAGGGATTTCCACTCCCTAGGTTTTACCAAGTAGTAGGTAGGAGTTGTATGCACTCTATACAGAGCCAAAATTGTCGCACTGGATTAGAGTTGCCAGACTCCGTTGGCCTGAACAAGTACTAGAACCTTATACCCAGGAAACTCGTGAATATGACACCGGAGGGTAGGAGAAGAGTGGGACGACCCAGAAGAAGATGGCTGAAGATCGTGAACAGAGACGAAAGACGGTTTGGTGCAGTGGGCTGGTGGAGACTGGCCCAGGACAGAGCTGCATGGGGACATTTCCTGGAGGAGGCCAAGGCTCTTGACGGGCTGTAGCACCTATGATGATGATGATGATGAGGTTTTACCTAGGGAGGAGCACCCTCCTACCCCAGATACTCTTAAGTTAATATAAATATGTCTGCCTAGCTCATATCTCCATTATTATGGAACCTTGTGCCGATGATGGCGTAAGCCGAAACCGGTACACATTTATGTACATGTTTGTAAAATTATACAATATAAGTGTTTTATATCACAATAAAAAGTGCTTTATATATCATCTTTTTATTTAATTTAACTTATTTAGTCAGCTCTTGTCAAATTCGTAACTCACTAGTGACTGATATGCATTGACCATCAGGCCAAAAACAGAAAAAAATATGTATACTTTTTTTTAGTTAGTTACTAACTTATAATTTCTTGTGCACTTTATTTATTATTTTGTACATTTATTTTATTTTATTTATTTTGTCATTATTCTGTACTTTTCTCTTTTATCACCGACATCACATTTACTTATGTTTAGTTAGTTATTATGATTCATGACAGGGCTTTAACTACGAGGTCATATTGCCCATTACCAGAGCGCTTTTTCATCACTCTGGTGGACATGAGTCCGACTCTACTGTGGGAGTCCTGAATGTTTATTCACCTAGGGCAGGGGTCTTTAAACGAATACATGAAATCGTACAGGCTCAGGACGGCATGGGCCTCGGCCGGGTTTCGAACCCACGATCTTGAGCTTATAAGGCTCATAATAAATATTATTATTATTATTCCTTTGCTTGTGTTTCACTATTGACTTGTTGCTCGTCCCATTGTTCTCATGTATCAACTGACTATCAGATTTTCCAGACACTATACTATCATCACATTTGTGAAAGATGTATACAGTGTATAATGGGTTGTATGCAACTTTAATACTATTTAAGCTAGAGTGTGCTCCTGGGGAAGGTTACTGAAATATCAATGAGTTCCTGCCAAGACTCCACTATGTTAACCTGTTTCCCTTAGAATACAATCCCTAACCTATTACCTCCCCCCAGCTGTTCAAAGTATAGGGGATTAGGAAATGAAAAATGTAAGAAAAATCTCACAAGATAAATATTTAGGGGAACCAAAACATGGCTACGCATGGCACATCTGGAATAGACTGTATTCGATAACACTGTTCACCTGCTAACTTAGATCTCATTAAAGTTTGGCCAAAATCGGAAAAATATTTGACTATGTAATGTGTTATCTAGTTATTTACGACATCCATGGCCCCAGAAGGGTGTTCTATTTACGAAATAAAACTCACTCCCGGATGGGATTCGAACCCGCAAACCTTGGGGAGACCATGTGTCCAAAGCCGTATGCTCTAGCTCGCATGGCCACCATGGTCCCCATGAATGGGGGTAAAAATGTAAAATAAATATCCGTAAAAAATAATTAAAAGGTTAGGTTTTATGACTCATGTCCGGGTTTTAACTACGAGGTCATATCGCCTACTACCAGAGCGCTCTTTCGTCACTGACGACATGAGCCCGACTCTACTGTGGGAGTTCTAAATTTTGCTTACCTTAAATTTTTATTCATCTAGGGCAGGGGTCTTTAAAGAGTTCCTCACATCATACAGGCTCGGGACCATCGCTTAACGTTCCATCCGAAGGACGGCCTGCTTAAGTTTATTTTACCTCCCAGATAAAATAAGAGCCTCGGTCAGGTTTCGAACACACAATCTTGAGCTCAGAAGGCAAGCACGCATACCACTGAGCTACCGGCGCCCTCATTAGTGCTGTATGAAATGAATTTAAGGGGAGGGGGAGAGAGTCATCTGTACATAAGTGGTTGTATAAGAAAGTCCTGTTAAGAAAACATTACATTTTTTTTATTTTTCCTTTATTTTTAACAGAAAATTACCAATAATAAAAATATATTTTATATTCAAGGGAAAATTAATTTTGTTGGCCTCTTTAGGTTTACTATATTTTATTTATTTCATCATTCTGACGTTTCGACTTTTATGAGCCATTTTCATACATCACAGAAACGATCATTAAAAAAAAAAAAAAAATTAGGGTATCATTATTGATTTTTATGGGAAATTGCCTCCTGGATTCAAATCTGTAATTAGTTTTTCTGTGTCAGGCATAATTTTGAAGTTATACGCAATTTCAGTTTTTTTTCAAAATTGTTACACTTCTTATTTGCACGCTGTGTATTCATAAAGGCAAAACATACAACTATCAATATTTTAGTCACTTATAAAATTATTTAAAAATATTTTAGACAGCATAAAACAAAAACATGAAAGAGCCCATAAATTATCATCATATATTGAATAAAAAAACTTATTTAAGATTAGAAAATATGAAAAAAATCATCTTTTACCCAAGAATTTAAAAGGCTAATTTTTTTTCTCTTGTGTTCAATTTTGCAGTCTCGAATAATGTTCCAGCATTAGTCAGCAAGCATCCATACTTCATACATAATTAAAATTGGCGTGGTTCAAGAAGAATCAAACTTGTAACTTAAGAGAATGAAGATTGTGTTCTTATTAATATTTCTTACACTTATGAAAAAACATTTTTTTTTTGTTGTATCGGTTTTCTTAAATTTTATGTTTTTTAAAATACTTAGCATCTTATTATATATATTTTAATTGTATTGATATATTTATTATTTGATTTTTTTTTAATTTTTCTTATTTTTGGCTTCATGTACTTTGCATATTAGCCATGTCTCTTATATAGGTGTTATCTAGATATTTACAAAATCCATGGTCCCGGGAGGGAGTTCTATCTACGAAATAAAACTTATTCCCGGATGGGATTCGTATCCGCAAACCATAGAGAGACCAAAGTCCTAAGCTCTAGCCTTTAATATATTAAATTCAATTTGATATAATTTAAATTGGAAAGGAGGAAGAGAGAGTCCCCCCTCTTCAACTTTAGAGAGGGGATGGGAGGTTTGTTCAGTCTCACGTACTCCGTTCTCCCAGTTGTGACTCAGATGGGGGACAGGAATAACTTATCTGTCCCCATCCATGAAATTTTAAATTATTAAAGTTTTTAGATGGTTTTACTTTTATTATAAATAATATTAAATTTTATTTACTAAAATATTTATTTTATCAGGTATAGTTATTATTATTTTTTTGTTATTTTTTATAATTTAATGTATTTATTGATATTTATTTAAATCTTTGTTGCCTTTATATTTTATGATTGTGAACAACAGAACCTATTTTTTGTTGCTAAAGGATGGTTTCTTTTGTAGACTGCCTGATAATGAGGGCAACCTCGAAAGCCGGCTAGCTCATACTAAGTTTACTTTAAAAAGGCCACAATGCCCAACCAGGCGGCCCTTGCTAAAACTGGTACAATGTCAAGTTGGACTGTACTCCACCGGAGGAGGGATGAATTAAAGAGGCCTGGCTTGGAGTGTCCACTCACTAATTTGTCTATGATGGCCCCCCCACCCAAGCCCACCCGGCTAATATCCCTAACGACCAGGATTATATTCGAATCACTATACCAACTTCAGGGGAGGGGCTCACACAAAACACAAAAATTCCCAAAAAAAACTTAAAAAGTGGGATCTATTCGAAAAAAAAATTTTTCAAATTATTTTCACTTTTTTTTATACTTTTATTATAAAGAAATATTTTTTGGGGAAACACGCTTAACAATTGCTGTCTACCACCCTTAATACCAAAAGGATCGCTCAGAAAAATAGCTTGATAGTAATTTAGATTAAAACAAATAAAATGCTAAGAAACCGAGCCATAGAGAGGAAAATTTAAAAAAAAATCTGTTTGGGAAATAAATGGCACTTGCAAGTAGATTAGAAGAAAAAAGGGCTGGTTAGGTTTTATGACTCATTCCCGGGCTTTAACTACGAGGTCATATCGCTTACTACCAGAGCGCTCTTTCGTCACTCTGGTGGACATTAGCCCAACTTTATTGAGTCCTAAATTTGGCCTATCCTAAATTTTTATTCACTTAGGGTAGGGGTCATAGGGGTCTACGGTAGCTCAGTGGTATGGCATGCTTGTCTTCTGAGCTCAAGATCGTGGGTTCGAATCGCGACCGAGGCTCTTAGTTTATTTTATCTGGGAGGTAAAATAAACTTAAGCACGCCGTCCTTCGGATGGACTCTAAGCGATGGTCCCGAGCCTGTACGATGTCAGGTATTCGTTACAGACCCCTACCCTAGGTGAATAAAAATTTAGGGTAGGCAAAATTCAGAACTCTCACAGTATAGTCGGGCTCATGTTCACCAGAGTGACGAAAGAGCGGTCTGGTAGTAGGCGATATGACCTAGTAGTTAAAGCCCGGGCATGAGTCATAAAACCTAATAAAAGTTGTACAATTTTTTATATGAAATACGATAAAAATAGTAGAGTACCACCTCTGGTGTGTTGGTGGGGGGCGTTGGTAGTTGCAGCGTACGAGGTAGAGTGCTTGCCTGCTCAAGATCGCTGGTTCACAACCAAAACGCAGTCTTCACCCTATATTTTTTTAAACTGGGATGAGCTCGCCGTCCTTCGGATCGTTAGGCAATATTGTGTTCTAAATAATACCTGGGGAGACTCCTAGAAGTCGGATTCATGTTCAGAGCGGCAAGAAGCCATCTGGTAGTAAACGAAACAATATCGTAGTTAATGCCCGGACATGTGTCACTAAAACAAACTAAACATCTCTATAACAACAGTTTCACTGTCTAGCTTGTTAGCATATTATATAGCACCTGAGAGTGGTGTAACTTGTTATATATATATATATCCAGTCTTCATCCCTTCAATTTAGCAGGCAAACTACTAAATACATGTCTTCTCTCTCTTGATAACTACTACAAGCCGGGAGCCATGGCCGTGTGGGCTAGACCATAGGCCTTTGGTCGCATGGTCTCACTTGGATTCGCGGGTTCGAATCCCATCCTGGAGTGAGTTTTATTTTGTAGACAGAATTCCCTCCCGTGGCCACACAATTATCAGAGTCATAGCATACATAAGAAAAAAAAAAAAAAAAAAAAAAAAGAACTACAAGCCTGCTACTTAAACCTACAACTACATTCTGTTGATAATTTTTTTATTTATTTTTCACCTTTTCTCCACTAATCTATTTGCAAGTGCCATTTATTTCCAAAACCGATATTTTTTTAAAAATTTTCCTCTCTTTGCCTCGGTTTTTTACCATTTTCTTTGTTTTAATCTAAATTATAAATTACTATAAACCTTTTCTGCAATTGAGTTAATTGGTAAATTGTAATTGTTAAATTTTGCTCTTTGGTAGTTTATATTTAATAATTTTCAGAAATAGGTCGCCCCCAGTTTAAAGAAGGTTCCCCTTGCAAAGTGCTTTCTATGAAGATCATCCAGGCAACGTTCACAAGAAATAATAGCAATATTTACTTACCTTAATCCATAATATGGTAATTGGATACACCAAACTATTTTATACATTAAAAATAGGTAGATGAAACTGACATTAAATCTTAGAAAAAGTAGTTAAGATAGAACTTACATATGGATAGACTTCTGCAAAAGAAACCATAGTCCAGATAGATTGACTTTGGAGGGAGAGCGAAAGCGTTATTGATTAATTTGTGCAGGGGAAGTACAAAACCAGTGATTCACTGTGATGATTCACTGACTATCATAATATGATAATGATGCATAGTGATGATTCACTGACTATCATTATATGAAAATGATGTATAGTGATGATTCACTGACTATCATAATATGATAATGATGTATAGTGATGATTCACTATCATAATATGATAATGATGTATAGTGATGACTCACTGACTATCATAATATGAAAATGATGTATATTGATGATTCACTATCATAATAAGAAAATGATGTACAGTGATGATTCACTGACTATCATAATATTCCATATATTATATGGAACATGAGGTATATGAGATTGTTTTTTGTTATTATTTCTTGTACAATAACAAAAAAATATGTTTTCAAATGAGAGTTTCCTCTATCGTAAATTTTAGTTGAATTTAAAAAGTTTTTATTAAAGAAATGCATTCATATATGAGTTATGTATCAAAAAAAGAGAAACAATGCATATATATTCGAAATTGTTCTTTCATTATATTGTGATTAGTATTGTTGAGAGGGAAAATTTTTATATATTTTTTTAATGACAACATTTCAAATAGAAATAACGCAGATAAAGGCGACATTTTAAGTTAATTAAATAACTCTCTGAAACTTGTTCTTTCATCTATATTATTTATTATTCCTAGTAAATTCTTGTGATGTCTGAAAATATTAACACTAGAGCCAGAAGTCCTAGTTTCAAGTCAACCTCTAAATAAACGGACTTTACTTGCTTTAACTTTATAATAATATATTTACTTTCCCAGCTTTACGAAGTATAGAGGAAGTTATGTAATCGGCCAGATTCCAAAAATTAGAAAAAGATGTCGGTTAATGAGTGTTTGAACATAATAACTCCCATAGGATGAATGTATCAACACAAAATTTTTTATGTATATTTAGAACCTTATAAGGTCAACACCGATTTATTTTCAGTCAAATCGGCTGAAGGGAAAGGGTGGATTAGGGGGAAGGGTTTACACAAAAAATCGTATAACTACTTTTGTTGTGAATGTATCGACACAAAAATTAATATGAAGATTCAGAAGCCACTATAGTCGTATTGAGTTTTGCCCAATAACGAGCGCTCTGTTAGTAGGCGAGATGACCTCATAACTAAAGCTCTAATTTAGAAAAAAATATGTTTCCTTGTGACCAACTACTAATTATCATATGTGATAGTAAGATGTTGTGGGACTAGATTTCTAATAGAAATAAAAGACGTTGTCTTCCCACTGTTTTATTTATACTAGAACCGGTTTTCGACGCAACAGCGTCATCATCAGTGGTTCATCCACCCACACAGCACAGCGGTTGGAAGATAACTGGCCAGTGCTGTGTGGGTGGGATGAACCACTGATGATGACGCTGTTGCGTGGAAAACCGGTTCTGGTATAAATAAAACAGTGGGAAGACAACGTCTTTTATTTCTATTAACTACTAATTAGTTTCAATATGTTTGTTGGCATATAAATTGTGTTTTTGACAAAAATTAGTTTTTTTTTTTTTTTTTTCAGAGAAAAGATTCGAAAAATGGGAAAAAATATCTGTGTATGTGTCTATGTACACGATAACTCCCGATAGGATGAATGTATCGACACGAAATTTTATATGTATATTCACCACCCTCTAAGGTCAAGACCTATTGATTGTAGAAAGCCATTGTAATGAATGTATTGACAAAAATTTTCATATGTAAATTGAAAACCATAAAAGGGCAATGTACTTTCACAGAAATAATCTATTATGTTTTTGCTCCCCTTTCGAAACCAATCGACTGACTACTATAAATCAATAGTTGGCATAAATTGGAGCTTCAGAATTCTCTACTAAATTTTATGTCCATACATTCATTACAACGGCAGTTATTATGGTTTTTGTGTCGAGCCTTCCTTCTCTTTTCCCCCTCTTTCGGTAAACTTGTTGACAAAAAGTTTATTTATTTACATATTTACAACGAATTGTTCATCATTAGTAAGTACAAAAAATATGTTTCTTTGTGACCAACTACTAATTAGTTTCAATATGTGTGTTAGCATATAAATTGTGTTTTTGACAAAAAGTATTTTTTTTTTTTTTTTTTTTTCAGAGAAAAGTCCATTAAAAATAATTTTATGATGTTGGACAGGAGTCATTATTATAATTAAAATGGAGTTGAAGTAGAAACTATAAAAAGGTAGAAGCGAGGAGTCTCGTTAAAGCTGGTAGACCTCATGGATGTAGGCAGTAAACCTGGGGTTAGCTATCGGCTTTAATAGGCTACCAGTGGGATTAACAGAACAGGGCCTTGTAGCCTATGTCCTATTCTCTCCAATCACTGGCAAAATCCATGAATTTATTTTTTGGATAAAATAATTCAGACTTTTGGCGTATTTTGTTTGTATTTATTCTAAAATTTGAAGGGGAAGATATGCAATAAAAAATAAAAGAACTTGTGTGAGCAGGGGCGTAGCCAGAGCAAAAAACCGAGATAAAAATTAAATAAACTAAAAATTTTTTTTAATTAAAAATGGATTGCTTGCAAGTTACCAATAGGATCTCCAAATTTATCGTGCGTGTTTGGGTCAGGGTCGGACACTTAACGTTGTGAGCAAAGGCCCGATAACCATGAAGAACCCAGAATGATAGGGGAGTAAAATATGTGAGGAATAAATGCGGAAATAGTGAAAATAAGAATTCTATTTGGAACACAATAAGTAAATTGAAATGAATGTTACTTGATCACTGTAAACAGAATGTTCTGGTCGATTCGGCTGTGTCGCTCCTTGGTGGTCCGTGATGATAGACGAGATCGGAGGGGGTCCTCACGGGGAAGTCTTCATATGTGAGATGTATCCAGGCCAGACTGCGTTGGACGAGACGCTGACTGGGGTAGTAAGATGCTTCCCGGTCAGGCTGTGGTGAACGACTGGTCAGGCTGGACCGGGAGTAGTGGGGATAGCGAGCGAGCTAGCCGTGGCGTAGGGACCATAGTGGGGGGCGCTAGCTAAGCTCAATAGTCGTAATTGAACATACCGCCCACCTAAATTTGGCTACGCTGAATTTACAGTACCCAAAAAAAGGGCAAGGGTGAGTCGACCGATGGCAGCCGAGAGGGGAGAACAGCACTATGTACCTTCATAGTGATAAAGAAACATAACTTTAAAATAATTAGAATATAAATGATAAAAAGGGAACGCAACATGAACTTACAATGACTAAAGAAAAAATAGCTTAAAAGAATTAGAATTATAAACTATATACAAACTATATGAATCTCGGCAATGTCCAGGGATCCCCGTCACTTAGGGGAAACTCGGGTCGCATCTGATGAGAGTAGAGGTGCGAGAGAGGCGACTGAACGCTTGAAAATTCTTCCATTTAGTGTGCGAACGGTAACCACTCTCACGACGCCGTCGTCTCCGGGGAAAACGTTGCAGATACGCCCGGTCGGCCAAGTACCTGCAGGTGTGCGACTCTCGATCATCAGAACGAGATCGCCGATGCTGAGATTAGGATGGTTTCGGGTCCATCTGACACGCTGCTGTAGGAGATGCAAATAGTCCGTGTTCCATCGGGACCACACATAAGATATTTGCCGTTGTACTAAGTGCCAACGATCGAGGTGACTGGTGCATTCATCTGAAGATGGAACAGATGGGATAGAAGTCAGTGGTGCACCGATCAGAAAGTGGCCAGGTGTCAGTGTGTCGAAACTCTCCGGATCTTCTCTGAGAGGGCATAAGGGTCTCGAGTTGAGCAGCCCTTCAATGCGTACCAAGATGGTATTCAATTCTTCAAAGGTAAGGGGGTGCTTACCGACAGAAGTCACCAAAAGATTTTTGATGGACTTAACGCCGGCCTCCCACAAACCGCCGAAGTGTGGAGAGCGAGGTGGTATGAATTTCCAAACAACACTCTTGGAGGAGAGGTGATCAGTCCATAAATCAGTGTGACGGCTCAAAAACGCGTAGAGATCCTTGAGATATCTAGATGCGCCGACAAAGTTAGTGGCATTGTCCGAATGAATGCACTGCGGGAGTTCACGTCGAGCGACAAAGCGGTCTAGGGTGGCCAAGAACGCATCTGTTCCTAGCGAGGAAACTAGCTCCAAATGGATAGCCTTCGTGGCGAAGCAAACGAAAATGCAGAGATATGCCTTGCCTATCGGTGCCTTGCGTCTTGGAGATTCTCGGAGGGCAAATGGTCCGGCATAATCGACTCCAACCTGTGAAAATGCGCGAAACTGATGGAAACGTTCAACTGGAAGATCACCCATTAGGGGGATAGACGGCCTGGCACGGAGACGTCTGCAATGGGTGCAGAGATATATCCGGCTCTTAATCACCTTAAGTGCGCTGGGAACCCAAAATTTCTGGCGCAAAAGAGACAGCATTAGAGTTGGGCCAGCATGAAAGTGCTTCTTGTGCAGGTCGTCTATGATGAGACGAGTGAGATGGTGATCTCGAGGTAGAAGCATAGGGTGCTTATGGTCATAGGTGAGCGAGGAGTGTCGCAGCCTGCCGCCCACCCTAATTAACCCAGGCGCATCCAAAAAGGGATGGAGTTGCTGGTAGGCCTTAGGGGTTTCATCACCATAGAGCGCTGGAGGCAAAGCACAGTGTTGAGCGATTTGTACGCATGCGGAGAGTGCCTTAGAGAATTCATCGCTAGTGATGGGTCCTTGGGTGGCTTCCTGTAGGTGTTGCGCGCGATGAGCGAGCCGCAATATCCGAGCGATTGTTCTGATCAATCGTGGTAGGGAGGAAAAACGACTCATCCAAGAGTCATCATGAATATGGTGAACTTTCTTGGACGTTGGGATGGCAGTAGCCAGCAAGGCTTGATCTGGTGACGGCGAGAGGAGTCCAGAATAGCCTTCGCCAAACGGTTCCGGGTTGTCCATGAGCCAGAGGGGTCCACGCCACCAGAGGTTGTGATCCTTGAGTTCGGATGGAAGGCATCCACGGGATGCTATGTCGGAGGGATTATCCTCCGAGCGAACAAACTTCCAGTGCCTGACATCGGAAGCCCTTAGAATAGCAGAGACTCTGTTCGCCTCAAACACCTTGAGTTGATGAATAGGTTGGCGCAACCATGCAAGCACCACCGAAGAGTCTGTGAAGTATAGAGCTTCATGATGCGTCTCTATTGTGATAGATGACATGACTCTCGCGAGCAAGAGCGCTCCGCAGAGTTCCAATTGGGGTATCGTTAGAAACTTGGTGGGGGCGACCTTTGTCTTCGCTTTGAGCAGATTGACGTGCACTCCGCCACTAGGTGACTGAGTGCGTGCGTAAACAGCAGCAGCGTATCCACGGGAGGAAGCATCGCTAAAACCTATCAGCTGGATAGTTGCTTGATGGACCTGTATATAGCGGGGAATGGTAATCATCTTAAGAGTAGGCCACTCGTTGGTAAGTTGAGACCATTTTTCGCGAAGAGGTGAAGGCAAGGGATCGTCCCAAGAGATTTCGTGGCGCCAAGCTTCTTGTAGCAAGGTTTTGGCGCTAAATATTACGGGAGCTAAAAATCCGAGTGGGTCGAAAATTCGTGCAACGGTTGAGAGAACGACCCGCTTGGTCGCATGAGAGACAGGTTCCTGGACTGTGAAAGAGAAAACATCTCGTTGGGGGTACCACATGAGACCAAGAATCTTGATGATGGAATTGCTTTCCTGAGGCAAGGCTTGAGCTTCAATAGGATCCTGAGAAGGAGGTAGCAATTCGGGGGCATTAGATGCCCATTTGCTTAGTTGAAACCCGCCTAGATTAAATAGGCCAATGAGCTGTTCCTTAAGAGCATGGGCCTCTTCGAGCGTATTTGCTCCTGAAGCAAAATCGTCGACGTACATGGCCTTCGGAATCCGCTCTGCAGCTAGGGGAAAGGCGTAGCCTTCATCACTAACAAGCTGGGCAACAGTCTTGATCGCTTGATAACCGCTAGACGTGATGCCATAAGTGACGGTGCGCAGTTCATGCTCAACTACAGGCTTGGAAGGGTCGTTACGCCAGAAAATGTGCTGTAGATGACGGTCTTCGGGATGTACCAAGATCTGGCGGTACATCTTCACTAGATCCGTCGTGAAAGCTATGACGAAGAGACGAAAGTGGATGAGTATGTCGCACAAGTCCGTCTGCAGTTTAGGCCCAGTGATAAGAATATCGTTCAAGCTGGGGCCGCCAGCCGAGCAAGATGCGTCAAACACAACACGAAGCTTAGTTTCGTGCGGCTTGACTTGCCATACCCCGTGATGAGGGATCACGTAGGGTGCAACAATGGTCGTGGGAGCCATGTGGCCTAGACGTACATAGTCTTCCATAAAGGCTAAGTACTTCTCCTTGAGGACGGGGTCACGAGTGAATTTCCGTTCCAAGGCGAAGAATCTCCGGAGAGCTATGTCTCGGTTTTCGTCAGGGAGCACGCCAGTAGGTTTCAGGGGCAACCTCACTACATATCTACCCTCCGGAGTGCGCGAATGAGTTTTCGCAAACGACTCTTCACACAAGACGTCATGGGGGTTGCGAAGGTCTGCGGGTCGTGGTTCCTCAATTTCCCAGAAGACCTTCAACTGGCTTAAGATAGCAGTTTCATCCAGAGCCAAAAGGGAGATGCTGCGCGACTGATTGATAAAAGAAGTGGTTCCCATGACCACATTACCAAAAACAGTGGGCATGAGATAAAGCTCGTCAACCTCCGACTTGACGGGAGCTCCTATGATGAGTCGTGGATATAAGTCAAGTCCAACCAAAGCATCGACGAGGCCAGGATCGGCGAATGAGGGGTCAGCTAAGCCGTAACGCGATAGCTGAACAGCGACGGTCGGTGAAACCTTTCGCTTCGGAGTGTCGGATGTAATCTCATCGACTACAAGAGCGCGCACCTTGAAGCACGCATCAGTAATAGTAGAGTGCATGCGGCACGTTAACCAACCTTTGACATTGGGCACTAAGTTGCCACCAAGACCCGCTATACGGCCGTCAAAGGGTTTTAAACTACCGCCAATTTCACTGGCGAGGTCGGTAGTTACAAATGTATACTGGCTCCCTGAGTCCAATAACACACGAGCGGGGACGGAGGTGTGAAGTCCGTCGAATAGGGCCTGAGCGGTGCCCATAATGACATGCGATTCGGGTTGATGTCGCTTGTCGGTAGGCGCCGGGATGGTATCTTCCCGAACATGGCCTACGAATGATGAATGGGGTTCACCATTGTTATCGTTGGAGCGGGCTTCATCAGTCTTCTTCCCAGTATGAAGTAAGCTGTGATGCCTTGAATTGCAGTACTTACAATTCCATTTTGACGGGCAGTTCGCGGCCCGGTGCCCTCTTCCCAGGCAGTTAAGGCATCCAGTCCATGCCTTGGCGAAGTCAAAACGAGTCTGGGCCGGCAGCTCACTGAAGGTGAAACATTTCACTAGTGAATGGCTGCCTTTGCAGTAGGGGCATGGAGTGAAACTCGGATTTGGGTGGCTGTTATTCGTAGCCGAGGGAGAGGTGCGTCCAAATCTATTTGACCTAGGTGAGCCACGGCGGCGAGCCGGGCTCCTCCTCGGACTGGCGGTTGGGGAACTACTGTGACGTGTAGGGCTCTTCCTTGACCAATATTGAGATGAATCTCCAGATTGGGCGAGCATAGATACGCCAGTAGAGTACTTAGGCGAACTCTTATTGGGAGGTTTGAGTCGCGGATCCATTGCTCGATCGGGGGTATTGGAGCGTTCATCGAGAAGTTCCAGGGATAGCTTACAAGCCATCATGCGTTGCCTCACAAAGTTGATTATTTCGTCGGCCGATGGGAACTCTGTCCCTTTATGGGCAAGCTCAAACTGCTTGCGGGTGGCCGGATCGAGTGCTCGCAATGCCAGGATAGACAGTAAGGCGTCACCTGGGTTTTGGAGCCTTAGAGCGCGAAATGATTCGACGCTCTCACCGATCTGAGAGAGATATGCGTTCAGCTTGGCGTACTCAGAGTTGGATGAGCGATTACGGAAATTTAGGACCGTCTGAATGTGTCGAGAGGCCAATACTCGGGGGTTGTCATAAACCTTCATTAATGACTCCCAAGCCAGGGCATATGAAGAACCGTCGAAGGACAGACCAGACAGGAGCGATGCGGGTTCTCCTACCAGAGCGTCTTTAAGATAATGCATCTTGTCGACTGGAGGGATGCGTGGACTGTTTCCTACTAATGAGAGAAACTTGTCCCGAAATTCTACCCATTTGAATAAGTCCCCGTTCCATTTAGGCACCGCTATGCGTGGTAACCCACATCCCTGATAGTCGTTGGGTGCTGACAATAGGGTGGGAACGGCAGCCGAAGAGGCTGAAGTGACGGATGCGGCTTCGCGTTTCAGTCTAAGCTTCCGAAGAGAGGTATCAGCCACAAGGATCTCATCCCTCACAGTATCGTGGATAGTCAGCCATTTTTCATCTGGAAACGAAGTTTTCGGATCGAGATTGAAATGCGCACTATCGAGCTCCTTCCAGGTTGCCTGAAATTCGTGCCAATACTCACAAGCGCTGTGTACGCGTGCCTCCAGGTCGGCATAAGAGTCGTCGTCAGGGGTGGCTGCCTTAGCCACAACCATGATGCCGGCAATGTTGCGCTTAATGCTGCGGAGCTGACGCTCTAGTGATGAAATCTGATGGGAAGATTCCGCCATCATGTGACTATCAATCTGGTGGGTAAACAATAGAAAATATAATTTGGAAAATAATGATCCGTTCAGGACACACAATCAAGGAAATGTCAATGGTTATGCATATGTATATAATATATAATATGTTAATATGATTATGCATATGCTATAATATGTTAATATGATTATGCATATGTTATAACATGTTTATAAAATATGTATGTATATAATATAAATGTGTACATAAGTTAAGAGCATAAGTGATTAGAAACTAGGAGACCTAATCCTTATAGAGGATTACTGTGGTCGGACAAGTGTTTGTAATATACTTGCACTTATTATTACAAAGTATGTTGTCTAACGTAGGATTAAAGCGAGGGATTATTTGGCTGCCATAGGTCGAGCTCCTATGAAATACAACATTGACTGAAATATTATATAAAAATTCATAATGAATGAATAAATGGAAAAAGATGAGACACTGAATAAAAGTGATGAAGAGAGATTTCCACAATATTCCTCACCCGGGGCACCATAATGTTTGGGTCAGGGTCGGACACTTAACGTTGTGAGCAAAGGCCCGATAACCATGAAGAACCCAGAATGATAGGGGAGTAAAATATGTGAGGAATAAATGCGGAAATAGTGAAAATAAGAATTCTATTTGGAACACAATAAGTAAATTGAAATGAATGTTACTTGATCACTGTAAACAGAATGTTCTGGTCGATTCGGCTGTGTCGCTCCTTGGTGGTCCGTGATGATAGACGAGATCGGAGGGGGTCCTCACGGGGAAGTCTTCATATGTGAGATGTATCCAGGCCAGACTGCGTTGGACGAGACGCTGACTGGGGTAGTAAGATGCTTCCCGGTCAGGCTGTGGTGAACAACTGGTCAGGCTGATCCGGGAGTAGTGGGGATAGCGAGCGAGCTAGCCGTGGCGTAGGGACCATAGTGGGGGGCGCTAGCTAAGCTCAATAGTCGTAATTGAACAGTGCGTCTGATTCCTAAATCAGCAATCAGCTGATACATAAATGTACATGTACAAAACAAGTCATATTACATTTATTTAAATATACATGAATTCGATCATTTCATTTCCTCGCTCAAAATCGTCATTTTTGTTATAATTTATACTCTTGAAGCGGATTTTACATGCGCAGTAAACATGCAAAGCGCAGCAGCAGCAAATGCACTATTGGATGTGAGTCATTTAATTCTAAAAGCATAGAAACCACAGCGTGCATTTGCTGCTGCTGCGCTTTGCATTGCTGCTCATGTAAAGTCAGCTTAAGTATTACAGTCAGTGGTTACCTCAGGGGGAGCTTCTAGGGGTCCGAGTCTACCAAATTAATAACAAAAAGTCAGCGCTAACCATGGAAACTGCGGGCTGTGCCCCCGGGAGTTTATACCCCCCTCCCCTTTAGCCTAACTTTGCCCCCCCCCCCCCCCCCCTACCTAAAAATATTATTATATTTAATGGGATTATAGAAATGTTCTCAGATTTGAGATAGATTCAATATGACCAAAGTCATAAAATATAAATTATCTGCAAAATCGGGCGAAGGGAAGGGGCACAATACAAAACGTTAATAACCGATGGAATGAACGTATCGATATGAAATTTAATATGAGGATTCAGAAGTCCCGGTGTAAGTCAATAATTGATTTTAGAGGGAGAGCGAAACCGTAGTTGATTAATTCGCACTGGGGAAGTACAATGCCCCCGATTCCACTAAAAACTTTTTAGGATGAAAGAGGGATAAAACCAATTATCCCTGGGTTTTATGATTTTTTGTCCCATTTTCTCATTCTGGCTCTCAACTGTATATTTGATCCATTCCCAGTCCCAATCCATGACGGATGTGAAAGTCCAGGATATGACGGAATACATACCTCACATGGTCGTCGTCAGAGCATAACACGGAAACCCTAGTCTAAATCATCAGTGAATCACCGACTATGTACTTCGCCAAAGCGAATAATTCAATTATGTTTTTGCTCTCCCTAAAAAGCCAAATGACCGTTTGGGCTAAAACTCTAAATTCTAATACTAAAAGTGTCGATACGTTTCGAATGATTTCTATAACACAAACATTTTTAGTTAAATTTAAAATTTTTTAAATTAAAGGAATGTATCAATTTATATGTTATATATTTTTCAAACAGAGAGGACAATGTATAGATATTCTAAATTCTTTCTTCAGTATAGTAATTTTCATTAGGATTGTAAGGGAAAATTTTTTGTATATTTTTTTAATGACCATTAACGCTTCAAATACAAACAAGGACAAGATTTTAAGTTAATTAAATAACTCTCTGAAACTTGTTCTTTGATTTATATCATTATTCCTATTACTTTCTTGTGATGTCTGAAAATATTAACACTAGAGCCAGAAGTCCTAGTTTCATTTCTAAATAAACGGACTTTACTTGCGTTAACTTTTTTATTATTTTTTTTTCTTTATTTTTTTTCTTGTTTATTTAGTATATTTACAATCAGTTAAAATATAACTATAAGTAAATTTGATGACAATGAGTATATAAAATAAAAAAATAATAATAAAATAAATAAAAAATAAATAAATAAAATACAAAATAATAAAAAGATAAGAAAATAAAAATAAGATAAAATAAAATGAACAACAAAATAATACAATCTGTACAAAAGCAATAAGTAGAAGTGCTGACTATAAGAATACATGTATACAGGTAATACAAAATAGTTGAAACAAATAATGAGAAGCAAGAGAGAAATGAACATGAAATATATACAAAATATAATAAAATATATACAAAAATACAATATATAATATACAATATGCACAAAATAAATAAATATTTAAAATAAGTACAAAATAAATTTAATAATTAATTAGCGTTAACTTAGTAATAATTTATTTACTTTCCCAACTTTACGAAGTGTTTTCAACGAAATTACTTGTTTTATTACGTCCAGATTCCAAAAATGGGAAAAAGGTGTCTGTCGTTGCGTGGGTGTTTGTGAACACGATAACTCCCGATAGGATGAATATATTGATACAAAATTTTTATATGTGTGTTTAGAACTCTCCAAGGTCAACATCGATTTATTTTCAGTCAAATAGACCAAAGGGAAAAGGATTAGGGGAAAGGCGTAACCTATTATTTTTTATCGAAATTTGTCGAAGGAAACAGGGACTCAGGGAAGGGGCGTTCGATCTACTCTAATAACTGTCGATGTTATGAATACATCGACACAAAAATTAATATGAAGATTCAGAAGCCACTATAGTCAAATATTGAGTTTTGCCCTAAACGATCGATTGACTTTGGAGAGCAATAACGAGCCCTCTGCTAGTAGGCGAAATGACCTCATAATTATACTTTAATTTCATAATAATTTATTTTCTTCCTAAGGTTTATGAAGTATAGGGGAAGTTATATAATTCAAGAGAGGGCGCCGGTAGCTCAGTGGTATGCGTGCTTGACTTCTGAGCTCAAGGTCGTGGGTTCGTAGCCCGACCGAGGCCCTTAGTTTATTTTATCTGGGAGGTAAAATAAACTTAAGCACGCCGTCCTTCGGATGGGACGTTAAGCGATGGTCCCGAGCCTGTACGATGTCAGGTACTCGTTAAAGACCCCTACCCTAGATGAATAAAAATTTAGGGTAGGCAAAATTTAGGACTCCCACAGTAGAGTCGGGCTCATGTCCACCAGAGTGTCGAAAGAGCGCTCTGGTAGTAGGCGATATGACCTCGTAGTTAAAGCCCGGGCATGAGTCATAAAACCTAACCTAACCTAACCTATAATTCAAGAAATTCAATGCTGTTTACATCATTTATGCGTGGGTATTTGGATGCATAAACAATTATGTGATTAATCTCTAGTTAGCAAGCAATTATCAACTAATTGCTATTGTATGAATTAAACAAAATAAATAAATTATCTATGTATTAGGTTGAGAAGTTATTTAATGCTTTAGTGAACCATATGAATTATCAGGGGTTTTAAAGTAAATAAACAATGAATACATAATGTCGCCATTACTGTTCTTGCTTATACCAAACACATTTTTACAGATAACTCCCCCTTCTCAAATTCATTTCATACTACCTGTCTATGCACAACATTCGTAAACATGGCACTTTCTGAGTGGACTGTATTCGATGGGTGCTAATTCATGAAGAAGCTAACTGAACATAAAATGATGACAGCCGCATCTGTAAGGTACATAATAAAGGGGGAAACACTGATATATGAATTAATATATTGTGATAAAAAAAAAAAGTTTAAAAAAGGTTTAAGTGTTAAATAAATAAAAATATAGATTATTAATAATTATGAAATAATAATAATTAAATAAACAAACAATAAATTACCACATTTCCTGTAGAAATTTTATCTCTTTTCTTTTACTAAATTTTGATTTCTACAGTAGTTTTTCGAAAAGGGACCCTAAAAAAGAATCAAAAGTTCAAGACGTGCAATTTTTAAGAAAGTGCACGTATTAAAAAAAAGCAATTTACAAACTTTTCACTTAGATTTCTAAAGATATGCCATTTTTAATAATTTTAAATAATATTAAATCTAAGCCAAAGGTTTTTAAATAATTTTACTGGGCCAACAGGGAAAATGAATAGAACAGAATTTACGAGAACAAATCTTGGGTTTATTTTCTAAAATCTACATTATTAAAATTAAAAAACTAAACATTGAAACAAACAAACATGAAAAGAAAAATATTAAAAACTACTCTCTCTACACACACTAAAAAAACAGCTGAGGGCCGTGTTTTGTTTTTTACTGGGATTTGTTTTAAAATAAATTTGCTTTCTATATAAAAATAAATATAAATAATTTTGTAATGTTTATAATTTAGTCATTTTAATGTGTGTATTATTTTTATACATCACAATATATTGCCAGGTCAGGATTATATTATATTGAACAGGTCTTGACTGCTCGTTTGTCTATAAGCAAACATAAACTGACAAAACGTAAATTAACACATAATGAACTGTTTCCCACAGATGGAAACTACGTAAGAAGCGAAGTACCACTTGTAATAAAAGAGACACAAGAGAAACAGATAAATATACAGGGTGTCCAAAAAGTATGGAAACGGTCGAATTTCACGAAAATTTCAGGTCCAAATTCAAAAACAAAAAAACACATGTCCAATATTTTTTCAAAAGCTATTTAACGACACCAATATCGACCCCCCCCCCCCCCCCCACCCCCTGTGGGTGAGGCAGGGGGCAACTTTGAAAAGTTAAACGGGATTAAATAATGTAGACAAAACATTATGTTATAAAGTAAGATTGGGACACGTCAAGTAGTTGAAGGGCATCAGTTTGAATATCTTATTAATTAAGGAATCCGCCGTTATTACCTACGTGGTGAAAGGCAAGGGGCCTCACCTTAAACAAGCACCCCGACGGTGAGAGGCAAGGGGCCTCACCTTAAACAGGCACCCCGACGGTGAGAGGCAAGGGGCCTCACCTTAAACAAGCACCCCGACGGTGAGAGGCAAGGGGCCTCACCTTAAACAGGCACCCCGACGGTGAGAGGCAAGGGGCCTCACCTTAAACAAGCACCCCGACGGTGAGAGGCAAGGGGCCTCACCTTAAACAGGCACCCCGACGGTGAGAGGCAAGGGGCCTCACCTTAAACAGGCACCCCGACGGTGAGAGGCAAGGGGCCTCTCCTTAAACAAGCACCCCGACGGTGAGAGGCAAGGGGCCTCACCTTAAACAAGCACCCCGACGGTGAGAGGCAAGGGGCCTCACCTTAAACAAGCACCCCGACGGTCAGAGGCAAGGGGCCTCACCTTAAACAAGCACCCCGACGGTCAGAGGCAAGGGGCCTCACCTTAAACAAGCACCCCGACGGTGAGAGGCAAGGGGCCTCACCTTAAACAAGCACCCCGACGGTGAGAGGCAAGGGGCCTCACCTTAAACAAGCACCCCGACGGTGAGAGGCAAGGGGCCTCACCTAAAACAAGCACCCCGACGGTGAGAGGCAAGGGGCCTCACCTTAAACAAGCACCCCGACGGTGAGAGGCAAGGGGCCTCACCTTAAACAAGCACCCCGACGGTGAGAGGCAAGGGGCCTCACCTTAAACAAGCACCCCGACGGTGAGAGGCAAGGGGCCTCACCTTAAACAAGCACCCCGACGGTGAGAGGCAAGGGGCCTCACCTTAAACAAGCACCCCGACGGTGAGAGGCAAGGGGCCTCACCTTAAACAAGCACCCCGACGGTGAGAGGCAAGGGGCCTCACCTTAAACAAGCACCCCGACGGTGAGAGGCAAGGGGCCTCACCTTAAACAAGCACCCCGACGGTGAGAGGCAAGGGGCCTCACCTTAAACAAGCACCCCGACGGTGAGAGGCAAGGGGCCTCACCTTAAACAAGCACCCCGACGGTGAGAGGCAAGGGGCCTCACCTTAAACAGGCACCCCGACGGTGAGAGGCAAGGGGCCTCACCTTAAACAAGCACCCCGACGGTGAGAGGCAAGGGGCCTCACCTTAAACAGGCACCCCGACGGTGAGAGGCAAATGGCCTCACCTTAAACAAGCACCCCGACGGTGAGAGGCAAGGGGCCTCACCTTAAACAAGCACCCCGACGGTCAGAGGCAAGGGGCCTCACCTTAAACAAGCACCCCGACGGTGAGAGGCAAGGGGCCTCACCTTAAACAAGCACCCCGACGGTGAGAGGCAAGGGGCCTCACCTTAAACAAGCACCCCGACGGTGAGAGGCAAGGGGCCTCACCTTAAACAAGCACCCCGACGGTGAGAGGCAAGGGGCCTCACCTTAAACAAGCACCCCGACGGTGAGAGGCAAGGGGCCTCACCTTAAAAGGTTTTTCCTCTTGAAATCGGGAAAAAACCTTATCATTACGATTACGACATGATCTGATGCAAATCGAGAGGAATATTTCGAACAAAACTTACGTATTTTGATGCAAGAAACCCGAATCTGCAATAAAAAATAGGGGTTCCCGTTTAATTTTTCAAAGTTGCCCCCTGCCTCACCCACAGTGGGTGGGGTGGGGGGGTCAATATTGGTGTCGTTAAATAGCTTTTGAAAAAATATTGGACACGTTTTTTTTTGCTTTTACATTCGGACCTGAAATTTTCATGAAATTGGACCGTTTCCATACTTTTTGGACACGTTTTAATTTTCGAAATTTGAGTACTTTTTATCAATAATTTCGAAAAATGTTTCGAACAAAACTTACGTATTTTGATGCAAGAAACCCGAATCTGCAATAAAAAATATGGGTTCCCATTAATTTTTTCAAAGTTGCCCCCTGCCTCACCAACAAGGGGGTGGGGTGGGGGGGTCAATATTGGTGTCGTTAAATAGCTTTTGAAAAAATATTGGACACGTGTTTTTTTGTTTTTGCATTTGGACCTGAAATTTTTGTGAAATTCGACCGTTTCCATACTTTCTGGACACCCTGTATATTGTACTAACAATTGGGGTCCAGGCACGGCTCGGCAGATATAAGTAAAATAACTAGATACAATTAATAAACTATAATACAATAGACCCACAATGAAAAGTTGAAGACAAGAATACAAATACAAGACAGTGGAGTGTGTGGTAGTACAAAAGTGAGTGTGTCTCGCTCTGCCGGCCTGGGTATTTATAATGCCATAGAACAGCCTAAACTGTCGTTCTAGAACCTTCCATTATAGAAAATTGGATATTTCTATATATAAGGTATTTACAATGGTTTTGTTATATATTTAAATTACTAGCAGTAATACCCGGCGTTGCCCGGGGAACTTCGACTTTTCTCCCAATATCTCCTATAAGGCTATTCAGTTCCTCGACAGTACATTCATGATGTTATAATTTTCAATTATTCATACGGAATAAGGCTTATAGTCCTTCAACGTCAAACACCCCAGCTAGTAAGTTTTTAGGACCCCTGGGCATCACAGCTAGTACGCGTCTTTCAACGGCTGAAACCACAGATAGTGAATACTTAGCATCGCTGGACATCCTAGCCAGTGCGTACTTAAGAACGCAATTGACCGCAGCTAGTAAGTGCCTTGCAACAGCGGACCCCACAGCGAATACATAGTTACTACTACTACATGTGAAATTCATGCCAATCCGCTTACCCTTTAACAGTACATTCATGATGTTATAATTTTCAATTATTCATACGGAATAAGGCTTATAGTCCTTCAACTATAGTAACGCTAGTAAGTTTTTAGGACCCCTGGGCACCACAGCTAGTATGCGCCTTTCAACGGAGGAAACCACAGCTAGTGAATACTTAGCTTTGCTGGACGTCCTAGCCAGTGCGAACTTAAGAACGTTTGTGACCACAGCTAATATATGCCTTGCAACGCTGGGCACCACAGCTAGTACATAGTTAGGAACGCTGGGCGCTAAAACTAGTAAATGCCTTGCAACAACGGACCCCACAGCTAGTACGATATTAGGAACCCTGGGCATCACAGCTATTAAGTGCCTTGCAACAGCGGACTCCACAGCTAGTACGTAGTTAAATACGCTGGGCATTACAGTTAGTAAGTGCTTTGCAACAGCGAACTTCACAGCTAGTACATAGTTAGGAACGCTGGGTACTACAGCTAGTAAATGCCTTGCAACAACGGACCCCACAGCTAGTACGATATTAGGAACCCTGGGCATCCCAGCTAGTATGCTTTTGCAACGACGGACCCCACAGCTAGTACGTTTTTAGGAACGATGGGCCCTACAGGTAGTAGGTGCCTTGCAACGGCGGACCCCACAGCTAGTACCTACGTAGTTAAATACGCTGGGCCACACTGCTAGCGCCTTGCAACAGCAGACCCCACAGCTAGTACGTAATTAGGAACGCTGGGCATCACAGCTAGTAAATGTCTTGTAGGTGCCTTGCAACAGCAAACCCCACAGCCAGTACATAGTTAGGAACGCTGGGGCTGAGCACTACAGCTAGTAAGTGCCTTGCAACAGCGGACCCCACAGCTAGTACGATATTAGGAACGCTGGACATCACAGTTAGTAAATGTCTTGCAACAGTGAACCCCACAGCGAATACATAGTTACTACTACTACATGTGAAATTCATGACAATCCGATTCATGACAATACGATCAACAGTTAATGAGCTAGCTCTATATTTATACTTAGTCCCCCCCCCCCCATCAACCCCGCCACCCGTTCAAAACTTCGGGACGCCACACACCTTATTTTTCTATTTGGCCTTCAGGAATAATATATGCGAAATTTCGTGACAATACGACCAACCGTTAATGAGCTAACTCTATATGTATATTTAGCCCCCCCCCCCCCCCCCCCCCCCCCACAACCCTCCTTCCTGTTCAAAATGTTGGGCCGTCACGCACCTAATATTTCTATTTGACCTTTAGGAATACTACATGTGAAATTTCATGACAATTCGACCATTAGTTAATGAGTTAGCACTATTTATATACTTAGGCCCCCCTTACAACCCACCCCCCTCCCGATCAAAATTTTGGGACGCCACATAGCCTATTATTCAATCGGGCTCAAAAGAATGCTACATGGGAAGTTTCATAAAAATCCGTCCAGCGGTTTGGGTGTGATCTGGAACAAACATACATACATACATAGGTACATACATACATACATACAAACAAACAAACAAACAAACCCCGTTTCAGCTTTATTAACATAGATTATTACATATAAATGCATCTTTAACTTTATTTTACTAAACTAATATCAGTCTTATAATATATATTTTGGCAATACTAAAATTTAGAAAAGGGGTCGATTTGGTCCAATAGTTCTATTCGTTCTATAAGGCCTATTTATTCCATCTGGTTCTAAACTACATCAGATTATTTGCCCATAAATATAATGTTATATGTCCCGATATATTTTTATAATAATAATTATTAATTTTCCCTTAGTGTCAGTGTAGTGTATGTATACTTGGTGGATATAGGGGATTCTGGGAACAAGGAATACAATCATATATAATAAATATAATTCAAACAAAATTTAGTTTGAGAATTCAGAAGCCGCCATGTAAGTTAACTATTGATTTTTCTCCGAAAAACGATTAATTTTGGAAGGAGAGCGAAAACTTCTGCGGAAGTACATTGTCGGTGAGTCGGGAGGTGAGAAAACCTTGAGCACGCCGTCCTTCGAACGATACATTAAGGGATGGTCTCGAATCTGTTATAGACGAGTCATCTACCCTAGTTGAATAAACATTTAGGATTCTCATAGTAGAGTCGGGCTGTAGAAAGCGCTGTGGTAGAAGGCGATATGACCTTGCTGTAAAAGCCCGGGCATGAGTCATATTAACTGACTAACCATCTAAGCTTTTATTTAAAACCATTGTTCATAGAGTTAACTTTCGTTTCTGTGTAAACCTTCATAAGGATCTTAACATCTCCAAACCGTGCATGGGATTATTCAACTCCGATTTCTATCATTGCTCAGCTTTCTGAGTTCTAAGCTCTCTTAATCCCATTGCACAAGCAAACGGCTTTTCCACAAGCTTACACGGCGAAATCCCTTGACGCTGCTTGAAACCTATTTACTTTGGTATGAAGTGTTTCTAAGATAATTAACGATAACTATTGCGAACACCAATGCCATCATATGTTTTGCGCTGTACCACCTCATCTTTTCTCCATCTAATTATAGTGTCTTTTTTTTATTCACTTAGGGTAGGGGTCTTTAACAAGTACCTCGATCGAACAGGTTCGGTCCCATCCGAAAGAGTATGCGAGGAAACAAATATGTTTCACTAAGGTAACAGGTTTGACGTAAGAAAGTCGTCCTTACCAAACTTGGTACGGGTTAATAAATAAGTTTAGAGAACCTAGTTTTGTTTTTCACAAGAAGAGTCGACGCAGTTGGGAGTAAGAAACACCTTGTTACCAGAGGGCTAAACGAAATAGAGACTACACTACTATAAATCTTTCAGACTAGGTAATTGGAGAAAAACAAACTTGTAGAGAAGTGCAAAGAAGGAAAAACAAAGAGAATAAACATATTTGTGGGGAATAGGGAATGGGGGAATGTTTACCACAAGAGGGGAGAGAAGGGATTGTGATAGATCATGGATATTTACCGGTAGTAGAGAGCAGTTCTCTGGGAATCCCTAAAGGCTATTTGTCAATCTGACCTCTTCCCCAGGGATGGGGAACCCAGCCGTCATTTTCCCATAATATCTCCCTCTCCGAGTCACTAATGAATTCCTAGGGAACAACTTGGAAAATCACTCATCATTTTCAATTTTATCTCAATATAATTGCTGATCACTTTTCAATATAGGTATAGAGTACATAAGCATCTCTGAGGGCCTCCAGTGTATACTTACATGAACCAAGATGAGCTTCTAGCCAGTGGCGGATCCAAGAGGGGGGGGGAGGGGGGGGGGGGCAATTGGGGCCATGCCCCCCCCAAACCCCAAAAAAATATTTAAAAAAAAAAAATTGTATATATAATTATTATTTTTAGTTTAAAATGACTTCAGAATATTTTTTTCCAGAACGATTCATTGTCCTTTCTGACATTCTGGGAATCACTCGACAACTTAGCGTTATTCTTCAAGCTGAAACCTTGAAAACCCCACAAAAATGGAACAAGGAAAAAATTCGAGGAAACTTACTTCCAGCAGCAGCAATCGAAACATTGAATTTGTGCAATGAGGATCAATTTCCGCTGATTTGGAAAATGGTTCAGCTTCTTTCAACTTTACCAGTGAGCAACGCCACATCGCAACGTTCTTTTTCGACTCTTCCAAGATTAAAAACATGGTTGAGAACTAAGATGACTGAAGATCGACTCACTGGCTTAGCACTTTTGAATGTACATCGTGACTCACCTGTTAATATCGACAATATAATCGAAAGATTCGCCAAACAAAAAGCGAGACGACTCAATTTTATCATTTAAACACACACGTGATTTCTGTTGTAAATTGATGTTTGTAAATTGCAAATTGTAAATTATAAAAGTAAATTGTAAATAAATAATTGTTCATTTTACAATTAAATTTTAAAGAGTTTTCTCATTTTTTTATAAAGCTAGAAAAAAACAAAATTGTTGGGATATTTGAGATTAAGTAGCCACCCCAAAAATTGTTTCTAGATCCGCCACTGCTTCTAGCGAGGAGGGAGAAAGTGAGACTGAACAAAAGTGATTGGTATAAGAATGGCCTCTAATGGCCATCACATACCTATACTTTTTTTTTTTTTTTTTTTTTCACAAAAAGCTATTTACAACTGTATAAAAATAAATACAACAAGCAAATATGCTAATAAAGAGATAATGGCAATGTCAAAATGTTATGAGAGGAGAAATCACCCAGTGGTGACACTCCCTAGTCACTGTTTTTCTCTAGTTTATAGCTAATCACTGTCACTGTCACTGCTTCTGCTCAGGAGGTCTCTAGGCCATTGACGCTTAAGCCGCCGTTGGGGAAGTATGGCAGAATGGAGGGCACGGACTAGAGGATTATTGTGGGAACTAAGAAGGGGAAATAATTTTTTATACTTAGATTTAGCGACTTCAGTGATGAAAGGTACGTTAAGGTCAGTGTGAAGAGTTTTGTTGGAGACGTAGTAAGAAGCATTGGCTATTGTACGAAGGATTTTGGATTGAAAGGATTGAATGCGCTGGAGATTGGAAGTCCACATAGGTTTGAGTATTGCATTGTATATAAGTAGTTTTGTTGTCAAAGTTAGTTTGGATCTTTTGTCTAGTAGTAGAAGTTTATAACTTCTGTTCATTTCTTGACTTTTCAGTCTCGCTTGTCGAGTATGGGGCCTAGATAGCGGACTTCGTTTTTTAAAGGGATGGGATTTTTGTTAAGGTACACTGGAGGTCAGGTATCACATATACGAGGTAAAAAAATAAAATAGCTTTATTGACATTCTTTAAGAACAAAAGCCTCTCCTTTTGGAGGTTTTGAGTCTACCGCTCTTTCAACAGAAGAGATCAGAAAAGCAATTCGAAAAGAATTCGATAGGAAATCAAAAAATAAATCAGAAAAGAAATTTTAAAATGAATGGAAAACAAGGAAAATGACAATTAGTTGATATTGAATTTTAAGGATTGTTCCTAAATTAATTTAATTATAAATATAACTGTTACCTACTACGTGAATAAAGACAAAATAAAAATAAAACGAAATAAAAAAAAAAAAAGTAAAAATGAAAGTTATTTCTTAAATAGTTCTGTAACACATTTGTTCCATGTTTCTCTGTTGCTGGCCACTGTGCACCATCCATCCCCTATTATCGCCACTATCTCGTCCCTCCACGGCAGTCCTGATCTTTCTTTTCCTCTTCTTCTGTCACTAGGAATCCACTCCGTGCAGACTTTAGCCCATCGTCGAAGATCCATCCTTGTCACATGCCCGGCCTATTTCCGCTTCAGCAAGTGTGCTTCCTTCTGGAGGCTTCTTAGCCTCACCTTCCGTAGAACCTCGCTGTTTCTTATCCTGTCACTTATCTTTATTCCAAGCCATGCTCCTCATCATCCTAAATTGGTTTACTTCCCAGCTTCTGTGTCAGCGACCAGGTCTGTGCATCATATAGGATGGATGGATAGATTCAGCTCATTAGGATTTTGGCTTTCAGGTCAACTGCAATATCTCCCTCCAGTATTTTCTTCTTTACAACATCAACTGACTCAAAACCTGTCCCTTTAATCACTGATTTAACTTTTGGTACAGGATAAAAGTTGCACGGTGCTAAATACAACGTTCTTTTCGGTCAAAAAACTGCTTCACAGAAAGTGCTGTGTAAGCAGGCACATTGTCCTGGTGAAGAATGAAACCATTTTTCTACAGTTGTGGCCATTTTTTTCCTGACTTTCTCTCAGCTTTATGAAAACTTATAATAATGCTGGTTAGCACATGTTACTTCTTCATTCCAAATTTTAAGTTCATAGTTACAATCGTTTTTGAGTTAGAGCGGTCACAATGTTATAATCACAACACACACAGTCAGATACCATCATAACTCGATCTGAAATTTTCACACAATTGCAATACTTTCTTCTATTATAGATATAAGAAAATAAAAATTAAACATTTATATAACAATTATCTTGAATATTAGATAATCTGAAAATTGTCAATTTTCATTAGCATCTACTGCATACAATTTATTTTTTGAGTTAGGACAATTTTCTTACGGATCTGCAATTTATTTTTATAATAAATATATTTGTTTATAGAAACAATTATTACACTGGACTGGTTCTGCAGAAAATTTGTTCCCAATTTGTGGTATATATATTACGGAGCAAATGGTGCAGAAAAAACAATATATGACCCAATTAAAAATGTTCAGGGACATTAGAAGAGAAATATCTCTATTAACTGTTAATACCAATTTTCTTTCTTACAATTAATTTTATTTATTTTATTTTTATTTAAGAATATTGTTATGATCTGAACAATTTATTAGGTTAATAAATAAATTTAAAGGAAGGGCAAAAAAAAAAAATCTGATGATCGGCTACGATATATTTATGTCACAGACTTATAAATACTAAATAAATAAACACGAGAAACTTACCCACACACCTAACAGCTCACTATCTCAATCTTTCATACCCAATATATACATACGTATTTTTGAAAATAATTTTATTTACTCGTCTACATCAATGTTATCCCCTTCAAAATAGTCCCCATTAGATATTATACACTTATGCCAGTGCTTCTTCCAATCTCCGAAACACTTCTGGATCTCGATCTTTGGGATAGAATTTAGTTCTATCAGCGATGCACTTTTAATCTCATCTATGCTTGTGAAACGACGGCCCTTTAAGGTTCTCTTTATTGTAGAAAAACGTCACATGGAGCCTGGGGCATCATTACAGTTTTGTTTTTGGGCAAAAATTCACGAACAAGCAATGAAGTGTGAGCAGGTGCATCATCGTGGTGCAAAAGCCATGAATTGTTTCGCCACAAATCTGAGCGTTTATTTTCGGATTGCTTCACGCAAATGGCGTTGCACTTGTAGGTAGTCCTCTTTTTTTGATTGTTTGACCTTGTGGCAAGAACTCATGGTGCACTATGCCGTTAAAATCGAAAAACACAGCATGAGCTTCACTTTCGACCGCACTTGTCGAGCTTTTATACCACTCGTAAACCATAGTTTAACCCATAGCAGACTCACCAAAAGCAATATTTAACATTTCTGAAATTTTTCTGCACTTCATTCCAATCATATAGAAAAAATTAACGGAAATTCTCTGATCCATTTTGTAAACAAATAAATAATCGCCGAAGGTAACAAAACATATGTAACCTCTTTGACAGCTGCCAGCAGACTAAACATCCGGTTTGGCTAACAATGAACAGGTACTCTTCAGACATGTTTACAAACACAATAACGAAAAACACATTACATTTTAACCCCCGACGCAAAAGGCGGAGTTTGAACCCTTTGTTTACATTCCAAATAAAGAACCAAAGGCTATCAGCCGGGCTTCGAACCCGCGATTTTGAGCTACTCTCTATTACTATTATTATTTTTGCTTCTTTTTTGGAATCTCTCTTTTTGGAAAGGTCAGAAGAAATAGAATTCCGTTGAAAACTCTGCATAGAGTTTTTGACTTTCCCTATTCTTTGTATAGCCTAAGGAAATAAATGAAAAATAAATAAAATAAAAATAAAAATAAAATAAAAATAAAAATATAAATAGAATAAAAATATAAATAAAATAAAAATATATATAAAATAAAATTTGAAAATAAGTAAAAATGAGAGATAGACTCAAGATAAACTCTGTGAAAATATAATTGGACATCATTATTACTCCCCTTGTCAATATTCTAGTTTCAAAATAAGAAAGGAAAGTTTTACTGAATGTCTTATGATCCGAGATAAGTCCTAATGTCACTTGAAGATAAGTTTTCACTTGTCTTCATAGAAAGATGGAAAGTTAAAGAGTTTCTTGGCAAGGTGTGGGGAACTTTCCCAAGTTTACTTCATAAATATTTATTGGGTAAGGGGAGTGTTGCCTCATAAAAACATGGCGTAGTTCAATATTGTAGTGGCAACAATGACTTTCCTTCAAGAGCTCATAAAAACCAGCCATGCGTTGTTGTGACTCCCGCAAAACTTACCTCGTTGGCAGCTTTCAGGCAATATTTTTTTTATGACAGTCAATTCATACCAACCACAATGATTTTGTCATTTCATTTCATTCCTCCATTTTTACTTATCCAGCAATACAAAGGTACCTATAGGAGAAGTTATGTAATCGGTCAGAAATTCGGTGCGTTTTTATTGTAATTTCATATTTTTCAATCGCCAAAATCCAAAAAAAAAACATTGAGGCGTAGTCAAGGTCCACGCCGTAGATTTACGTGAAAACGTCGGGATAAAATCATCAACGTCCTATCTAAACGCGTTATCACGCTACACTAATTTCTAATTTTACACAACGCTAATTCGCAACAATCATCCGCCGGCGCACACACTAGCCCGATAACGTCACAGGCAAAACAAACACTGCACAACAAACACGTACAGACATGCTCTAACCATTGTGACCTCAACCGTTGTTATCGCATTATTAGTCTCGTAGTTATTATCGATTGAAATCTTACGGTATTTTGTAACACAAGAAAGTTTGACCAGCTATCACTGTGCTTAACGAGCGAATAGACGTTTTCACGTCAAAACAGTGAGCATGACCTTGACATTTGATTTGACTTGTCCTTCTTTGATCCTCTTGTACCATTCATGACACAATGATCGACCCTGGCATTCATCCCCTCTTCTTGCAAACCTAGGATTTTTTATCAGAAAAATAAAAACCGGTAGCACGCCGTCCTTCGGATAGTAGGTACTCATATTTTAAAGTATTTTCTTATTCATTTCATTATATTTTTTTGTTATATTATTACTACTAATCACACGTTTGTCAGACTAATAGTTATTAGCTGTTTATGTATCTTATTTACGGTTTTTTAAGGTCATATCGCCTACTATCAGAACGCTCTTTCGTCACTCTGGTAAACATGAGCCTGACTATTATGTCCTAAATTTTGCTTATCCTAAATTTTCATTCCATTGGATAGGGGTCTTTAATGAGTATTTGACGTACAGGCTCTGGACCATTCGAAGGAAAGCGTGCTTCGGCTGGGTTTGGAACCCGCGATCTTGAGCTTAGTAAGCAAGCATGCATCCCTTAAAGTAAACATTTTTAAGACGTATCCTATTACCACGTTATGGTTTAACAAAAATATTATTATTATAAGTTTCATGTACATAGAAATCTTGAGCTCGCCATCCATCGGAGCACTTTGGTAGTAGGCGATATGATCTCGTAGTTAGATCCCCGGCATGTGTAACAATAAATAACTGTATCATACAATTTTTTTGAATTAAATAAATCATAAAAAATAAAATATATATAAAAAATGTTATGGGACATAAGATGACTTTATTATACGAACCACTTTTTTACAGACTCTCTCTCTACCCCTTTATCTCTCCCCCCTCCCTCTCATTTTATACTGGGTATAAGAAAGTCACACTCAGATTTACGCTGTAAAAAGAGAAACAAGGAAAATTGCTGATGCTAAAATATTACCTTCTTATTACTAGTTGATGAATCTGAATGGAGGGAGTGAGAGAGAGAGAGAGAGAGAGAGAGAGAGAGAGAGAGAGTGATATGTAAAAATGTTGTTGGTATAAGAAAATTCTATTCATATTTTTATTGTTATTATTTATTTTTTAATTAAAATTATTTATAAAAGTTTAAAGTTAGCAATGGTAAAATTTTATCGAACTCCCTACTGGGGGTTGGTAGGATACTTGCAATAAAGGAACCCTTGTCACATGTGTTACAAATGAGAGTTTAGAAATTATTTCAGAACTCTCAGACCAAACTCTTCTTATCTTGTTACATCTTGTTCTTCTAATCTCTCATTCGAATCCTATTCAATTCTTCGAAAGTACATTCATGATGTTATAATTTTTATTTATTCAAATGGAATAAGGCTTATAGTCCTTCAACGGAAGATACCACAGCTAGTATGTGCTCTTTCAACGGCGGAAACCACAGCTAGTAAATACTTAGCATCGCTGGACATCCTAGCCAGTACGTACTTCAGAACGCTCTTGAGCACAGCTAGTATCGGTCTTGCAACGGCGTACACCCCGCCTAGTAAGTGCTCGGAACAGCTGGGCACCACAGTTATTGTGTGCTTAAAACCGCTGGGCACAACAGCTATTACGTTCTTGGGAATGCTTCGCACCACAGCTAGTTCGTGTTCAGGAACGCTGGGCCACACAGCTACTCGTATATGCCTTGCAACGGCGGGCAGCCCAGCTAGTAAGTTCTTAGGACCACTTGGAACCACAGCTAGTTCCTACTTAAGAACGCTGGTCACCTTAGATAGTATGCGCCTTGCAACTCCAAATTTCGTATTTACAATTAATATTCACGGAGGACATAACCAGTCAAATTTCAGCGATATTGGCTGAGGGGAGGAGGGCGTTCCGGGGAAAGGGCTCAGTTCAAAAATCCACAACCCCCCTCCCGTTCACAATTTTGTGACGTCACACACTTCTTTTTCTATTTGGCATTCAAGAATACTACATATGACATTTCATGACAATCCGACCATTAATAAATGAGTTAGGACTATTTTTATGCTTAGCTCCCCCTTACAACCCCCCCTCCCGTTCGAAATTTTGGGACGCCACGTAGTCTATTATTCAATCTATCTTGGAAGGATGCTACATGTGAAGTTTCATGAATATCCGTCCAGCCGTTTGGGCGTGATGCTGGAACAAACATACAAACAAACCCCGTTTCAGTATAGAAGTATAGAAGCCGGTGGAAGAGAATGGGTAGATGAGGGAATCTGAATTTAAAAATCCCAATAACTGCCGATGTAATGAATGTATCAATATCAAATTTCGTATTTAAAATTAACATTCACGGTGGACATAACCAGTCAAATTGCAGCGATATCGACCGAGGGTTGGGGGGAGTTCCGGGGTGGGGGCTCAATTCAAAATCCCAATAACTGCCGATGTAATGAATGTATCGACATCAAATTTCGTATTTAAAACTAAAATCCACTTAGGACATAACCAGTCAAATTTCAGCGATATCGGCTGAGGGGAGGGGGGCGTTCCGGGGTGGGGGCTCAATTCAAAAATCCCAATAACTGCCGATGTAATGAATGTATTGACATCAAATTTCGTATTTAAAATTAAAATCCACTTAGGACATAACCAGTCAAATTTCAGCGATATCGGCTGAGGGGAGGGGGGTGTTCCGGGGAGGGGCTCAGTTCAAAAATCCACAACCCCCCTCCTGTTCACTATTTTGTGACGTCGCACACTTTTTTTTTCTATTTGGCCTTCAAGAATACTACATATGACATTTCATGACAATCCGACCATTAATAAATGAGTTAGCACTATTTTTATGCTTAGCCCCCCCTTACAACCCCCCCTCCCGTTCAAAATTTTGGGACGCCACATAGCCTATTATTCAATCGGTCTTGAAAGGATGCCACATGTGAAGTTTTACGAATATCCGTCCAGCCGTTTGGGCGTGATGCTGGAACAAACATATAAACACACAAACCCCGTTTCAGCTTTATTAATATAGATATAAGAGAGCGCCGGTAGCTCAGTGGTATGCGTGCTTGCCTTCTGAACTTAATAACGTGGGTTTGAAACCCGACCGAGGTCCTTAGTTTTTTTTATCTGGGAGGTAAAATAAACTTAAGCACGCCGTCCTTCGAATGGGACGTTAAGCGATGGTCCCGAGTCTGTACGATGTCAGGCACTTGTTAAAGACCCCCATCCTAGGCGAATAAAAATTCAAGGTAGGCAAAATTTAGGACTCCCTTTGTAGAATCGGGTTCATGTCAATCAGAGTGACGATATGAGCTCGTTGTTAAAGCCCGGGCGTGAATCACTACTAACTGAAAAAAAAAATCCAATTTTTTATCTGGAAGGTAAAAAAAAACTTGAGCACGCCATCCTTCAGAGAGAAAACAGTAGGTTCCGAGCCTGTCAATCTGGTTAGGCACCATTTAGGACTCTCACCATGTAACTAACAGAGAAGGTATAAGATTGTAGGTTTTTGTAGAGTCGGACTCATATCCACCAGAGTGATGAAAGCACTCTGATAGTCGGCGGTATAACCTCGTACCGGGCATGAGTCATAAAGCCTAACCTAACCTATTATATATATATTGTAACGTTCTATATTGTCCATTACATGTAATATTTAAGAAATGGAAAATAAAATAAGTAAATATAATCAGTTAGTAGACCTAAGGAAGGTTACTGGGGGTTATCTAATCGATTTGTACCAGGATCGATATAGTTTCAAAATATATCAAATCATTTATTTCAATTATGTCACAAATTTAAATTATAGGCTAATAATTTGTTAACTATAAATGTAAGCAACTGGGATTGTGTGCGGGAATATGATAGTGATATAAAAAAACCCAGATGTTTAGTGCTAAAGGCTGTAAAAATTGTGGGCCAATGAGAGAGCTGAATCCACAACAGGAGAGTAGTGAGCTGTCCCCTCGTGGAGAAGAGTCGTTGTTCAGAGTGAGATGTGAGAGGGTGTCTGTGGAGGGATCTGTGGAAAGATGTGCAGTGGAGTAAGTTTGATTGTCTGAGGACATAGAAGAAAAAGTGTGTATCCCGTAATAATGAAGATCAACTGGTAAAGACAGAGGACGTCAGAGGTCTACCAACAATCCCATCTCATCAGTGGTACAAAACGAAATCATCGATCATCAACTCAATACAGCATGCAAGCCCCGCAGGTTTAGTTGAATGTGTGTTTAAAAAAGAAAACTCTCTATGTCTGTAAAATTTATGTGATACTAACCCATAAAAATGTCATGATGAAATTTAAAATAAAAGAAAAATGTAACAAATTATTTTAAAGTCTTTATTTTTATTTATAAATTATACATAACCAGGTTCTCTCTTAATCGTTATTTCATATAATTATTATTAAATTATATAATTAAATTAAAATATCAAGTAGCAATAATAACAAGCGTTACAAATGGCGCCCGAACAGGGACATTAAAATGTTAAATGTAACCCAATAAAACGAGCGTTACAAATGTCGCTTCGAACAGGGACTTGAAAAATTTAGGACTTGAAAAATTAAGGACTTGAAAAATTAGGACTTGAAATATTAAATTTTATATGGCGCCCGAAAAGAAAATTATAAGAGGACCTTATGTATAATTTTGTAAAAAATATTTGTAAAAATTAATTTTAAAACTGTATAAAAAGTTAGCGTCCAAAATGGCCGACTATAATAGAAGTTCTCAGAGAACAAATCCGAACAATAATGGCGGACAAAATAGAATAAATTATGATAATTGCCTTCAGCCGGAGAGTGAGACGAATATAAATTTAAATACCATGATGGAAATGATAATAAAAAATATGAACGTAAAATTTGAAATACAATCAAAAAATTTTAATGAAGTAAACGTAAAATTTGAAATGCAATCAAAACATTTAGATGAAATAAAGGTAGAACTAAAGTCAAAAATTGATGAAATAAAGGAGGAAGTAAGCATAAAATTTGAAAATGTAAACAAACGTTTCGATCAATTTAATAAAATTGTTGATCTGAAAGTTAGTGATCAAAGTTTAGAAATAAATCATAAATGTGAACAAGTAAATAATAAGATAGAAAGTGCGGTAGAAGCTGTCGAGAGTAAATTAAATAAAAATATGAGTGTAGAGGGACAGGAAAATAATGAAACACAGAAGAAAATAAAATTCAATAAGAAGATAGACAAATGTAAATTTATTAAAACCATAATAGCTAATGGTATTGTTATAAAGAAACATAATAATAAGATAGAGAAACTAAAAAAACATAAGATAAACAAAATTAAAAGTTATCGAAGAATTGAATATCGAAAAGTAAATGTTATTAAATATAAAAGTAAACATAACAATAACAAGAATAAAAAACGTAAGTGCAAACATAATTTCAGTAATAATAATAATAAAAATAAGTTTAAAAATAGTAAGACATTATATCTAGGGCATAGAAATGAACTAAATTATAGAAAAATAATAATTATAAATAACAATCATAAATTTAGAAAAAAAGATAATCGTAAACTAAATTATAAATATAAAAGAAAGAAAATAATAAGTGTTTAACCGATGAAATTTTGGATATTGAAAATTGCTTGTCTAGGATTATGATCTGGAACTATAAAATGTAACATTAAAATTAATAAAAAAAAATTAAACATAGAAAGTATCAGTTAATATGTTGAATTTTGTCGAAATGAATAATTGCAAAATAAAATGATATAATTAATTAATGAAAAATGTACCTGAGATTTGATATCACAATTTTATCTGTCAAGAATTGTTTGCATGTAAAATTTGAGTTAATAAAAATCAATAAAAAAAATAAAATTAATGTAAACAAAGAAGTTGTCACTCGGTGTTTGAGCTGTCTAATTAATAAATAGTTGAAGTAAAGAATAAATTAAACTAAAATAACAAAATATGGAGCGTAAGAGAAATGATATGGCAACTAAGTCTTTGCAAGTTGAACTGATAAATGGATAAAGGATGGGACAGCTGTTAGAGTCTTTTATGATAAACAACTGATATTTGTAAACAGTCCAACAAGTGTCAATATTGGATGTGTGTATTTTTATTTTTATGGTATGTCTTGTTATTTTTTTTATATGATGTATGCTATATTTTTGTTGTATTAGAGTGGTGGTATTATAAAAGAGGTAATAATGACCAATGTTGGGTCTGAGACTGATTGAGAATATGAGAGTGGGTGATGCTCTGTCTAAGAATAAAAAAAAAAAATAAAATAATAATTATATAATTAAATTAAATTATATGTAAATAATGGGTAGTGAACTCTGCAGTCTGTACAGAATATTTTTGATTTTAAATGTTTTTAAATAAAAACATATTTATTTATTGTAATATTATATTTATGGTGGTTATTTTTATGGGAAATTTTTATAATAAGGGTTAGTCTCGAATTGAACTATTTATTGGTATTTATGCATGCATTTTTTTATGGTATTGGTGATAAAATAAAAATTTATAAAAAAAAAAAAAAAGTATATTAGTTTAAAGGGTTTGTTAGTGTTATTTAACCGTAATTGTCAACAACGTGGGCCATGTTGATTTAAGGAGTTTAGCGTCCTTACGGAAACGAGTTATATTAACCCACAAATGGTTTTTGAAAGCGATAATCGCTCGTAGGTTCAGAATAATAGATTGATAAAAGGAATTATCCTAAAATGGATAATAAAAAAAAAAAAATAAAAACATATAATATTGAAATATAACCTTGAAAGTAATTCCGTCTAATAATAATAATAATAATAAATAAAAAAAAAAAAATATAGATAATTGAAAGGAGAGAGGGAATTGTACTTTTAATTAGAAGGAAGGATTAAAGAATGATTATTAAAAATTTTTAGGCTTAGCCTATAGGTGGGAAGGAATTGGATTATGAGTATTTTATGGTAGTAGGCGAAGATCCAAGGAGATCAGGATGGTTAAGAGATACCAGGGAGATTATTTAAGAATTTTAGATTATATTAAGGAGTGTGGGTAAATTGTATGGCAAATTAATGATTAGTGTTGGAATTTTGAATGTAGAATTTGCGTATGGAGAATAGAGTAGTGGTAAATAGAAGAAATGAGAAAATAAAGTAAAATAAGAAAATAAATCTAATATAACAGTATGATAAGACGTAAATAAATTAATTGAATTGGATTTGTTACCTAATTGTTGTATAATATTATTAAAAGGAGTTACCTTGAAGAATGTATTCCATAATAGACAAAAAATTTGTGTGTAATTAATTAAGTATAGAAACTGGGTCACCATGTTATTTTTGGGTCGCCAAGTGGGACATATAACCATAAGATTATGAAATAGTTTGGTACTAAACACTTATGTAAGCAAATGAATGATATATTTTGATATTTTAGCAGAGGGCAATGTAACGTTCTATATTGTCCATTACATGTAATATTTAAGAAATGGAAAATAAAATAAGTAAATATAATCAGTTAGTAGACCTAAGGAAGGTTACTGGGGGTTATCTAATCGATTTGTACCAGGATCGATATAGTTTCAAAATATATCAAATCATTTATTTCAATTATGTCACAAATTTAAATTATAGGCTAATAATTTGTTAACTATAAATGTAAGCAACTGGGATTGTGTGCGGGAATATGATAGTGATATAAAAAAACCCAGATGTTTAGTGCTAAAGGCTGTAAAAATTGTGGGCCAATGAGAGAGCTGAATCCACAACAGGAGAGTAGTGAGCTGTCCCCTCGTGGAGAAGAGTCGTTGTTCAGAGTGAGATGTGAGAGGGTGTCTGTGGAGGGATCTGTGGAAAGATGTGCAGTGGAGTAAGTTTGATTGTCTGAGGACATAGAAGAAAAAGTGTGTATCCCGTAATAATGAAGATCAACTGGTAAAGACAGAGGACGTCAGAGGTCTACCAACAATCCCATCTCATCAGTGGTACAAAACGAAATCATCGATCATCAACTCAATACAGCATGCAAGCCCCGCAGGTTTAGTTGAATGTGTGTTTAAAAAAGAAAACTCTCTATGTCTGTAAAATTTATGTGATACTAACCCATAAAAATGTCATGATGAAATTTAAAATAAAAGAAAAATGTAACAAATTATTTTAAAGTCTTTATTTTTATTTATAAATTATACATAACCAGGTTCTCTCTTAATCGTTATTTCATATAATTATTATTAAATTATATAATTAAATTAAAATATCAAGTAGCAATAATAACAAGCGTTACAATATATATATAAATGTATGGCCATCAAGAGGGTGGCAGGTGTGGGGCCTGGCCTCTCACAGTAAGCCACATCCTGGAGGAGTGCCCTGTCTATGAGGAAATAGTAAAGGCCATGGGTTTACGAACAAGAGACCTACATGAGATGCTAGGAGACAACTCATCTATAGAAGCCGTCATATCCGCAATGAAATCAAGTCGCCTCATCAAATTAATTTATTCGTTTATATGGCGTCAAAGTTCCAGGCCATTGAACGACGACCAATAAAATTATTCTATTCTATATATATATATATATAAAATGTTTTATTTCATAATTTTTCAATAAACTTATATATATATATATATATATATATTGAGAATATTTCTTAAAAAATAAAATTTATATTAATTATAAGGACAAGGGAAAGAAAAAAAAAAAAAAATGAAATAAAAAAAGAATAAAAAAATAAAAAATTTAAAAAAAAATAAATAAATAAAAAGGAATTGAAAGACAACTTTGATGAAATGGGTAAGAAAGATGATAAAAGTAAAGGAAAATAATGTAAAAAAAAATAAAAAATATTAAGAACGAATAGGATTTAAGGTGGCAGTAAGTCGCGGTTCCACCTCCTCTTCAACCTTCGTGGGGGGTTTTGTGGTAAGTGTTGTGAAGATAAAGTACGTATTTCTGGATTTGTATGTGTGTCAAGTTTTCTAAAAAAAACGTAAGTAGTTTGTATTGTGTCGGGTACTGTGTGTATCATAAGATCGTTATGAAGTGTTCTGTTGTTTATGTATGGGGGGGTACTGTGTTATCAGTCTGAGGGTTTTTGACTGAAATGCCTGAATTCGTTTGATGTTGGATGTTTTTGCTGAACCGTATATCTGTGATCCGTATGTCCATAATGGTCTAAGTAAGTAAGTACAACAGTTCCGTTTTTGTGTCATGTCTAATTTTAAGAGTATTTAAAAATATATAATTTAAAATAATATTATTTAGTACCTATATAAATTGATTGCATTGTTGACGTATATTTTTGGTGATTTTTAAAGGGTCTGAGGATGGTGTATCAACTGAAAGCGCTCACCCTAAATACATATCTTGTATGGGACTTCATTTTTTTTTTCATAATGCCCAAAAATTATATATTAAATTATTATTATAAATTCCCGTAGAAATCATACGATGAAATTTCATATTCGATGTAAAAACCCAAAGAGGATTTAACCTGTTAAATTTCAGCGATATCGGTTGAAGGGAAGGAGGGCTTCAGGGGAGGAACTCAAAAACCATAATAACTGCCGATGTAATGAATTTATCGACACAAAATTTAAAAAAATGTATTGATAAATTCGTTCTGAGAAAGTAGGTATATTGCCGCTGATTCACCGACAAATTTTTTAAAATATCTTTCACCTTTTGTAATCTGAGGAAGAAACGTCACGAAATATCATAAAGAATATATGAAAAATTATTTTAAAAAAATACTTAACATGAGTCTAAAATAACTTCGTATTTCTTTCGCAATATAAAGAGCTGGTATTGCCCCCAAAGAATATAGGAATGCTTTGAGATATTGTTGAATAAAATAATATAGATATCGATTGTTATACAAGACATTTTTTTTATTTATTTATTTTCTTTGTGAAAGGTAGGGTCGAGAGATAAAAGGCTTCATTCAGCAAGAATTCTTTTTTTTTTTTTTTTTTTTTAACGGGGCTTTTATTGACTTTTTGAAGGTATGGCCAAGTATGGAAAAATGAGAGAAAAAGCAACATGGGAGGCTGTATGAGCCAATTAGAGACAAAAAAAAAGGATGTCGGTGAATCATGGGCTATTTACTTCCCCAGTAAGAATTAATTACGTTGTTAGGTTAGGTTTTATGACTCATGCCCGGGCTTTAACTATGAAGTCATATCGCCTACTACCAGAGTGCTCTCTGGTGGACATGAGCCCGACTCTACTGTGGGAGTCCTACGTCCCATCCGAAGGACGGCGTGCTTAAGTTTATTTTACCTCCCATAAATAAAATAAACTAAGGGCCTCGGTTGGGTTTCGAACCCACGATTTTGAGCTCAGAAGTCAAGTTGTTGCTCTCCCTCCAAAGCAAGTCGAGGATTTGGACCAAAACTCTATATTTGACTTACCACATATAAAATTTTGTTTGATACATTCCTTACATGGATAATTATTATTAGTGCCCGGATTTATATGCAATTATTTTATTTATTTTTTTTTTTAATTTTTTTTTTTTTTTTATTATTTTTTTTTTGCCGTAAGACTAATAATTATTGTAAGCCGGAGCGAGTATGTAGTAGTCTATTGATCTTATTACAATTCTATTGTTGATTTGGTAATAAATTTAATGAGTTTGTTAATGTTTTCTATGTTATTAATGTTAGCTATTGTTTACAGAAATGTGTTTTCGTTAGATAGTAGTGTATCATGTTGTCTCTGGTTGTCGTATTTTTTGCAGTTAGTGAAAATGTGGATTACGTCCTCAGTCTCATTGCAGTGTTCACAGTTGGGGAATGGTTTTATTTTGATTAGATGTAAGTATTTGTTTGTTCTGGCATGTCCGGTCCTCACTCGTGTCAAGTATATGATTTGTTTAGTCGTCAGTGTCTTACTGTGTGGGTGGAACCATGGCTTTGTCGTCACTGTCTTCTGTACTCTGTAGTGGTATTGTCCTTTGGTTTGGAATATGTCAGTATAGTTGGTTTGCCATTCCGTGAGTGTCTGGTGTTGTATTATTTGTTTATATGCTTCACACATCATTTATGTAGTTTTTAAAACATGATTTAGACCAAAGGGAATCAATTTTATTTGGCATATTTTAGGAAAAATGCATATTTGTGCTGCATATTTAAAAAATAAGAAAAAAAATTTCTTAAAAAGTTTTTATACAATTTTTAGAAAACTTATTTAAGTCATTTTTTTCCTTTTTTTTTCAATATGAAGTTTTCATAAAATATGCAAAATAAAAGTTACTTTAATTGATTCCTTTTGGCGGAGAAGGAAAGAACTAAAATGCTAGTAAAAATACATATAAGAGAAAAATAAGGAAAATAAATTAGTATATAAATAATTTAAAAAAATGATTAAAACGTAGATTCGAGAGACCTTAAAGGAAGATATCTATGGAGAACTCTACCAAAACAAATAAAAATGAATGATATCTATCAAATAATCTAGTTGAGTAAAAAATAAATAAATACATACGTAATATATAATCCTGAAAAATAAGATTCCTAGATTCGGCGCAGCATGTCCTCCTCAAATGCCCCAGATTTGAGGAGGGAAGGAAAAATCTGGAGTGCAGCATGGGCGCCCCACTGACTGCTACCAGTTACGTGGACGCTATGCTGCGCTCCCAGGAGTCGTGGGATGAAGGCTGCGATTTTGGCCTCATCATGGGCGGGTTGGCCCTTCAGGAGAGGGCTGACAAGGAACAGTAGCGGCAATAAAACAGAAAAAGGAGCGTTACCAGCCATCCTTCCTCCCTTCCGCGAAGTAATGACAGGCCGTCAGTTCCGCGGAAGGGAATCAGGATCGGCACTGTGGGGGTTTTAGTGGGTATGGTGAATCGGCTCGAGTTCCACACTATCCAGGGCTGGATGTGCGTCACAGCATTTCCCCCTCCAATGCAAAAAAAAAAAAAAATCCTAAAAAATATAATACTAACTCAGGAGTACCTATATAAATACATCTGCCATTTACAGAAAATTTAGTTAATAATCAATCACAATCCTCACAAATAAGAAATGTATAATACTACTCCTAAAAAACTATAATAAATATAAGAATAATATAACAAATATAATATTATAATAAATAAGTAATATATAAATATAACTGCCATTTATACAAAATTTAACTAATTTCTTTTCTGAATATAAGGTATTGTATATTGTATTATTGTTTCTACTGTCTTCAAGAAGTGGTGAAGGGCATTAAATAAATTAATTTCTTTATGGGATATACTTTTTTCATAAAGAGAGGAGCAATGTTTAGTTTTCCAATAACCATCTTTGTTCCTTGAAGATCTAAACGTCGATATCCTGCGTCCTCGCTTCTTGTCAACTTGCCTGACACACATTTCCCTTCTCCTATAGCCTCAATGACAACACATTCTCTCCAGTCCTCTTCTATGTTAAACTAAATCTAAAGTTTTCCTTCAATTTCGTAACTGTCATCCTACTTCCGTCAAACTTCCCTCAAACTTCTCTTTCACCAGACTTGGATATAATTCAAACTTCTGTTTCATCACTTTTTGGTTTCGACTGGTGGCAGCTGAGAGAAAAATAACAGACCAGGGAAGTTATTTTTTTTTAGAAATCTTATTTTTCAGGATTGTGATTGATTATTAATTAAATTTTCTATAAATGACAGTTATATTTACAGGTTAGGTTTTATGACTCATGCCCGGGCTTCAAGTCACTCTGGTGGACATGAGCCCGACTCTACTGTGGGAGTCCTAAATTTTGCCTACCCTAAACCTTCACTCACCTAGGGTAGGGGTCTTTAACGAGTACCTGACATCGTACAGGCTCGGGACCATCGCTTAACGTCCCATCCGAAGGACGGCGTGCTTAAGTTTATTTTACCTCCCAAATAAAATAAACTAAAAGGCCTCGATCGGGTTTCGAACCCACGATCTTAAGCTCAAAAGACAAGCACGCATACCACTGAGCTAGTGGCGCCCTCAGTTCATCTCCTTTACATATTACTTATTTAGTATTATACTTGTTACAGAGGGCGCTGGTAGCTCAGTGGTATGCATGCTTGGCTTCTGGGCCCAAGAACATGGGTTCGAAACCCGGCCGAGGCCCTTAGTTTATTTTATCTGGGAGGTAAAATAAACTTAAGCACGCCCTCCTTCGGATGGGACGTTAAGCGATGGTCCCGAGCCTGTACGATGTCAGGCATTCGTTAAAGACCCTTGTCCTAGGTGAATAAAAATTTAGGGTAGGCAAAATTTAGGACTCCCACAGTAGAGTCGGGCTCATGTCGACCAGAAGAGCGCTCTGGTAGTAGACGATATGACCTCGTAGTTAAAGCCTAACCTAACCTATTTGTTACATTATTCTTATATTTATTATACTTTTTTAGGAGTGGTAATATGCTTTTCTTATTTTTCAGTATTGTGATTGATTATTATATTTTCTATAAATAGCAGATATATTTATATATTCCTGATTTACTATTATATTTATTATACTTTTTAGGGATCTTATGTATCAGGATTATATATTACTTATTTATTATATTATTATTATATTGATTATTGTTGTTTTCTATTCTTACTATTTTCTATATATATTCCCCACATTGTTGGGGGAGTTGTAACAAATATTTATCTTAATTGTAAATTACATTAAAAGCTGTATCTTCTGTAGTTATTAGTATTATTAATTTTGTACTTACATTTTCGAGTATTTATTTATTTATTTGATTTTTTTAAAAATAGTATTGTTATTAATAATTACATTTTATTTACTATGACTGGAGCCCGGGCTTACTACGAGGTCATATCGAAGATATCGTAGAGGCTTGTATAGGACATCGTAGAGGCTTACCCCATGTAAAGGACAGCGTGCTCAGGGTAGAACATAGTACTTCATCAGATTATATACTGTGTGTTGTACTAAAAGATCAACTGAATGGTCAAAAGTGTAATACTTCATCAGATTTATGTCCTAAAAATGTATCTATATTCCCTTCAAAAATTCTGCATAAATCTTTCATTCATGTTAGTTTGATATTTGTTGAAATTAAAAAAAAATAAAAAAGTGTATTTATGTATGAATAAATATATTCTTTTATTTTACACATGAGGTGGTTTTGTTGGACTGTAACAAAGAAAACGTATAAAGGGACAGATCCCTATGATAAGAAAATACATTGTGTCGGCTCTTGGCAAAACCCAACCAACCTTTTACACTTTAGTTTTAATATATTAAATTTCCTTTCTCTGCAATGTTTTTCACAAAATATATTACATAAAACTTTTCCGATTACATAACTTCCCCTATATATTTTTATAGCTGGAAAATTAAAAATATTCTATGATATTATATCTCTAATAATGAGAAAGCGCCGATTGCTCAGGTTGTGTGTTTGAATACTGTGGTCAAGACCGCGGGTTCGTAACCCTGCCGAGGCCCTTAGGTTTTTAATCCATGAGGTCAAGATACCTTGAGCATGCCGTCCTTTGGATGGGACATTAAGAGATGGTTCAGAGCCTGTACGATATTAGGTACTCGTTCTGCGCTCTAGTAGTAGGCGATATGACTTCGTGGAGTCACAATAACTTGTTTTTTTGTTTTTTTTTTAAATATTTACAATCGGTATAAACCGTAAGTAAATTTGATGAATGATACACTAAAAAAAAAAAAAATATATATATATATATATAGGTTTTTTTTTTTGTTTTATTATTATTATTTTATGGTAGCTCAGTGGCATGCGTGCTTGTCTTCTGAGCTCAACATCGTGGGTTCGAAACCCGACCGAGACCCTTAGTTTATTTTATCTGGGAGGTACAATAAACTTAAGCATGCCGTCCTTCGGATGGGACGTTAAGCAATGGTCCCGAGCTTGTACGCTGTCAGGTATTCGTTAAAGACCCCTCCCCGAGATGAATAAAAAATTTAGGGTAGGCAAAACTTAGGACTACCACAGAGTCGGGCTCATGTCTACCAGAGTGACGAAAGAGCGCTCTGGTAGTAGGCGATATGACCTCGTAGAGAAAGCTTGGGCATGAATCATAAAACCTTACCTAGGTAATATATATAAAAGATATAAATAATAATTAAAAAAAAAGAAATAAAATAAAAAAATTTAAAAAATGAATAAAAAAAATATATATACATCGAAAGCATATCGTTATGTGCAAAATAATAAGCAAAAAAAATCGATAAAATAAAATAATAATGGTCTATATGCAAATAATATAGTATATACAAAACAAAGAGAAAATATTAAATTTAAGTACCTAATAATAAACATAAACATAAAACATGAAACGCCCCCGGTTCTCTGTCATCCCCATCCCCCCAACTTAATGGGAGCAGGGGAGGACGCGGGGGCTCGAGTGATCCCTCCTGCCTTCTCGCCCTTCCAATCACTGTCCAGTAATCACAATAACTAACTCTCTAATAATGACTCTTTAGGCAAAATAAAGTTTTCGGCATAAGTTTGTTTTTAATGGTCTAGGCGTCTATCCGGTTAAGTGAATCACAGGCAATATATACTTCCCCATCGAGAATAAATGTTCGCTCTCCCTCTGGAATCAATTTACCGATTTAGTTGAAAATCATTCATCATCATCATCATACAGCTACAGCCCGTCAAGAGCCTTGGCCTCCTCCAGGAAATGTCCCCATGCAGCTCTCTCCTGGGCCAGTCTCCACCAGCCCACCGCACCAATCTTGCGTCTCTATTCACGGTCTCCAGCCATTCTTCTTCTGGGTCGTCCCACTCTTCTCCGACCCTCCGGTGTCACATTCACGAGTTTTCTGAGTATAAGGTCCTCGTCCATCCGTCTTACGTGTTCAGCCCAACGGAGTCTGGCAACTCTAATCCAGTGCGACAATTTTGGCTATGTATAGAGTGCGTACAACTCCTGGTTGTATCGGATGCGCCAGACGCCCTCCTCCGGGGTTGGACCGAAGATCCTGCGGAGTATTCTCCGCTTTGAAAATCATTTCTTACTTTTTTTAATATTTTCGAGTTGACCTCCATAAAACTTATTGGGTCTACATACAAAATTTCGATCTACATATAAAATTTCGTCTCAATACATTCAATACTTTGGCAATAAATATTCATAATGTTTGAGAATATATTATACTCGTATATAATCTGGTGAAGTATTATACATAATTTTTACGATTTTCGCAATGTCTGTTCGTGTGTCTATGTGATTGGAAAGATATGAGCGTTACAACGCATAAATGATTGTAACTATAAACTTTAAATTAGGAATGAAGGAGTAACAGATTTTAACATTTTGGCCAAAATCAGACAAAAATTGAGACTACTTTACTTCACAGCTTAAGTACATTTTACAAAATAGCGCCTATATTTATGACGTGGTGAAAATTTTTTAAATTCAATTCAATAAAACGTTGTAGAAAAAACAAAAAGGCACATTTTATATGAAATACATTTTTTTACAGGCAGCCAGGTTTGCGAGATGCATGCCAAAAAACGTCATAATATGACGTTAATAAATTTTTTTATTGTTTGAGGCGCTATAAACTTAGTCATATTAATCCAATTGAAAATCTAAAGACACGCTATGATTTATAATTTAATAAGAAACATTTTTAATAATATGTAATTTTTCAATAGGAATAACCATTTTCGTGTAAATCAAGAAAATGTCTAAAAAAATGAGACATATATTATGTCGTTTTGAAATTCATTTTTTTAGACATTTTCTTGATTTACTCGAAAATGGTTATTCCTATTGAAAAAGTACATATTATTAAAAATGTTCCTTATTAAATGTTAAATCATAGTTTGTTTTTAGGTTTTCAATCGGACCAATATGACTAAGTTTATAGCGCCTCAAACAATAAAAAAATATATTACCGTAGGAAATATTTCGAAGTAATGTTTAACCTTGGAGGTTAAAATGTATTAGTGGATTTTCGGCATAAGTTTGGTTTTAATGGTCTAGGCGTGTATCCCTGAATGAGGTTAAGTGCACCTCACTTAAACCAAGCCCTCCCCCCCACGCCACTCAGTCCAGTGAATTATTCAGACCGTGTGAGAACTCCATTCTGGGATCAAATAAAGAACTTAACTCTCCTTCTTCCCAGATCTCTTCGTCTTTTTTTTTTTTTTATACCTTTGTGTACTTTTAGCTGTGTTGACCTTTCAGTGACTGTAATGTTCTACCTTGAGCACGCCGTCCTTTGGATGGGACGTTAGGTGATGAAGATCCCAAGCCTGACATCGTACAGATTAAAGTCAAACTTATGCCGAAAATACACTAATATATTTTAACCTCCAATGTAACGAAATAGTCTCCAATTTTTTTTTTCTTTATTTAGAAACATGTTGGACACTTTATTTAGGTTGGTAAAAAGCTGTTGGTCGACGTTGTCACAGGTTTCCAAAAAGGCCCAAACAATGTTAAATGCATTTCTGGCTTCTCTAGTAGGCTGTTCTTTTTCGGTCACGTATCCCTCATCTTCATCGTCACTTCCGATAGTCGGTTCTACTTGCAGCTGCACTTCCGTCAAAATACTCTCGAGTAAACATTCAAACCAAAACGTTTAAAAAGTAAACTAACATTCAACGTATTTCGACTTATAGAGGTGATGACGCACAAGGGTTCGTCTTATAGAGATGATGACGCTCAAGGGTTCGTTTTATAGAGGTGATGACGCTCAAGGGTTCGACTCATAGAGGTGATGACGCTCCTGGGTTTGACTTATAGAGGTGGTGACGCTCAAGAGTTCGACTCATAGAGGTGATGACTCTCAATGGTTCGACTTATGGAGGTGATGACGCTCAAGGGTTCGTCTTATAGAGGTGATGACGCTCAAGAGTTAAACTCATAGAAGTGGAAGTCCCCTCAAAGGCCCATTTTTCGCAGTTGGACTTATTCACGCATTGTTTCTGGTGTTTGGCCCAAATTCGACTTATTGACGTAATACTTACGTTACATGACCAGAAAATTTGTTCGACAACTGCGAATTCGACTTATCGAAGTTCGACTTATCGAGAGTTGACTGTATTTTACAACCTGTAAAATCACTTCTTACTACATCAGCCAACTTCATAGCAACGAAGTATCTTTCTAATGCATCGCCTGAGGACCTAAGAACCAACAAACTTGTATAAAAGAAAGTTAATGTATAATTTATACTTATAAATGGGGAATAATGAGGAGGGCCGTTTTTAAAAATAAAAAATGGAAGCTTGGGACGAGTGTAGGAATAATGAAGAGAAGTTAGAGGACGTAACGATGACTGATCGGGAAGTCCCCAGACGGCGCTAATCCGTTATCTGGGGACTCCAGACAACCTCGAGGCCACTACGTCTTGTATATCATTCTCGTTGGTCCAGATCTCGGCCAGGATTTGTCAATTAGAACAAATGAACGCTGACAAAAAAAAAAAAAAACAGTTAATATAACGCTCAAAAATTTAAGTGGGCCACTTACAAAATTTATGTTAATCATTTTTACTCTCTTATAGCAGGGGCGTAGCCAGGATTTTGAGCAGGGGGGGGGGGGGGCAAAGTTAGGCTACTGGGGTGGGGGTATAGACTCCCGGGGGCACAGCCTAAAAAGTCTAGTGCCGAGCAAATGCAAGAGCTACGACAGCATCGAAAAGAAAATGAAAAATGATTTTATCCCGATGTTTTCACGGAAAATCTACGGCGTGGACCTTAATGTTTTTTCTTCGACTAGAAAGGTGTTGTCAACTACGAATTGAGACAATTAATCGTTTCCGTCACATTTAAACCCTGAGACATTTTCGCGAGGCTATGAGGAGAAAGAGACCTGAGCTGAATTTACAACTTTTTTTAATGAAATTTTTTGAAATTTAATATTAAATATGCGGTAACTCAAACGAAAGGAAAGCAATTTGGATGGTTGGCCAAGTTTTGATAATGAGTTTGGTCCAACTATGAGGTTGGCATGGCCATTGATGCTATATACTAAGTGAGAGATGGGCCCATTCAATATAAGTGATACCGAACCAATGTGCCCCATAGAGAGGGGGATTCCTCGTCCTTTGAACAGAACAGGCTCCCAACTATTGGAATCCTGACAATGGAATTCAGCCTACTTCCCCCGGATCTTGTTCAATACAATATTCTGTGATCCAGCTATGTCCTGTCGTGTACAAGGCACTCTGTACCGGCCTCATTATACCGGTACAACACCCCATGTCTTCAGGGGGATCCGAGGTGGATTATATATAATGTAGATTTCCAGTGCATACTATTTCAACATTTTTCTTTTATTATTAAAATTTCAATTTGAGACGAAATTTTATTTTTAATGTTTTCCATATTTTAAGACATAACTGTACAGGAGGGACAGGAAAAACCCCCGTGGGGGCTGAAGGAAGGGTACTGTAATTTAAAATGCTTATTATTGTTATTGTGAAATAAAATGTTCTAAAAAAAATGATTCTAATTCTTTCTTACCTTCCTTTGGTCGTGGGTCCGCCAAGACTAACAGTTGTGAAAAATCAAAATGACATGAGGTGCAAAATACGTGAAATAAACTTAGACCATTCTGGTTTGATTATCTATATTCTTGATTAAAAAAAAAACAATTGGGAAATACTTAAAACTATTGCTCAGAATCCTTGCTAGATTAATAAAAATTGAAAATATATCCTCTCGAAAATTATTCTCTGGCTTTGTCTTTATAATTGTTTAGAAATAAGGTACCTTATAGATTTAGTGTTGGTTGTGGTGAGAATTGGGTCCTGGAGCTGAACAATGATCAGCCTCCTCTGTCCGTTTCAATGGTTGATAAAAGCGCCAACGGTTCTCCCTCTGCTGATCTGGTGTTATATCCTGGCTGCTCTGCCCAGTGGGTGAAAAAAGGTGACCCTCTGTCTCTGGAGATATCTGATGAACATGTCCGATCCTCTCTCCCTGGAGTGGGGCTTGTTCCTACCCCTCAGGTGGCAAAAGTCGAAGAATATTGATCCATATTGGGGTCCGCTCACAGGAACTTTCCCGCCCTCCGGAAATCTCCTGGGTGCCTATTGGTGGCTCAGTTCCCCTCCTTGGTTTCTCCGTACTGTCGTGTCTCTTCTAGGACCGGTTTTCACTCCTTTGTTCCGAACTTATTTGAAACAATAGATGTCCCTAATTTTGGACATTACAGTACAGATTGTAAACTGGTTGAACTTCCATTTTTAGTATTTGTTAAGTCGTGGCTGAAGATGGTAGCAATACCGAAAGTACTCCCGTACTATATATAGAAATAAACAATATTAGGAAGATATACGGCTCTACTCCAGAGGGGGATAGATGGAGGATATAGACCAATGGAGAGCTGAGGGACCTGTACAAGAGCCCGGACCTGGTGGCCTTAGTGAAGCAGGGGCGGCTGCGATGGCTGGGGCATTTACAGAGGATGGAGCCAGACAGATTGCAGAGGAGGATACTGGAGGGACACCTGGGAGAACAAAGAAGAGGTAGACCCCGCTTACGGTGGCTGGAGGACGACCTCAGAACGATGGGTGTGAGAAGATGGAGACGGGAGACCGAGGATATTATTGATTATAGAGAAGAATTTAAATTTCAACTAAATATGTTTATGTTAGAGGAAACCCTTTACTCGGAAACGGAATTTTATTCTCACTTTTCAAAAAGTATAATATAATCACAATAAGAATCGTGTTTCATATCCAAAAACATTATTTGATATATTTTTTGAAAAGTAGTTATAATTTTTATTAAATTGAAAAATATTTCTATTTATTATAAATGTATCTATGTATTAATTTTTTTTTAACTCATATATTTTTAAGCATTTATTTATTCAGTTTTTATTAATTTAATTTTACTTTTTTTAATAGTTTTGTTATTAATACTAATCATCGGTGTGTTAGACTCAAGTAGTTATAAATCTAATTTATAAGCTATCTTAATGTATAAATTCTTTTGACGTATCCTATTACCATGTATTGGTTTATTATATTGGATAATAAATGTATTTCCAATATATATTATACATTGGAAATACATTTATTATTATTATTAATAAAGTTTTTATGTTAAGCCTCCCCTCTAATCTCCTTGGACTAATTTGTCTAAAATGTTATAAGTGTTGCCCTCAAAGGATTCTGGATACACATATGAAATTATAGTCGATACATCGAATCTATCGTGAGATCGTTTTTACAAACAAACACATGTACACACAGAAAACAGATCGAAAAACATGAAATTCTGTTGATAACATCAGAATATCAGGTCAATTATATATCTTTCTCTATACTTCATTTACCTGGTAAACTAAAAGAAAAGAAGATATAGCGAGGAGGAATGGATCAATCATATTTGTCAAGTCCTATGTGAAGTGTGGTTGGAGAGGCAAAAACCAATATGTCTCCATGCCCGGACTGCCGCAGTCCGACTCCTGACTTCACGTCGCTTCCTACGTGACTTGGTTCCAACCTCTAGTCCTACAAAAGGGGGTTCTACTTGTTTATTTCTTTAGATCTGGTGCCATCTAAGATGAACCTGGGATAGTCTCCGGACATTTCAGTAAAAACTTTTTACTTAAGCGTGACACAAATCAAAACGTTTTGGTGAAGAAAATAAGGAAAACTCAGGGAGGGAAACACAAAAATATCCGTTCACGATTTTAAATTATAATCTCTATTTTTGAATGTTTATTAATTTATTTTCTATTCATTTTTTTTTTTTTTTTTCGTTTTTCTTTGTTTCTAACTTCACTGATTATTTTTGATTTGTATTTAGTGTATAAGTGTAATGGTTAAGGAACCTTATTGTATAATAATTGTACAATTATTGTACCTCTGTAAATGCGACTGTTATAATAAACTCTTTTTCTTATTATTATTAGTCTCCGGGCATGGCAGAAACTCACTTTTAGAATTTCGCATACAATTTTTACATTCTTATATTTTTAGTATGAGGAAGTTTTGTAATTTAAAGCTTTAAAGCTTTTAAATATAAAAATATATGTGTGCTTTAAAAAGCACAATAAATATAATAAACAATGTAACCAATTTATATAATGTTTAATTTCATAATTTTGTTGATAAACTTAAATATATATATATATTTTTTTTTTTATTCTACAATCTGTACAAAAACAATAACAATAAGCAGAAGTGATGACTATAAGAAGACATGATAAAATAATAAATAATAGAAAATGTTTAAAACATAATAAGAAGCAAAGAAGAAATGAATAATACAAAATAATAGCAAACATATACAAAAATAAATAGATAGAACATGTCCTAAATCAATGGTGGTACGTGAATAAACAGAAAGTATAAAATTAAAATAACTAAATACATTAAAATAATGAAAATAAAAAATAAAATTGTATAAGAAACTCGACGAGAACAGCACCAGTAGGACTCCCGCACACGGCTGCACCAATTCGGCTAATTTTTTTTTTCAAATATTTGTTGAAGTCCGAGGAAGGTTCTTATGAAGAGAGTTCCTAGCTGTCAACTGGAGGGGGGGGGGGGGGGGGGGGGGGAGTTGTAAGGGGAGCCTATGCATAAAAATTGCTCTAGCGCATTAACGGATGGACGGATTATCATGCAATTTTACATGTAGTATTCTTAAAAGCCAATTTGAAAAATAGGCTATGTGGCATCCATAAATTTTGAACGGGAGGGGGGGTTGTAAGTGGGGCCTAACCATAAAAATTGTTCTAGCTCATTAACGGATGGACAGATTATCATGAAATTTTACATGTAGTATTCTTAAAAGCCAATTTGAAAAATAGGCTATGTGGCATCCATAAATTTTGAACGGGAGGGGGGTTGTAAGTCGGGCCTAACCATAAAAATTGTTCTAGCTCATTAACGGATGGACGGATTATCATGAAATTTTACATGTAGTATTCTTAAAAGCCAATTTGAAAAATAGGCTATGTGGCATCCATAAATTTTGAACGGGAGGGGGGGTTGTAAGTCGGGCCTAACCATAAAAATTGCTCTAGCGCATTAACGGATGGACGGATTATCATGAAATTTTACATGTAGTATTCTTAAAAGCCAATTTGAAAAATAGGCTATGTGGCATCCATACATTTTGAACGGGAGGGGGGGTTGTAAGGGGGGCCTAACCATAAAAATTGTTCTAGCTCATTAACGATTTTAAAGGCGAAATAGGAAAGTCACTATGTGACATCTCAAAAAATTGAACGGGAGGAGGGGAGGGGCTAAGCATAAAAATAATACTGACTCATTAAAGGTAATCGGATTCTCATGAAATTTCACATGTAGTAGTAGTAACTACGTACTAGCTGTATATAGTTACTACTAACTGCTAACTACGTACTAGCTGTGGGGTCCGCCGTAAAAAGGCGGATACTAGCTGTGGTGCCCAAGGGTCCTAAAATCTTACTAGCTGGGATGTCTGCCGTTGAAGGACTATAAGACTTATTCCATTTGAATAATTGAAGATTATAACATCATGAATGTACTGTTGAAGAATTGAAAAGGATTCGAACGAGAGATATTAGGAGATAAGTCAAAGTTCCCCGGGCAACGCCGGGTATTACTGCTAGTATAAAATAATATTATTTATTACGTAAATTGGTGAACAGCTGTTTCATGGTTAGATGAAAGCACGTGTATATTTTTATCACCAATCATAATCAATCGTATAGGCTCGGGACCATTGCTTAATAACGAAGGACGGCCTGCTCTAGATTGTTTCACCTCCCAGGAAGGAAACCTGAAGATTAGGGTGGAACGAAAAAATCACCTTTTGATTTTTAATTTGCAATAGCGCAGAAAAGTTGCCTTTTAGTGTAGATAAGATAAATAAAAAATATGATTAAAATATTGGAGTACGTCTTGAGGTGCCGCAAGGACCTTAAAGTTTCATAAAAACACACTTTTTTGGAACTTTTTCAAAGATTTTTGCGTGTCTCGATTATGTGATTTTTAATTTGGAATAACGCAGAAAAGTTGCCTTTTAGTGTAGAAAAGATAAATAAAAAATATGAAAAATATTGGAGTACGTCTTGAGGTGCCGCAAGGACCAGTTTAATGTGGCAATGAAGTAGAAACAAACATTTTGCAGCTGTAACATTTGTAATCATTAAGGATACAGAAGTAAGAAATACAAAGTTTGACATTACAAAATTGTTTTTATTTTTATTATATTTTATAATTAATAATTTTTTCCAATTCTAATGCTTATATATGTATTTAAAACCATCTTTTGTAACATTTATATGTACGAGAAATTCATAAAAAATAGTTTATCAAAGTTTAAAATTTTTCAATTTTTTTACAAACTTTAAGCTCTTTGCGGCACCTCAAGATGTTGTAGTATTGCAACCAATTTTTTTTTTATTCTTTTTGAACTTAAAAGGCAACTTTTCTCCACTATTACCAAACTAATAACTAAAAAAAATTTTAAAAGGCCATTTTCATTCCACCCTACTGAAGATCTCTTGATCTTGAGCTGTGTAGACTAGTATGCTACATCTGAGCTTCCAACGCCCTCAAACCGAATTAATATAAAATATACAAAAATTGTGAAAATATATGTTTATTTCATGTTTGTAACTACTATACACTGGGTGAATATAAGTGTAAAGTTGGGTATATATAATCCATGGTATAATTACAATATGAATGAATATACAGAGTATGGTAGCACAAAATGGAAGCTGAAAGGAAGGTATAAGGTATTTTCAGAGGATACTCTCTAGGAAGGAGAAGCGAAAGGAAGATTAGGTTGGTTAGAGATATATAAAGGGAGCTAACGAAGCTATTAGGCAGACAAAGGGACTGTAGCAGCCACGTCCTCAAGGCGGGGGTCGTCTTCAGGGAAAACGTATAACAAAAGAGATAGAAAATATGAACAAGTTAGAGCAGCATGGAATGTTACCATAGTATATATATGGAGTTTGGAGCCAGAGCGGACCAACTGGTTGAAACTGAACAGGTAGAAAATGGCAATTGAAAATTGAGTACATTTTGTTTATCTCCATAAATGGGCCCCAAATATTTATTTATATTTGAAATTTTAGAATAGTATTGAATGAGTGATCCCTTTTTGTGTTCTATAAAGTTTTTGAAGGCCGCATGATCCATTGTGACTTTGAAAATATATGCACAAAATACTTGTGGACTAAACTTAAAGTGCTGCTATCTATCACTGAAGTGAAGAAACTAAGTGATCCACACTGGTTTTGAAAAAGGGAACCTATGCCAACATCAGGATGGTAATAACTGATTTTCCGAAAAATTGTGGGTTGGTCCGCTCTGGCTCCAAACTCCTCATATATATTGTGACGTGTAGAATGGGGGGGTCACAAAGAATAAAAGAAATTGTTATTCTTTATAAAAATAGTAAGTACATGATAAAAATGTACATTTTGGCAAAAGATATTAAAAGTAAAAAAAAAATTTGATTAACTGTAAAAGAAAAGACAAACCTGATGACATTTGGTGGGGGAAAAAGATGACGAGAAGGGCAGAAGAAGCCGACTCGTGGTAGTAGGGTTTTGTAGGATCTTGGAGGAGGTGTGGGGCATCTTTTTACGAGAATCTAAAGTTTAGTTATCGATAAGCACGACACCCTAAAAGCCAATTTTTCCTTTCCTTGTCACAACCAAGCTGTTGAAAGAACTATCAAATTGGTCAGCGAAGTATCCAAAGCGGTTTATGGGTATGACGCCAGACACGCAAGAGTGCTGAGCACATTGGATTCTCGTAAAAAGATGCCCCAATTTGACACAAAAAGCGACTACCGACCTTAATTTTATTGTAAATTAAAAAAAATACTAAACACCGATTTTGAATGTTCAATTTTCTCAATTATTCAAATGTAAAAATGATTATACAATTGAAAATATAGTTAATTTAATCAATATATGGACATTTTCCTTTCACAAAATACACCATCTCAAAAATATGATGTAAGATTTGAGTATTAATAGAAAAGAATTTGAGTAAAATGTAAAAAAACGTTAAAATTTCCGAAAAATGCCAAAAAACTACATTTTCAAAATTTGTGCGCCTAAATTAGGCTCGATAGAAAAATATTCTGATTCGACCAAAGTTAATGTTTTCATTTAAACTTTCGATTTTTCATAGAGCCATCAATTATTAATATTTTTCGATACGCTAATGTATATGATTACTTGCGCAAATTACCATGAAAAGAAATCGGATAGCAAGAGAACAACTCTTTTTGACAAACGGACTAGATATGATTTGTTCGTCCTGGAACAGGAAGTGACGTCATCGCCTTGGAGAAACCCCTCTCTTCCATTACCACTTTTCTGTATGGGTCTTGATACCAACTCCTCTACCTGTGACATTTTCGTAACCAAATGATTGTCCGTGATGCTAGTTCACTTTAAGGTGATACGACTATCATGTCACTGTCCCCTAACCTTCTAAAGAGGCGTATAGACACGCGAGCAACGAGCCGAACATTAGTCATGTGCGCATGCCTGGGGAATAGTGCGCAGGCGCTCGACGAACAAGGGAGGCTCGGGCTCTGCTCCACCTGATGTCGGTTTTTTGACGAACCATCAAAGGAATGTTCGGCTCGGGCTGCGGTGTGTGTGAACTGGTACCAAGCCGAACCGTCCCGACTTGACCCGAGCACTGTTGTTTATAACCAATATTATAACCTTCTCAAATATTTAGGTTTTTGGAAGTGCACGTTCTTTTTTTTTTTTTAATTAAATATATATTTAAATATTATTCAATAAATTATATTTTATTATGGCTTCTGAAGACTGGTCTCAGGAGCTTCAAATTCAGGTTGCTCAGGCTATGAGACAGTACGCAGTCATATGGGATTTAAAACACAAATTACATATTAATAAAATAAAGAGATTGGATGCTTGGGAGGAATTATTCAAACACTTTTCCTAAAAAATGTTCATTTTAAACAATTTACATGTAAAAATAAATTACGTATCATAAAAAATTCGTATCCGTATTAATTGTACTACAAATATGTAAATTAATTACGTAAGTAGCTACCTACCTTGAGCATTTTCTGATTGAAGATTTTCAATAGTAATAAAATGATATACAAATAAACGTAAATTTGTTATCTGCAGGTTAACTTGTGCAGGTTATGTTCGTTAGTATGGTTGTGGAGCATCCAAATGCTCGGCTCGTCTCTATTCGGCTTGGAGTGTGTTCGTTGAAAACTGAAAACTGAGCCGAACAGTGCTCGGTTCGTTGCTCGCATGTCTGTACTAGCCTTTAAGTCCCTGGAGAGCGCGGGTTCTGTTCGGGTCTGTTTACTAGTCGGAAAACCCTGATAGAGGGGCCCTACGTAACGTATATAAACGTATATACTTTATGTTTTTTAGTGTGCTGAACACGAAAAAAATATATAAAGAGTTCCCTGACCCTTCATTGAGTACTGTATTTTGACAAATACATCAGCTCCTCAATAGGAAGTGAACACGTGTTGTAGCTCATACAGCATATGAGAAATATACAATTCATATTAGGTAACTGAATTTAGAAATTGCAGTAGCTTCATTTTCTTCGAAAATTCGATAAAATTAAAGGTCTGCGTCTTTTTTGGATGAATTTATAACTTTAAAATCGGAATACTTTAAGAAGGTGAAAGAGCGAATGCCCGGCAACAAAAAACTGATTTTTTTCAGTAGTTTTTAATTAAGCAGTGACGCTAATGATATTAATTATAATTCAGTACACTTACCTTGAGAAGCGATCTCCATATTTAAGACAATAAAAGAATTAAAAATATTGGGTGTCGAAAAACATGAAATTCCAGTGAAAACTGAACATCGAATTCCTGACCGATAACATAACTTCCCCTATGCTTTGTGTAACTGAGGAAGTAAAATCATGATGGACATAACGTTTTTATAACAACATTGTTGGGCTGAAAACTCAGTTTTTTTGTCTTCCTCGTTGTTATACTTCGTTATTTCACCCTCTTTTTCTCGTTTTATTCCTAAATACTCTTCAGCGCTCCTCCGCTTATTAATATTCAGATCCAGTTTTTTTTTTTTTATTAACTTTGTTGATTTTCTGACAAACAGTGGAATATTCAGCAGGTGAGGTAACGGCTATGGGTTTTCATCTAAAACAGTATCAAACAATTTTTAATATGAGTAAATCAATTGACCCAAGAATCTGTGAATCATCGACTATGTACTTCCCCAACACGAATATTTAAATTATGTTTTCGCTCTCCCTAAAAAGCCAAATGACAGTTTGGTCAAAAACACAATATTTGACTTACACAGGGGCTTCTGAATTATAATAATAAAAGTGTCGATACGTTTCGAATGAAGGATTTCTAAAACACAAACATTTTTAGTCAAATTAAAATATTTTTTCTAAAAAAATGCATCGAATTATGTGTTATATATTTTTCAAAAAGAGAGGAACAATGTACAGATATTCGAAATTCTTCTTTCAGTATCATAATTGTCATTAATATTGTGAGGGAAAATTTTTGTATATTTTTTTAATGACCATTAACGCTTCAAATACAAGCAAGGACAATATTTTAAGTTAATTAAATAACTCTCTGAAACCTGTTCTTTCATTTATATTATTTATTATTCCTAGTACTTTCTTTTGTATTCCTAGTACTTTTTTTTGAAGTCTGAAAATATTAACACTAGAGCCAGAAGTCCTAGTTTCAAGTCAACCTCAGAATAAACGGACTTTACTTGCGTTAACTTAATAATAATACTTTACAAAGTATAGTGGAAGTAATATAATCGGTCTGAAATTTAATGCCGTGTTTTCAACGAAATTGCATGTTTTCTTACCTTCAGATTCCAAAAATGGGAAAAAGATGTCTGTCGGTTTGTGGGTTTGTGAACACGATAACTCCCGATAGGATGAATATATTGATACAAAATTTTTATATGTGTATTTAGAACGCTCAAAGGTCAACATCGATTTATTTTCAGTCAAATAGACAAAAGGAAAAAGGTGGATTAGGGGGAAGGGTTAACAAACCCTTCTTGTGGCACCTATTATTTTTAATATACTTCAATACTCCCGATAGGATGAATATATCGATTCAAAATTTTATATGTGTATTTAGAACTCTCCAAGGTCAAACACGAATAATTCAATTATGTTTTCGCTCTCCCTAAGAAGCCAAATGATCGTTTGGACTAAAATTAAATATCTGAAATCGTGGTTTCTGAATCCTCATACTAAATTTTGTGTCGTTATATTCGTTACATGGGCAGTTACAGGTTTTATGAGTCGAGTCTCCTTATGAGTCGAGTCCCCTTATGAGTCGAGCTTTCTTATGAGTCGAGCCTCCTCCCCTCCCCCTCCCACTCCCTTCTTTGCGAATTTTGCGGCCAATTCTCGGCCAATTTTGCGAAAAATTAAAAGGCTTCTTTAGAGGATCAAACTGAAATTGGAATGAAGAAGTCACAAGTTCTACCTTAGGTCTGATTAGATTTTGACCGAAATCGAACAAAAATTGAAACCACTTTCTCCCTTGATCTAACTATATTTTACAAAATACAGCTTATGTTTATTATCTAATCAAAAATCTTTTCAAGTAATGGGTTAGGTTTTATGACTCATGCCCGGGCTTTAACAACGAGGTCATATCGCCTACTACCAGAGCGCTCTTTCGTCACTCTGGTGGACATGAGCCCGACTCTACTGTGGGAGTCCTAAATTTTGCCTACTCTAAATTTTTATTCATCTAGGTTAGGGGTCTTTAACGAGTACCTGACATCGTACAGGCTCGGGGACCATCGCTTAACGTCCCATCCGAAGGACGGCGTGCTTTAAGTTTATTTTACCTCCCAGATAAAATAAATTAAGGGCCTCGGTCGGGTTACGAACCCACGACCTTGAGCTCAGAAGTCAAGCACGCATACCACTGAGCTACCGGCGCCCTCTTTCAAGTAATAGTTGTAGAGAATACTAAAATACATAATTTATATGAATTAGGATTTTTTACAGGTCGTCCAGTTTTTGAGATACACATCTTGAAATGTAGTTTTGAAAAATATTTTTAGACCTATCCTAAATATCCGAAAACTGCTAGTCCTATCGAAAAATAAGAAAAATATATAAGATATAGCCATTATAGGATTTTCTTATACAACAACGCTTACAGTTCACTCTCTCTCCCCCTTCCCTTCTCAAAATCATATCATTTTGTCTCTTTGTACAGAGTTATCTTGAGATTAGACATTCTTATACCCAGTAATGTTAGTAGGAAATAATTTTGAGAAGGGGAGATCTGTAAACGTTGTTGGTATAAGAAAGTCCTGTAATGGCTACATCACGTGTTTTTCTATTTTAATTTTATTAAAAATTGTTTTCATAAATCTCGATGACCACAGGTTTTGAGATTGGGACCAGATTTAGACTCTAGATATTTATTTATATATAATCCGAAATGTTACCTACTTGGGAAACATGGGGGCCCTATCTTTACTCCTTTTCGGCACAATTCCCCAATTTGACAATTGTTCCCAGATAGCTCAACCCCAGTTTTCATATTCCGTCAGTGACACATCCTCCGTTTGATTCCATACACAAAAGACTTCAAAAGAATAGTTAATATGACAAAGAGTTTTCCATATCATGAGTCCCTTTTGTCTTCTTAATGGCTTTATTTCCCCAGCTTATATATATATATATATATATATATATATATATATATATATATATATATATGGATTGTATATTATATATATGTATATTATATATTGCTATATATACTTGCCTCGACAAACGTGTAGAACCATCTACTTGCCTCAACACCTCAACTAAAGTTACTTTTCTTGAATTAATAATAAACATTGAAATAGTTACTAAGTCGGTTTCTTAAAACTAATAAAGTTAATAATACAAGTAATAATTAATTGTTTATCATTAAATTGTTCGTTAAAATTATACTAAAAAGTTTATACTCCTAAATATTTTATAAATAACTAAAGTTTTAATATCTTAGTTTCAACTTTCCTGTCAGCAATTTGGATGTTGAGGACAATGGCGGATCTACGATTTTGGGGGCCTTTTTTTCTATGAAGAAGGCTTTAGAAATGTGTACAGGAAAAAATGTTAGATGCGGATAAGTGGGGGGCAAAAAAAACTTCTGTCTGTTCGTCTGTGTGTCTAGGTCTGTGTATGTTTGTGAACAAGATAACTCCCGATAGAATGAACGACAAAACCTGTTGATTTTCAGTCAAATCGGTCAAAGTCACTAACTAAACCCTAATGAATCTATCTATACAAAATTTATCGTTTATTATTAAACGGTCGAGGCGGAACAAAAAATTAATTGATTAATTCGTTCTGGGGAAGTACATTGCCGGACTTTATTTATTTTTTTTTTTTTTGGTATCAACTTAAAAATCGTGTCAGTGCTTTGATATTCCAAGGGATAGAGAAATCGTAATACTTGGGCCTCTTGGTCCTACCTGGTGCTTAAGGAGAAGCCCCATAGAAGCTCACTTAATGATAAGCCCCCACAAAGTCCTCCTCGGTTAAGGGGCCTCGTTAAAACGTTGGCTTTACATCCGTAATAAAACTTTCCTCAAGACGTGGGAGGGGGGAGGGGAGGGGGGAGGAGATTACCTTCAACTTTAGCCTTCATTAACGGGAAAGCCCAATTTTTATAGCTCACATATCGATCAATATACCAACTGAATGCAAAATGAATGGCTCATGAAGGATCAGACCGATAACTACATTTATATATTTAATATATATATATATTAGGGTGGTCCAAAAATGACAATTTAAAAAAAAAAAAAAAAACGTGCACCCCTAGTTTGAAAGAACTCGACGAGAAAAAAATTTTGGCGCCAAAAAAACGAAAAATATTTGAAATAACCCGTGCCCCACGGCCTTTGAAATTCAAATGGAATTTAACATGGGTTTTCATATGTATTAAAGTTGAAACAATATGGCGCTTCCACGTTTCATCAAAATGGGCTAAAAATTTTCCACATTATGGTTTTTGGGGTCGGAGAACACGAATTTGACGTCAAAAAGTTATTTTGACACATGACAGCTGTCAAAAACGCTGTCAACAAAATGACAATAACATTTTTTCTCATTTGACATTCAGTAAATTCATTTCTTAAAGGGTTTTTGAGGATAAAGTAAATTCGTGTTCTCCAACCCCAAAAACCATAATGTGGAAAATTTTTAGCACATTTTGATGAAACGTGGAAGCGCCATATTGTTTCAACTTTAATACATATGAAAACCCATGTTAAATTCCATTTGAGTTTCAAAGGCCGTGGGGCACGGGTTATTTCAAATATTTTTCGTTTTTTTGGAGCCAAAATTTTTTTCTCGTCGAGTTCTTCCAAACTAGGGGGTGCACGTTTTTATTTTTTTTTTAATTGTCATTTTTAGACCACCCTAATATATATATATCGATGAGTTCCAGGCAAAAGGCCCTATCCCTCAATTTTTGAGATTTTCATGTTTCGGCCCTATCCCACACTATTGACTATCCCGCACATTTCTGTTAACTCCATCTTGTAATAATTTTTAACAAAATTTATAAAAATAGGAAATTAGAAATTGGAGGGCCTTTGGCATTGCAAAATGTGGTCCAGGGAAAAGGCCCTAACCCACATACTCTCATAAAACTTTAAATAGTACCTACTTAGTTTTTTAGTTATTTTTAAAAATTATAGAAATGTTTTACAACTGAAGAGGTTCCTATAAAACTAAATAGCTACCTATTTACTTATAAATAGTGGTTTATAAGTTGTTCAAAAATATAGTTTTAACAAATAAAAAAAAGTAAAGCAATAGTTTTTTTTAATGAGACAGTTGTGATTTTTACTAGAAAAGTAGGAGTAAAAAAAAAAATACAAATTAAGGAAATGATGATCTATATTTTTGCCAAACATTTGTTCAAAAATATTTCTTGTGGTTTTTTGTTAAATATAAATAACTTAAAAAATTTAATAAAAGGTAATTTTTTATTTTACCAATGATAGAAGTGGGTTAGGGCTTTCGTTCTGAACCTTCGGGACTTTCAAAAACTGCCAAAAGCCCTAACCAATAGGTTAGGGCTTTTGGCAGTTTACATTATGAGACAGGCCCTGTTGCTACAAGGTGACAAAACTAATCAACAAAGTGGTTCACTTTACTGTTATTTCTTGTAAAGAGATGCAAGTATTGATGAAAAATAACTGTTCTATGTAACAGAAAGGATTCTTAAAAATGACAATTAAACTAATGTGGAAAGCCAACTTGGTTTGTTTCATAATGAAACAGTTTTTTATTTTTCCTGTCAAGTTAACCTTATGTGGGTTAGGGCCTTTTGCCTGGAACTTATCGATATATTGTGATGTATAAAAAATACACACATTCAAATTATTAATATTATTAAATTAACTATATTTATTAGTATAAAATCAAATCCAAGAAGCAACTAAATTAGTGAATAATAATATGAATGCATTTTGTTTTAAAACAACCCATGAATAAAAAACAAAACACGACCTTCAGCTGTTTTTAATTAGTGTAGAAGAGTCGAGGTTCTGGGTTGAGATGGAGTGAGAGTTTAGACTTAAGGTGTGGAGAACTAAGTTGTAGTGAATTAATTGGAGTTTTAATTGAAATAGACGCACAAAGGAGGTACATTAATTTATTTATATGTTTTATATGCCCTAAAATAACTTAAATTTGAAGAATGGCCAGTATTTAGAAAGAAAAGAGACTAAAATATAAATGTAAACATTGTATTTTTGTAGATAATTTGATTTTTTTTATCACTTAGTTATTAATTTTATTATGTAGTTTAAGTAAATAAACCCAATTATTTGTTCTCGTAAATTCTATTCTATTCATTTTCCATGTTGGCTCAGTAAAGATAATTTAAAAATCTTTGGATTAGATTTAATATTCTTACAAAATTTATAAAACAATATGGCATCTCTTTAGAAATCCAAAAGAAAAGTTTGTTAATTGAAATTTTTTTAAAAATTACGTTTACTTCCTTAAAAATTGCACTTCTTGAACTTTTGATATTTTTTAGGGCAGATGTTCCTTATTTAAGAAAAGTCTAAATTGAATAAAGTTAAAGCGTCCCAAAAATCAAAATTAAATTTTCTTAGAAAAATGTTTAAAGTCTTATATAGCAACTAGTTTTAAAATATCTTATTATTGGTAATTTCCAAAAAATCCTTGGATCAAATTCGAGAATCTTTTAGAATAGTTGTGCCTGATGTTCGGATTTCAAGCCCAGTTTCGGACCAAGAAATTACCTAAAAAACCTTTTAGAGCCCCCATAATAAAAAACGTCAACGATGAATCAGCGACAACATACCATCCAGCTCCAATCAGCGACAACGTACCATCCAGCTCCAATCAGTGACAACGTACCATCCAGCTCCAATCAGCGACAACGTACCATCCAGCTCCAATCAGCGACAACGTACCATCCAGCTCCAATCAGCGACAACGTACCATCCAGCTCCAATCAGCGACAACGTACCATCCAGCTCCAATCAGCGACAACGTACCATCCAGCTCCAATCGATCAACTGAGTTTTCACTGTCCCTTTAACACAATCACTTATCGAACAATATTACTAACTATTGCAGGTGTATTTTATAACCGAGTTTACCCTTAAAACGTCCAATAAATGTTTTTTCATAAAAAAAATGTGTTTTCACATTCAAAAATTGATTTTTATACGCCTAAATTTTTCCAGATACAGTTATAAGATTTATTTATTCTATTATATTTAAAAAGTAAGTATGTAAAAAGAACACCTTAGTGCATTTAAACAGGGAAAATGGGACGTAGGTGTGACCAGGGAACAAAAATGCAGGGTGTGACGCAACGGGTTAATTCTAGCCTGAAACATTCAGAGACCAAACTAAGCTTTTAAGGAAAATTAGGAAACTGAGGAGAAACACCGAAGCACAGAAAATTTGTGGAGGGAAACTTTGGGAAGGAACTGCTTTACATGTCCTTTCAAACTGCAAAGGAAAACGAAATATCGATGTCTATACATATGTTGGTAGTAAGCAATTTTCTAAATTACTTGAAAATAAATTATTTAAATAATATATACACAAGGCAACGTTTAGGATTCTTAGACCATTTAGGTAGAAGGCGATATAACCTCGTTAAAGCCAGGACGAGTCACAATAGCTAACTCGAATATGAGAACTCAATGCCATGATCTGAACTAATTTGAATAAGCATGTCTACATATATTTCTTGGTGGTAGGCGAATGTAGTGGACTCAGTAGAACCTCTATAAGTCGAACATCAAGCAAGACGCCAATAAATTCGAGTTATAGAGTTTTCGACTTATGGAGGATTTCCACAGGCGGATTTTGATTTGACTTGTAGAGGTCAATGGATAAAGATTCATTCTAACTAATTTTGAGTTAGAGAGGTGAAATAAATAAAAATTCAAATTACAGAGGTAACAAACATATTTACATTTATTATAAATCAACATTATTTCAAAACATCCTTAAAATAAAAAATACGTAGTACATGTAGGTATTAAAAAAGTCAGTAATTTTTTTTTTGCTTTAGATAATTGGTAATTTTATTTATTGTATACTCCTAAATTGTTTTCTAAGGAACAATGGTGTACATCGGTAACTTATTTTTCTTCGAGCTATAGAGGTAATAAGTTTCAAATAATCGAGTTGTAAAGGTTGTAAAATCAAACATAGCTATGTTCGAGATACAGAGGTCCAATTTATTTTTTCGAGTTATAGAGGGGAAATATGTACCAAAATGGCTTGTAGGGACTCACTGATTATTTCGACTAATAGAGGGTTGAGATTTCGAGTAATGGAGGTTTTGGGGCTTGAAGGGAAAGGAACAAACCTTTTTTTCGAGTTTTGGAGGTTTTCGACTTATCGAGGTTCGACTTAAAGAGGTTCTACTGTAATACAGATGTATCAGTCCCACATATTTTATTTATTTATAATTAGTTTCGGCAATTTGACATCTTCAGGTGGTGAATCTGAAATAAGGTAATTTTTGTGTCGTTAAAAAAAAATTATGTAATTTGACTGTGTTGGTGTTGTTTTTAACTTATTTATTATTAATGATTGACATTAGCTGTTAATGCTCATAAATTCTAGACTAATTTGGTTTATGTTTGTTCAGATTCCTGAAGATGTCAGATTGACGAAACTAGTTGTGATAAAAAAAAAAAATATGTTGGACTGATCTGTGTTACTTATTTAAGCATGTCTACTGTAGTGCGTTATTTTATTCCTATCTCTACGTCAGAGGAAGACGGAGTGACGAAGACGGTTTAGGTTGGAACTGATCTGCAAATTACAGAAGGGAAGACAAACCTTATCATGGCGTCCTTTGATCATTCTACAATCTTCATAACTCAGACTCCTGGATCTCTCTGATTGACTTCACTACTCCACTCAACCTCACTCCCGTGTCTAAGGATAAACCATTTCATCTCATAATCAGCTTCTATTCTCATCAGAACAAGACAAAATCATTAATAAGGAAATGAAATAACGGAGGAAAAGACTCGTTCTTCGTTTAGTTTGTGGATCGTTTACATTAAAGAAGGGGCCATGGTTTTGGTCGCATGGTCTCACCATTGCGGGTTCGAATCCCGTCCATAGGTGTTTTATTTCGTAGATAAAACTCCCTTTCGGGGCCATGGATGTCGTAAACAACTAAATAACACATTAACATGGCTAATATGTACCGTACATAAAGCAAAAAAAAAAAAAAAGTCTCATTAAGTTAAAAATCACTACCTACAAGTACAATAATTAACAACAATTCTTGAAGAATGGTCCTCAGCCGATTCGACATCAAATTCTCTTTGAAGACTTTTACCCTAGGTGAATAAAAATTTGGGTAGGCAATATTTAGGATTTCCATAGTAGAGTCAGGCTCTTGTCCCCCAGAGAGGCGGGAGAGCACGCTGGTAGTAGGCGATATGACGTAGTTAAAACCCGGACATGAGTCTCAACGAATAACTAACCTTACACTTCATAATGAACCACCCACGCCCACTTGACCTCTATCCCCATTTACTTGGGGGAATGAGGATGGTATAATGCGGGGGTGTTCATAGTGTACATAGTTCTTATATTTTTTTTATTTTTTAGTTTTACTGTGTTTTCATTCTATCTATCGTGGCGCTACAACCCTGTGACGGGTCCTGGCCTCCTCCACCAACATCCGCCAATTGTTTCGATCCTGTGCGGCTGCCGTCCAGTTCCTGATGCGGAATATGTATCGGGCATCTGCCACACCATCTGCCCATCTCAGCTTAGATCTCCCTCGCCGTCTTACTCCATGAATAGGCTCCATTAGCAGCTTCTTCGGCATTTCCTCAGCTTCCATCCTGGCACATGTCCTGCCCATCTTAACCGCCCAATCTTCATGACTTTCAGGACATCTGGTTCTCTATATAGTTCGTAGAGCTCCTGGTTGTTGCGTCTGCGCCATGCATGGCCTACTTGCACTCCTCCAAATATTCTGCGCAGAACCTTCCTTTCGAACACCAATAGGCTCTGTTCGCTCATTTTCTAAGTTGTCCAGGTTTCTGAGCCATACAGAAGAACGGGGCGGATAAGGGTCTTAAATAGAACGAATTTAGTCTGCCTGGATATGTGGTTGCCGCAAAGATTCACTTCCTTATCTCAGTTTCATTAGCATTGTCTTGTGTAACTATGGAGCCTAAGTACGTAAACTCTGCGACCTTTTCAAATTTGTGGGGACCGGGGCTATGTTTTCATTATGTATATTTTACTTTATTGTTGTCCATTTTTGAAATTTAGTTATGCCTTCATTTATTATCCCTCAATGTCACAGGGTGATGCCCGGGTGTACAAAGAGTGGAAAGAGATATTCAAATCCAAAGGGTTTTGGTGGGCCCACCAAGATCTTCGGATCGTGGACAGCACAATGTTTCAAACCGCTTTAGATGTTAATTTGGTTGTATTCTTTTAGGATGATCAGCCTGAACAAAGTTTACACTTTATTAAGACTGCCCTTCCATCAACCACTTGAAGAAAAATCAGGAATGTAAATGATAATTCACGACTTTAAAAGAAAATGTATATTATAAATTAAAACAAAACAAAGAACAAAAAAAAAAAAAAAAACAATATATATATTAAGAATGAATCTACAGATTTGTGTGAGGCGCTAAACAAAAACTTTAGAATTATTAAAGTGCTTTTATTAAATTAAGGGTTAAATTCCCCGACTCTTATACTAGAAGAGTAATGTAAGCCTAAATTCTGTAGTGAGCGATCTCATTGAAATGTACACATACAGGTACTTTACCAAAAGAAAATGATAATATAACATAAGATAATGGCCATATAGACGAAATTAGGAATTTAACAAACAATAGAAAATATATCTCTACAGGCAAATGAAATAATAATATAAAAAAAAAAACTTGAATCACTGAGATTATGAAATAAAAACAAATTCGACAAAACTCTCGTGGTGACTTAAAAAAAAAAAAAAAATGTTCAACTTCACCCGAATCCGTGGGAATCGTCCAGTCGATTCCGCCAGAAAGATCGAGGACACTTTAGGGTTGAATGATGGCTTCAACTGTTCCTTTAGTGTTGGGATATTTACATCATGGTAGAGGTGGACGGAGAAATAGCTGAAGGTTCATAATGTAAATGGTGGATGATTGAATGTCAAATAGATTAAGAATATGAACCGCATAGGTGGTCCGCAGATCCTGCTTGCGTTTAAAAGAAGGGAGGACACTTGTTTTGACGAAACCTTTTGAGAAATTGTAAGTCTTGAAGAGAAGCCCACTCTAACACGCTATCTCTTCAGGGCCTGACAAGTAATTATTATTTTGTATATATATATATTCGATGAAATGACCGTCATAATCAAAACAAATACTCACAGGAAAACATTCAATACTTTCTTCTTGAATTACAATGGCAGTGGGTTTAATATGAAGAACCCTGTGCGACCGGATGACTTCATCGATAGAAGCTCTCTGAATCAGAAGTTCTGTGGCATCCAATGTCTTCAAAAGGGATTTGCAGAAAGTTTGCCAAGAACAACAAGAGCATATGAATGAGTTAGAGGTTTGAGACTGGAAAGAGAGGATATTGAAGAGATGTGTGGAAGTGGGAGACCATCAACATCAATCAATGAGGAAACTGTGGCACCTGTCCAATCCATTCTGGAAGGAGATGGACGAGTGTCGGTCCAAATGATAGCCACACGTCCGGACATCTCGGCTCAATCATTCTAACAGCACGTTTAGGGCTCAACTAGAGCTTTCTCTTCGATTGGTCATAAAACAGTTTCACACTCAACACATAACACAAGAGTTATTGAACGGAATTGACAAAATAAAACTCGAAAATTGGTAACAAGAAGTGAAGTATCCTCAACGCGTTCAGGAGCTTGTGATGCCGGTGAATCGTGTTCCTCAGACCTGTAGGACTGGAAGGGGAAAGACAAGTCTCTTGGGTCCAATAGGAGAGCGGCTAGAGTCATGTTACCCTGACAACAGTCAGAAGTTGCCATCTTTCCCACTCTATAGTAGCATTGCACTCCCGTCTCAGTCGTCCTAATAGCTGCCTTTTTACGTTTTTTTCAGTGTTCATGTCGGTCAAAATGATAGCCACACGTCCGGACATGACTCAATCATTCTAACAGTTAAGGATAAATGTCCCATATTTTATTATGAAATTATTTCAACAGATAGCACCACTATAGCAGCAAAATTATTAAAGGTATTTTGGCTAAACGGCTCAACTTTTTTTAAATATATTTTTTCCTTTGTTCTCAATATAAATGTAGAATTGATATGACACTCAGTTTTTTTTTTAATTCTGAATTCCAAATTTTATGTATATTTAATTTTTTTATTTTAGTTTTTTATATATTTTTCTTAAATTTTTTACATGTTATCTTTTAATTTTTTTAAAATTTACAGGTACAGCGCCGAAAGTAGACAGTTCAATGAGTTCAAATTATTGGACCCAACTGGAGATTTCTGTTCGATTAGTGCTATACGATTTTTCACGCTAAACACATAATACAGTTCATGTAAACGTTTTTGAGGTAAATTGACAAAATAAGATAATTGTAATCTTGATAACTGTTCATACGTCATAGGTGAATCATGTCTCTCAGGCCTGCAGGCTTATAAAAGAGACCATTTTTTTTTACAAGTATTTGAAAAGAGTATAGAAACGGCATCTTATAAAATATACTTAAGCCCTGAACTAAAAGTGGTCTCAATTTTCGTTCGATTTCAGAAAAAATCTAATCAGAACTACGTTAACACATGTGACATCTTCAATTTTTAATTTCAAGTTGATAGCTATAATCGTTTCTGAGTCAGAGTGCTCAAAAATTTCAGAAAAATATACGCACAGACAGAAATCATTGCGATTAAACCTCAAAATCCGTTGAAAACTCGATCTCGCATTTTCGCAGGATTATAATATTTTCTTATTCTAAAGCTATCAGAAAGTAAAAATAAAATAGCTAGATAAACTTTTATTGCACCAAATATTACAACATTTTTGGCAATGAGTGAGTCTTTTTTTTTTTTTTACAAAATAAATAATAAAAGGATAAAAGAAACAATTCGAAAATTATATAAAACAAAATATGACATGAACATGAATAAATAAAAAAAAAAATAATAATAAAAATATATATCTCCATCTTACATGCAACAAATTAAATTAAATTATTCTTTATTTTCAAAGCAACAGTAAAATATAAAAATAAATTGTTAATTTTTTTAACTTCTATATTATTTAAAATATGCACAAATGTTTCTGAGTAATATTGGTGAGATAATTGTGGAGAAATGCTTGCCTGGGGATACACAAAGAGGGACAATGGAACAAAAAGTGTATGAGATCGTCCTTCTCATCTAAGGTACAGAGCCTGCAGACACTTTCAGGACAAAACTCATACCTAAGCCCACCAAGTAATATTCTAAAATTTCTATTGCTATTGTGGAGACGAATTTGAGCTAGAAGTCGAAGTTTTTCAATGTGACAGTTTAATGAAAGATAGCTTTCCTGAGACCCTAAAGCACTGATCAATCGGTAGAGTAAAATAAAATTAAAAAAAATAGAACAATAAAAAATAACTCACCGAAAAAAATCATGTGCATTACAACAGCATGAGAGAAACAAGGTCCATACCTGCAAAAAAATATAATAAATACATAAGTAATGATATAACAGAAATAAAATCAGATATAATATATTGTAACGATCCCGTAAATATTTACAAAAATAATAAAAACTGTACTCTCATAGCTGAGATTTCAAATTAATTGCTATGCGAAAACATCAAAGATTGGCAATTTAACAAGTGACATTTTAGGACGGTTTTCCTAATTTATCTCGCAAACTGGGAACTGTTAATAAATCTTATTTCTTTTAACATGTACTTTCAACTTTTATATACAACTTTTATTTGAAAAGATTTTTTAAATCTGGAAATTTCAAAATGCTAAAATTGTAGAAAATGAATTTAATAATTTAATCACTTCATTCCAAAACCTCATCAGATGTTGAAAAAATCCTCAACTCCAAGTATAACTTATATTATAGAAATATTTAAATCTGGAAATTTCAAAATGCTAAAATTGTAGAAAATGAATTTAATAATTTAATCACTTCATTCCAAAACCTCATCAGATGTTGAAAAAATCCTCAACTCCAAGTATAACTTATATTATAGAAATATTTAAATCTGGAAATTTCAAAATGCTAAAATTGTAGAAAATGAATTTAATAATTTAATCACTTCATTCCAAAACCTCATCAGATGTTGAAAAAATCCTCAACTCCAAGTATAACTTATATTATAGAAATATTTAAATCTGGAAATTTCAAAATGCTAAAATTGTAGAAAATGAATTTAATAATTTAATCACTTCATTCCAAAACCTCATCAGATGTTGAAAAAATCCTCAACTCCAAGTATAACTTATATTATAGAAATATGTGCTCTTTTGGTTCTGTGAGTTGCCATATGTTATTTAATTGTCATATCAATAAAATTAGAGCAGTAGGTCAGTTACGTTTGGCTTCTAAACACCATATCAGTTTATATTTAATAAAGAAACAATGATTTTTGGAAAGGATCAATGTAGATATTGTTCTAGAGAACTCAAAGAAGATATTGTTAATTTTTTATTAAACTGTCCTTTGTATAATAATATTAGAGAAAGATATTTATCTAAATATATTAAAAACTCTGATGAAGATGAAAGTAATATTATTAGAATATTAGAGATTGTTTCTATAGAGCAAATTAACCTTCCGTGTACTAGGTGGGGTCCAGGCAGACCCCTCTACCCTTTGTTTCCTTCTGTGCATGAGCCATGTTTTCAGAATTCTCTGTGGCCTTGAGTAGCTACCGCCTCAATATCGCTCTACACGTGGACGGGCACACAAGTTTGTCAGATGTATGTAACACTGTTTATTTCCACAACTTCGTAGAGAGTTGTAGTCGGGGTCCCAGCGTAACCCACCTAGTATTTTGTGTTATGGCTGTGGGGTCTGATCCAACCCCACCTGGTACACTATTTTATAATGAAAAAATATTTTTGCATGCGTTTCTTTTTCCAAATCCTTTAATTTATGTTTTACATCAAAAATTTAAACACAATTATTCAATTGCATGTTTCCTCAACAAACTTGTTCACAATTTATGTGCAGAAGGCTAGATCCCCACGATTCACCACTTTGGAAGAAATTAGAAAAGGACAGAAAAACCAATTACTCATGTTTCAAGTGCCACAACCCGATATGCAAAGACCATGAAAAAATTATTCGTTCATGTTTACAATGTTTTGAAGAGATCGATAATTCAGGGTCGGAGGAGTGAGAATGGTCATTTACAGATTACCTATGTATTATAAACGTATATTTTTATGTGATGCAACGTGGTACAGTTTTATTTGTAACATTAGTTGATAACTAATGTTACAAATGATATTCTATGGAAAAACTTAGGTAAATTATGCCTAAGTAAAAGTGAAAATGTTCATCTGTTATTCTCAATATTTTATGTTCATTAGAAGTTAAATGTAAATGTACCACTACACAATGTAATTGTATCAGAATAAAGTGTTATAACAATTGTCGAATATATAAATGATCTCTTCACAATGTTTCAGGTTATTTCGTCCCTCCCACAGCAGTTAGATTATGAATAGCGTGTTGGGGTCTGCACGGACCCCAGCTAGTACTATATGTACAGATGTTCCACCTAGTACTCGGAGGGTTAATGATGTCTATTACTATATTCTAAATTCTATTAATTTAAAAAAACAAACATTAAAAAATCTAACTTACAATAAAAATTAAAGAATTTTTTTTTTTTTTTTTTTTATTTACAAAGAGATATTTACAACTGTATAAAAATATATACAACAAGCAAATATGCTAATACAGAGATAATGGCAATGTCATGAAGGGAGAAATCACCCAGTGGTGACACTTCCTAGTCACTGATTTTCTCTCATTTGTAACTAATCACTGTCACTGTCACTGCTGCTGCTAAGGAGGTCTCTAGGCCATTGACGCTTAAGCCGTCGTTGGGCAAGTACGGCAGAATGGAGGGCACGGACCAGAGGATTATTGTGGGAACCAAGAAGGGAAAATAATTTTTTGTATTTGCATTTAGCGACTTCAGTAATGAAAGGTACATTAAGGTCAGCGTGAAGGGTTTTGTTGGAGACGTAGTAAGGAGCATTGGCTATTGTACGAAGGATTTTGGATTGAAGGGATTGGATGCGCAAGAGATTGGAAGCCTTGGCAGAACCCCAGAGTTCAAGTCCATAAGTCCACATAGGTTTGAGTATTGCGTTGTAAATCGTAAGTTTGTTGTTAGTAGTCAGTTTCGATTTAGGCCCAAATAGTTGACTTAACAGTCCGTATCTTCGATTCAGTTCTTGTCATTTAAGTCGTGTATATGTTTCACGTAAGTCTACTGTCTAGGTGAAACCCGAGAGAGCGAACTAGGTTTGAAGAGTGAATCAGGATGTTGTTAATTATGACAGGAGGATAGGATTGACGGCATAAGTGATACTTTTAACTTTCTTATTCGGATAGGACCTTTTTACACTATAAGTATTAATTTAAAATTAAGAATAAAGGACAAAAAATCATAAAGATAATAAAAAATGAATTAAAGTTGAGATTTTCATATTAAGTTCTTGTTAAATACTTGTTATTTACAGTTTAAGTACAAAGTGGTTTGACTTAATGTTTATTACTTTGGTTTTATTTAAAGTCATTATAATATGTATATGTGTATGTAAGTATATAAAAGTATATATTTTTTCTGTTTTGCATTTCTCTTGACTGTTTGTATACAAGTAAATGTGCGCATTTATTATAATATTTAGTCTTAATAGACTTCAATGTAGTAATAAATAAATAAATATATATTTTTAAAATTTAATTATGAAATGTATGCAATGGGGAGTTGACTGTCATAGCGAGCCCCACGAATTTGTGCACGCCTTGAACTTGCCTATAGTTTTGGGCAACGCCGCATACTACAGCCAGTAATACATAAATACATATGTTATGTATTGCTTTTGAAGTCATATGAAAGTTAATTTAATGTACAAAAAAGTAAATCAAAAGTACAAAAAGAAAAAAAAAAAAACAATTTCACAAAGAAGTGATGGTGACAGAAAATTTTCTACTTCATTACTCTACCACTTGTTTTGATTGAACTGAACCTTTTAAACTGTATTGCTTTATATATATTTTTTTCAAAAAATATACACATAATTTAATTTTGTGTGCCAGTTGTGATGTAAAAAATTTACACACATTAAGATTATTAATAAATTATAAAATCAATTATTATTATTTGTATAAAAACAGCTGTTAGGAGTGAAGTAACATAAATAGTGAATAAATATACAAAAATAGACTAGTCGGATTTTGTTTTAAAACGAAATGTGAACAACCAATGAATGAAGAACAAAAAAAAAACGATCAGCTGTTTTAAATAGTGAGAAACAGTCTAAGTTGTGGAAGTGGACAGTCTAGAGAGAGAAATGTTTTTTAGGCTTAAGGTGTAGTGAACCAGTCTGAGTGAGAGAAGATGTAGAGGAGATGCAGGAGTGAAAATTATAACATTGAAAGTAAATAAGAGATAAAAGGTACTTTTTATTTATATTTTTATATGCTCAAAATAACATTGAATGAAAGAATGGACACAATATTTAAAAAAATTCAATTAATAATTGTTTAATTTAGATTTATTTTAAATATAATAATGAGATGCCATATTGTTTTTATTAACGACCAAGCTAGGGTGGAGTTGATTCATGGTACAAGATCGTATTTGGGACTGGATCTACGGGAGATGGTGCCGGAAACAGACTACCCGATGCTCTGCCGATTTGTCGGCTCCTGGCGGGAGCGATGTAAGATGGGCTGAGGACGATCGGCGCAATAGTTCCGCCGATGGCCAATCCCAGTCCCTCAGTAACCCCTTGATCCCCGAGCTTTTCTAACGTTGACTGGGTGATATTGCTGCAATGCAAGGCAAATATATATATATATTTAAAAATAAAAGAGACTAAAGTAGATGTAGAAATTAGTTTGAAAGATTTTTATTGTAAGTAATTTTTTTAATTGATACTGATATTTTGATTTTATTTATAATGTAGATTTAGGTAAATAAACCCAGTATTTGTTCTCTTATTCTATGCTATTCAATTTCCCTGTGAACCCAGATAATTTATACCTTTGGATTAGATTTAACATTAAAAAAAAATAAACAATATGGCATCTCATTTTTTCATTTTTCATTCACAATGGCGCGACAACCCACTAATGAGTCAAGGCCTCCTCCAACAGTGTCCGCCAGTTATCCCTGTTTTGTGCAGCTGCACTCCAGTGTCGGACTCCAAGCAGGCTCCTCGCATCATTCGCCACACCATCCTGCCACCTCAGCTTCGGCCTCCCGACGCGTCTTGTTCCGTAAAGCTGGTCCGACATCGTCTTCCTCGGGATCTCATGTTCGCCCATCCTTGCCACATGTCCGGCCCACCTGAGTCTTCCCAGTCTGATGACCTTCACAACGTCTGGTTCCTGGGTGAGGTAATAGACTTCTTGGTTCGTGCGTCGTCTCCAGTCTTCTCCATCGCGTATTGGGCCATATATTGGGCGGAGGATCTTTCTTTCGAAGACCAGAAGATGTTGTTCATCTGACTTGGAGATAGCCCAAGCCTCGGACCCGTATGTTAGGATGGGGCGGATCCACGTTTTATAAAGCCTCAACTTTGTTTTTCTTGAAAGGAGGCGACTTCTTATATGATGCCTCAGGCCGAAGAAGCTCCTGTTCGCTGCCACTGTTCTTCGCTTTACCTCGGCTGACATGTCGTTGTTCACGTTTACCTGAGAGCCGAGGTATACAAACTCTTGCACTTTCTCGAAGAAGTAAGGGCCAATGGTGACTTGCTCCGGTGGCTCGACCTCCTGCTCTGAAACCAAGTATTTGGTCTTGGCTTCGTTGATGACAAGCCCCAACCTCCTCGCCGGTGCCTCCAAGGCCAGAAATCTCATTATTATATTTAAAAGAAACCCAAATTAAATAATTACTAATTGAAATTTTTTAAAATATTAAATATTTCTTCAAAATTGCACGTCTTGAACTTTAGATATTTTTTAGGACCCTTTTCGGAAATTACTGTAGAATTGAAAATTTTGTAGAAGACCAAATACAATTTTTACAGGAAATGTGGTAATATTTATCATCTTTTTGTTTTAGTAATTATTAATTGGATTAAATTTAACATGTTTGCAAAATGCAGAAAAACAATATGGCATCTCTTTAGTAAATTTAGAAGGAATCCAAATGAAAAATTTGTTAATTGAATTTTTTTTAAATAAACTTTCTTCAAAATTGCACGTCTTAAACTTTCGATATTATTTTTAGGGCCCTTTTCGGAAATTACTGTAGAAATCAAAATTTTGTGGAAGATCAAACACAATTTCTACAGGAAATATGGTATTTTTAATTAATATTTATTGTTTGTTTATTTATTATTAATTTTATTTATTTTTATTTAACATAATTTTCCTTATCACAGAGGATTCAGAAGTCATGTAAGTCAATTATTGATTTTTAGACAAAACGATCGAATAGTGCCATGTGGGGGAGCAGAAAAACGTAGTTGATTAATTCATGATGAACGTAGTTGATTAATTCAAGATGGGGAAGTACATTGCAGATGATTCACTGATGACAATGGAAGAGTGGAAATGGTACTGGACGAAATGCCTAGATAAAAGCCGAAGTAGACACAGGAAACTGGGCAGCGGTGAACCCTGGAGAAGAGACTAATTGGATTTAGCGGTCAGATGGTACTTTATATTGGGTGAATTCAGACCGGGTCTCTGATACCAGGATTAGATCGAATAAGCGATCCGATTCACAACAAAACTACCAGATAATATTACCAATCAACCGTAGTGAGTCGGACAAAGCCAGTCTCTCACCTCGTTCGAATATCGCGGGTGAAAGATCACACAGGTCAAATAACTGCTAATTTTCAACCCCGGCACTCAATTAATGTATAATATACACGTCGTGTTAATAATGAATATTAATATTAATAATAATACGATCTAAGGGTAGGGATATATCGATACAAGTAAAATCGATACCAAGTCGGTATCGAATATATATTACTTGTATCGATTCAAAGTACTTGTTTCAAATTTCAACACTTACAAAAATTATATAAAGTTTTCAATTCATCAAAATCGTTCACCGTTTATTTTCTTACAATTTTCTTTTATTTGTTGTCACAATAAAATACTGAAATCAAATGACGGTCCATGGACAACTGAAATACTCGTATATCGATGAGGGTAATACCTCATGCAGTGATACAAACCCTATGGATTTATCAGTATATCTACGGATGTTTGACTTCGTCTACGGTGCTAGATTATTTTATGTTTTAAATGAGGTTACTTTAGTTATATTACTTTTAGTATATAAAAAAATTGAATTTAATTTCCACACAAGGGATATGCCATAATGCTAGATTATTTTATATTTGATGTTGATGTGACTATAGTTATATTAAATTGAATAGATAAAAAAAAAATTATATATTGATTTGGAGTGAGGCTCCCAAGGAAAAAACTATGTCATAAATAACTCTTTTCATTCTTGGAATTTACGTTACCGGTACCAATAAAAAAAAAAAAAATTATTTCCCGGTATGATTCTAAATAGATTATTAATTATAACTATTGTATCCTGAATAATTGGTACTTACCTCCAAAGGTATTATTGGGGTTCGCAAGGCCTATGGGTTTTGAAATTTGAATTTCATTGAGAGAGATTTGGGGAAATTAAAAGAAATTAAAACATGGTTATAAATAAATTGGCTTTACTAAAATAAATTTTATGAATTTGAAAAATTGAAGTGGCCATATTGAAAAATTTATATACAAAAATGGATACTACCTTGTGACGTCACACTTGAAACATATATACAATAAATTTTACTTTTTAACATAAAAATTGGACTCCACACTCTCTCCACATCCCTTCAATCTTTTACCGGTCACTTTTACTCACTTTCAATTGTTTACTCACTACTTTTCACACATTTCAACAAAAAAACAGAGACCAGTCTCTCACCGGTTCCACCTCTACAAGAACCCAGCATAGACTGACTAAACTGCCTCCGCACGGAATTATGGGTAGCAAATTCGAGTTTCTTTTTCCTGTTGTCTCTTGTTTTACTTCTAAATATTAATATTTTTTGGTGTTTTCTCTCCTTTCTTCCGTTTCTTCTTTCTTCTAAATTGTCATCTTAATTTTCTGTAACTTGTCTTTTTAATTTTGACTCCTTCATCTCTCGAAAATAGCATGTACATTTTGTGATATACACCTTCAGATCATTTATACTGCTTTGGATTGGATCCGTCCTCTATAATTGGATCATTTTTGGAACTTGCTTCCTTTTTGAAATTTTGAGCTGGCTTTTCCATCTGATGTGGGTAGTTTTTCTCTTCTTTTCCTTTTTCAAATTCTTCTTAATAATTAACTGTCTTTTCCTAAAAATTTTCACAACCTTCTACCGACTCGTTTTTTAATTATTGACCTTTTCTTAATTTTGCTTATAATTTCCTGAAATTTTCTTCATTCCTTCTTCTTTTAGCTGTTTCATTTTGTTCCTGGGTGTTAAAATAGTCCCTTCTGAAAATTTGGTTTCATTTTAAAGTCGGTGGATCTGGTAATTGATGTAGAAAATGTTGGTTGATAACTGTAAGGTTAGGCCTACAGCCACCTTTTCTTCCTTTTAAAGTTATTCTTACTTTCTTCCTGTTGATTTTCTATTTTATTTTCTTCATCCTTAGGTTTCTTTCTTCTTTATTTTCTTTGTCCTTTTCTAAATTGGTTTTTAAAAAAATATATATATAGTGGCTTCTAAATCCGTTGCCTTGGCAACGGGCTTGTTTATATTACAACGGATCTACGGATACATTTCTCAAATCTACGGATTTTCTTACATTTATAGAAGTTATACTCAAGTTATTACTTCCACTAAAAATATATTTTTTTTTTTTAATGAAATGAAGCGCAATCTTGTCTTTTGTAAATGAAAAATTCGGTTAGACTGCGTTTGGTGCGTTTTAGCTGTCAAAAAGCCATAATTTCAATTTAGTATTTAGCAGTTGGTACCATAACACACGTGTTACCAACTGTCAACATTTCATTGATTCACGATTCACATACTCTTTTTAGATGCCTCACCTGTTATTTCTTAGTATCTCAGTTACTTCACGCATATGTATTTTTACACATATTCTAACTATACATATCTATCTACCGCCAGACAGTGTTTGACGACATTCAAATGTTTTGGAGTACATCTAAAAATATTCCTTATAAAAAAAACCGATTCCGATTCTTTCCGATTTTTTGGAAATACTGTTGTGTTTACCTACGTTGAACGCCTATTTTCTTCGATAAATCTTTTAAAAAGGAAGACAAGGAACAAATTCAACAGTGAATCCATAAAAGTTCTTCTATTCACAAAAAACTTCATGAAAACGTCTGCTATGAAGTGAAAACAAAAGAAAGTCATTTAAAAGTATTTAACGAAAATATGTATAATTTTAACTCTGAGAAGTAAAATATAATTTAATTTTTATAAATTGTTTTTTATTATTAATATGTAGATATGTTTTAAAATTAATTATAAAAAGTACCCGATTCTATTGATGCGGCTATTATAAATATATATATATATACATTTTTTAAAATTAATAATACAAAGTACTCGATTCAATCGACACGAGTAGGTAAAGTTGAGTAGAATCAAAAGTTTTAATCGATACTACTCATGAGTAAAAGTATCGATACTTTGTGGTATTAATTTAATCCTATCTAAGGGGTTAGTTCCGCCAGTAAAGGTCGATTTACACACAACAGTGTGGTGACAGTGCCGTGACCAGTCCGTGATTCCACCGGCCGTGATCTCATATTGATTCTGGTTCACATTGGTCAGTGTTTCATCCGTGGCAGTGCACTTGATTGGCCGAGAAAGGCGAAGTTCTCGGATGATGACCTCTTGATGATTGCTCTGATATTGGATGAAGAAGAGGACGAACAAGTGAAAAAAACGGAAGTGCGTAAGGACAAAATTTGTTCCTTACATCGCAGAAATATTTTTTTGTAGAAAAAAGTATTCTCAAAAAGCAATGGTTCAGCAGTTATAAGAAAATAAACAATTAAATTGTTTATAACAATTGATCGAGCTAGAATTTTTAAATCCTGATAATTTTGGTTCAATCTACACCTAATTCTCAATGTTCATGATTTTTTCCAGAATTTTCTGAGTGATTATTTTGGTGATAAGGGTGGAGGACAGCAATTTTTAAGTGTTTTCCCCGAAAAATCTTTTAAAAAATTCATAAAAAAATACATTATACATATTGTTGAATTCGTGCTTCAAAAGCTTTCATATCTCTGTACTAAATTTCAATTTTTTACGTTGAATAGTTTCAGAGAAAATCGCCTGTGACAGACGGACACCGAAGTGATTCCATAAGTGTTCCATTTTGCTAATTTTGGCATGGAACACTAAAAATTAAGTTTAATAGTTGTACAACGTTTCATTCATCTTTAAAATTATTTGTTATTGTGTATATTCTTCAATTTTCAAAAGTAAAACTTTGCCGATCATGTTGCAATATGTTTTTATAACGACTAAACGATCTCTCCACGCGCTCTTTTAAATACTGCTGTTTCAGTAGCGCTGAATAACATGTCTTCTTACACGAAATTTCCTGTAAGAATGTTAAAACCCCCATATCGCAACTTGTACAATATAAAACACCGATGCGAAAAGTTTCGTCAGGAAATTCGAGTAATTTATTTAAAAGGTCACAAATTTTTTATTGCATTTTCAGCATGTTAAGGCTGCAATAATTCGATACTGACTTGAAAAATAATGGAGATTCCAGACAAAAGAGGAAGAGATTTTAATAATTTTAACATCTGCCAAGCTTCCAAGAAAACTGAAGTGTAGTAAAGATCGGAGTTATGAAATTCATCGAATTCGTTGTTTTGTATTAGAATTAAAAGTTTCATTTTTTCTTCTTACAGTTAGTTCAATTAATTAGTGTCAACATTTACACTCACGTCAACTGACAATAATTGTTAATTATTGACAAAGCAGAGATACTTTTCTAAACATTGTATGAAAACTTTTTTAAGTCATTTTTTTATCTTTTCTCTTTTTTATATGCAGCAAAAATATGTATTTTTTTTCTAAAATATGAGAAAATTTATATTTTCCCTGATATATGCAAACATATGCAAAATAAAATTAGTCTCAGGATACATTATTGGAAGTATTTTCACCATTTATAAAAAAATTACAGCAAAAAAAAAACTCGGGCAAAAATGGGTTAATTGATTCCCTTTGGCCCATGGTGTGAAGCATAGAAACGAGCATGCAAATGCATATAAACACAGGTCCTAGAGATGAATAATGATACTTTATTTTTCATTCTTAACTTCCTCGAGCCCCATATGGCTCTGCCCTAGCCAAACCAGCATAACAAGATTTCAAAACAGTATCCTCTGTTTATCAGGAATACCCTACTCCATCGAGAACTGGGAGTTGCTCTTTTTGCAGACCACATCTGGAAATTTCCAGGAAGGTCTTGCCAGCCTGCTCTGGAGCGGTACTCAACAGTCTCGGTCAGCCCTGTAGCTCACAGACTTCACCCGAGACTATACCAAGAATTTTAATTTTAATTTCACATATATAGAACTGAAAATAAAAATGTTTTTCTTCTTCTATATTTTTAATTAAAAATATTTTATATTTATATTTTTTTTAATAAATTTTCTTTCAGGAGGATATTTTAGTGCAATCACAGGCCAGGTATAAAGATCGAAATATAGGGGAAAAGAAAGAAGAAATATATATATACCAAATTGGAACCGTCATACAATTTTAAAAGTCAAAATAGATTATAAATGTTATAAATGAACCGATATTAAATCTTAGAATACAAACACATACCTATGAGATGAATATATTATTAATTTCTAGTTTTCTCCAGTGTAGCAAAAATTTATTTATTTGTACGTCATACTGATACTATATTTCATTGTTTCCTGTTCTTTCCTCTATTTGTATTTTTTCTTAGGGGACCTCGATCCCAGAATAATAAAATTTCTTTTAATTTCATTTTCATTCATTTAACTGTTCTAGTTTCAGTTTCTCTTTGTACTAATAGACTATATTTTTATTTTAACTATTTTTAATAACATTGGTACAGGGTAAGAAATCATTTAATTCAGGAAATATGTTTAATCATATAGTATGTTGATAACAATTTCTATATACTGTTAAGATTACATTAATTTATTAACTTATTGATATTGTTTTAATGATATTATTATAAATATGATATAGATTAACTTATTGATAAATTAACTGTTTTGTACATTTGATTCTGGTTAAATTTATTTGACGGTTATAAAACAAAAAAACAACTACTTATCATTGTGTACATTTTATGCGATACACAATTAATTTATTTCAATAAGTACACTTATATTGAGGACCATGTGGGCTAGAGCGTAGGGCTTTGGTCGCATGGTCTCACCATGGTTTCGGGGTTCGATCTCATGTCCACTAAATTGATGAAAGAGCGCTCTGGTAGTAGGCGATATGAAACATAATACCTAACTAACTCCTTATTGAATTAGAAATTTGTTATTTATGTATCTCCTATTATTTATTTATTTAAAAAATTGTAATATACAAAATGATTGACATGAAAAAACATAAAATTAACAGCTTAATTATGAAGAAAAAGAATAAAAGTATCTACTATATAAATAAATGAGAATATGTAAAAAAAAGTATATAAATAAGAAAAAAATAAATATATTAATAAAACCGACAGAGCATAATAACTGTGATGGTTGATTATAAAAGAGAAGGAAGGATGCCCAGACAAGGTTTGAAATAAAATTAATTTTAGACAGTAGGGGCTAGATAGAAAAGTGTGAGGAGAGAGAAGAGGATAAAAATACATAATAAAATGAGATAAAATAAAAAATAAATAAATGCTAAAATAAGTTAGGTACGGAAGTTACACTTCAAACGTGTGTACTAACTGCACATACCCAGTTCGTGTGTGTACTAACTGCACATTAGGGTGGAACGAAAATGGTCTTTTAAAATTTTTTTTAGTTATTAGTTTGGTAATAGTGGAGAAAAGTTGCCTTTTAAGTTCAAAAAGAATAAAAAAAAAATTGGTTGCAGTACTACAACATCTTGAGGTGCCGCAAAGAGTTTAAAGTTTGTAAAAAAATTGAAAAATTTGATAAATTATTTTTTATGAATTTCTCGTACATATAATGTTACAAAAGATGGTTTTAAATACATATATAAGCATTAGAATTGGAAAAAATTATTAATTATAAAATATAATAAAAATAAAAAATATTTTGTAATGTCAAACTTTGTATTTCTTACTTGTGTATCCTTAATGATTACAAATGTTACAGCTGCAAAATGTTTGTTTCTACTTCATTGCCACATTAAACTGGTCCTTGCGGCACCTCAAGACGTACTCCAATATTTTTCATATTTTTAATTTATCTTATCTACACTAAAAGGCAACTTTTCTGCGCTATTCCAAATTAAAAATCACATAATCGAGACACGAAAAATCTTTGAATAAGTTCCAAAAAAGTGTGTTTTTATGAAACTTTAAGGTCCTTGCGGCACCTCAAGACGTACTCCAATATTTTTCATATTTTTTATTTATCTTATCTACACTAAAAGGCAACTTTTCTGCGCTATTGCAAATTAAAAATCAAAAGGTGATTTTTTCGTTCCACCCTACTGCACATACCCAGCTATTTCTTTTTGTTTTCAAATTTGGAATCAGGAGGACATGAAATTCCGTTAAAAACTCCGTATCGAATTATTGACCGATGACATAACTTTTCCAATACTTTGTATAGCAGAAGAAGTAGAAAAAAAGCCATAACTCAAAGATCAACAATTTTTAAACTTTTTCTTATTTAACGATGCCTTGAGGCGACTTTAGTCACGTAGTTATCCGATATAATGAATCTCAGATCCGTGTCACCTCATTTAATTTTCCGAATAATTTTATTCTTTTTTCTTGGTTTTGATAAGATGAGAAAGTTCTTCAATGAACTAAATCTTTTATTTCAGAGCCAAACTTCAGTTTTCCTTCCTCCCCAGCTGAATGAAGTATAGGGGAAGTTGTGTAAGTAGATATTCAATGTTGTTAGTAAAAATATCTATGTCGTAAGGGGGTCGGTAGCTCAGTGGTATGAGTGCTTGCCTTCTGAGCTCAAGGTCGTGGGTTCAGAACCCCGCCGAGGCCGTTAGTTTATTTTATCTGGGAGTTGAAATAACTTAAGCCCGCCGTCCTTCGGATTACGTTAAGCGATTGTCCCGAACCTGTACGATGTTGGAACGTCGAGCGGTCTGAGGTATCTTTTGATGGGTGTGACGCTCAAGTCGCGGTCTGAAGTATCTTTTGATGGTTGTGACGCTCAAGTCGCGGTCTGAAGTATCTTTTGATGGGTGTGACGCTCAAGTGTAACAAATCAGTTTCGGTCGAGTAGATAATTCAGAAGGCCCATTAAAAATACTGTACAATCATCTAAGTCGCCGGTCGAGTGAGTCGTGTCGTCCGTGTGAGAGGGCTCCAAGTTAGCCTTCTATCCAGTGTTAATCTTAAATATTTTATAGAAGAGCTATGAGGATCTAAAATTAAAATTAAAATTGATGATGCAATATTGCCGTGTTGCAAGAAGTTCGATTGATAAAATGTTACAGTGAAAATATATTATCCATGTATTGACTAGGTTGGAACTTGATAATTGGTTGTGATCAAAAAGCAATTAAAACTGATAGTAGCAGAGTTGACTATCATTAGAGTCCTAGATGGTGCTGCTAGATAGCCAGAATTATGTGGCCAATACACTAAGTATTGTAGGTTCATCAAGATGGCCCTGGGTTCACAATCATCTGTTGATTGGACATTCATCATGTCAATTGATCCATTTTATAGAAATTTTGGAGATTGCACAATGCAAAATTTCGAGAATTAAAAGGTCAAATTTGTTATTAATCATTGTATAGACTGGTAGTGGTATCAAAAATAATAAACATTTAGGGTACGCAAAATTTGGGGCTCCCACAATAGAGTCGGGCTCATGTCCCCAGAGAGACTAAAGCCCGGGCATGAGTCATAAAACCTAACCTAACCTTATAGTTTCTTTTCGGCCGATTGTAAATATACGAAGCAAGAAAAAATAAAATGTTTGTGAAAACGATAAATCTGAGAGAGAGAGAGAGAAAACTCAAGTCATTAGTGATGATATTCTGAGGCCTTTTTGCAATAAACGGGTCGGAAAATATAATATTCAAATTTCGAAAATTATACCTACATACAATTTTGACCGATTACATAATCTCTACACTTGATTTAGTTGAGAAAGTAAAGAAAATAAATTTAAATTCGGTTGTGGTAAAAGGCTTCTTGAACTAAAAAATTTAAAGAGAACTCCATCATCTCTTTATTTAAAAAAATATATAAATTTCTCTTTGATTTTCGGTATGGTTTTTTTTTTTTTTCCGAGGAAACTTTGTAGAAACATAATTCTATTAGACCGCTTTACTAGGAACTTTCTGGTAACTCAGTTTCTGGAAGTGAAAAGCTCACGGGTTATGAGAGGCGAATTATATATCCATTCTCCATTAGCTTTTTATGACGCTTTTTAAAGAATTAAAATTTAAAAATTATGTCCATTAATTAATAAAAATTTATATGTGATGTGGCCAATACTGGACTTTCTTATACCAATCACGCTTTGACAGATCACTCACTCTCCCCCTCCCTCTTCTCAAAATAATTTCCTATTGGCGTCAACGGTATTATTTATTTCATTGTACTGCGTAATTATGAATGTATCTTTCATATAAACAGAAATACCAGTATGAAATGAATTTGAGAGGTGACAGAGAATTGAGTGGTTGACGCGAAAAAGGTTCTAAACGCCAAAATAACACTTCCTTCCTCTGCCATGTTGAGAACTACTGGTGGCTGTTAGAACCTTCTTCCATGAGGCTCAACGCTGACGTGGGCTCAATACTACCAACTGCTGCTGTAACGGTAAAAAAAACTTCCCTACACAGTCCCTAGAGGCCTATAGAACCTGATTCCACAGAAATCTCATTTTCTACTAAAGTGGCGCTTAGAACCTTTTTCGCGTCAACCACTTAATTGTAAAAGAGTGGTTGGTATAAGAATGTTCCGCAATAGCCACTTAGTTATTATGACTCATGCCCGGACTTTAACTGCAAGGTCATATCGTCTACTACCGGAGCGCTCTTTCGTCACTCTGGTGGACATGAGCCCGAATCTACTGTGGGAGTCTTAAATTTTGTCTACCCTTAATTTTTATTCAACTGGGGTTGGTGATTCGACTATAAGGAGTACCTGACATTGGACAGGCTTGGGACCAACGCTTAGCGTCTCATCCGAAGGACGGCGTGCATAAGTTTATATATATGTATAAATATATTTAATTTTCATTGCTATGCGATACAATTTAAACATTAGATTCTTTGAATAATTTGAGGGTGACGGTAGCTCAGTGGTATGCGTGCTTGACTTCTGAGCTCAAGGTCGTGGGTTCGTAACCCGACCGAAGCCCTTAGTTTATTTTATCTGGGAGGTAAAATAAACTTAAGCACGCCGTCCTTCGGATGGGACGTTAAGCGATGGTCCCGAGCCTGTACGATGTCAGGTACTCGTTAAAGACCCCTACCCTAGATGAATAAAAATTTAGGGTAGGCAAAATGTAGGACTCCCACAGTTGAGTCGGGCTCATGTCCACCAGAGTGTCGAAAGAGCGCTCTGGTAGTAGGCGATATGACCTCGTAGTTAAAGCCCGGGCATGAGTCATAAAACCTAACCTAACCTTTGAATAATTCCTACGGAAATTTATTTTTATTTTTTGGAGCGGTATTCCTTTGGTCGTATTGGTTCTATTTAACTAAATCTGAAGACATTGAGCGATTGGAAAATTAATAACAAACATTTTTGGCAAGAACTCATTTTATTGTTAGAAATAAATCGAGAAAACGTCTAAAAAGATATATCAGGGCGATTATTGTTATGTATCTTGCAAACCGAACTGCGCAAAATCGTGTTTCATATAAAGTGTCTTTGAGTTTTCTCTATAAAATTTACTTAGTTATTATGACGCATGCCCGGGCTTTAGCTATAAGGTCATATCGCGCTCTTGACTCACTCTGGTGGATATGAGCTTCACACTACTATGGGAGTACAAAATTTTGCCTACTCTAAATTGTTATTTACCTAGGATAGATATCTTTAATGAGTACCTGATATCATAAAGACTTGTGGTTATCGCTTAACGTCCCTTCCGAAGGACGGAGTTCTTAATTTTTTTTTACCTCCCACATAAAATAAACTAAGAGCCTTGGCCGGGTTTTGAACCCACGATCATTAGCTCAATAAGCAAATGCATACCACTGAGCTACCTGCGGCCTTATCGGTCAGAAATTTCCTAGTTTGAAAAATGAAAGAAGTAATATTTCTATCTGTCTGTGTGTGTGTCAACAAGTTAATTTTCAGTCAAATCTGAATACTAAATATCCTAAAAACTGCCGATGTAATGAATGTATCGATACAAAATTTAGTATGAGGATTCAGAAGCTAAGTCAAATATTGAGTTTTAGCCCAAACGGTCGATTGTCTTGGAGGGAGAGAGGAAACATTATTGACTAATTCTTTCTGGGAAAGTACATAGTTAGTGATTCACCGACTACTTGTTTTTACTTTTTGTCTGTGAAAAGCAATTATTGCTTTACTTAGTAGACATGATACTTGCAGGGGACAAAACAAAGAGAAAATGACGATAAAGCTTTAGCATAATTGTGAAGCATTCTTTCTCTTAGACTTGTTTCGGAATTCATAACTTTTTCCTTTCCTTTTTCAGGAATGTTTTCATAAAATTCTTTACATTACATAGTGTTATTCTGTTTGCCTTTTCACAAAAACAACACAATGAACAAATATGTGATGTGGCCATTACCAGGACATTCTTATACCAACCAAACTTACAGATCACTTTCTCTCTGTTTCCCCTTCTCAAAATTATTCTGTAATGGCATTACTGGGTATAAGAATGTCTACTCTGAAGATAACGCTGCCCAAACAGACAAAATGAAATGATTTTGAGAAGTGGAGGAGCAGAGAGAATGATCTGTAAGCATAATTGGTATAAGAAAATTCTGTAATGGCCACCTCACATAAATTGTTCTTAATTTTTATAATTTTTCAAAAAAAAAACTACCAACATGATCGTGGGTTCGAAAACCGACTGAGGCCCTTAGATTATTTTATCTGGGAGGTAAAATAAACTTAAGCACGTTGTCCTTCGTATGGGACGTTAAGCGATGGTCCCAAGCCTGTACGATGTCAGGTACTCGTTAAAGACCCCTACCCTAGATAAAAAAAATTTAGGGCAGGCAAAATTTAGGACTCCCACAATAGAGTCGGGCTCATGTCCATCCGAGTGACGAAAGAGCGCTCTGGTAGTAGGCGATATGACCTCGTAGTTAAAGCCCGGGCATGAGTCATAAAACCTAACCTAATATATTCAAACTTTAGTTCAGGGACTAAGTACATTTTACGAGATAACGAAGATGTTTATAACCTAATCAAACATTTTTACAAATAAATATTTTAGGGAAAACTTAAAGTGACATTGTATATGTAATTCAAACAAGATGGGTGACGACGACTCGATTGTAGTCGTCCTAAGAGCAATAAAATAAAGCCGCCTCAACGAAACTATCTAATCCATGATTGCACCGCGTAAAGGATCTTGTCATCAAACGCTGACTAATAAATTTATTCTATTCTGTTTGAAATACAATTTTTCACAGATAGTCTGGTTTGCGAGATATGTGCCGAAAAACGTACTGAAATGTCGTTTTGAAACACATATTTTTAGACATTTCCTTGATTTACCGGAAAATTATTTATTCGGGTTATTCCTATATAAAAGTCTTTGTCATAAATATTTTATACAATGAAACAAAGAAAACTGTTGAAATATGTAAATATGAGATCACTGCCCTGAGGTCAGAGCCAGGCTAAATCCTGAACAAGTCACGCTGCCATGTTCGCTCGAGCCGACGTGGTGTGTTACGAGGAACAATTAGGGTAAAAGGAAGTGAAAGCAAATGTTGGTGAGTTTTCAAAAAATTGTAAAAAAGGATACCAGACGAAAGAACATCAAAAACTGATGAGGGAGCAGTCAGGAAAATAATTTGGTCGTATTGAATTTCATTTAAAAAAAAAACTGAAAATCTAGCCATGCAGAATTAGACATGGCCGATAAGTAGACCGACATACCAGCGGAAAACTGAGAGCTATCAAAGAGAATACTGAAGTATGGAAAAGCTCGAATAGGCAGAGTAGGCAGGAAGTGTGCCTGAAGCCCCGTCTGGGCTATTCATAACTTTTATGCAGACCAGGAATTAGATGGTTTCTTTGTTAAATTATTTGCCACCCAATGATGTAATTCTAAGGAATACACTATAAGACGATTATATTACACTACTAGTTTGGCGAGTTGGGGTGAGGGTCGGATGTCAACCGGTGGAACAACCGACCTCGGATGTCAACCGGTGGAACAACCGACCTCGGATGTCAACCGGTGGAACAACCGACCTCGGATGTCAACCGGTGGAACAACCGACCTCGGATGTCAACCGGTGGAACAACCGACCTCGGATGTCAACCGGTGGAACAACCGACCTCGGATGTCAACCGGTGGAACAACCGACCTCGGATGTCAACCGGTGGAACAACCGACCTCGGATGTCAACCGGTGGAACAACCGACCCTTTAACTGATGTTCGTATTGAGCAAGTGCTTGAACGAGTGGCTTGATTTAGAAGTTTGTGAATCATTCCTTCACAACTGTGGAAACAAATTGTTCTTGTAGGTCGTGATGAAGAGTGTTGTATACTAACTCAATGCTAGAGGCGATCAACCAGGGAAGACAATGGATTATTCATTGAAATAGTGATGTTGGAAGAGGGAAGATGAGAGGAAATGGAGAACATTCACAAAGAATGAGAAGAAGGGAGAAATAAAAGGATTTAAAAAAAACAGGCCAATAGAGAAGTAGAAGTGGAAGAGAATGTTAAGGATGTTTGTTTTAAGTCTACCATTAGTGACCTGACGGTAATCCATCTTTCAGGTCCGCTTATCATATACTAACTCGATGCTAGAGGCGATCAACAAAGGGAAGACAATGGATTATCCATTGAAATAGTGATGTTGGAAGAGGGGAGATGAGAGGAAATGGAGAATATTCACAAAGAATGAGAAAAAAAAGAGAAATAAAAGAATTGAAAAAAAAAACATGCCAATAGAGAAGTAGAAGTGGAAGAGAATGTTAAGGATGTTTGTTTTAAGTCTACCATTAGTGACCTGACGGTAATCCACCTTTCAGGTCCGCTTATCATATACTAACTCTATGCTAGAGGTGATCAACAGAGGGAAGACAATGCATTATCCATTACAATAAAGGGGTGTTGTATGAGGGGAGAAGTGAAGGGGATGGAAGACATTCGAAAAGAATAAGAAGAAAAGAGTGGAGAAAGGATTGAAAAAAAACAGGCCAATAGAGAAGTAGAAGTGGAAGAGAATGTTAAGGATGTTTGTTTTAAGTCTACCATTAGTGACCTGACGGTAATCCACCTTTCAGGGGCCGCTTGAGTGGCTGGAAAGCGGTCAACAACTCCTTAGGGCGTCTAAAAGCCAGTCTAGATAGAGAAGACGTTGGAGCACTTAACTCAGTCCGGTTAGCTGATGTATTGCTGTTGATTTGGCAACTCTCTTTCAATAAACTCACATATTTCACAACCTCTATTTTCAACTTATTTTTTTTGATGTACACTAGAGGCCTAATATTTCAGATCATGTGCTAAGAATCAGTCTCTGCCTTGCCTAAGTTTTCCTCACGATAAATCTTCAATCATGTGATAATTCAGTTTATTTTCAAAATCAGTGACTGTGGACTCAGGTTTGTCAAATCAATACTGACTAGAAACCCATCGGAACAGTCTCAAGTCACCGGGAGTGTATTATTGATATTCTCCGCTTTCCAAAGTCAGAGATTTTACCACCCAAATTTTATGAAGTATAAGGGATGTTATGTAATCAGTCAAAAATTCGATGTAGAGTTTTCAACCTCCAGATGAAAAGTAATGTCTGTCTGTGCGTCTGTGTGTCTGTGGACATGATAACTCCCGAAAGAATGAATGTATCGACATGAAATTTCATATGTAAATTACAAGTCGTAATCGGCCGAAGAGAAGAGGATGATAAGAGTGAAGGCTCAAATCAAAACCACAATAACTACCGAAGTAATGAATGCATCGACGTAAAATATTAGTTAGTTATTGTGACTCATGCCCGGGCTTTAACTACGAGGTCATATCGCCTACTACCAGAGCGCTCTTTCGTCACTCTGGTGGACATGAGCCCGACTCTACTGTGGGAGTCCTAAATTTTGCCTACCCTAAATTTTTATTCATCTAGGTTAGGGGTTTTAAACGAGTACTTGACATCGTACAGGCTCGGGACCATCGCTTAACGTCCCATCCGAAGGACGGCATGCTTGAATTTATTTTACCACCCAGATAAAATAAACTAAGAGCCTCAGCCCGGAGCTCAGAAGGCAAGCACGCATACCACTGAGCTACCGACGCCCTCCGTGTAATATTATACTTAAATTCAAAACCCCATAAAAATGACATCTATTAATTTTTCGGAAAGGGGTAATCAGAATGGGGTTCAAATCAAAAACCCCAATAAATGACGACCTAATGAATAAATCAACACAAAATTTAGTATAAGAATTCCAAAATTGTTTTTAGAGGGGGAGCGACAACTTTATTGATTATTTTGTGTTGGGGAAGTACATTGTCTGTCATTTATGGTCGGATTTTTATTTTGCAGCATTGTCCTGGTCGTAAGGGGCTGTCCCACTTATCTATAGTTTTGTAACACCAGGTTTACGCCAGGTTCTACAGTTAGTATATAACAATCTGTGTTTCGTTCAATCGAATACCTTTTACAAGTAATAGTTCTATGTCAGATGGAGGTGCTCATTACGTACAATATTATAGTTAATTTATCGTATTATAAATTGTGTAAATTTACATTGTGAAGAGATAAGCGATGGTCTCGAGCCTGAACTCGTTAAAAACCCGTACCCTAAGTGGAAAAAATTTAGGTGGCTCCCATAGTAGAGTCCGGCTATCCAGCAGAGTGACAAAAGAGCGCTCTGGTAGTAGGCAATGGAACTTTGTAGTAATAATAACTTTTTTTTTTTTTTTTTTTTTTTTCTCGGGTGCTCCGGTTAATCACCCGGCCCGTTTTTTTTTTCGTCGGGGAATGAGGATACATGACATGGTTATGCTAAATTTATTTATTTATTTGTTGCTGTGGGTGTCTGGGGGCGACAGCCTCTGGTCCCTTGCGGGACAAACTGGCGCTCCCAGACCCCCGTGTTGCGGCTGCCAGATGGCGCCGAGAGAGCTCAGGATCTTGGAGTGGGGGCTGCTACTACATCGCGGTCGCCGGGGGTAGACATCGGGCCGCAGCCCGTCAATCGCCCCCGGCGCCGGGTCAAGCGGGCTTTTTCTGTTCCCGCCAGGAGGTGACAAACCGGCCGAACGCCGGATAGTTCGACTCCGTCATCAACTCCGGCAGGCTCAATCCCAGATATGATCCTGTCGCGCGGATCAACTCCACCCTAGACCTGTCGTACAGCGGGCAATCGAGGACCACGTGTTCTGCAGTCTCGATGCCGCCACACGAGCAGTTTGGGCTATCCTTCCTCTTGAAGAAGAAGAGTTTGGAGTTGAAGTCGCCGTGACCTGATAGTACCTGGGATGTCCAGTGATCGGGTTGTACCCAAGTGGAGCGCAGGCGGACCTGGACGTCAGGGATGTACGCGAATGTCGTTCGGCCATCGGAGGAGCGCGACCATCGCTGTTGCCACTTGTTCATTATCCAGTCTTGGACCATGTCCCTGCAACGCTCTGGTCCGTTCTGTCTACGTAGCTCACCCTCCAGGGCGAGGCGCAAGGGCTCATCTATATCTGCTCTCAGGGGCAAATTGCGTCTACAGTAGTACGAGGCGACCGACCCGTCCAAGACCAAGTCTATGGGCGGAGCTCCCGCCAGCACCTGTAGCGCTGCTGTGGAGACAGTACGATAGGCCTTTGTGACTCTCAGGAGGGCGGCTCTTTGGGCCTGTAGCAGTCTCGTTCTCTGCTGCTTGGTGGGGCGATACCACCACCCTGCAGCAGCGTACCGTGCTACAGCCTCGAATACCCCCGTGTAGATTGTTCTACACGCTGAGTAGTCGAGGCCCCATGTTGCGCGACTAGGCGGCTCAGAGCGTTGAAGGTGGCATTGGTCCTTTCCTTGATGGCAACAGCGTGGGGAGTCGCGCTGAAGCCCGAACCCAGTCTCACACCTAGGTATGTGACCGCCTCCGGGAACTCAACGCGCATCCCCCGGATCCTCAAGGAGAAGGGGTGGCGGGCGTCGGTTTTCCCTCTCATCAGCAGGGCCGTAGTCTTGCTTGGTGAGAGGGCCAGCTTGTTGGCGCAGCACCAGCTGTCGACGAAGTCGATGGCGGCTTGGGCTACGCGGGTCAGAGCTGCCCGGCTATCAGCGTGCACCGTGATTGCGAGATCGTCAACATAGGCAATAGCCTTATATTCACGACTCTCGAGCTCACGGAGCGTAGTAATAATAACTAACTAAACTATGACGTTTTGGAATTAAGGAGTCGGAAAACATGAAATTCCTTTGAAAACGCCTTATTAAATTTTTATGTTAAGCCCTCGTCAATCCTCCCTTTTCTTATTATAGATTTGGTTGAAATCAATAGATATCAGTTCTTATAATGGTCTGGATACACATATGAGCTCCACCTCCATCGTTTCAGGATATTTGAAGAGGTGCAACTCTGAATTGACGGGGTTAGAATCACAGTGGTCTAAGTGACATTTGCTGTTAGCAAACCATAACATTGAATAAAAAATCTTAATTTCAAGGTCACTATTGATATGTTTAAGTTACTTGTTCATGTCACCAAAATGGAATAAGTGATTTGCCACTAGATCTCAGCACTGACTAGGATTTCACTTGTACAACTTTTTTGCTGAACAGAACTATCATTTTTGTACCCGATTATGATGCACTTAAAATGTTCAAAAATGTCACTTGGGCCATTCTGATTCTAACCCCGTCAATTCTGCCAACACCTCCAAAAAACAGGACATGAGGCCTGCTCAGTCTTGTTGCAACACCAGATCCGAAAAAGTAGAAAAATGGATTTCTTAGAAAATATAAAATTAAATTCGAAAGGAAGAAGGAAAATTTTAAATTGGTAAATTGTTTTTTAATTAGTTTTTTATGTGCGTTTATTTTAATTTTTATAAAAATCTTATTTTTAAAACATTCTAAATTATGTTATTTTCATATTTTTGCCTGATGATGAGGACAAACTCGAAAGCCGGCTAGCAAAAAACCAATAAAATGTGTGAGAGGTCAGACTATATCTTATTTTACAACCTGTGTATCAAATATATCTTCAATTCAACTCCATTAAATGTAATCATTCATAATCTTATAGAATTTTTTTTTTTTTTTATAAGCTTGATGCAAGTAACAAAGAAAAAAATAGCCCCCCACACTTCAAAAGCAAAAAAAAAACTGTAAGATTGTGAGTGTTATAAATAATATAGGAAGGAGAAGTCATTTATCAGAAGAGAAAGACCATCAATTGCCAACTTTCTTCTCATCAATTCCGGAGAGGCTGGCCTTAGAGAAGACGTTGGGATTGAGGATCCCGGACTAGCTTATATTACAGCTGCTGGACGGATTTCCCGGACGTCTTAGTTCTTATATTTCCGAATAAGATATAGAATATTCCTATTCTTACTTTTCTTTTAAAGTATAATATATACTTTTAAAGTATAATAGTATATCCTGACCAAATTACTAAGGAATGACACCCCCCCTATAGTATATAAACATGAGTTTATGAAGATCAAAAATGATTTCCCCGACGCAACGTTTATATATACGGACGGGTCAAAAAACCCTAACGGAGTAGGAGCTGCGGTGGTTTTCGATGAGAGGATCTACCTATTTACCCTTCCTTCAATGTGCAGCAACGTGACAGCGGAATTATTAGCTATTGGCAAGAGTCTGAACGTCTCTGTCCCCAATGGAAGCCAACTGATAGTCTGCAGTGACTCCCTGTCGGCTCTATTGGCCATGGGGAATCTGTATTCAGAAGATCTCCTTGTCCAAAATATACTGATGGCCCTATGGTCATTAAGAAGAAACCAGACTTCAGTTACCTTCCTCTGGATCCCAGGTCATTGCGGCATTGCAGGTAATGAGTCAGCAGATAAGAATGCCAGGCGCGCCATACTAGAAGGACTTCGTTGCCTACATCAAGGAAAGAGTTTGGATCAAATGGTAGATTCGGTGGCTCGGTATGACGGATAATAAGCTAAGGACCATCAAAAGCTCCACTCGAGTTTGGAACACCTCAATAAGAGAAAAAAGGAAAGAAGAAGTAATTTTAACTCGGTTACGTAGAGGGCAGAGCAGGCTGACCCCTGGATATCTGATGGGTCGGGAACCACCTCCTCTGTGTCAGTGCTGCGGGGTGGGACTGTCTGTCAGACACATTCTAACTGAACGCATGGCATAAAGTCCCCAGCGTGAAAATTGCAACCTTGCGGTGGACATTTCCGAAATTTTATCCGATAATATCTTCCAAATTACCCAACTATTTCATTTCTTGCAATTCACAAACCTCTTATTTAAATTATAAAACAAAATTATCTTCATCACATAGCCTTTCTATTCCATACACATCTCCTTTATTATTATTAATCTGCGCCTATCCAAATTAGCCCTCTAAGATCCCCAGAGACCTGCATCCATCAGGCATCCATGACCCTCGTGGTCGAAATGCCTTAAAGAAGAGAGAAAAAAAAAAAAAAGTTTAATAACAACAAATATAATAAACTGACATAAGCGGGAGGAGGAGCTCAGAATCAGACACGAAACATTATATTTGGGATCAAAACCCCATAAGAACAACTCGTATCTATTTTCAGCTAAATCGGCCAAAGAGGAGCGAGATCAGGGGGAAGGCTTAAGTCAATTTTAATAACTGCCATTGTAATAAATATGTCGACACAAAATTTTCATAGTGAAAGTAGATAGTAATTGCGAGCAGGAAGTGATGTCATCTTGCGCCTCACTGGATGATGTCACTTCCTGTGCCAGAAGCGACAAATACTATATACAGTGAGGGGCGCCGGTAGCTCAGTGGTATGCGTGCTTGACTTCTGAGCTCAAGGTCGTGGGTTCGTAGCCCGACCGAGGCCCTTAGTTTATTTTATCTGGGAGGTAAAATAAACTTAAAGCACGCCGTCCTTCGGATGGGACGTTAAGCGATGGTCCCGAGCCTGTACGATGTCAGGTACTCGTTAAAGACCCCTACCCTAGATGAATAAAAAAATTTAGGGTAGGCAAAATTTAGGACTCCCACAGTAGAGTCGGGCTCATGTCCACCAGAGTGACGAAAGAGCGCTCTGGTAGTAGGTGATATGACTTCGTAGTTAAAGCCCGGGCATGAGTCATAAAACCTAACCTATATACAGTGGAATCCGCTTATTAGCAATTCGCTTAATAGGAATATCCGCACATTAGCATCAAAACAAGCTGGAACGAACCGGATCGGCAAAATACAGTGAGTTTTGTCCGCTTATTAGCAATGAATGTCCGGTTTAAGGGTTCAATTATGAACGCAGAATGAGGTTTCGAGATAGGAAAATAGGATGTTTCTCGGAAGGTCGGTATTCAGGGAAAAATAACACTTGCGTAAACAGATTTAGTTTCTGACTATTCTCTGAAAAACGGAAAGGAGTAAAGCCATAATTACATAATTCTCAGAAGACTTTGATTTTTGAACCGAACCCCCGCGAGTTTTAAACAGTAAGATATTCAGTTGTACTCGGGTCATTGTGGAGTGCGTGTTGTTTGTTAAAAAGGTGCGATGAGTCACAAACGACGCGATCTTTCCTTGTCGGAAAAAATTGACATTTTAAAATCGTATGATGCCCTGCCTAAAATGACGCAACGAGAGGCTGCAGAACTAACTTTGCTAAGAAGAGGCGTCCAACATTATGGTCAGACCTTTGCCGATCATTATAGATACGAGGGGTACATTCGAAACATGCTTTCGAACGATCTAAGGCAAAGTAAAATTATAATTTACTGTAAATATGTACATAATACATATTATGTTTCTTTATTGACGATTTTTTGACCTACTTTGTTCGTATTATGTACCTCGATTTTTTAAATATATTCCATGGGAAAATTTTCATGCCTACCTAATTTTTATATTTTTCTTCCCCCCCCCCCCCCCCCCCCCCCAAATCCGTTTATTAGAATCGTCCGTTTATTAGGTTCAAAGTACGGTAGTCCCAATGTGATTCTAATAAGCGGATTCCACTGTACTTGTGAATTCAAAACGTATAAAGGCGACACTTCGCAAAATATTAATTGATTATTTCGATCTGGGGAAGTACATTGCTGGTGATTCACCGACGAAATTAAGTCATTGTATAATTTTCTTATATTTTTTATTATTATTATTATTTTTTTTTGCTTGCTTGAAATCATTAAATAAAAATTTATTTTTACGAATTAAGACATCCTGATTTAATACACATAAATTTTATTTTGCACGAAATTGCAGGTTTTTTTTTTAAACCTTTTTGGCAAAATTGCATATTTTGAAGTAATTAGAAAATGTGTTTGTAAGTTAGTTTGAAAATATATATTTTTGTTTATAGACAAATTTACAACAGTTTTGAGAAAAAATCCCGGGTAAGACCAACTCAAAAAGTACAATGCAACCATAAATGGTGAAGATATTTATAGAGGATTGAAACTACAACCTGACATTATAAGATGCTACAAAAAATGTCCCATTACAAGCGTCAGCGTCGAGAGATCGTTTTCTCAGCTAAAACACAGGCGGCATAGTTTTTCAGACAAGAATTTTGAAATTAAGTAGCAAATTTTAACGCATAAATTCTTAAGTAAAAAATATATATATATCAATTTAATTGAAGTGAAATTCACGGCCTCGGATAATGTCGTGAACTGTTTTGTATTATTATATATTAGTATCTCTATTATTTTTTTAATCAAAAATTTATGGAGTTTTTTAATTAAAACATGGAAGTAAAAAAAAACTTGTGTTTTCCGTAAATATTTTATATAAATTCCTTTAGGATTTTTTTTTAAAGATTTATTTTTAAACCCTACCCAATTTTATGCTGAAAAAAGAGATATTTAATTTACAAATTAGATCCAATTTTTTTTAGGGAGGATTTTATGTTTTGTTGTACATTTTTGCACGTTTAAGTTTTTCTATTGCACGTTTTTAAACTTTTTTGCTGCACGAAATCCGGGCTCTAGTTATGTTGATTGAGCGAATTACATTCGCTATATCTGGGCCATACAAGCTCCCTACTGGACAAATGGGTGTTGTTAATGTACGTGTACAAGTTCAAACCAGGCTTGGGTCTGAAATATCTATCTATCTGCAGTATGTAAATTCGTACAGTTGGCTTGATTCCAATTGCAATTTTCTTCAAATACAACTTCGAATTTCTATCTCCAAATTCGTACAGACATGAAAGGCAATTAGATAGAACCTTAGCGATGAAGCCATAATGATTTGTTAATTAGAATTTTAGTATATTTTATTACTTCATCAACAATTTGAGAGATTTCACCGGTGTTTCATATTTTCTGAGCACTTGATTCCAAAAATAAATAAAAAAATTATAAGTTGTTGAATTAACGGATATGTACCTCTCCAGTACGAATTATAGAATATAATATAGCTCATTTTTCAATCTGACTCTTAAGGATGATACAGTGCCACCAAAACAAATTAAATATTTTTCAAGAATTCCTAAAATCCACTTTTTTATCAGTATTTTTGCTTAAACAAAAAAACGGCTGAATCGAGTTTGATAAAAAAATTTTTAGATAATATTTACGTTGGTACGCTTTGATTGGCACCAAAGCAGAGTCGATATCATTTTTCATTCGCGAGATATCGTGCAGGAAAAATTGACCACGCACGTACATACACACACAGGCATATACTTCTTTCCAAAAATAGTGTTTTCGAACCCATTACAATAACTTCCCTAAATGCTGTTAGAAAAGTTTTAAAAAAATGTCTAACATCTAGGTTATCGAAAAAAAAAAATGCACAATTGGTTCTTGAATTTTGTCCTGACCAAAATAGTCTTCTTCAAGACTGAGATAAAATTTTTGACATCGGCATTTAAGTAGAGAGTGTGAAGAAATTATGAGGCATGCATTAGAAGGAGTGTTGTCTTGGGAAGTGGGGTGCTGTTGGTTAAGACTTACTGGAATGTGTAGAAGGCTCCAGGAATTAAGTTCCAAGCTCTTCCACTTTATTTAGGACTTTATAGTGATGCTTTGAAGGAATTTACATTGGCGAGTTGCTTACAGTCTCTCTACAATATATTATACACGTCTTTTTCTTACTTATTTTTTTTTCTCACTACTTTTTTTTTATGTGTAAACATCTTAGCTCTCGGTAGGGGCTATGAACGTCAGTAAGTGTGTGTGCCGTACGGTTAATAAATTTGAGCTTAAATTTGTAACAATAAATAAAATTTGTGTTAAAAGAAAATAATATAGCAGTATAAATCTAAAAAAATATAATATACTATAATATTTCAATACATTATTATATGATATTAGGTATACTACGAGGTCATATCGCCTACTACCAGAGCGCTCTTTCGTCACTCTGATGGACATAAGCCCGACTCTACTGTGGGAGTGCCAGACTGGACTTGACTTGACTGACCAGTCAGTTGAACTAAGGAACTATGACCGCAGTGACTTCTACTGGCCACTATCCAAACTATATACACTTCACTAATGGCGCCGCCTCTTCCACGCTCCACACACCTCTTTTTAAAGTTTAACTCACTTGGGGCCTTAACAACATTCATTTTATTTTTTATTCGTATATTTATTTAAACAATAGTTCAGAAAGTATTAAATATCAGTTAGAAGAAGAAAATAATTTATTATACAAAACCTCACTATACAATGCAAATAATCATTTTCTTATGTCACTAGATATACGTGAAGTTATGTAATCGGAAAATTCGATCCCAAGTTTTCAACGGAATTTCATATTTTCCGACTTCTATTTTCCAAATATGAAAAAAAAGTAATTCTGACTGTGTGCCTGTGAACACGATAACTCCTGATAGAATGAATGTACCAACGCAAAATTTTATATGTTAATCCAGAACCCTCTAACGACGACATCTATTGTTTTTCAGCCAAACCGACCAAAGGGTAGAGGGAGATTAGGGGAAGGGCTTAAAATAAAAGTGTAAGAACTCCCGATAATATAGTAATAATAATGTATGACATACTATTTTACATTTAAAGTCAAAACCCAATGAGGGCATAACCTGTCAAATTTCAGTGACATCGGCTGAAGTGAAGGGGGGATCGGGGGGGGGGGGGCGGGGGGGGGGGGGCCTCAATTTGTAAGTATTGAATATCAGCGCAAAAGATCGACTTGTTTTGGAAGAGCAAAAAATTAATTGAGTAATTCGTTCTGGGGAAGTACATTGCTGATGATGCAAAATCGTATTTTATAGACTTTTTTTTTCAGTTTTCTCCACAAATTTTAGTTGAAGTATATTTTGATTATGTCACACATATAAATTATCGAGGGCGCCGGTAGCTCAGTGGTATGCGTGCTTGCCTTCTGATCTCAAGATCGTGGGTTCGAAACCCGACCGAGGCCTTTTAGTTTATTTTATTTGGGAGGTAAAATAAACTTAAGCACGCCGTCCTTCGGATGAGACGTTAAGCGATGGTCCCGAGCCTATACGATGTCAGGTACTCGTTAAAGACCCCTACCCTAGGTGAATAAAAATTTAGGATAGGCAAAATTTAGGACTCCCACAGTAGAGTCGGGCTCATGTCCACCAGAGTGATGAAAGAGCGCTCTGGTAGTAGGCGATATGACCTCGTAGTTAAAGCCCGGGCATGAGTCATAAAACCTAACCTATAAATTATCACGAGAATATCCAAAATGTATTCAGGGGACCTTGAAATATGAAAATTGGTTGAAAATTTGATTTCGAGTTTTCTCACCATTAGAATACTGAAGTTATACGAAAGTAAAAAAGACCACACTTGTCGTATCTCTCTCTACCTTCAAGATCAGAAGCTATTTACTTCAGGAAATTGCGGAATGTGGTCGGTCCCAGAATGGTATGGATTACGTAGGTGGGGTGGTTCACTTAAAATAAGTGCCAATCTTTGCCGTTCACTGAAGCTCCTATGTACACAGAGAAATATGAGATCGAGACTGGGTGTTGAGAACATGACACCTCGTCTTCTCTTCAATATACCGACCAACTGGCATTTTCAAGAAAAATTTCAAAGACAATTTTGTGTCCAATGAGGATCAATAGTCGTGCAAAAAAACCTTAGATCGAATTTTAATCGATATTTCACGTTTTCCGCATATGTATTTTAGTCAAACTTTAGGAGCTCTTTAAACACGTGTGCTAACTAGATTCTGGGGACAAAAAAAAAATTCCAAACAGAACGGATTTCAAAGGAACTGAGTCATCATCAGTGGTACATCACCCATACAGTATGAAGTCTAATTGGACACATTGTTCAACACACTCCATACTGTCCCTCTGATGTATCACAAGGGAAGACAACGTTTTTTATTTCTTTGAGAAAATATATTATATATTTCCATAATTTTTTTTCTCATGTAAGCAAACTATGTATTAAAGCTTATATATACGAAGCACAGAAAGTTCGAAGGGATGTTAAATATGGACAATGAGAGCCTCAGTGTCCGTTTTTTTTGGAGTATATACTTTATAGGGCTCCAATTTCGAATGTAGGTAAGGTATGTTGGGCAAAGGGACTTACATCTACGTGTGTTAAGATCGTGGGTTTGAAAGGCCCCCTAGTTTATTTTATCTGGGAGGTAAAATAAACTTAAGCATGCCATCCTTCGGATGGGACGTTAAACGATGGTCCCGAGCCTGCACGATGTCAGGTACTCGTTAAAGACCACTGCCCTAGGTGAATAAAAATTTAGGGTAAGCAAAATTCAGGACTCACACAGTAAAGTCGGGCTCATGTCCACTAGAGTGATGAAAGAGCGCTCTGGTAGTAGGCAATATGATCTCGTAGTTAACGACCGGGTATGAGTCATAATACTCGTAACTAACTAATTAACTACTGGTATTACTAGGTATATGAGAATAATGTGTTGGCATGAGCAATTTTATTTATTTTATTGTACAAAGTAATGTTGAGAGCGTCTATTAAAATATGTGTGACGTGGCCATAACAGGCCTTTCTTATACCAAAAACGATTAAAATCCTTATTCTTATGTGATAGTCAGATGTGGGAGGAGATTTCTCATAGAAATAACACTGATACTATTTCAAATTTTCCTCTATTATTAAATTTTCAATTTGAGATGAAATTTTATTTTTAATTTTTTTCAAGAAGGTTCAACAGGAGAAAGGGACAGGGGAGAGAATCTTTGCGGCAAACAAGTGCTACTATGGTCTCAGAAAGTACTTCAGAAGCAACCACATATCCAGGCAGACTAAATTCGTTCTATATAAGACCCTTATCCGCCCAGTTTTTCTGTAAGGCTCAGAAACCTGGACAACAACCAGGAGCTCTACGAATTATATAGTAAACCAGATGTCCTGAAAGTCATGACGATTGGGCGGTAAAGATGGGCATGACATGTCGCCAGGATGGAAGCTGAGGAAATGCCGAAGAAGCTGGTAATGGAGCCTATTCATGGAGTAAGACGGCGAGGGAGACCTAAGCTGAGATAGGCAGATGGTGTGGCACAAGATGCCCGAAACATATTCCGCATCAGGAACTGGATGGCAGCCGCACAGGATCGGGACAATTGGAAGCTGTTGGTGGAGGAGGCCAGGACTGGCGCCATGATAGATAGAAGGGTCAGGAAAAAACACTCTGGAAGCTGAAAAAGGGACAGTTCGGAATGTGAACATGTTGAACTTCCATTTAGTATTTTAGTCGTGGTAGAAGACAGTAGCAATACCGAAAATACTCCAGTATATTTTATTTACTTTGTGAAATAGACATATTTTTTAGAAAAACATAGGTTTTTTTTTATTTTTGCCAATCGATTCACATAAAGGTATCTATTCATGATAAATTGTCAGTAGTCCTTTGGCCTCTATGCTGTACGGGGTGGGAAGACATTTTCTATTTCTATGAGAAAATCTCATCCCACATATGAACACCTATTGATTTTCAGCCAATCGGACAAAGTGAAGGCGGGGCGTGGTTGAACTCGCGCTCATACATTGCCAGTGATACACCGAAGACTTTAAAAAAAAAAAAGTTTTTTTTTGTTTGGTTAAACGTTCTTGTGTACTCCCAATTAGGGCAGAAAGAACGACCTCTCTATAGCTGCCGCCTCTAAATCAATTCTGTTAAATCGGCAGTTTTTCCTTAACTTGTTCAACGTATTTTTAAACAAATTTTGTAGAATGGTCAACAGGAAAGGTTACATAGGTTAGGGAAAAAATGAAAGTAAAAATAAAGCAAATAAAGAAGAAAAAAAAAAAGGTTTTCCGAGAATCACTGGCTATGTACTTCCCCAGCAAGAATAAATCAATTACGTTTCTCTCTCCCTCCAAAGCCAATCGACCGTTTGATCTAAAACTCATACTAACGCTTTGGTAGTAGGCGATATGACCTCGATACATTCATTATGACAGGTATTAGGTTTTTTTTTTTTAAATTGATTCCGGCTTCCCTTTTGCCGATTTCTCATATTTTGATTTTGGCAAATTCATACTAAATATGTATTTTGAATAGTCGTTGGCCTATGCCCTTAGGGTACGTCCATAGTGCACCGCTTCCCGCTTTATCGCGGCGGGCGAGCGGGGGAAAAAAAGTAGTGAAAACGCGGTCATAGTGCACCTGCCTACCTGCTTTAACCGGCTCAAACTGCTTCTACCCGCTTTAACCGGAATGAATTATTGTTTCTTTTACCCGCTTGAACCGCTTACCGCTTACCATGCCCGGTCAGTTTGCTGTTATCTAGCACGTTGTTGAAGTAGTTGTTAAAATAGTAAATATGGACATGCACTTTAATATAAATAGTGCAAGCAACTAGCAACAAAAACAATACAAAATTATATAAAACAAAATATGACTTTTGGTGAGACAATAGTAAAATTTTAGTAAACATAACACAAAAAAAAAAAAACTGAACATAAAAAAAATATATGTATATCTTATAAGCAATAAATTAAAATATATTTTTCTTAATTTTTAAGTCAGTAAAAAATTAATTGTTGATCTACATTATCAAAAAGTGCACAATTGGTTCTGAGTCGAATTTTGATCTATTAAAGAGATATTTGTGGAGAAATGTTTGACTGGAGATACACAAAGATAATACCATGTATTGGTTTAACGAAAATAAATTTATTATTATAGAAATATATGATGTGGCCATTACAGGACGTTCTCCTCTCTCTCCCCCCCTTCCCTTCATCAAAATCATTTCATTTTGTCTCTTTGTACACCGTTATCCTGAGTTGAGACATTCTTTTACCTAGTAATGCCGGTATGAAGGGGGAAGAGAGAGGAGAACGTCCTGTAATGGCCACATCACATATTTCTATAATAATAATAATAATAAATTTATTTTTGTTAAACGTAATGCGTTTACTTATCCCGCGAGCGGTGCTATATAACCACCATCAGCTAGAATCGCGCGGGTTCACCTCGCTGTTTGCAACTGCCGCGGTTAAAGCGGTTGAGCGGGACGCGGGAAGTGGTGCACTATGGACGTACCCTAAAAGGATACATATAGAAGAAGAGAAAGAGGGAAGAAGGTTCCTTAACATTACCTTTATACACTAAATACAAATCAAAAATAATCAGTTAAATTAAAAACAATGCTACTGCTTAAGAGTAAATTTTAAGAAACTCTTAAAGAAAAAGAAAAAAAACAAAAACAAATGCAAAGTAACTGAAATGAATAGAAAATAAATTAATAAACATTTAAAAACAGTTTATAATTTAAAATCGTGAACAATTATTTTAGTGTTTCCCTCCCTGAGTTTTCCCTATTTTCTTTACCAAAACGTTTCGATTTGTGTCACACTTAAGTAAAAAGTTTTTATAGAATTTTATTATGTAGTCCAGTAGGAGCTCAGAATTTAGGTCTTCATAGATTTGGAGGATGGAGGTGTCCCTCGAGTAGCTACCAACCAATCTAAGGCATTTGTTTTGGGCCACTTGAACTTGTTTGGCCACAGCTCACACTGGGCATGCATACGTTATCACTGGCAGCAACAGAAGCTTGTATATGAGGAGTCTATTGGTTAGATAAGGAGGGCTGCCTTTGTGTGGAGTAACGGGAATAAGAGAATAGAAAATATTTTGAATAAATATTTATTTTGAATAATCGTTGGCCTATGTAAAAGGATATATGTAATTACAGGTTCCAAAGCGTTTATATATTACATTTTTCTTTGATTTTCTAATGTAGATCATGAGTTTAGCTAAGCTCTAGAATTAAGATTACCAATAAGATTATTTTCATAATTTTCATGGCTATCTCAGAGCAGCCTTGAAACTTTAAAAAGAAACATTTTACTGCCAGTAAACACTGTTCAGTTATATAATTACTGCTTAATTAAATTACAATTTCATCTCCTGTAGGCAACGATAAATTCTGGTTATAAAAGACTTTATGAAGAACATTATAGACATATTGAAGATAACTTTCCATTCCTTCGAATTATGATAGACAGTTATGATAAATAATTTTAGTTTCATTAACACAGGGTTTGCAGAGTTTTATATATACATAAAAAAAGTGAACTAAATATACTAAAAAAAAATATATATATATATATAATATACAATATATACATATAACTTTCCTTCGAATTATTTCAAAAGCTATGAATATTACACGTACATACACACATATTTCTTTTCAAAAATAGTGTAGTGAGCTTGAAACATAAAAATATAATGAAAATTTTGATTTCTATTTTAATTTTCACCATTCCAGGTTTATTTAGACTTGATAATTTCATTAGTAGAAGACGCTGCAGCCCTGGTTAGTTATGCTTCGGTTCGCTGGCTGCGGTTCTCCAACCATCTTACGTATTTAACATTTACATTATTCTCTCCCACTTATTTTCAATCTTATATACGAAGTATAGCTGAGGAAGTTATATAATCGGTCGAAAATTCGATGTCGAGTTTTATACGGAATTTCATGTTTAACAACCTCCCCTGATCCCAAAAAATTTAAAAAAATTTAAAAAATCTGTGGGTCTGTGGACACGATAACTTCCAATTGAGTTAATGTATCGACACGAAATATCATATGTGAATTCAAAACCCCATAAGGACGACAATTATAAATTTTTAGCGGAATCGGCAGAAGAGAATGAGGGGATCAGAGGGGGCTCTACTAAAAAAAACCAATAACTGCACAAGGGCAGCCAAATTTAAGTCCATAATAAGGGTGGCTGCCCTAATTTTTTATTTTCCTTCTATCGTTGACAAAGCCAAATGTAGACAAGAGAACAAAAAGAAACCAAAGCCAAGGGGAAAATCAAGATAAATTCATTTGAAGGGATGGGGAAAAGGGAAATATGGGTAATCAAAAGTTATAATAGAAAATTTTGCTTTCATTAAGGCTTTAACTACGAGGTCATATCGCCTACTACCAGAGCGCTCTTTCGTCACTCTGGTGGACATGAGCCCGACTCTACGGTGGGAGTCCTAAATTTTGCCTACCCTAAATTTTTATTCACCTAGGGTAGGGGTCTTTAACGAATACCTGACATCGTACAGGCTCGGGACCATTGCTTAACGTCCCATCCGAAGGACGGCGTGCTTAAGTTTATTTTACTTCCCAGATAAAAAAAATTAAGGGCCTCGGTCGGGTTACGAACCCACGACCTTGAGCTCAGAAGGCAAGCACGCATACCACTGAGCTACCGGCGCCCTCAAGTTTATTATATAAAGTAAATTTTATATGACACATATGTGAATTTTATTGTTATGTACATAGGTAACAATTATGTTTAGTAGTTCATAATATAATGTTTAAAAATAAAATATTGTCGTTACACTATTATTAATTTTCTAGCTCAAGTATTTATTTGGAAAATAAAAATCATTAACTTATTCAAAATGTAAAGGGGAAAAACATAAAAACATTTGGGTAGTACTTTAATTGTGGAGGGGGGCGGCGGTAGCGTTATTTGCACGGTTTTGTCTAGATTCAAAAAAAAAAAAAAAATTTCTGTGAAAACTGACATTATTGCAGAGATATTGTGAAATAATTCAAATGAACTTGAAAGAAATAAAACTTGTTTATTTATGATATTGTCTAATTTCACCAACTATATTTACATGGGAGTACTTTCGGTATTTCTACCATCCTCAGACATGTCTTATCTCTTATGCTTTTGGCTGAGGATGGTAGAAATACCGAAAGTACTCCCATGTAAATATAGTTGGTGATATTAGACAATATCATAAATAAACAAGTTTTATTTCTTTCAAATTCAATTGTCTGTGAGTCTGTGGACAGGATAGCTCCCGATATATTCGATATATCATCACATTTTGTATGCGGAACTCAATAAGGACAACAGTTATCTAGTTCCAGCCAAATCGGTCAAAGAAAAGGGGCATTAACTGTAATAACTGCCGTTGTAACGAATGTATCGACACGAAATTATGTATGTGAATTCAAAATTCTATAAGGACGGCACTCACCAATGTTATGAATGTATCGACATGAAATTTCATATTTGAAGTCAAAACTCAATGAGGACATAACCTGTCATATGTCAGCGATATCGGCCGAAGGAAAGTGGGCTTTCAGGGGAGGGGCTCAATTCAAAAACCCAAATAACTTCCGATGATATGAATGTATCGAACACAAGCCCGACTTTACTGTGGGAGTTCTACATTTTTCCTACTTTGTTTTATTCACCTAGAATATGGGTCTTTAATGAGTATCCGAAGGTCCCATCCAAAGGACGGCGTGCTAAAGTTTTTTTTACGTCTAAAATAAAAACCTAAAGGCCTCGGCCGGGTTTCGAACCAGCGATGTTGAGCTCATAGGTTAGCTCTGAGTTACCGGCGGCCTCCTTAGATTCATCGTTGAAAAGATGGTACTCAAAAAGAGTAAACGTGGAAAAGATTTAAGAGGAATGCAAATAAGTGTCTAGATATACGGAGTGTGAGAGTAGAACTGTGCGGTGGAAGTGTTGTTTTTCAGATGAGCCCGCTCGCGTGACTCCCGCCATAAGTTTTGGCGGACTCGACATATACTCCCGCCCCCGCCACTTACAACCCCCTCCCCCATTTGTTTTCTTTTATTTCCTCTCCATTTCCTGTCTGTCATTTTTTATTTCTTACAATTTACAGGTAGGTACACAACCACCTCACTTTTCAGTTCAAAACTTTTACGATCCTAGCTACACGATCATAGGAGAAGTCATGTAATCGACCAAAAATTCGATGCTAGGTTTTGGACGGAACATCATGTTAAGTGACCTCCTGATTCTGAAAAATATTTGAAAAATATTTGTCTATGTGTGTGAACACGATAACTCTCGATAGAATGAATATATCAACACGATTTTTTTTTTATATGTGAATCCAGAACACTCTAAGGTCGACTATTAATTTTCATAATTTCTTCCAGAGATTTCCCTTTTTATATTTTTGACAATATTTCGGGACACTTTCACGTCCCTTTTTCTGGTCACTATGAACAGGTTAGGTTAGGTTTAATGACTCATGGCCGGGCTTTAACTACGAGGTCATATCGCTTACTACCAAAGCGCTATTTCGTCACTCTGGTGGACATGAGACCTACTCTACTGTGGGAGTCCTAAATTTTGCCTACCCTAAATTTTTATTCACCTAGGGTAGGGGTCTTTAACGAGTACCTGACATCGTACAGGCTCGGGACCATCGCTTAACGCCCCATCCGAAGGACGGCGTGCTTAAGTTTATTTTACTTCCCAGATAAAAAAAATTAAGGGCCTCGGTCGGGTTACGAACCCACGACCTTGAGCTCAGAAGGCAAGCACGCCTACCACTGACCTACCGGCGCCATCTCTGGTCACTATGAACATTTTTCTAATGGGGACCCTCCTTTTTATAGCCAAAACCTTGACTGTGTCGGTCTCTCTCTCTCTCTTCCAAGAACTGATAATTAGTTTAAAATTATTGTTAGAAAAGTCCGAGGTAGTTTACTGATTCGTCCGCCCACCAGCCAATCATAATTCTGGAATCCTTCGACCGTGGCGCCCTCAGTTGACCTTCAAATAATGGCGGCCATGTTCTTCATTGATTTTTGTGATTGGTTCACGATTTGGATACGAAATTTTCAATGTGCTTGCGTAGGGATAAGGAAGACACGTATTGATTTTCAGTAGAATCAGTCAAAAAGAAGTGGGGATGAGAGAGGGAAGGTAATACAAACTCCCGAAATAATGGATGAATAAATATGAAATTTTATATGTAAATCCAAAATTTCATGAAGACAATATTTATCAGTTTTTAGCAAAATCAGTCGAAAGGAAGTGGGGGATAAGAGGACAGGGACTTAATAACCAAAATAACTGTCAATGTATCGACAAGAAATTTAGAATGAGAATTCAGAACTCCCAGTATTAGTCCACTATTGATTTTTAGCTAATACGGTCGATTATAAGGGTAACCTCGAAAGCCGGCTAACATATATTAATAAAATTTGTGAGAGGTCAGACTCCATTTTTATATGTTTAAATCTGGGATAAGAAGTAATGGTGATTCCGATTCCAGTTGGAAAATAAGGTAACAGTATAAAAAAAGATGGAACACAAATCAGAGTGAGTGGTCACCCAGGGACTTTAAGTCAATTAAAGCCGGGTCCACTGAAGCTTCCTGGGACCTCCCCACTTGAATCTGGTCCTCATTCTGACTGGATATGTACCTAAGGAGACCTCGAAGAGGATAAATTTTCCCAGAGTCCCTCGAGAGAGAAAGAGAGAGACTACGAGAGGGCCTACACTATTAGGAAGGCGCGGGGTTCCCCCCCTCCTAAATTTGTAGAGAGAGTTGTAAAGAGAAGAGGAGCCCTCTGGATTGGGTCCAGCCCAGGCTCCAATATTTAGAGCACCTTTGGGGGACAGTACGGGTCTAGGTCGGGAGGTAAGCCAATCCCGGGTGGGTTCGGATTAGATCAAGACTTACTTTGGTGGCTTCGGTTCAAATGGTAAACAACTAAAGGTAAATTGGCAATACACTCCAGAATATATAATATATAATGTACCTACTTCTCTCTCTCTCTCTCTCTCTCTATATATATATATATATATATATATATATATATATATATTAATAACCAATCTCTCCCTGTGTGAGTGCAAATCACGTAATTAATAAAATAAATAAAATTGAGATCGAAAAATTATTAAAATTGAAAATTATTTAAATCGCGACTTTAATTAAACAATGCCTGAATAGCTGAAAGCACTCCCACGGGAAGAACGGTTACAAGATCCTAACGGTTAGTTGACATCAGTAATTAACAATAATTAATTACTGTTGTCAACCAGAAGAAGCATGAGTGGGGGGGAATGAAATGAATCAAACCTATAACTTTAACATATTTATTTTAATGAGAACATATTTACAAAACAACAATTGAATATATATAATTTGGCCGTGTGTCTGAAGGACTGAATTATAACTTAATTACGAGGTACCTCGATACGATATCCATGGCGAATGACGGCGTGATCACCCTTTCTGGACTTCCCGTAGAAATCGTCTATTCACATAGTCCCTGAAGATCTGCGTAGTTTCGAGGGCACACCAGAAGTTACACCCCCACTGACTTTGCACCGTCCAAGATCAAAGTGTGTCTCTACGACTAATTCACATATTCAAACTGATATTACTTATAGAAAAGATACGTGGTGATCACCCAAGACATGAACGAAGAAAACTCAATTGACATATTTAAACTCAACTGTACAATATAAAAAGAACGTGGTGACCAGCCAAGACATGAACGAAGAAAGTACTTTCACATACTGAAACTAGGCTTTACAAAGAGAGGAACGTGGTGATCCACCAAGATATGAACGAAGAATGAGTAAAACGGGGAGTGGCTTCCGATATCCGACCGTGGTAGGGGACAGTTCTCGAAGCTTGATTGGTCGTCGGACTCCGCCCATTTTATTTCCAGCCAATCGCATATTACCAATTAACATCTGCCTCTAGTTGTGTGAAAACCTGGAGTAAGAAAAAAAACCTTTACTGCTTATTCCTTATACACCGGATGTAGACAATTATCTTGGCTTCCTTTCCATTGTGTCTCTATTATTCTTTATTTTCGCTCCCAGCGATCGCGATTCTCTCGCAAGCATCGTTGGTTCCGAGCATTCTCTTCCAAATGCAATTCTCGTTTATTCAACACCACACAACCCATACTTTGCTCCTAGCGATCGCGATCCTCTCATAGACATCGCCAGTTCTGAGCATTATCTATAGGGTAGACATGCTACAATATATATATATATATATATATATATATATATGTATATATATAAGGTATGCTCCCCACTTCTTGAAGTCAATAGATACAATAAAAAAATTTAAATTTCAACTAAAAATATTTATGTTAGAGAAAACCCTTTACACGGAAACGGAATGTTATTCTCACTGTTCAAAAAGAATAAAACAACCACAATAAAAAGAAAAAAAAAGCGTGTTTCATATCCAAAAAACTTTATTTGATACAAAGCTTTCATTTTTATTGTTTGGGCAGAGTTCCTCCACACCTTAAAGGTCAGTCCAATGCACGTTATTGTTTTATTTATTCATTTATAATTTTTTATTTATTTAGAATTTTTTATACATCCATTTATAATTGATTAATCTTTATTTATATATATATATAATTTTTCATATATTGTTATAGTTACATTGTTTGCTATATCTCGCACGTCCCGAAACATCATTGGGATAAAGACACTTCCGAAGAGTTTTTTGAAAAATAGTTATCTTAATTTTTATTGAATTGAAAAATGTGTCTACTTATTATAAATATATCTTGTATTAATTTATTTTGTATACTCATATATTTTTAAGTATTTATTTGTTCAGTTTTTATTAATTTCATTTCACTTTTTTTAATAGTTTTGTTATTACTACTAATCATAGATGTGTTAGACTCAAGTAGTTATATATCTAATATATAAGCTATCTTAATGAAGAAATTCATTTGACGTATCCTATTACCATGTATTGGTTTAATGGAAATAAATTTATTATTATTATGGGAATTAAAAATGGCGATTTACTACAAGGAGGTATTAATCATACTCTCTACTTTTTATTTTATTTGCTACGATGTTTATAACAAGTTTTATAATTATCCTTTTATATTTAGTACAAAACATTTGGCTGGTGTTAACAAGGTTTTTTTTAAATTTCAAAAGGGAAAATTTTGTGCCGAATAAAGTGTTCTTGCGGGAAGTGATGTTTAATTATTTTCTTTCTAAAAAAACTGCAGCAAAAACCGTTTGCTATTGGATATATTGATATCTCAATCTCGAATTTTTGCAGTATTACAGTACTCCTTTATCCTAAATGTATAAGAATGTAAATATTTCAACATTAAAAACTGGCTAAGCAGTAACTCGATATAATTTTTCAAACTTTGGCCATTCCAACATAAGTTGAAGCTAACTTGGGACTTTTTCACAATTAAGCAGTTCTCTAGCTCACAGCCTCATTTTAACTTTTAACTTAATTGTTATTTATTTTTGTTTCTCTTCTGACTACTGACTAGCAGTGGTGGCAGACCAAGGAGGACGGAGAAGATTTGTACATGATGCTCTTACCTTCCTGAAGAACCTAGTCTCCTTAGCAAATCTAAAAATACTCCCGGGGTCCAATCCTCTATATATCATCAAATCTTTTCAAAAAAGACGAAATGACTGCACTTGAAGGCCCCAAGTGAAATGAACTTTATAAAGACATTGGGGTATGTGTGGAGGAGGCGGCGCCATTAGTGAAGTGTATATAGTTTGGATAGTGGCCAGTAGAGGTCACTGCGGTCATAGTTCCTTAGTTCAACTGACCGGTCAGTCAAGTCAAGTCCAGTCTGGCACTCCCACAGTAGAGTCGGGCTTATGTCCATCAGAGTGACGAAAGAGCGCTCTGGTAGTAGGCGATATGACCTCGTAGTATACCTAATATCATATAATAATGTATTGAAAGATTATAGTATATTATATTTTTTTAGATTTATACTGCTATATTATTTTCTTTTAACACAAATTTTATTTATTGTTACAAGTGCCCTCAGCCCTTTGCTTCACCACCACCTCGACCAGTATATGCCCTCAGCCCTTGCTGCAAGTATTAGTCAAGAAGCCCTATAAGACGGACCCTCATTTGTTTGCATCATTATTAATCATATTCCTTCTAAATCTATAGGTGTGAATGAAAATGAATATTGTTAATCCTTTCTTGGATTTTCCCTTAGTTACCTAATCATTCCCCATCACTTACCTAATTATTGACCACACTTACCTAATTTTTATACACACTTACCTAATTATTAACCATACTTTTTGAAATACTCGTGAATGATGCCTCTCTAAAATTGAGCAAGTTGATTTAACCGAAAATACCCTCTTCACTTGGAATAGTCTGCCGTAGTGAATAAATAGTTAAATGCAGTTAGGTATCTCGTGAATGATTCTTCAAAGAATTACATACACAATTTCACGAATTACCAAGAAACCCACATCTTTATAATTCCAAATGTATTAGAGTCCTGAGCTATCAACATCTTCACAGTGCGCAGATGACTTGGGAGATCATCACATTGCACTTAACTCATTTTGGCCATTTTACGACTTAACACTTAACAACTTATTCCATCTGACCCTATATACAGGGTGGCCCAGATAAGCGGGCCATAAGTGAAATAACTCCTAAACGGTTGGATATATCAAAATTGTGCATAGGACTAATGTTGTAGCATTTGCCGAGAGTTATAGTATGGCGTCCTCGAAAAGACATAAATGTCCCTTTTAATGGCTCAAACAGCCGTTCGAAGGGCGGGGTTACCTTTTGACCCTTAACTTTCATTACATTTTATTAAAGTACTAAAGAAACAAGGAAGAACTGTGCAAACAGATTTTTAATACGTCAAGTAGTTATCGGGAAAAAAACGTTTGAAGTTGCACGTTTTTCTTATTCTGAAGTTAGTTGGAATTTAATAACTTCTGAATAAGAAAAACGTGCAACTTTAAAGGTTTTTTTTCCAAGAACTGCTTGACGTATCAAAAATCTGTTTGCACAGTTCTTCTTTGTTTCTTTAGTACTTTAATAAAATGAAACTTAAGGGTCAAAAGGGAACCCCGCCCTTCGAAGGGCTGTTTAAGCCATTAAAAGGGTCATTTTTGTCTTTTCAAGGACGCCATACTATAGCTCTCGGCGAATGCTACAACTTTAATCCTATGCACAATTTTGATATCTCTAACCGTTTAGGAGTTATTTCACTTGTGGCCCTCTTATCTGGGCCACTCTGTATATCGGGAGGTATCGTGCTCACAGGTACACATACATAAATGTATTTATCATATTTGTTATCTGGAGGTTGGAAAACATTAAATTCCGTTGAAAACTCCGAATGAAATTTTTGACCATGTAATCGGTAAACCTATAGGTACTTAGTATAACTGGGAGAAGTTAAAAAGTTGAAAAATAAATTGGACAAATTGTTGTGGAAAGCAGTGATTGGATATAACTAGAAAGTTTTACAAAGGGCAAACGGTCCATTGACTTCACTCAATCGGGCATTTGTGTGGGGGTAGAGAGGGGTTCGCCATGAAAAACGAAATAACGGGAAATAATAAAATGTGAATAGAAATTCTAAAAAAGAGGAAATGAGGCGGTGTTATATATGAAGAAAATAGCATGGGATAGCTGGAAAAACAGTTTCATTCAGGATCAATCAATCCACCACAGATATTTTCAATTTATCCAACGTTAATTCACATTCATCATAGCCTCGTTGTTTCAATTACTTAACGCATTTGTCATCCTCAAATTTGTGCTGATCCATCATAATATAGTTGTTGAATAATTGTTCTACTGTTCAACGATAGGGGGAAGTTGCATAATCGATCACCAGCAATGTACTTCCCCACGCGGAATTAACCATTTTACTCTCTGAAAACAATTTGTCAATTTGGTTGGAAATCAATAGAAGTCTCAGAGAACCCCATAAGGAGGACAACTAATTTCAGTTAAATCGGACAAACAGAAGAGGCGAGTGAAGTCTAGTGAAGGTTTCACAAAATTTAAAACCAAAAAAAAGTTTTTTTTTTTTTAATAAGTCTCTTGCTAGTTTTGTTGAATCCTTCAGCACTCTTTAAAGTTTAAAAAAAATTTTTTTTTTTTTTTTTAATAAGTCTTGCTATTTTTGCTGTATCCTTCAACACTCTTTAAAGTTTAAAAAAAAAAGTTTTTTGTTTTTGACTTGACAACGTCTTATAATTTGGTAGGCCGGGCCCTCATGCACGAAAACGATGTCCCGTAACGAAAGTCACGCGGAACACACGTATCGCGCATGCACCGAGAGTGAGAGACAGCTGTTACTACTAATACAGAATATAATATATATTATATTATAGTACAGCTGTTACTTTCTGTATATACAGATAGCCTAGTTTTCCAATATTATTATTAGAGGGTTAGGGTTAGGGTTTATGACTCATGCCCGGGCTTTAACAACGAGGTCATATCGCCTACTACCAGAGCGCTCTTTCGTCACTCTGGTGGACATGAGCCCGACTCTACTGTGGGAGTCCTAAATTTTGCCTACCCTAAATTTTTATTCCCCTAGGGTAGGGGTCTTTTAACGAGTACCTGACATCGTACAGGCTCGGGACCATCGCTTAACGTCCCATCCGAAGGACGGCGTGCTTAAGTTTATTTTACCTCCCAGATAAACTAAGGGCCTCGGTCGGGTTACGAACCCACAACCTTGAGCTCAGAAGTCAAGCACGCATACCACTGAGCTACCGGCGCCCTCTATTATTATTAGATATATACAAAATAATAATAAGATATATACTTATTAATAATAAACTCGTTTTTTAACTATTATGCTTATGAATGTTTTCTTTCTATATTGTTTTTAAATTGTTTCAAGGTCCAAAAATTTTATTGAAATGATTTGTTATATTTGATTCTTGACACTTTCGCTATCTCGCAACTCAGACGTTGTCACGCTCATTTCGCCACGCATCGGAGTTGCACGCACCCGATTTTTTTTTAAATAATTCTCTTGCTAGTTTTGCTGTATCCTTCAACACTCTTTAAAGTTTAAAAAAAAAAAAGTTTTTTCTTTAATTATTAATTTTAAATAAGAAATTTTGAGTTTTAAACCATTCTCTCGAAATGTAAATTATAAATAATTTTTATAACTTACTTTCTATAGCTTGGGCAGATTAAGAGACTTGATGATATGTTGTGGGCATAAAAATTAAAAAAATGTTCAGGGAAGTTCTGACGCTCTCAAAAACCCCCAAAAAATTATATATATATATTTTTTTTGCCCAGCTTGCTTTTTACTTTCTCAGATGTAGGAGGTATAAGGGATGATTCAATGTTGAGCTTTTACCGGAATTTCAAGTTACCCCACCCCTGATTCCAAAAATAAAAATAAATTTTTGTCTGTGTGTGTCACACAATAACTCCCGATCCAGAATCCCATAAGGACAACTATAGAATTTCAGTTAAATCGGACAAAGAGAAGAGTTTTACAAAATTTCATTTGTAAATTCAAAACTTCATGAGGACGACCCCTATTAATTTTTCGCGGAATCAACCACTGGTAAAACGGGCATCAGAGGGAGTTCGACTCAAAAACCTTAATAATTATCGATATAATTAATGTATCGACACAGAATGTAGTCCGAGGATTCAGAAACCTCTAAGTGAACTATTGATTTTTTGACTAAGCAGCGAAAAAAACGAGGATCAAGGGCAATTGGCTCATTCATACTGACCTACACAACCAATATGTTTAGTATACCGAGGTATTGCATACTTTACAGAAGTGCACCAAATCATGGTTACCGGTCACTGCTTTTTGCCCTGGGAACGCGATTTTGCTTTAATTGAACGCAAAAAAAAAAAAAAAAATAATAAAAAAAAAGCTATTTTTCCTGATGATTGGAAGTACATCATTACTTCTGCAAAGCTTTCTAAACCGTTCTTAATAACCGAAATGACAACGTAAAAAAACCTGAACGTTGTTACTAATACGCACATGAGAAAAAACTGTTAAGTTCCACATAACCAAGTTGGTTTGGTTTAAACTATCAAGTGATGACCCATCGACGGTGTATGCAAGAGAATCCCACTATTTATTGAGACCCTGGAAAACGTTCCAGCTCTTCGACTGCCGATATCCCAGAAGTAAAAGATTTCCCTCGTATTTGCAGAAACTTATTTCCCATCAGCAAGGAAATGAAGAAATACCTGCTTCACATGATCCAGTTTATGACTAATGAAGAACATTAGGTCGTTATCTTCACAACAGTCACTTACTAATTTTGATTCTGTTTGCAGTATTTTGTATTGATCAATAAATTTTTTTTATGTTCCGACCTTATTTTGCAATAAACAAATCGTTAACAATTATTGTTTCAATTCAAAATTGCGCTCCTGTAAAATTTGAAAAATCTGACATGTGTCCTTCTTCCAGACACCCTTTCAATTGATTAATTCGCGCTGAGAAAGGACAAGAGATTTCAACAAGATAAAAGTCCCTTGGCTCAACAGGCCTTACTTACATTCTGAGCTTCACGAAATTGGAGCTCTATAAAGTATACGAGTATACTCTAAAAAAACGGACTTGGCTCAGCTCGAGATTGTCCTTACTCTTCTCCCCTCCTACCTCCGTCCTGTTTCGTATATAAAAGCTTTAATTCATACTTTCCTTTCATGAGGAAAAAAATTGTGATTTGACCATTCTTATACCAACGCTTACAGATCACTTTCTTTCCCCCTTCTCAAAATTATTTCATACTGGCATTACAGGTTGTAAGAATGTCTACTCTCAAGATTACGCTGTACCAAACGATAAAAATAAATAATTTTGAGAAGGGGAGAGGGAGTGATCTGTAAGCATTATTGGTGTAAGGAAGTCACATCACATATATTTTTCTTAATACTTATAATTTTTCAAAAAAAAAACTATAAAAAATATTTTATAGTTCATTGCTATGAGTTAATATGAAGATGGCTGATATAGTGAGAACTGATTATTTCACAGGTTGTCAAATAAAATGTAGTCTGACTCTCACAGATTTTTTATTTGTATTAACTAGCCAGCTTTCGAGGTCGCCCTCATCATCAGGCAGTCTGATAAATAACACTCTTTTACCTAATTAAAATAAGTAAATAAAATTAAATTTTTTTATAATAAAAATAAATTATAAATAAATAAAACCTTTAACAATTTTAAATTTCATGGATGGGGACACTGTTGTATGGTATTTATCAATTTTCTGCAAAATCCGTCGAAGGGAAAGAGCACCAGTGAAGCGGGTCGATTCAAATACCACAATAACTTCCGATGTAATGAAAGTATCGAAACAAAATATAGTATGAAGATTCAGAAAACTCTCTCTCTATATATATATACAGTAGAACCTCTTTAAGTCGAACCTCGATAAGTCGATAACCTCCCAAACTCGAAAAAAAAGTTTTGTTCCTTTCCCTTCAAGCCCCAAAACTTCCATTACTCGAAATCTCAACCCTCTATTAGTCGAAATAATTAGTGAGTCCCTACAAGCCATTTTGGTACATATTTTCCCTCTATAACTCGAAAAAATAAATTGGACCTCTGTATCTCGAACATAGTAATGTTTTATTATTTGAAACTCACACAACTCGATTATTTGAAACTTATTACCTCTATAGCTCGAAGAAAAATAAGTTACCGACTTTAAGAATTTGCCGACGATGTACTCCATTGTTTCTTAGAAAACAATATAGGAGTATACAATAAATAGGATTACCAATTATCTAAAGCAAAAAAAAATTACTGACTTTTTTTATACCTACATATACTACGTATTTTTTATTTTAAGGATGTTTTGATATAATGTTGATTTATAATAAATATACATATGTTAGTTACCTCTGTAACTTCCGCCCATGTCGAAATCCTCCATAACTCGAAAACTCTATAACTCGAATTTGTTGGCGTCTCCCTTGATGTTCGACTTATAGAGGTTCTACTGTATAACTCTATATATATACATATATATTAAGTTTTAACCTAAACGGTCGATTGGCTTTGGACGGAGAGCGAAAATGTAATTGATTATGTCCTACTGGGGAAGTACAGAGCAGGTGATTCACCGACACTTTTTTAGCTGCTTATCAAACACAGACATTTTTTTTTAAACATTTTGGATCATGAGGCCTAAAAACATGAAATTCTGTTATAAAACCAACATCGAATTTCTGTCCAGTTACATAACTTCCCCTATACTCTGTATAGGTTCAAAAGTAACAAGAGATCGAGATTAATTCATATTTGAGTCCCTGGGCCCAAATTGATCAAAATATTGGAGATATCTGTGTGTGCGTATTCTAATGACATGGGTCCACATTTTAAAAAGCGGATTTGCAAGTCGGAAATTGAAGCACAATTTTCAGCTAATTTGGCACAATAGAGGTAGGTATATGTTAATCAGAGAGTACGCTTGATGGGAGCTGAATGATTAATTTTAACTTGTGATTATTTCGGCCATTAACTAGTTAAATAGTAATGTTTGAATAAATTTCTACAATATGTGTCCATAAAGTGGAAAGTTAATAAAATAAATAAAAACAGAGAAATTATTTAACTTTTAATTACACAAAAATATGTACATAAATTAATTTTTTTGGGTCCTATCCTGTATACAAGTACACTATACACTGCGGATATCCCAAACCACCCGAAAACCATTCTCACTTACCTACGCTGATGACAGCCATCCTTGCCCCAGATCCTGATCCCAATAACGAGTTTCTAAGCCTGCAAAAGCATCTAGAGTGCTGGGGGAGAAGTTGTTCTACTATAACTTAATAGTTTGATTTTAGGTTGGCATTATTTATCTGACTTTATGAAAAGTATTAGAAGTTATAACACCTTCTTTTGGTGCTAAAGAAGTAAAAGAAGGAATCTATGCCAACAAATAACGATGGGTACATATACACCTGCTTGGAGTTACCAACCTGTGTAAAGTTACTTGCTTAATGTTACTAATCTGCTTAGAGTTACTAATCTGAGTAAAGTTGCTCCTGGTAACCTGCTTGTCGTATAATATTATATGTATATATAATATATTACAATATTATATACAATATATAATATTATATGTAAATAATATAATATAATATGTTGGGATCAGGGCCTGGGGCGGTTCAACAGCTTCAGCTGTAAAGCCGCTGGTGACCGCCCAAAAACTAGTTATAAAGACCATTTTGAAAGTCCCTGCTACATTTCCTACTACGCAAGTTTTTTCTGTTTTCCCCGTTCTCCCGATCCGGCATATATACCTCAAAAACCTCCTTTTCCTAAATGCTTCAGATACTCTCTGTTCTGTTCCTCACCGATACCCGACACGAACCCCTCACTCCACCAGTACTATCGTACACAGACCACTCACCACTTGGACGACCAAACAGACACTGTTTATTATAGCAACTCTTTTCAATAATTTGTCCAAAGATATGAAACTAGAAATAGAAAACCGGAGAGGTTCTCTGGGCAGGTACATGACTAGGGTCATGGAGTGGGTCACCGGACTGAGCTCTGATCAGGTTGAGTCCTTGTTAAGTTCTCTCTACTCTGACTAGCACGACGCTCTGTTCTGATCTCTTCCAAAGTATGCTGTTGTGCTCTGCCAACTTCATGTTCACTTGTCTTGTCTCTCACTCCATTAAAATTCAATGCCAGGTCTCCGGGTTGTCAGGTTCATTCCATCAGCACTTCATTATTCATCTATTTTTATCTTACTTTTCTTCTATATTACGAGAATATTTCTTATTTTAGTCACTTTTTCTTTTTCTCATTCTTTTTTTAAATTTATTATTATTATATTTTTTTATTTTTTACTAAAGATACTATTTGTTATTTATTTATTTATTTTTGTATTTTTCTTTTTTTTGTATTTCTTCTCTCTATACTATGTTAAATCATTTTTAACAGTGTTTGTACAGTGCTAGCTGGCTGCTCCCCCTCCCACACTCAGACTCCGTCTTCTGGGAGGAGGTAGCCTATTTATCTTGTAATATTTATCTTTTATTTTGTAATTATCTAAAGGCATTAAATAAAAAAAATATATATATTATATACACTTAAAAATATGGTTTATGTATTGATAGTCTTTTTGAAGAAATTTATAAAATATAATAAAAATATATGTATGGCCATTACAGGACTTTTTTATACCAACAACGCTTACAGATCACACACTCTTGACTCTTCATTTGTACATTTACATACAACCATTGGGGAGCCCAGTAAGCAAGCACACATACCACTGAGCTACCGGCGCTCTCTAGAGTCTCTAACCAAACCTGGTCCCTCTAATCCCTAAAAGTTTAGATAGTCTATTCGTGATAAAATGATGTCATATTATGACGTGGTGCTCTCAGACAATTGCCAACCTGCCTACCTGCTTAGCAACATATAAATGGACTCACCCCATTCTTCAAACTGGCAAAAAAAAAAATAAAAAAAAAAAATAATAATAATATAAAGGCACCGGCGTATTTGTCAAAAAAATGTTGATGATTGGGTGTGAAGAAGAGAGAATTCAGTGATAGCTCCAACGAAACGTTAAACCAAAACATCGATTGGTTTTACCATATCTTGTATATTTCCTGTGTTATAGCGCTTTGAAATATCAACTTAACTTTTTTTACTGAATTTCATAACTTAAAAACTATTTCCGAATACATTTTTTTTTTTGCGTTTTGTGTTGATATAGTGGAAATACTAATGAATAAAATAAAATGATAGATAAAACACTTTTTTGAACACTTATATTGTCTAATTCCACAAACATATACTTAAATGTGTACTGGTTTCGGCTTACGCCATTAGGAATTAGACAATATAAGTGTTCAAAAAAGTGTTTTATCTATAATTTTATTTTATTTAAAAACTATTATTCGTAGACATTTACTTTTTGTATTGTTTTGTACATAAATAATTGGACTTTTTAGATAATATTTTCGTATCATCCCATAATTATTCCTTAATCTTAAATTTGTAATTTCATCAAGAGCCCTCCTTTTTAAACATGTCAAAAAGAATCGTGAATAATCCTTTCGAGGGCGCCGGTAGCTCAGTGGTATGCGTGCTTGACTTCTGAGCTCAAGGTCGTGGGTTCGTAGCCCGACCGAGAGGCCCTTAGTTTATTTTATCTGGGAGGTAAAATAAACTTAAGAACGCCGTCCTTCGGAAGGGACGTTAAGCGATGGTCCCGAGCCTGTACGATGTCAGGTACTCGTTAAAGACCCCTACCCTAGATGAATAAAAATTTAGGGTAGGCAAAATTTAGGACTCCCACAGTAGAGTCGGGCTCATGTCCACCAGAGTGACGAAAGAGCGCTCTGGTAGTAGGCGATATGACCTCGTAGTTAAAGCCCGGGCATGAGTCATAAAACCTAAAACCTAACCTCACACTCTACACTCTCTCTCTCTCTCTCTCTCTCTCTCTCTCTCTCTCTCTCTCTCTCTCTCTCTCTCTCTCTCTCTCTCTCTCTCTCTCTCTCTCTCTCTCCCCTTCTCAAAGTCATATCACTTTGTCTCTTTGTACAGAGTCATCTTGTGAGTAGACATTCTTATACCCAGTGATTACATTATGAAATAGTTTTGGGGAGGAGGAGAGAGAGTGGTCTGGAAACGTAGTTGATATAAGAAAGTGCTATACGCGCCACATCATAATTGTTTTCCTCATGAAAGCAATGTATGAATTAAAGCTTTTATGTACGAAATACGACTTACGGAGCTAGGAGGAAAGTCGAGTAAGAACAATTTCGAGCTGAGCCGAGTCCATTTTTTCAGAGTATATACTTTATAAAGCTCCAATTTCGTGAAGCTCAGAATGTAGTAAGGTCTGCTGGGCCAAGGGACTTATATAAAAAAATTTATCTTGTATACATCTCTTGTATTTCCTCAACGCGAATTAATCAATTGAATAGCTGTCTGAAAGAAGGGCTTATGTCAGGTTTGCAAATTTTACAGGAGCGAAATTTTGAACTGAAACAATTGCAATAAAATAAAAACCAGCTGAAAATGACATAGGCCCTTTTTCTATTGGAAAAACACTGAAAACAGAAAGACTTTTTTACGATTTGTTTATTGCAAAATAAGGTCGGAACCTAAATTATTGATTAATACACAATACTGCAAAGAGAATCAAAATTAGTAAGTGACTACTGTGAAGATAACGACCTAATGTTCTTTATTAGTCATAAACTGGATCAGATGAAGCAAGTCTTTCTTATTTTCCTTGCTGATGGATAAGTTTGTGTAAAGACGACGGAAATCTTTTACGACTGGGATATCGGCAGTCGAATCGAAGAGCTGGAACGTTTTTCAGGGTCTCAATAAATAGTGGGATTCTCTTGCATACACCGTCAAACCATATGTGGGCAACAACCGGCCCGCTGTAAGATTTGGTCCGGCCCGCGAGACATTTTGAAAAAAACATTTTTTGTTTCAATTTATTTGCTAATCCAACAAAAAGTAATGTACAAAATGCTCCAATAAACTTGCAAATGGAATTGATTTTATTCTATCGTATTATATTGTACAAATTGAGAAAAAATATATATTTTTTTATTATTTGTTTATTTTTTTCTGTGTGTGTCTTTGTGAATGCGATAACTTCCTATAACAAGAATGTAACATCACAAAATTTTATGTGTGAATCTAGAACCCTTTGAAGACGAAAATTTTCATTATCAGCCAAATCGACCACAGGAAAGGAGGTTAGGGGGGAGGTTTAACACAAAAGTCTAATAATTACCGACAGAATCCTCCCCTGAACCCCCTTCCCTTCAGCCGATATCACTGAAATTTGACAAGTAATGTCCTCCTTATTGGTTTTTGATTTGAAATTTGAAATTTCATGTCGATAGTTTGATAAAAAAATATGTTAAATGAAATAAATATATAAATAATAATTGAATTAATAATAAATAAACAAATAATAAATATTACCAGGACATAATAGCTATTCTAAAAATAAAATTAATAAATAATACAATATAATATATTATACTATTATTATTAACTATTTATATATTTCTAGGAAGTCTTCTTTCAGGACGAAAACTCGGGGCGACGGTACGCTTTTCCTCAGGTCAGAATGAGCAAAATAGGGAAAACAATACTATATATAAATAAATTAACAATTACCAATAAAGTAAATAACTAATTCAAGAAAACTCACTCCTAAAATCTAAATTTGTTGTGCGATTTCTACAAAAAATACCTCGAAGAAGACCATTTTCCGCAGCTTAGAAAATTCGCAAGAAGATTGATTTGTGCGTTTGGAAGTACTTATAAATGCGAACAGTTCTTTTCAATGATGAAAGTTAATAAATCAAAACATCGTACAAGGCTCACTGAAGATAATTTGGAAAATTCTTTACGTCTATATATCAGTGGAATTGATCCAAACATCAATGGATTAGTTTCCCAAATTCAAGCCCAAGTGTCTCATTGATTTCGGTGTCGCTACTTAACTTTCGTAGTTTGTAATAATTCCAAATTTCACCATTTAATTATAATATTGTACCTATTTTTTTTTCATTTCATTTTGTTATTTTAATAAATTGTATTATAATAACATTGTCTTATTATTTCATGTCTGATATCTATCGCTAAAAATTGATGACACTACTTTAAAGACCGACGTTATTTTATTTTGAACCATCTACGCGGCCCGCGAACGTATTTGCACACTAAAGTTTGGCCCACAACATGTCAGATGTTGCCCATACATGGTTTAAACCAAACCAACTTGGTTATGTAGAATTTAACAATTTTCCTCATGTACGTATTAATAAAAACTCCCAATCTTTTGAATTTATTTTGAGTCATTTCGGTTATTAAGAACGGTTTAGTATTTTTTTTTATAACGGTTTACTTTTTTATTTTTATTTTGCGTTCAATTAAAGCAAAATTGCTGTCTCAGTGTAAAAAGCAATGACCGGTAACCATGATCTGGTGCACTTCTGTAAAGTATGCAATACCTCGGTATACTAAACATATTGGTTGTGTAGGTCAGTATGAATGAACCAATTGCCCTTGATCCTCATTTTTTTCGCTGCTTAGTCTAAAAATCAATAGTTCACTTATAGAGATTTCTGAATCCTCAGACAATATTTTGTGTCAGTATATCGATAATTATTAAGGTTTTTGGGAATGCCCTCCATGTCCGTTTTACCTTTGTTCGATTCCGCGAAAAACTAATAATGGTTCGTCCTCATGAAGTTTTGAATTTATATATGAAATTTTGTAAAACATTCACCACAATGAGAAGTTAATATAATTTATATTTTAAGACTTCACCTCCTCTTCTCTTTGTCCGATTTAACTGAAATTCTATAATATGAAGATGGCTGATGTAGTGAAAAGTGATTATTTCACAGGATGTCAAATATAAGATAGTCTGACCTCTCACAGATTTTTATTGGTAGTAATAGCTAGCCGGCTTTCGAGGTTTCCCTCATCATCAGGCAGTCTGATAAAAATTTAAAAATTTTGAATAGAACTAAATAATGTAATAAAAATAAATAAATAACAATCTAAAACATTAACAATTTAAAATATCATGGATGGGGACAGACGAGTTATCCCTGTGCACCATCTGAGTCACAACTGGGAGAACGGTGTACGTGAGACTGGACAAACCTCCCATCCCCTCTCTAGAGTTTAATTTTTTATCAGGTATGCTTAATCAAAAATTGTTTTTAATTATTTATCTTTGCTATTTATATTACATATTATATTATGGATGGTTCTTTTGTAGACTGCCTGATGATGAGGGAAACCTCGAAAGCCGGCTAGCTATTACTACCAATAAAAATCTGTGAGAGGTCAGACTATCTTATATTTGACATCCTGTGAAATTAAATTCTATAGTTGTCCTCCTTATGGGGTTCTCTGAGTATCTGAGACTTCTATTGATTTTCAACAAAATTGGCAAATTGTTTTCAGAGGAAGAGTAAAATGGGTAATTCCGCGTGGGGAAGTACATTGCCGGTGATCGATTATAAAATGAAATAAAAAATAATCTTTATTCTGGGACATACGTCCCCTAAGAATAATAACATAAAAAATAAACAAGAGTATACAAGTATCAACCAGTTGAAAAGAATAAATATAAAATATAATAAAAGAGGTCTCTAGGAATAAATATTAAATGTTAAAAACAGGCAATCAGTAAAACAATATAATGAATTAGTGAAAAATAATAAAGAGAAATAAAAAAATAAAAATAGAAAAATTAGAAAAACAAGTATGAATAGATTTAAAATAAAATGATAGATAAAACACTTTTTTTTGAACACTTATATTGTCTAATTCCACAAACATATACTTAAATGTGTACCGGTTTCGGCTTACGCCATCGTCAGCACAAGGTTCAACAATAATTATTGTAAGCCGAAACTGGTACACATTTAAGTACCTATATGTTTGTGGAATTAGACAATGTAAGTGTTAAAAAAAAAGTGTTTTATCTATCATTTTATTTTATTTTATTTCATTTGTATTTCCACTATATCAACACAGAACGCAAAAAATGTATTCGGACATGAATAGATTTTCTACCAAATTGTTTTCAGAGGAAGAGTAAAATGGTTAATTCCGCGTGGGGATGTACATAGCCGGTGATCTCTTTGTACAATTTAACTGAAATTCTGTAGTTGTCCTTATGAGATTCTGGATCGGGAGTTATTGTGTTTAGTGACACACACAGACAACTATTTTTTTTTATTTTTGGAATCAGGGGTGGTAAAACTTAAAATTCCGATAAAAGCTCAACATAGAATCATCCCTTATACTTCGTACATCTGAGAAAGTAAAAATCAAGCTGAAAATAGAAACAAAATATCATTTTTTAGGTTTTTTGAGAGCATCAGAACTTCCCTGAACATTTTTTTCATTTTTATGCCCACAACACTTCAAGTCTCTTAATCTGCCCAAGCTATAAGAAGTAAGTTATAAAAATTATTTATAATTTACATTTTGAGAGAATGGTTTAAAACTCAAAATTTCTTATTTAAAATTAATAATTAAACGAAAAACTTTTTTTTTTAAACTTTAAAGAGTGCTGGAGGGTACAGTAAAACTTGAGACTTATTTAAAAAAAAACAAAAAAACTTTTTCTTGGTTTTGATTTATATATTTAAAAATAAAAAATATAATAATGAAAATAATGGTAAAAGTCGATACATTTATTACATCGATAGATATTGAGATTTTTGAGTTGGCCCAGCCTCTGATCCCCCCTACCCTTCGTCTCTTCCCGCTGAAAATTGATAAATATCATTCTTATAGGGTTTTGAATTTACATATGTTTCGTGTCAATACGTTCATTACAACGCACAGTGGGGCAATTCACCAACTTAGCACGAAAAAATTCAAATTATGAAACTCTCACTAGAAAGATGGGAACAATAATTGTTCTGCCGGGAACCACTATGTGTTCTGCACATACTGGAAACATGCATAGCACTCAAGTCCTATAGAGACAGAGAAGGATTGCCTCATGATTCTTCGGCAATTTTAAAAATTGGTTCCCCTTATACGATGCAATTACTGCAATTCTTGAAGAACATAGATTTACATAATAAAATATAATAGGAGGTGGGTACTCTCCCCCTTCTGCCGCTCTTGAAGTGACAGGGAGAGAACCCCGATGTAAAGGAGTACGGAGCGGTACCATGGGGTGCTGCTCTCTGTGCTCTGACAGTCAGAGCAGTCAGGAGAGATCGCCGCGCTGAAGGTGCTCCCTCCGAGCGAATATCAAGTTTGTGCAGGCGCTAATGACCTTAGTTGTCGATGCGCCAAATAAATTAAAAAAAAAAAAAAAAAAAAAAACAATAATTGTTGTTATTGGAAGTAGACTAGTTGTAGACATTGAACCCAAGAGGTGGGTCTCGGTTGTTTACAGTAAGTGAGCAAAGCCGGCATGTAAACACAGGAACGACACGTCATCTTTTCATATCAGTTACATTCTGACAGTGGTACAGTGCAGTTCATTTATTTTTCAAACCTTAGCTAATATGTCTGATTAAGGAGAAGCTAAGTGAATAAAATATATTGTTTATTTTGCCAAAATAGTGCATAAATTAATTAAATTCAATGCATAAAGTTGTTTATTGGAAATTTTACATTCAGAAAGGCGCCCAAAAAATTGCATGCCTTCTACTTAGCATTTTTCTCTTGGTAATTTAGTATTCTAATTGTTGTAAAAGAAGCAGAACCTTAGCTCTCCTTGATAAGCCACACTATTTTGTTTTCCTTTTTCAGGAAGTTGTAATGTAGTGAAGAACTCTTACATGTTTTCAATATGGTTGAAATACAAGAGTCTTAAACGAATCGTAGCGGTTGCACTTTAAAAACGCTTATCCAACAAAATCGATGAGAAAGCTCTTCCAAGAAAATTGAATAATTTCATAAAAAGTGCCGAATTACGAAAGTATCGTTCTACAAGAAAATATTTTCCGACGGATGTATTATCGCTGCTAAGAGAACCCAACTAGTCGCTACTAACCAACTTCGTATTATTTTTTTAAATTATTTTATTATATTTACATTATTAAACTGCTATTGTACAAGCAAGTACTTTTTCATATTTTTTTTTTTTACTCTAATGATATGTATCTTTTTAATTATAATATTTTCCTATCATATGCTTGTAAAATGTGAGAGCAGTACTTTATAATTTTTTCGCGCTAATTATGCATTTTGCCCCACTGTGCAACGGTAGTTATTAGGATTGTCATGATAGACCTCTCTAACGACTGCCATTGTATATATATTCGTTACAATGAAAATTATTGAAAATCATAAATTCGAAACCCAGTGATGGACATATCGTGTCAAATTTCAGAGATATCGGCTGAAGGAAAGGTGGCTTTAGGTGAGAGAGTTCAATACTAAAAGCCTAATAACTGCCGACGTAATGAATTTATGAACACAAAATTTAGAATGAAGATTTAGGAGCCCCCATGTTAGTCAGGTATTAAGTTCTGGAGAGGAAGCAAAAACTAAATTTAATAATTCATTCTGACTATAGTACATGAGTGATTCACCGACTTTTTTTTTTTTTTAACTGCGTTTAAAATATCAAATTAGATATTTAGGTATTTTCTGGAAAGGGGTTGAACTACAAGGTTATATCGCCTACTACCAGAGTGCTCTTTCGCCACTCTGGTGGACATGAGCCCGACTCTACTATGGGAATTCTAAATGTTGTCTATCCTAAATTTGTATTCGTCTAGGGTAGGAGTCTCTAACTCGGAACCATCGCTTAACCCCCATCCGTTGGATGGCGTGCTTAAGTTTATTTTACCTCTCAGATAAAGCCGAGTTTCAAACCCACGATCTTGAGCTCAATAAGCAAGCATGCATACCACTGAGCTACTCTTTTCATAGATACATTTAAAACTCCATAAGGAGGACATGTATTAATTTGGTACGGAATCTGACGAAGGGATGAGGAGGTTCAGAAGAGGACGGCTTAACACAAAAATACTAATAAACACAGTTGTAAGAAAATTATTGACACAAAATTTCATAAGTAAATTCTAAACCCAATAAGGACATTTCCTGTCAATTTTCCTCGACATAATCCAAAGGGAACGGTTTTCAAAGACCCTAATAACTAGCGATGTATCGGTTTTAGAAAGATAAAAAGCACAAATTGATTGATTTGTTCTGGGGAAGTACATCGCCGGTGTTCCACCGACGACATAGTTGTGCCAGTTATCTTCCAACCGCTGTGCTGTGTGGGTGGGATGAACCACTGATGATGACGCATATGCGTCGAAAACCAGTTCTGGTATAAATAAAACAGTGGGAAGACAACGTCTTTTATTTCTACATGGTTGTGAAGTTTTTAGTCACGTGGTGCATTGTAAGAGCTAAGTGACCGTGTAATCTGTTATCTGGTTGTAGTGTTGGCAAAAATTTAGTTTGATTGACGATTAAAAACTAAAACAATCGTAATTAGTTTAACTGACGATTGACGATTGAATTAGTTTTAGTCGTATAAAAAATTGAAATAATGATTGAATCAATTTTAGTTTTCAATGTTGATTAATAATTTGATTACAATACTAATGTCGAGGAAATTGTAAAGTCTACGAATTATTAAATTAGACAAATGGTTTATTCTTTTATTAGTCATTCATACATGGAATGCAAATAACAATATTTTCATATTTTTTATTTATTTATTCTTTTACTAGTACAGCACATATAATCAAACCGTCAATGATTTCGATTCATTATATTTAAATTGCTTTTCATGACGACTCTTTTCTCAAACACCTCATCAGATAGTTTGTGTGATTTCGGTGAGTTGTAGTAGCATAGGAAAACATTCTTACAACAGGTCCCGATGACGGCATAGGCTCTGTAGCTAACAATGCTTTGTATCAATATAATAGACCCTTTCCAGGTAGTGACACACACAGCGATACAATGTGCTAATAAAGAATTTGAATTGAAAGAACTTGAGTAATTTTTAAGAGTTTAAAATTGTATTGCGTTGTGTCAGTAGTTACTAGAAGGTACAAGGTCGGTTCATTTTCTGGATAATATTTTATTGCCTCGTTTTCAAATACGAAAAATATCTTTTTAGTTAAAAAATTAATCCAAACTAAAACTAATAACTAATGATTACTCAATTTTAGTAGTGACTAAAACTAAATTATCAACTCTGTCTGGTTGTAATCGAGAGGGGAGCTCTAGATCCGGGCTACACTATCAGAGGCCTCGTAACACCTGGGGAAATACATTGCCCGGTGATTCACCGACATTTTTTAAACTCAAGTCTAGTGTCAGTTACAGTGTTGATAAGTACAAACTTCTTAATTTTTAAGTTGTTTATTATATTTAAAGTGTGTTGGTACCACTGATCGTTTTGTTCACTAAAAGATGATGCTAAAACTGTAAAGTTGCCTCTGAAATATGAACCACGGCCTCCTAGAATGCCCTTCTAATGAAGAAGGATTAGACACTTCCTGAAGAGTTATTTTCTTATTTAGTCTAATGAATATTAGTGGAGTCTTTCCTATCTCTTTATTATTACCTTGGTTTTATTATAATTTTCATTTTAAAGGTCAAAGAGAAAGTAAATATTCATTTTCACTTATTCTTGTCACTTTCGTTGGTCTTTTGTAAAGTTGTAATTTTTTTTTTTTTTTTTTTTTTTAACTGCAGTTTGAGAGTAATGAGCTTTTCTTGTTTTTGACCTTGATAGTCTTCAACTAGTTAACTTCTGAACAAAAATAGCAAGAAATGAATTCCAAATTTCAATTAATCAATTAATTTTTCGCTCCTCTCCAAAATCGGTTAACCGATTGCATATTCAACAGCTCAGTAATACAGAGGTTGCCAAATCCTCATGCTAAATTTTTTAACCATAAATTCATATTTATTTATTTTATTTTTTTCTTCCGAGGGCTGATTGTGTCATCGCGGCCAGAATAAGCCTATCGTGTGCCCTGTGGGTGTTGGTCCTTACAGCAGCCCTGTATCTTTAAAAAGTCCAGGATTCTTCTGCTTCGGTTCCGTTAAGGTAGACCCGAAGCAGTGAAATCTTCTGCTTTCTAGTGCCCCACACTGGCTTAGAATATGGACCGCAGTCTCATTTTTCTCGCCACATTTCCTGCACAGACGGCTTCTAGCGATGCCTATATTGTGTAGGTGTTTGGTCATATGACAGTGTCCTGTAATCAGCCTGTATGTAAATTCATTACATCGGCAGTTATTAGGTTTTTGATTTTGAATCTCCTGAACCCCGCTTCTTTTCAGATATCCCAGAAATTTGACAGGCTGCGTCCTCATTGGTTTTTGACTATAAGTGACAATGTGTGACCATTTTTTTCAATTCGACATTTAAAATTTCAAGCTCATAGCTACAATCGTTTCTGAGCAAAAAGTAGACTAAACAAAAATTTAAAAAAAAAAATGTCTACATCCATAGAATTTTAAATTGTTTATTTTTTGAGTAAGACTATAAGGAGTCTTCGACTTAAAAACTCTAATAACTATCGATATAACCAATTATTCGACAATAAATTTAATATCAAGACCTGGAGTCCTCGCGTAAGACACCTACTGATTATTGTACCAAATTACTGTAAAAATGCAAATGGTTTAACAGAGTTAGTATTACCAGCTCAGTAGCCAATAGGCTGAGGTCAGACTGGGATGGTCAACGGTATGCATTACAACCAGTTGGGATGTCAGTTTGGCTGACATCAGGAAATGAACAACAAGGCATTGTAATGCCCTGCCTTCCATGGAGATTAGTAATAATAACAACAATAATAATAATATTTATTTTCGTTAAATTATGGTAATGAATACGTCATGAAAATGTATACATCAAGATATTTTATGAATTAAATATAGTTGGTTATTGTGACTCGTTTAATTACGAGGTCCACAGTTTCGTTGAACAATGTTCCTATTCCCCAACCAAGTCTTCCTTGTGTTCTACCTCGACCATAGATTGACCTGGAACCCACAAACAAAATTGAAACGATAAGAACTTAACAGAAGATTTGGATTACTTTACCACTTGTTAAAGAGGCAATACAAACTATCCGTGGAGATTAAACTATCTACAAGATCATCTTAAGACCTATTTGGACATAAGGACTAGAACTATGGGGTAGTGCCACAGAACATAGAACCAACTCGAAGCGGCAAGGGGGCCCGCCGTTCCCCCACTCCACCCTCACAACCGCTTGCATCTCTGCCAGTGTACCTTCTTACCTTCTACCATTTGCCTTAATGTTTCGTATATAATGGGTTAAATAAAGACAAAATAAAATTCACTCTGTTTGAAGTAAAGGTAATTTATTTACGTATCGTTTGGAATATTCAAATTATAAACTACACTACTTCAACTAGATGTATTACCTACCTATTATTGGCCTTTAAATAAAATAAGTTTAGTATATTTTGCCCGTATCTTTTCTCGATTTAGCTTATCATTCAATTGTTTCAATTCATGATACATCCTAGTTTTAAAGTATAATACCCCTATTGCGGAGATTATTGAATAATAATCAGACTCATCTTCTAGAAGGTGTGGTACAGTACCAAAAATGTTTTTGCCAATGCAGTGCTTTAGTAGGAGTGATGCTAAAGCTTCCAACTTTGGGGAAAGTCTTTTTTGTTTGGATTTGAACCTAAATAATTTTTCACAAATTTTACATATTTCAATAACATCAATCGTCCATTTCCGGTTGCGTTGGAGTTTGATTCTACTGCTCTCAAACATTCTTCACATTTCAAAGTCAAATTCAGTCTTCTCACTATGAATCCTTCTATGTTCTGTGGGTTGTGCTAAGCCATCCAACATGAAGTGCATCCAGTCCTTTCAATCCATAGTTTCAACCATCCTTGATGCTCCCTACTACATTTCCAACCTTATCCTCCACAATGATCTCAATGTTCCTTTTGTCATTGACCTTAATAAGTCCCACTTCTCAAAGATTCACTTCAATCTGTCCTTCCAAAACAATCCTGTTGCTCGATCCTTGTCATCATGTTCCTACTCTGACGATCCTCACCGAAGACCTCTTCCTTCATTGTCGCCTCTCTTCAGCTCTCCTGTTCCTCTCAGTCTGCCTCCACTGCTAGTCAGAAGCTAGGCAGATCCAGGGGGTAGGGGGGACCTCCTCTACCTTCATTTTGTAGTAGGAATGAGGAGAGTACCGTTGTTTTTCCTATGATTTATCATATTATTTTGTACATACTTTTCTTTATTCTGTTATATGTTTTTTTTATGTACTTTACTTTTTTTCACAACATTTATTTAACATAGTCTTACTTTATTTATTTTTCTATACTTTATAATTATTAATATAGTTTTTATTAAGTTATACGATAAAAGAAAAGTGTATGTATGTATGTAAACACAATACAATAAATGTATCCACACGATATTTTATATGTATATCTAAAAACCACTTAATGACTACACCTATTGATATTCAGCCAAGTAATTATTAATATATACATATTACATTGTACAAGACATCAATAATAAATATATGTATTAATTATATTCAGCAAAGTAATTATTAATATATATATATATATATATTACATCCCGACCGAGGCATGCCGTCCTTCGGATGGGAGGTTAAGCGATGGTCCCGAGCCTGTACGATGTCAGGTACTCGTTCAAGACCCCTACCCTAGGTGAATAAAAGTTCAGGGTAGACAGTAGAGTTGGGCTCATGTCCACCAGAGTGACGAAAGAGCTCTCTGGTAGTAGGCAATATGACCTCGTAGTTAAAGCCCGGGCATGAGTGTTAAAATCTAACCTAATCTATATATTTATTGTACAAGACATCAAACTTATTTATGGTTTCTTTTGACCGATTGTAAATATATATAATAATAAAAGATGACCTGATAACTATCGATGTAATAAATGTATTCATACATAATTTTGTATGAAGATTCAGAAATCCATAAGTAAATCAATTATTGATTTTCACATGTTCAATTGATTTTTGAACAGATCAAAACTTAATTGATTTATTTGTTATAACCAAAAAACTCAACATTAAATTTCTGACCTACTACATACCTTCCCGTATACCTTTTACAGCAGCGGAAGTAATAAAACAGAAAGAGTTTTTTGAAAATGAAAAATTACTATTTCTTCTATAACTGATATCATAATGTATTTTTCATGTAGTGTTCAATTGGTTTTTCACATGACTGAGAAAGACAGAATTCGTCATAGTGCGTGCTCCTGTCAAGAAACCATATTTAACTGAGTTATATGAAGTAACTCACCACAATATTCGAAGTCAACGTTTTACTTCATCAGCTACACAAAGTATAGGGTAAGTTATCGGTTAGAAATTTCATGTTTTCCGATTTCCCGGTTTGAAAAATGAAAAAAAAGAAAAGTGTGTGTATGTAAACACAATACTTCCCAATAGAATAAATGTATCCACACGATATTTTATGTGTAGGTATCTAAAATATATTCAGCCAAATCATTTGCTCCATTTAACACAAAAACTATTATAACTGCCTTTGTAATGAATCCATCGACACAAAATTTCATAAGTAAATTTAAAATTCCGTAAGGACAACATATATCAATTTTCAGCAGAATCGGCTGAAGAAAAAGGGGGGATAGGAAGGAAGACTCAACTCAAAAATCTCATAACTGCCGATGTAATAAATATATCGATATAAAATTTCATATTTAGAGTTATAAGCCCATGATATTATTTGTCAAATTGAAGCGAAATCGGCCGAAGGAAAAGGGCGGTTCAGGGGAGAGGCTTATTTCAAAAACTCTCTGTATGTATAGACACGAAATTTCATATGTGAATTTAGAACTCAATAATGCCGAAATTTGGTGGAAACGGTAAAAATTAAGGAGTGGGGGTGGAGTAGGGCTCAAGGAATGTAGAGTTAAAGCACCATGAGGACAACACGTGTTATATTTCAGCAAAATCGGCCGAAGGAAATGGGGGTTATTGGGAAGGATCAACTCAAAAATCCTAATAACAACATGTAATGACAGCAATAGAAGATGTTGTCTTCCACTGTTTTATTTTTGACCAGAACTGGTTTTCAACGCAACAGTGTCATCATCAGTGGTACATGCCATCTACACAGAGTAGCGGTTTAAGAAAAACAATGCCAGTTGTAGACGTCTTTTATATTTAATGAATTTATCAACACAAATTCGTTCTGGGGAATTATATTGCCGGTGATTTGCTGACGACTATTTATTATTTAATAAAACATGGGCTCTCTAAATCATTGGTTCTTTTTATGTAAAAGAGGGCGCCGGTAGCTCAGTGGTATGCATGCTTGCTTTCTGAGCTCAAGTTCGTGGGTTTGAAACCCGACCGAGGCCCTTGGTTTATTTCATCTGGGACTAAACTTAAGCACGCCGTCCTTCGGATGGGACATTAAGCGATGGTCCCGAGCCTGTACGATGTCACTCGTTAAAGACCCCTACTCTAGGTTAATAAAAATTTGGGGTGGGCAAAATTTAGGACTCCCACAGTAGAGTCGGGCTCATGTCAACCAGAGTGACGAAAGAGCGCTCTGGTAGTAGGCGATATGAGGTAGTTAAAGCCCGGGCATGAGTCATAAAACCTAACCTTTTTATGTAAAAAATGAAAAGTTGCTTCAAAGTTAAAACCTATTAATAATTAACAAAAAGATACCTGGAAGATAGACTGATCCTTAGGGAGCTCTTTGAATTTATTTGCACAAATTATTTTATAATGAGAGATTGAGGGACGGGGGCTGGGAGGGGCTGAGGGGGTTAGAAACATTCTTAGATGGGAACCTCCTCCTTCAGAAGGACCTCCATCTTGTTAGTACCCTGAGTAACCCTGGTCTGCTCAAAGGAAGAAGAGAGTCCGTTTTATTTCTCATCCCCCCCTTTTTCTGTCCCCCAAAATTTGATTTATATCTGGAAAAATTTATCCGACCCACTAGCAAAGTGGATTCTTTCAAGAGAAGGTCTTAAAAGGACGAAATCCTTCTAAAAGTTCTGTGATCTCTTTCGACTTTTGGGTCAAATGTGGGACTTACAACTTTGCGACATACTTAAAGCTAGAAGTTCAGTCGGCTGCTGAATTTCTAGATCTGTGTGTCAACGATGGTAGTAATGAAAATAATATTTGAGATCATCTTGTCACATTTGGTAACATAGATCTGATTAGATTTCGGCCGAATCACTGGTTATTCACTTTCCGAATCCTCATACCAATTTTGTGTCGATACATTTATTACATCGATAGGTTAATGTTTTTGAATTGCCCCCACCCCCCTTCCCCTCCACTCTGATCCCCCCTTCCCTTAATATATATCCATTTCTTTGACTCCTTCTCTAATAAGGTAATTGTTACGTATATTTTGAAATGTTCATATAATTTCTCTGTTTTTATTTTAACTTATTTATTGTTAATGATTTCGTAAATTCTAGTCTAATTTTTGGTTTATGTATGTTCAGTTTCACCACCTGAAGATGGCAAACTGCTGTAATATTTTATTATTTTTTTTTTTTGGTCTTATGTACGGTGCATATTAGCCATGCCATGTCGCCATGGGAGGGAGTTCTATCTACGAAATAAAACTCACTCCCATGGTTAGACCATGCGACCAAAGCCCTATGCTCTAGCCCGCACGGCCATCATGGCTCCCAAAACTGCTGTAATAATAAATATAATCAAATTTAATGAACTTATTAAAAAAGTTTTAAAAAATGAGAGGGACAAATATTTAAATAGAATATATGTAAATGTAAATATAAAATAATTTTTAAATTAGGATAGTTATAAGGGAGAAAATAAAGAAATAATTAATATGACTTATAGTCAAAATAAGACTGTATAATAAATGATATAAAAATGATAAATCTAAATATAAAAATCCAAATAATTGATGATATAAAAAACTTTTTAAATATATAGATAACTAATTAACCTCCAATTGTTTATCCAAATAGAAAGGGTCTATAAAAACGTACATTTTTGAACCATAAACCACGATGAAGAGAAAAAAAAGGTATTTTTACAATGATTTTTAATAATTTCAATAATTATAAGTAATATTAAACATATACAGTGAGATATTTTTGGAAATACTTTTTTACAGAAGCATAATTAAGATGTTGGATATGTTAGATTTTGACACGCTATGTTATAATAAATAATGTTTCATAGCATAACAAGAAATGAAGGTGTTATAATGTAAGTACGAGAAACAAGATTTAGATTTGATATTAAACTAACAATGTTAATTTTTAGACGTTCATATCCATGTAATATTTTTCAGTTTGTACTTGAAAATGTCCTGATGGATGAAATATTGTATTTCTAAATGATGAAAAAATAAATTAAATAGAATGAGACCAAAAAAAGGTCAATATTTGGAATTATTAAAATACCTACATTAAATGAAATTTAGAAGGTCTCAAAAAATCGTATATATTGATACGAATTGTGGATAAAATTTAATAAAATAAAATTAATTAATCCCCACAGGAGATTTGCCATATTGTGTCAATATGAAAAATGTTGACGTTAATAAAAATATAATTGAATTAATAAATAATTAATGATAGTAAATAAAATATAGAATGAATTTAATAATGACTCAAATAATGAATAACTATATAATAAAAAAGAATTTAAATGTAATGAAATCAATTTACTGAGTATTAAAAAATAATAATAATAAATGATAAAAAAAAATTCAATAAAACATATCTGAGTTAAACTAAAAAAATTGTTATAAATAACTCTGGACAGAAGCGATGCTACTCTACTCTGTACCAATTATGCAAAATGTAGAACTCCCGAAGAAGAGTCGGGCTGGTAGTAGGCTCATATGACCGTGTAGCTGAAGCCCGGGCATAAATCCCAATAACTAACTACTAGCAGAATGAAACTCCCACTCATATTTTCAAATCAGGTAGTAGCCATCCAACCATAAATATATTATCAGGTCTCTGGAGGCGGTCGGCTAAGAGCTAGGGATACAGCCCTAATTGATTTCTTACCCTTACAATATAATAACAAGAAGGGGGTAGGTCTTGGGGTAATAAACGACCGGAAGGGGTAAAGTAAATCTGACCCTCCCCCCTACCCTACCTTCCCTCTCTATAACCCCCTATAAATATTATCTTAATACGTTTTAGGGTCTGGTTGGTTTTACGAGGCCTCTGATAGTGTAGCCCGGATCTAGAGCTCCCCTCTCGATTACAACCAGATTACAGATTACACGGTCACTTAGCTCTTACAATGCACCACGTGACTAACAACTTGACAACCATGTCCTCGGTGGATCACCGGTATTGTATATCCCCAGCACAAATTGTTCAATTTATTTATTCATATGTGATAGTAAGATGTTGTGGGACGAGATTTCTAATAGAAATAAAAGACGTTGTCTTCCCACTGTTTTATTTTATACCAGAACCGGTTTCCGACGCAACAGCGTCATCATCAGTGGTTCATCTATCATAGAGTAACAAAAAATACAAATAATAAAAAGTATAAATAATTCTTAAAGCATCAGGGTACAGAGTAAGAAAATAAAATCAACTTACCCCACCCACACAGCACAGAGTTTGGAAGATAACTGGCATAGCTCTAAGGGGTGGGGATAGCCAGGTTCACTCACTCTTTCTACATGCAAAAACCATTCATTCTAATAAATATAATAAGTCTGTACATAATATAAACATTTTTCATCATATAGCCAAATAAATTATTGTTGTCATAAAATATATAAGAAATTTAAATAAATACATAAATAAATGCAATGTTAAAAATATTAACACAGACTTGAATTAAAATACATAATAAATATCATTATAAAAACCATCCAAAACATATTTACACTACATTTCTCACAGGACAGCTACTTCCCTTAGTTTGGGACCAATTTCTCACACCAGGCAGGTCAGGCAGCAGAAGAAATAAATAAATTTATTTGTTATTTTTTATCTTTCCAAAACCGATCGTTAGTTATTAGGTTGTTTAAAATCGTTCCCTTTGGATTATCTCGAGAAAAATTGACAGGTAACGTTCTTATTGGGTTTTGAATATACTTATGAAATTTTGTGTCAATAATCTTCTTACAACTGCATTTATTAGTAGTTTTGTGTTAAGCCGTCCTCTTCTAATCGTCCTCATCCCTTCGTCAGATTCCGTAGAAAATTAATACATGTCGTCCTTATGGGATTCTGAATGTATCTCCCTTCGTCCGGTTCTATGAGGGCGCCGGTAGCTCAGTGGTATGCATGCTTGCTTATTGAGCTCAAGATCGTGGGTTTGAAACCCGGCCGAGGCCCTTAGTTTATTTCATCTGGGAGGTAAAATGAACTTAAGCACGCCACCCTTCCGATGGGTCGTTAAGCGATGTTCCCGAGCCTGTACGATGTCAGGTAGTCATTAGAGACCCCTACCCTAGGTGAATACAAATTTAGGATAGGTAAAATTTAGAACTCCCACAGTAGAGTTAACTAATGTCCACCAGAGTGATGAAAGATCGCTATGGTAGTAGGCGATATGACCTTGTAGTTCAAACCCCCTATCCAGAAAATACTAAAGACTATCGACAGCATCTTGACAGAATGATGATGAATCTTCTTAAGATCACTTCTAATTATATATTTTAAAAGCAGTATAGTCTCTTTTACGCAGATATTTCTTCATGCTTCATTCAAAAAGTGCTGCTATCAGAAGCGATGTTATCATGGAAGGATGGTTCGAGGTGACTTGTTTCATTAGCTGGCTCCCTAACATGAAATGATGATTGCAAGCATTGCAGAACTTGATTACTTCAATGATGATGATGAAGAAATTCGGTGATAAAATATCTACTCAACTGACGTCGTAAAACTTTCTCTCATTTCGGACTACGCATTATGTCTTTCGGTACCTTCAATCAATATTAGGTTATTCTTGAAGTTTGTTTTCTTCAGAACAGTTCAAATTTCTTTTTATGTTGCATTGTTTATCAATATATCAGTAGAGGGGTAATGTGGTTTTTGACAGATGATAATGACTATATATTTATAACAATGACATTCCACGAGAAATGTGGAATTTATGACACATAACAAAAGTTGATTTATGTCAAATAACAACAACCGGTAGCTCAGAGGTTTCGTGCTTGTCTACTGAGTTCAAGATCGCGGGTTCAAAATCCGGCCGAAATCCCTGAATATTTTATGTGGAAGGTGGAAAAACCTTGGGCACACCGTACGCATTCAAGATTCCTCCCCTTAGGTTTTTTATCTGAGAGCTGAAAACATCTTGAGCACGCTGTCCTTTGGATGGGACGTTAGGCAATGATCTTGAGCCTGTGCATTGTCAGGTACTCGTTAAAGACGCCTTTACCCTATGTGAATAAACGTAGGTAGGCAAAAGATAGGACTCCCGTAGTCGGGCTCATGTCTACCAGAATGAAAAAAGAGCGCTTTGGTAGTGGGCGATATGATTTCGTTGTTAAAGTCCGAGCATGAGTCCGAAATAAGTAATTATACTAGTATCGCCGGGGTCTCTGGACTGAAAGATTTCCAGGTTTTGAGGTTGTAGACGGCCTCTCATACACCACACCCTTCTTCTCAAGCCTTGCTTGCCTGTGCTCCTTGGCCCTCGGTCTGGCCTTATCCCTAGTTGGGTGCTCCATGGAGTTCTCCGTAAATTCATCATTGGTTGGTCAGTCAGAAGACGCCATCTTGTGCCAACAGTTCCTTTTCCCCCCTACTTACATCCCCTCACACAAAAATTGATTTCAAAGTGGTATTCTTCTTTTCATGGATCTGTATGAGCAAAGATGAGACCTCAATAAAATTAATTAAAAATGTGGATTGAACCATTAAATAATTCAAGATATCCATTAGGAGTATAAGGTTAGATTTTAAATGATATCTGCCTGTTCATCAGTGTTAGCTCGTTGAGTTATTCATAAGTATTACTGGAATACAGTGATGGAGTATAGTGTAGTATGTAATAATCAGATGGAGTTGAGCCAGTTCAATAAATAACCAGAGTAGAGTTCACATGTCACATACTGCTTATCCTAAGTAGACATTGTTTCGATCGATACTGAATATTGTATATGTATCTGTGGGTCAAAATAAATAGTATATTAAAATATATATTGTCTGGCAATAACAGGAGTTTTTTTGTTACCAACCACGTTTTAACATATCACTCCACCCCTCCTGTAATGGTCACAAAGTTGTGTAATCGGTGAAAAGTACCGGCACGAAATTTTATATGTACATCTAGAAAGTTTCGACTATTTCATTTTCCGAAAGGTAAGTGGGATTATGAGGGAGCCTCACAAAAAAAGTATAATAACTGCCGTAGTAATGAATATAATGAAACTAAATTTCATATGCAAATTCAATGCTCTCTAAGGACTACAGATATTGATTTTCAGGCAAATCGGCCTGGAAAAAAGGGAGATTGAAGGGGGAGGCTCACCTAATAATTGCCGTAGTAATGAAATATCATATGTAAGTTCAAAGCCATCTTAGGACGACACCTATTGATTTTCAACCGAATCGACCTGAGAAAAAGTAGGGATTAGAGGCGTGACAAAACAAAAACTCTAACAACTCCTGATAGAATAAATATATCGACACGAAATTTAATATGTTTATCCAGAAACCTCTAAACACGACACCTATTGATTTTCAACCTAATCGACCTGAGAAAAAGAGGGGATTAGAGGCGTGACAAAACAAAAACTCTAACTACTCTTGATAGAATGAATATATCGACACGAAATTTTATATATTTATCCAGAAACCTCTAAAGATGACACCTATTGATTTCCAGGCAAATTGGCCAAAGGAAAGAAGTTATAATGAATGTACTGGAATTCAATATTTTAATTCAAAGTCAAAACGTAATTTTTTTATGTGCGCCGGGGAAGTACATATCTGGTGAGGTACCGATGACATTTTTTGACATTAAATTTCATACCTTCCCCTTTACCTCATATAGTGTACTCACAGAATACACACTTTTGACAATATCCTGAGTCGGTATCCTGAGAGTGGGTTTTGACGGGAGACTGAGGTAGCTCCCCCGAGGTACAGAGGGCTAGACCATCTACTCTCCTAAATCACATTAACATTTATTACCAGGGACTAGGGTCACAAAAATATGAGACCCTCTAATGGGGGCCAACCCCACGTACTCTTTCATAATTCACCACAAACCATGCCAGTCCTGGGTTTTTAATGAAAATCATTCCAGCTCTCTCACTGTCCCAGCTTGATCCCATCCAGGCCCGGCCTTTCATATCCTCTTTCTAACTAACCACTAGTGAATTTTTACTTTCCCCCTCTTTCTAACTAACCACTAGTAAATATTTACTTTCCCCCTCTTTCTAACTAACCACTAGTGAATTTTTACTTTCCCCCTCTTTCTAACAAACCACTAGTGAATTTTTACTTTCCCCCTCTTTCTAACTAACCCCTAGTGAATTATTACTTTCCCCCTCTTTCTGACTAACCCCTAGTGAATTTTTACTCTCACAACTACACAAAGTTTAGAAGAATTTATGTCGTCAGACAGAAATTTGAAATTGAATTTTCACCGAAATTTCATTTTTCTGACACCCTGATTCCAAAAATGAAAAAAAAAAAAGTCCCCACTTCGAAATAATCAATTAACCTCTAGCCCCCCTCTCCAAAACCAGTCGAAACTTTGCGCTAATATTCAACAGTTGACTTACATAGATGCTCCAACTAATGACTTACATAGATGCTCCAACTAATGACTTACATAGATGCTCCAACTAATGACTTACATAGATGCTCCAACTAAATAAATCCTCATACTAAATTTTGTATCGATGAATTCATTACCTTGGCAGGTTTTTGGCTTCTCCAATTTCCCTGAAAATTAATAGGTATTTTGGTCATGGGGGTTTGACTTTAAATATGAAATTTTATGTCGATAGTTTCATTACATTTGAAGTTATTGGGGTTTTTGAGTTGAGCCACCCTCTGATCCACCCTCTTCCCTTAGGCCGATTCCGCTGTAAATTGATGTGTCGTCCATATATAATTTTGAATTTACATAAGAAACTTTGTGTCGATACATTCATTCTCTCAGCAGTTATTACAGTTTTTCTACTAAGTCTTCTCTGTGATCACTCTTTTCCTTTGGCTCATTTAGCTGAAACTCAATGGGTGTGGTCCTCAAACAGTATCGACAGGCCATGTTAAACGTGTACCCAGAACAGAAGGATGACACCTACTGATTTTCAGCAAAATTGGCCCAAGGGTGGTGGAATATTGGAGGGCTTAACACACAAACTCTAATAAGAGTGTTAAGTAGCGAGGGAGCACAGTGAATTGATCTTCCGTCACTCATTTATATTCTCCTCAATTTTTGTAAGTACGAGAACAGGACTCCAAAACTTGTGTATCTCGGCCAAATCGGCCAAAGGGAAGGAGTTTTAACACAAATACTCTTATAACTGCCGTATTGCATATTTGCTTATTATGATAATGCATATAAACAGGGACGTAGTTAGGATTTTGAGGAGGGGGGGGGGGGGGGCAAAGTTAGGCTACGAGGGTGGGGGCTATAGACTCCCGGGGGCACAACCCGCAGTTTCCGTGGTTAGCGTTGCAGACATGTTATTAATTTGGGAGACTCAAACCTCTAGAAGCTCCCCCTGAGGTAACCACTGACTGTAATACTTAAGTTGACTTTACCTGAGCAGCAAAAATGCAAAGCGCAGCAGCAGTAAATGCACGCTGTGGTTTCTGTGTTTTTAGAATTAAATGACATCCATTAGAGTGCATTTGCTGCTGCTGCGCTTTGCATTTTTACTGCGCATGTAAAATCAGCTTTAAGAGTATAAAGTATATTCAATTCAATTCAATTCAATTCTTTATTAGCCTTTAAGAAATACATCTTTTAGGCTCAGGGTTCGGCCTGATATATACATTATTCAGTTTAAAAAAAGTACAAATAAATGAAAATATAAAATAATAATAATAATAAAATACAAAGTAATATAGAACCTAACTGTTAATTAACAAATTAAAACAAAAATAAAAATGGTATTTTATTTGAATACTTCAATGTCCTCTAATTTTTAGCGCCCTTACTATGTATAGTATGATATTATTGAGGTTTTGGTTGTTTGCAATGTTGAAAAGGGTCTTGTGAGGTTGCGGGCTCTTTAGTGCTTCTACCAGGTACTTTTTTCTTAGTTGGCTGAAGGCTGGACACTCCATGAAGAAATGGTGGATGTCGTCCGGTCGGTCTTCGTTGCAGACACTACAGCTGTCTTCCCTGTTGAAGAGGTAGGTCACTCCTCCCACCGTCACTCTAGCCAGGCTTTCTCTACACAGCCGTATCTGAGCCAACACTCTCGTCCTCTCGATATTTGTCCTCAGCTTTAAGTAGACGTTGTAACAGTAAATATCCTTGTATGTGAGGTTATAGTTAGATTCGAGAATGTGCTGAATGTCTCTATCGCGGCTCCTTTCTTCAAATCTACTCACAATCTTTTTCTTATGCCTGCTGATAAGATCAGGGTCCTGAGTATCCCATAACCATGAATAGCCTACAGAGGTTAGCATATTCCGGAGTTGAGTCACCCAGTTGTAGGCCGGTAGGTCTGAAGGCTGCTTGCTCAGGAACAGGAGACGTTCGTAACACAGTCTAGGGTACCTGTCGGCCGGCATCTCCAGTATTTGAGTATAAAGTATAACATAAATGAAGATTTTGAGTAAGGAAATGAAATGATCGAATTCATATATATTTAAATAAATGTAATATGACTTGTTTTGTATATGTACATTTATGTAACAGCTGATTGCTGATTTAGGAATCAGACGCACGGGAAATTTGAAGATCCTACTGATAACTTGCAAGCAATCCATTTTTTATAAAAACAATTTTTTTAGTTTATTTAATTTTTTTCTTGGTTTTTTGCTCTGGCCATGGGGGGGCACGTTGCAACGCCCATGCAAATAAATACATTTCTGAGAGAAAACAAATATATATATATTTTTTCTTGTTCAAATGCTCTCTCCGGTCGCAGAGGAGCGTTTGAACGAAGTTTCGCACCATAAATTAGGTTCAACGGGTGACCATAAACTTAGTCTATGAATTCTCTCTGAGGAAGTACATTGCCAGTTATTTATCGACAACTTTGAGAACTTTCCCTATACTTCGGGGAACTAAGGCCATCAGGACAGGCCCTATTTTAATACTACGAAACCCTTAAAGGGCTAATTCGAATATATATTCTAATGAGGCCTCTGGTGTAGGCATGTATATTCTGGTGAAACTGTTTATATACAAATTGAATTAGCACGATGAGACAAAGTTGGTTATTAATATACAAACCTCATAATACCTTGGTTTGATTGTAAGTTTTGGTGGTGTCAATTGTACTTCAATAACTAAGTTTGCTTAACTTTCATCAATGTTGATTCAGATGTGTTAACTAGGCGCCTTTTTTTTTTTTTTTTTTTTTTTTTTTTTTTTTTTTTTTTTCCAGTATAAGAATTTAGTAATTACGATATTTTTATCCAATTCCTAAATTGCTAATATATAAATATCATTTACGGGTAACATAACCTTAAACGGATGACCACAAAGGGAGGTTACCTCGTTTTTAGGCCATGATGAACTAAACTGAGGGCCGTTTTTTTTTTTTTTTTTTTTTTTGCAATATAAGAATTTCGTAATTACGATATTTTTATCCAATTCCTAAATTGCTTATATATAAATATCATATACGGGTAACATAACCTTAAACGGATGACCCCAAAGGGAGGATACCTCGTTTTCGCGCCATAATGATAATTGTTGCTATCTCATTTTTTTCTTTTTTATACCCATAGTATATTGTAAACTCGCAAAAATCTGAGATCGAATTTTCAAAGGATTTTCACATTTTAAGGACCCCTGAAATCATTTTGACCATTTTCATGAAGATGTCTGTCTGTGCGAGTGAGTGTGTCTGTGATGGAGGTTGTGAGCGCTCTAACGCATAAATGTTTGTAACTATGAACATGAAATGAAGAAGTCACACGTGTTAACTTAGATCTGATTAGATTTTGGCCGAAATTGAACAAACATTGGCGTAGCCAGGGAGGCAGGGGGCCACCAGAGCAATAAAACAAGATAAAAATTAAATAAACTAAAAAAATAGTTTTTATTAAAAATGGATTGCTTGCAAGTTACCATAGGATCTTCAAATTTCCCGTGCGTCTGATTCTTAAATCAGCAATCAGCTGTTGCAAGTGCGGGGCAGGCGCCAGAATTTTTAAATATACATTGATTCGATCATTTCATTTCCTGTCTCAAAATCTTCATTTATGTTATAATTTATTCTCTTAAAGCTGATTTTACAGCACGCTATTGGCTGTAAGTCATTTCATTCTAAAAGCACAGAAACCATAGCGTGCATTTGCTGCTGCTGCCTTTGCATTTTTGCTGTTCATGTAAAGTCAGCTTAAGTATTACAGTCAGTGGTTACCTCAGGGGGAGCTTCTAGAGGTCCGAGTCTCCCAAATTAATAACAAAATGTCTGCAGCGCAAACCACGGAAACTGTGGCCTGTGCCCTCGGGAGTCTGGTTACGCCCCTGGGTCTAGGTTCATTTTACAAGATATCACTTATTGTAAATACAATAATTAAGAGCATAATAAAATAATTAAATAAAATAAAATAAAAAACGATCGATCCTAGAATTTCGTTAAAATAAGTTTCGCTAAATAAGTTATATGGATGTATCACTATATTCCTGGATATATGCTCAAGCGAGATTCCACATTTTAGGAAAGATGTGATCATTTTAAAATATTGGACCACGGTAGCAATCGTTAAGAAAACTGGGTCCTTCATGAACGATTTGGTATGTGTAATCGACTAGATAGCAAAGTAGAATGGAAGCCCAGCTCTTCCAGGGGAAAAACAAGATGCTTAGGTCCCTAGGTCAAAGCACTAGCCACATATATGTGTATATATATATATATAATTTATTTATATTTGAAAAAATTACATTTTGAAAAAAATCTAGAATACAACCATTTAAATTCATTAAAAGAAAGAAGACATATTTTAATTTTTTCTATTTTCAGAGAAGCACAGATTCTCTTTGAAAAAACCTTAACTGATCCTAATGAAGCCTTATAATTTTAAAGAAAAACCATTCGAGAAAATATACAAGAGGGAAAACCTTGGTGTTTTTCTGGTCTTTTCATTTTTTGAATTTTCTCATTTCTCTTTTTGAGTTCATAAAAAGAGAAGAAAGAATAAAAAAATAAAAAAAATATTTTTAAAAGGAGGAAAATTGAGTAATAAAATTTAATTAGTATCACCTGATGAAAGTTGTTTATATCTGTTAATTACATCTTAATGAGTAGAGCTTGGAATGGGGGAGGTCTCGAGGACATTACCACCCCGGACTCTTTGAAATATGAGGCTTATCATGATCAACCGTTCTAAGTACTCCAAAGTGACAATGTAAAACTGCCCCATTAGGACAATAGCGCTTAAGATTTTTTTTTTACTTCACCAGCTATACGAAGTATTGCGGAAGTTATGTAATAGGTTAGAAATTGATGCTGGGAAGTTATGTAATAGGTTACGAATTGATGCTGGAAAGTTATGTAATAGGTTAGGAATTGAGGCTGGGAAGTTATGTATTAGGTTGGGAATTGATGCTGTGAAGTTATGTAATAGGTTAGAAATTGATGCTGTGAAGTTATGTAATAAGTTAGGAATTGATGCTGTGAAGTTATGTAATAAGTTAGGAATTGATGCTGGAAAGTTATGTAATAGGTTAGAAATCGCTACTGAGTTTTCAAGGACAATATACTTCCCCAGAACAAATTAATCAATTATCTTTTCGCTCCCCTTCCAAAACCAGTGGACCGTTTACGCTAATATTCAACAGTTGAATTACATTTTCGATTGATATTTTTTCATCCTCCATAACATAGAATAATTTAAACTAGGTAGTTATACATGAAAAAATGAAAATAAAATAATCATATTATAGTATAATATTGTAATTGGAAAGTATTTTGCATAAAAAGCGGCAACTTACTGAATAATAGATACTAACGATAGTTTTCCACCGATAGTATCGTACAATCGACATCGCTCATCCCTAGGTGTACCACTGATGATGATACAGTTGTGTTTAAAACGTGTTCTGATTGGAACTAAAACAGTGGGAAGACAACGTCATTTATCACTATATACTCGTATTAATAATATTTCACAAATGTAGTACATTCTCAGAAGTGGAGAATCAAGTTTCAAGTTGGTGTGTACATACCATTTTCAAAATGTACACACTTGAAATCAACTCAAGGCAGAACTTCTCCCTAATTTGTGACTTCTCACAATCCCATTCACAAAGTTATCTCCACGATCCTATCTATCTTCACCTAAGTTTTCCACTTGGGAACCCATCTCTTCTTCCAACGTTTTCCCTTCGCTTAGTTATTTCACTGAAAATATAGGCAACGTCGTCATCATCAGTGGAACATGTATTCATAGATAAGGAAATTAACACAGATTTTTATGAAACTTTTTTTTGCATGTTTTAGGTCAAAAATGAGAAAACAACTATCTCACCGTTCGTTTCAATGGGCCTTGGTTTGGTTGCAAAAAAAATTTTTAAATTTAATTTTAAGCATTTTTCGTTTTTTTTCTTTTTTTCTCGGCGTGTGTTTTACCGAATGAGGAGTTCTCTACTTAATTTTTTTTTGTTTTTACCCAGATTTCAGATAAAACCTTTTCACGTTGATTTTTTGAGCAGTGTGATGAAAAAAATTTTAAAAACTATTTTTGTCAAGAGAACATGCTCGGGAAATTTTTTTTCATGAAAACTAATTTAAAATTCCTGTTTTCACTGTCGAAAAATCATTGAATACAGATTTTGGTTCAAATAAAAAATTATCGATTTTTGGATCTCAAATTTTTACTGTAAACGCCTATAACTTCAGATCTAATCAACCGATTTTGATTTTCGATAGCAAATTTTAAAGAGCTTTACTTCCTCTTTCCAGATTTTTTTTTCTGATGATGTTTTTTTCGGAAAAAATAGTTTTTTTTTCCATTTTTTTATTCATTTCACTACTCACTGCTGGGTAAAAAGCAAATAGAGAACTCCTCATTCCGTTAAACACACGCCGAGAAAAAAAAAAACGAAAAATGGTCATTTTTTTGCGACCAAACCAAGGCCTATTGAAACAAACGGTGAGACACATGTCTTCTTATTTTTGACCTAGAACATGCAAAAAAAGTTTCATCAAAATCCGTGACCCCTCACATCGTAATCTCTCCTTGATAGTTTGCTTATACTTTCTATGTATTCGTAGATGCTCCACTGATGATGACGACGTTGCCTATATTATTATGGATACAGTATATTATACAATTATGTTTACAGAAATAAAAAATATTATTGTTTTTGAAAAGAATATTATTTATTCGTCTATATTAATGTTATCCCCTTTAAAATAGTCCCCATTAGATATTATACACTTATGCCAGCACTACTTCCAATCCCCGAAACACTTCTGGAACTCGATCTTTGGGATAGCATTTAGCTCTCTCAGCGATGCACTTTTAATCTCATCTATGCTTGTGAAACGTCGGCCCTTTAAGGTTCTCTTCTGAACAAGAAACAATCACATGGAGGCTGGGGCATCATTACAGTGTTGTTTTTGGTGAAAATTCACGAACAAGTGTGAGCAGGTGCATTAATGTGGTGCAAAAGCCATGAATTGTTTTACCACAAATCCGGGCGTTTTTTTGGATTGCTTCACGCAAACGACGTTGCACTTGCAGGTAGTACTCCTTATTGATCGTTTGACCTTGTGGTAAGAACTCAGGGTGCATTAAAATCGAAAAACATAGTGAGCATGACCTTCACATTCAGTTTAGCCCATAGCAGACTCACCAAAAGCAATATTTAACATTTCAAAAACTTTGCTGCACTTTATTCCATTCTTATAGCAAAATTTAATGCAAATTATCTGATCCATTTTTTAACAAATAAATAATCGCCGATGGTACCAAAACACATGTAACCTCTTTGACAGCTGACAGCAGACTAAACATCCGGTTTGGCTAACAATGTACAGATACTTTTCAGTTTTTACCATCATGTTTACCAACCTTCATGTTTACCAACACAACAACGAAAAAATCGAGCGAATCGGACTATTACAACCCGGGAAATTACAAAATTCCCGTTATTTTTTGAACACACCTCGTATGCAATAAATGGCGCCTCGGCGGCGCTTGCTTCTCCGACGCTTCACTTTACCATCACCCCTCAGCGCCATTTTGATAAAGCATAAAGAAACTTTCCTTCTTTATCTGTACCCATCCATAAAATTTTCAAATGTTAATTTTTTTTAGTAATTTATTTATTTATTATACTGTTTTAACTGTTTTATATTTAAAAAAATAAAATTTATCAAACAACTTGATGAAAGCCGGCTAGCATAAATATTAAAATCTGTGAGAAGTCAAAGTTTAGAAAGAAATAATCACATTTCACTACAATAGTCATCTTTACATTATATATTATTTTATTTGTTTGTATAAATTAAGCCATTCCAAGTTATGGTGAAGTTAGTGGGACTTGGTAACAAAGGGACTGAAGTTAGAAGCCCGGAGAGAAGATGGATAGGAGAAATCTCTAGTTTTGTCTGTGAAGTTGGGAAGTTGGGATAGTTGAAGACAAATTTCTATCTCTCGACTTGACTCAAAACTCGCATCAACACACCAACTCGCCCATAGTGGATGAGAATAGAATAGAAGGGATAAAATCAGTAGCGAAAGAGGGCGCCGGTAGCTCAGTGGTATGCGTGCTTGCCTTCTGAGCTCAAGATCGTGGGTTCGAAACCCGACCGAGGCCTTTCGTTTATTTTATCTGGGAGGTAATCCTTTGGATGGGACGTTAAGCGATGGTCCCGAGCCTGTACGATGTCAGGTACTCGTTAAAGACCCCTGCCCTGGGTGAATAAAAATTTAGGGTAGGCAAAATTTAGGACTTCCACAGTAGAGTCGAGCTCATGTCCACCAGAGTGACGAAAGAGCGCTCTGGTAGTAAGCGATATGACCTCTCAGTTAAGGCCCGGGCATGAGTCATATAACCTAACCTAACCCCTTTACACAACATTTTTTTAATGATCACAGTCGACAACGAACGCAGAAATATTCATACATGTTACAGCAGATGGGCAGAAAAAGTAACTAACCTGATAAATTGAATTTCTTTCTATAATTATAATTGGCGGTAATTTCATCTCGTGAAAGTGACTCCATTGATGTCAAAATTAGCAATTTTTTCATAACTTGTCCTTGCAGTTGGCAAAAAAAAAATCATCGAATCAAAATGAAAAGCTCATCAATTCAACAAAATGAGACAATTCATGGACAGAGACCCATTTGTCATTGTTTGAAGAATTTATCAGGTGTAATTAATTAAATAACAATTGTGACTGGAACAAATAGGGGGTGGGGGGGGGGGACCCAATGATTGTCCTCAAAATATGATTTAGATGATGACTCCAGATTTACATTCTAAATTTGAGAGGGGGTGGGAATGGGGATGGGGGTGGTTCTGATTGGAAAAAACTCCCCTGGCTACATAATTAGTATTGATTAATCAGAACCAACCCACGGGGGGTTGTACAGGTCTCTCAGCCCCTGACGCTCACCCCAGACTTGGAGGCCCAGCCTTGTAAATCATTATCGTTAAGGTAGCTCTATACACGTAATTGCAAGCTTCATGAGCATGCATGATCAATCCTTTTGTATAAGCATGCTCAAATACCATACCGCCCCACATGGACCAGCGACAGTTTGTGCTTGGGAAATGTCGAGTTCGGACGACGATGATGCGCTCGCTTTGGGTGCTTTTGTCTTATAGGTTAAGACAAAAAAAAAAAAAAAAAACTGGTCTGTGGTGTAAATAGTAGCTTAAGAGAAGAGTATCCTATTCTCTCATCAACTTACTCACAATCAGTGATAGATAGATAAACTTTTATTGCACTAAAGATTACAACCTTTATGGCAATGAGTGGGTTTATTTTATTTTATTTTTTACAAAATACATATTTTTGTAGTTATTATATAATAAAATAAAATAAAAAATATCAACTTATAGAATTGTACAACATAAGCAATATAGCAACTAAATAAAAATATAACAATAATATTAAATAATAAATATGGACATGCTCTTTATTACAAATATTGCAACCAGGATAAAAAATAAAAAATTATATAAAACAAGATATGATTCCTGATAAGGGAAAATAGTAAAATTGTTGTAACCATAACATAAAAAATAAATAAAAAAATAAAAAATATATATCCATCTTACATGCAACAAATTAAATTATATTATTCTTTATTTTCAAGGCAACAGTAAAAATTTTTTTTATTTATTTATTTACATATTCACAACGACAACATTTGTCACTAGTGATCGTGATGATGTGCTGTGGCAAGTGTGTCGCTGTACTGCTGAGGTACGTGACCGAAGAGGAGTCCAGGCTAGTCCTGGAGCAGGTCCCTCTGCCATGCCCGCTTTAGACGTCTTGGTGGGTTTGTGGGGAGAGTGTTCGTGGATAATTGGAGAATAAGTGGATTGGCGTGATGATGGAGTTTGTCGTGAAAATTTTGATATCGTGTCTTGATAACAGAAGGTATAAATGGGATGTTGAGGTCATTATGTAATGTGAGGTTGGAAACGTAAAATGGGGCATTGGCAATGTGGCGTAGTATGATGGATTCTAATGACTGAAGGCGTTGTATGTTTGATTTTTTGGCTGATCCCCATATCTCGATTACGTAGGTCCAGATGGGTTTTAGTATAGTGTTGTAAATGTGAAGTTTGTTTTCAAGCGATAATGTTAATTAAAAGCGATAATGTTAATTAAAAAATAAAAATAAATTGTTAATGTTTCTAACTTCCACGTTATCAAAAAAATGCACAATTGGTTCTGAGTCGTATTCAGATCTATTAGTGAGATAATTGTGGAGAAATGTTTGCCTTGGTTAGGTTTTATGACTCATCGGGCTTTAACTACGAGCTCATATCGCCTACTATCAGAGCTCTCTTTCGTCACTCTGGTGGACATGAGTCCGACGCTACTGTGGGAGTCTTAAATTTTGCCTACTCTAAATTTTTATTGACCTAGGGTAGGGGTCTCTAACGACTACCTGACATCGTACAGGCTCGGGACCATCACTTAACGTCCCATCCGAAGGACGGCGTGCCTAAGTTTATTTTACTTTCCAGATAAAATAAACTAAGGGCCTCGGTTGGGTTTCGAACCCACGATCTTGAGCTCAGAAGACAAACACGCATACCACTGAGCTACCGGCGCCCTCTCACATATTTTTTATTATACATTGATTTAATATACTATGATGTATCCGTGCCTTTTGACCCACATATAAGCATATTTTTTTTATTATAAATTTATTCCATCATATAATAATATTGTATGTCCCCGTATTATGATGTCCTCGGGCCTTTTGACCCACATATAAGCATATTTTTTTTATTATAAATTTATTCCATCATATAATAATATTGTATGTCCCCGTATTATGATGTCCTCGGGCCTTTTGACCCACATATAAGCATATTTTTTTTATTATAAATTTTTTCCATCATATAATAATATTGTATGTCCCCGTATTATGTGTCCTCGGGCCTTTTGACCCACATATAAGCATATTTTTTTTATTATAAATTTATTCCATCATATAATAATATTGTATGTCCCCGTATTATGATGTCCTCGGGCCTTTTAACCCACATATACAAGTACTTTTTCTTTTTTATACAGTTGAAACCCTGACATTTTTCTCAGATTTTAAAGAATACATTTTTCCCTCCCATCTTAATGCCATTTTCGTTAATGTCACAACTTATTATGAATTCAATGTTCTCCTTTCATATTTAAGACTGATTTTAATTCTTAATTAGCACCTTCCTCAGAAAGAATTTCGTCCTAAGCAGCTTTTTATAAGAAGCTTATAAAGTTTCTTTTCAATATTTTTTATTTAATATTAATTATTTTATTTTACTTTTTTGGGTATAGTATTTTTTATCTTTTTTTTTTTCTTCAGTATCCATTAAAACTCTTCAATATGAAATTTATCAGTAACAAATTTTTACATCAATATTTTAACTGAAGTTAAACAATGAATGATGATAAAAAATTATATTATCAATTCATCATTTTCTTTTTAACTTGTACAATTTTTTTTTTTTTTAATTTTTGATGAAAATGATTTTCAATGAAATTAAAAAAACTCAACATTTAGCCAGCGTTTTGGAAGTTATTTATTTCGATGCATGGGAGCCGCTTTTTCGCCATTGTTAAATTTTCATTACAAAATATGCCGAATATGTTCACTAGTCACTTCCATGGTAAAATGTGAAATGAAGGCCTAAATATAGGTATTCCTCAGTTAAAACAATATAAGTTAATTATTTATTAATACCTATTTAAATAATTAATTTTTTTTTATTGTTTAAAGGGATCACCCCTATACAATGTAGTCAGTGACCATTACTTTTACAATATTAACGTAATAATGACACATATAAAACAATAAAGACACATATAAAGGAACCTTTAACAAACTAAATAAATAACATAAATAAATAAAATAAGTAATTACAAATTAATAATAATAATAATGTAACAAATACAGTAAATATGGAGTGGGGATGTAGGTATTGAATATCAATATAATATGTAAGTGAAATACATTATTCGTTAACAATGAACGCTCTAAGTCTCAAAGCGCTGATCAAATGATAGAAAATATTTGAGATATTCTTATTATGGGCCAGGAGTAACGTATGATAGTTGGATACACTGAGGCAGGAAGTGGCTTCTAATGGGGGAGTATATCGAACAGGATATTAACAGGTGGTATACGTCTTCCAATTCGTTTTTATTGCAGATTGTACAAAGTTCCTGGAGATTAAGGGTGTATACATTACTTTTTTTAACTGATTTTAAGACAGTACTTGCCAGATAGATGGAGTTGAGACAGTGCTTTCATGTGTGCACTCAGGTTTAGGTATGATATTTATTTAAATATTATTAGTAAACAAATCATCATCCAAAGGCAGTTGGCTTTAATTCTGTATACAGGCAATAATGAGAAACCGACATTACTTATGGGATGACATTGATATATCTGAAATATTAACTACTAGCCATGTCATCTGGCGTTAAGGTACCCATACACGAAGCAATTGATCGTCAGATGAATCAGACGATCGACAATCGTTCGATGAATCTTTTAATGTATGTCGTCATCGGGTTCGATTGGTTGGTCTTCAGATCTATTGTTGATCTGAAGAAATTTTCATGCAATCATCGCACAGATTAATTGCTTGTACAATTGATTGTATGGTGTATGTGGTTATCGTGGCGATAATCAAGGAGGTTATCGTGGCGATAATTAAGGAGGTTATAATAAGTTTATCTATAATAATAACCGTTTAAACACAAAAGCGAAGTGGAAGAGATTAGGTATTTTAACTTTCCTGTTTTTATAATTTTCCTTTATTAAATTGTGATATGTGTACCTGGTCGAAGATAATTTAGAACATTTTATAAATCGGATGTGCGAAAATTGTTTACTTTTAAATTAACCACCCTATTCTCCAAACTACTCTGTTTTTTTTTTTGCGTTTAATTTAATTACATAACAAATCAGCCGCAGATAACAATAAAAGATCGTCCTGCTCCATTGTGTCGACTGAGATATATCCAACTATGTGTGCGCTCCTAATATCGTCAGATTTATCGTCAAATCAATCTGAAGATAAATCTGACGATAGATTTGCTTCGTGTATGGGTACCCTTACCAAGAAAAATAAATTCATTTTAACACAGTTTCAAATAGATAAACGAATATAAAAAATAAATAAAAAAAGACCCATAGGCATTCCCTTCTGAATAAATATTATTACAGATATATTTTTTATCAGCAATGGCCGTTAATTAAATATAAATACGGACTGAATATTTCTTCTTCTTTAGCAATTAATATGCAAATTTAGACTAAAAAAAAATCAATGACAATTTGAAACGAATATAAATAAATAAATATATTTCTTAAATAATTAATGAAAACACTTGTGTCTATTTTCTTTTCGTTAATTATTGCTACAACGGAATTATTTATATTTCTCAAACGATTTTTTGGTGCAATACATTTTATATTCAAATTTCATACATTTTTTTTTATAATAGCCAAAAGATTTTAGAATACAAATTTGAATTTTACTCAAGCTATGTTTCTTTGGATCATATTTTTTTTTTTTTTTTTTTTGGTTTGCTGAAGTTGACATTACTTCCCCTCGTTATGTTATTGTTCAGGAATTCGATGTTGGTTTTACTGGAATTTCATGCTTTCCGAATATTAAAAAATAAAAAATAAATATTTCCATCTGTGTTTGTGTGTCCGGGATCAGGATAACACCAAATGAAATGAAAGTATCGACATGAAATTATGTATGTAAATCCAAAACCCACGGTTGTACTAAAAAAAAAAAATAATGTAACGAATGTATTTACATGAAATTTTTTATTCAAACGTTCCTGAGTAAGATACATTGATTTTCAACCAAAATGGATACAAAGGGAGATCAATCAACTAAAAGTTAATTAATTTCCGATATAAATATAAGGATTTTTTTCATAGAAATAAAATATGTTATCTTCACACTGTTTTATTTTGTCCAGAACCGGTTATCAATGCAACAGCGTCATCATCAATGGTTTATCCCATCCACACAGCACAGCGGTTAAAGGACAACTGGCCCAGGCTGTGCCGTTGAAAACCCTTTCTGGTTAAAATAAAACTACGTGTTTTATTTCTAAGAGAAATCTCGTCCCACATCTTACTATCACATATGGATATAGATTTTAATTTTTCATGATCCCCTTAACACGTTTTTAGTATAAGAAAGGCCTGTCATGGCCATGTCACACATACTTTAATAGACACTCTCAAAATTACGTTGTACAATAAAATAAATAAAATTGCTGATGCCAACACATCTTTCTTATACCTAGTAATACTAGTAGTTAATTAGTTATTATGACTCATACCCAGTCTTTAACTATGAGGTCATATCGCCTACTACCAGAGCTCACTTTCGTCACTCTGGTGATCATGAGCCCGATTCTACTTTGAGTGTCATAAATTTTGCCTACCAACCCTAGATTTTTATTCAGAAGGACGGCGTGTGTAAGTTTATTTTGTCTGGAAGCTAAAATAAAGTAAGAGCCTCGTCCGGGTTTCGAACCCACAATCTTGAGTTCAAAGACAAGCACGCATACCACTGAGCTACCGGTGCCCCGTGTAGTCATTAGATAGGCAGTTATTTGATTTTGTGTGATTTTTCGTGGAGAAGCCCCCCATTCTCCCTCTTTCCTGACTATCAATATGTAGTTCTTATGGGGTTCTGAATACACATTTAAAATTTTATGTCGGGGGCTTGTCGTGTTCATAGACAAACATGTTACCGCCGCAGCTTTACGAAATAGGTACATGGGTTATGTAATCGAACAAAAATTAAACGTTCAGTTTTCAAGTCTCGATAGAATAAATATATCGACTCTTTTAAGTGTGTATCGAGAACTCTACAAGGGTGCCATTAGCTCAGAGACAGAGCTCAAAATCGCGGGTTCTATAATTTTTTATCTGAGGGAAAATAACCTGAGCACGGTCTCTTTCGGATGGGACATTAAGCGATCCCGAGCCTGTACGATGTCAGATACTCGTTTAATCCCTGGGTGAATAAACCTGGGTAGACACAATTTTGGACTCCTAGGATATAGTTGGGCTTATAACCACCAGAGTGACGAAAGAGCGCTCTGCTAGTATGCGATATGACCTCGTAGTAAGTCACAGTAACTAACAGAACACGACACATATACTCTAATAACTGCCGTTGTAATGAATGCATCGACACGAAACTTCATACTTAATATCAGAAACCCATAAGGACGACATCTATTAATTTTCAGCGGAATCGATTCAAAGAAACGGAGTAGAAGTGGAATCATATCAAAAATTTCAATAACTGGTGATGTAATAAAAACATCGACACAAAATTTAGTATGAGAATTCAGAAGGCCCCTATGTAAGTCAACTAATAGTTTTTAGCCTATATAGATTGATTTTGGAGGGAGAGCAAGCACTTAATTGATTAATTGAAATTTCGATGAAAATTCAACATCGAATTTCTCACCGATTACATAACTTCCACAATACTTTGCACAGCTGAGGATGTTAAACGTATTTTCAAACAATTGAGAATGGTAGGTCAACGATAAACAAAAGGTAGATGGTATAAATATATATATATTGTAGCATGTCTACCCTATAGATAATGCTCAGAACTGGCGATGTCTATGAGAGGATCGCGATCGCTAGGAGCAAAGTATGGGTTGTGTGGTCTTGAATAAACGAGAATTGCATTTGGAAGAGAATGCTCGGAACCAATGATGCCTGCGAGAGAATCGCGATCGCTGGGAGCGAAAATAAAGAATAATAGAGACACAATGGAAAGGAAGCCAAGATAATTGTCTACATCCGGTGTATAAGGAATAAGCAGTAAAGGTTTTTTTTTCTTACTCCAGGTTTTCACACAACTAGAGGCAGATGTTAATTGGTAATATGCGATTGGCTGGAAATAAAATGGGCGGAGTCCGACGACCAATCAAGCTTGGAGAACTGTCCCCTACCACGGTCAGATATCGGAAGCCACTCCCCGTTTTACTCATTCTTCGCTCATGTCTTGGCTGGTCACCACGTTCTTTTTATATTGTACAGTTGAGTTTAAATATGTGAATTAACTTTCTTCGTTCATATCTTGGTGGATCACCACGTTCCTCTCTTTGTAAAGCCTAGTTTCAGTATGTGAAAGTACTTTCGTCGCTCATGTCTTGGCTGGTCACCACGTTCTTTTTATATTGTACAGTTGAGTTTAAATATGTGAATTAACTTTCTTTGCTCATGTCTTGGTGGATTACCACGTTACTTTCTTTTGTAAAGTTTAGTTTGAATATGTGAATTAGTCGTAGAGACACACTTTGATTTTGGATGGTGCAAAGTCAGTGGGGGTGTAACTTCTGGTGTGCCCTCGAAACTACGCAGATCTTCAGGGACTATGTGAATAGACGATTTCTACGGGAAGTCCAGAAAGGGTGATCACGCCGTCATTCGCCATGGATATCGTATCGAGGTACCTCGTAATTAAGTTATAATTCAGTCCTTCAGACACACGGCCAAATTATATATATTCAATTGTTGTTTTGTAAATATGTTCTCATTAAAATAAATATGTTAAAGTTATAGGTTTGATTCATTTCATTTCCCCCCCCACTCATGCTTCTTCTGGTTGACAACAGTAATTAATTATTGTTAATTACTGATGTCAACTAACCGTTAGGATCTTGTAACCGTTCTTCCCGTGGGAGTGCTTTCAGCTATTCAGGCATTGTTTAATTAAAGTCGCGATTTAAATAATTTTCAAATTTAATAATTTTTCGATCTCAATTTTAATTATTTTATTAATTACGTGATTTGCACTCACACAGGGAGGGAGATGGGTTATTAATTGGCGCCCGAACAGGGACTTGATTTGTTTATTAATTATGCCAATTAGTATAATTAATGAACCCCACTAATCGGTCCCTTATTAATTAATTAATTTAAAAAAAAAAAAAAAAAAAAAATTTTTTTTTTTTTTTTGCTTTTTAACGTAGATTCCAGCCTATTAGGCCACACTGTTATATTTTCACTTAAAGTCGGTATTTAGAATCAAAACTGAAGAAGGATGGGTGAGGGTAGGGACAATGAATGACATCATTTATTGAAATAATTTTATTTTTTTTTTGTTTTTGATTTTTTTTTTTATGTAGATTTAGTAGGCATTTATTTTACATATTATAACTATTGTTGTATTGTGATGCCATCTGACAGGTCACCATAGAAATTAGGTTAGCCCAGACCTCCCGTATAATTCATTTAATTGTTTTGATATATATTTCTTATCAGAATGGAAGGGAAAGGGAAGTCGGACTTAGAGCCGATACAGACACGGTCTAGGAAAACTATCCGTACGCCCCCGGAGTCCCCGGTAGAAAATCCTAAATTTGACCTAGAGGCGATGTTTAAGGCCATGCAGGAACAGATGGGAAACTTGGGAAAGGATTTAAAAGCGGACATGCAGGAACAGATTTCGGGACTAGGACAACAGGGAAAGGCCATGCAGGAACAGATAGGACAGCAGACTTCGGAGATAAAGGAACAAATTTCGGCAATGGCAAATAATATCAAATCCATTAAACGTAATATGGGTACCGTACAATCTGAATCTAGGCAGGACAATTCAGAAGAGAGATATGATAAGCCTACTTCTAAAGTTAGGGACATGGTAGGTGTCAGTTATCATGAAGTTACAGGTGGGATCGTGTCAGAAACACAGCATCTAGATAAGGAGGTCGAAGAAATAAATTCGAACCAAAATATTATTAGTACCGATTGTGAGAAGAGATTCGCCGATATCTCGAAGAGAATAGATACTGTTTCGGGTCAAACTCAGATCTCAACCCCAAAACAAGATGACCGAATGACATTTACCGTACCCGAAGGACATAGGAATTGGCCTACGAACCAGACTTTTGCTCGCGAACAGCCTAACAATGTCACCTTCCAAGATGTCTACGTGAAAAATTACGAACGTGGTGAGGTGGCGTTACGTAATAGCGTTTTGGATTTGCCCAACCATTTTGTATTTAAATTCTTACTATTCTGGGAAGGACCTTACCAGATTTTAGACAAGGAAAGTCCTCAAATTTTTATTTTAGGACATCTCGGCAGCGACGTAGCGGAAGGAGGAATCTTTTATATGACATCACAGAAGCCGTGTATTAGCGGATAAATTTACAAGCAGGCTAGAGAAGCGCTAGGGCTCTCTTTGAGATTGACGATCTTACTTCAGCCGAGTTAGGGGGGCGATTATTGCAGACGAGATCGCGGCCCTAGAGTCAGGGAAGAGATTTGTGACGTCTCTATGGGTGTCCATCCCCAGCTATCCCAGGAACAGTTAGACAAAGTCACACACACATAAAACAGACACTATTTTTTATTATTTGGGAATTATTTATTATTTTACACTAACGGCCAACACCTCATTATACAACAACACACAAAGAATCACACATACACATTTATTGGGGACACGGGATTTATTATTTAGTTATTTTTTTTGTAAATAGGATAAGGCAGACGGGGACATTCTGGCACTCCCCTGGGGCTTAACATCGAGCATACCCCCCTTAGTCGAGCTCAAAGATTCCAAAGTGAATCGCCAGGTTGTAGATAGTAATTTTAGATAATAAGTTAGGGTTAGTTTTTTTTTTAATTCTAGATATTAAGTTAGGATAATTTTTTGTTTATATTTGGCATAGGATATTTTTTTATTAGTATTACGTTTTTTTTTGATGTTGGGATAATTTAGTTTAGATAGGTTTGTGGCTTCATTTGAAATTGACATTATTGTAGGACGGGGCAGACGGTATATGGATTGGCCATCCATGGGAATATACCTACGTATTTAAATTTGATTAGGAGACGCGGATCTGAGTAGGATGACAGCGAGGCGATGGCACACACATTTGTAGGTAGTCAGGTATGGTAAATGTACTTCCAATTGTATTTGTCTGTTTTGTTTTGTATTTTTAAATAATATTTGTATTAGTATCCGACCGTGTGTATCTATTGAAAATGTCACATTGACCCATATTTTATCTAGTGACCATGATGGGCTATGTTAACCCAATGAGAGCCTTGTAAATATATTTGTAACATATATTCAGGTATGGACCTTACTTATTATGATGCAGTGTCGACCACGGTAGGTCAAATGTCAATTTTGTTATTTTATTTAAGAAATCCTAGGGCAAGGTGCCGAAGCATACATGACTGAAGGGGGAGATATATTATAAACTGGAGGGGATACCCAGAATTGAATATTTAATTATCGTACACACGGAGAAGGGGCCACTCCATTGATGCTTGTAGAATCCATTTAAAGGGGCGGGAGTTTGTTTAATTATTTTTTTATGCCATGAACTGACTGTTGAACTGAAGAAAGGGTTTCGCTACTTGATTAATGCGGATGCCGGAATTTACATATATTTATGAAACTGAGATGGGATTTGAGTGGGCTTATTTTTCTATTTTATATTTCGTCGTCGTTCCGGCAGAAGGTAAATACCTGTCGAAGGCCTAAGGAGGCATATGGTTAGGGTTTGGTCAACCCAAATTTTTGTTGAAGCGGATTAGGTATATGGGAATTCAGTTGAAACATTGTCGAGGCGTGGGGCCTTTTTGGATGTTTTAACTAGTCAGTGAATGTATGCTAGAAATAGAATCATCGTTATTTGCCAATGGAGAGGGTTAACTCCAAGAAGTACAGCGTAAAGTAAAATCATGCTTTGGTCACGCATGCATAGGCAAGCCATGCCGATTCGAAAGGAAATTTAAAATCATGTTTTGGTCACGCATGATAATGAGGTCGATACCTGAGTATTTGGTTAAGTGTATATGCTCAGTGAACGAGCAAGTGCTAAGTGAAACTAATAAAATATGTGACTTCCAATGGTCATTTAGCCGACATATTTTATTTTAACGGGAACGGGGGATATTGTAGCATGTCTACCCTATAGATAATGCTCAGAACTGGCGATGTCTATGAGAGGATCGCGATCGCTAGGAGCAAAGTATGGGTTGTGTGGTCTTGAATAAACGAGAATTGCATTTGGAAGAGAATGCTCGGAACCAATGATGCCTGCGAGAGAATCGCGATCGCTGGGAGCGAAAATAAAGAATAATAGAGACACAATGGAAAGGAAGCCAAGATAATTGTCTACATCCGGTGTATAAGGAATAAGCAGTAAAGGTTTTTTTTTCTTACTCCAGGTTTTCACACAACTAGAGGCAGATGTTAATTGGTAATATGCGATTGGCTGGAAATAAAATGGGCGGAGTCCGACGACCAATCAAGCTTGGAGAACTGTCCCCTACCACGGTCAGATATCGGAAGCCACTCCCCGTTTTACTCATTCTTCGCTCATGTCTTGGCTGGTCACCACGTTCTTTTTATATTGTACAGTTGAGTTTAAATATGTGAATTAACTTTCTTCGTTCATATCTTGGTGGATCACCACGTTCCTCTCTTTGTAAAGCCTAGTTTCAGTATGTGAAAGTACTTTCGTCGCTCATGTCTTGGCTGGTCACCACGTTCTTTTTATATTGTACAGTTGAGTTTAAATATGTGAATTAACTTTCTTTGCTCATGTCTTGGTGGATTACCACGTTACTTTCTTTTGTAAAGTTTAGTTTGAATATGTGAATTAGTCGTAGAGACACACTTTGATTTTGGATGGTGCAAAGTCAGTGGGGGTGTAACTTCTGGTGTGCCCTCGAAACTACGCAGATCTTCAGGGACTATGTGAATAGACGATTTCTACGGGAAGTCCAGAAAGGGTGATCACGCCGTCATTCGCCATGGATATCGTATCGAGGTACCTCGTAATTAAGTTATAATTCAGTCCTTCAGACACACGGCCAAATTATATATATTCAATTGTTGTTTTGTAAATATGTTCTCATTAAAATAAATATGTTAAAGTTATAGGTTTGATTCATTTCATTTCCCCCCCCACTCATGCTTCTTCTGGTTGACAACAGTAATTAATTATTGTTAATTACTGATGTCAACTAACCGTTAGGATCTTGTAACCGTTCTTCCCGTGGGAGTGCTTTCAGCTATTCAGGCATTGTTTAATTAAAGTCGCGATTTAAATAATTTTCAAATTTAATAATTTTTCGATCTCAATTTTATTTATTTTATTAATTACGTGATTTGCACTCACACAGGGAGGGAAATGGTTATTAATATATATATATATATATATATATATATATATATAGCCTCCTCCTAAATTCTGCATAAATAAAGCGGAGACAACATAATACAAATATGGACACATGTAAGCTCCTGAGTGCTGGTTAAATGCCACTCAGGGGCCCACATAGCCTCTCAGGGGCGAATTTCAAATATTTGGAAACTCTCTACTAACTTATACTTCAAAATGTAAGGGCGCCGGTAGCTTGAAGCATAGGGAAAGTTATGTAATCTGTAAAAATTGAGTTTTCATATTTTCCGACATCTTGATTCCAAAAATGAAATAAAAAATAATATGTATGTCTGTGTAAACACGATAACTCCCGATAGAATAAATGTTTGGATACGAATTTTATATGTAAATCCCTTTAAAGGCACTATGTATTTTACGACCATAACTTTTGTTTTTCAGCCAAATCGATCAAAGGGAAGTGAGGAGGTTTAGTAGAAAAAATCTAATAACTGCTGATAGAATGAATGTATCAACACAAAATCTCATATGTAAAATTTAAAATCATATATGGACGACACATATCAATTTTCAGCAGAATCGGCAGAAGGGAAGAGGAATTACAGGGGAGGGGAGGGGGGGCTTAACTCATAAACCCTAATAACTGACGATCTTTTTAATTTATCGACACAAAATTTAGTATGAGGATTTAGAAGCCACTATGTGAGTCAACTGTTTAATATTGAAATGAGATGATGGTTTAGGTTTAGGTTTTATGACTCATGCCCGGGCTCTAACTAGGAGGTCATATCGCCTACTACCAGAGTGCTCTATCGTCACTCTAATGGCAATGATCCCCAATCAACTGTGGGAGTCCTAAATTTGGCCTACTCTAATTTTTTATTCACCTAGGGCAGGGGTATTTAACGAGTACCTGACATCGTACAGGCTCGGGACCATCGCTTAACGTCCAATCCGAAGGACGGCGTGCTTAAGTTTATTTTACTTCCCAGATAAACTATACAAAGGCCTCGGTCGAGTTTCGAACCCACGTTCTTGAGCTCAGAAGATAAGCACGCATGCCACTGAGCTACTGGCGCCCCTAGAAATGAGATGAAAATAAATGTTATTCTGTTACCATGGTGCCCTAAGAATAAATAGAGTCTAAAAGAAAAGTAACAATTGAATAAAGTATCAGAAAAAATACAAAAATAAATAAAATAGTGCTACAGTGGATAAACTAGACCACAATAAATAAAAAATTAAAGTGAACAGCTTAATTATGAAGAAATAGGTATACGAAAATAAATGTATCTATTAGATATCTAAATAAATAAAATAAATTAATAAAAGTGGACAGAGTATAATGCATTAAATTAAAATGAAAAATAATCTTTATTCTGGGGCATACTATAAGAATAATTACATAAGAAGATAAACAAAAGAATACACTTATCAACCATGGAGAAAGAATAAAGGATAACGAAATGAGGCCGCTAAGAATTAATTAAAGAAATATAAACGTTAATGGAAAAATAGGCCATCTACGGCCAGAGCGCAGATAATAAAAATGAATCCCATTTTTATACGTCGAGAGCGAGAGGACTCTATACGTCGAGAGCGCGAAGCCTCTATACGTCGAGAGCGCAATGGTTTCATATAGCAGGTATAAGTATGGTATACGACGAGAGCGCAATGTGTAGTCCCTATATACGATTATGAGCTGGTATGGGAGTGCGCAAATCTGCCTGTGAACAGGATAACTCCTGTTAAATTAAATGTATCAACACATAGCTCGAGTATTAGTATTTTCAGACTTCAAAAAAAGCATTTACAATTATAAACAATATCACTCAAAGGGCTGCAGAGAAATATTTAAACAACTTAAAATCCTGACTTTGCCATCGCTGTAGGTTAGGTTAGGTTAGGTTTTATGACTCATGCCCGGGCTTTAACTACGAGGTCATATCGCCTACTACCAGAGCGCTCTTTCGTCTCTCTGGTGGACATGAGCCCGACTCTACTGTGGGAGTCCTAAATTTTGCCTACCCTAAATTTTTATTCATCTAGGGTAGGGGTCTTTAACGAGTACCTGATATCGTACAGGCTCGGGACCATCGCTTAACGTCCCATCCGAAGGACGGCGTGCTTAAGTTTATTTTACCTCCCAGATAAAATAAACTAAGGGCCTCGGTCGGGCTACGAACCCACGACCTTGAGCTCAGAAGTCAAGCACGCATACCACTGAGCTACCGGCGCCCTCGCCATCGCTGTATATATTTGAAACATTAATGGTTATTAGGAAAAATAGAAATATTTTCCCTCTCAACAATACTAATCATGATTACGATACCAGGAAGAAAGAAGACTATTGAATAACAAAACATTGCACTTCTCTTTTTGAAAAAAATATAACTCATATCTCGCCGGTCAACGCCGAAAAAATATTGGATTGTTTTGGAGGGGGAGCGAAATTTTAATTGATTAATTCGTTTTGAGTAAGTACATTATCGGTGATTTACCGACGACTACTTTTCAGGGCTTTTTGGGATACTATAATTTTAAGAGTTCATGCACTTTTTGAAAAAACAATGAGTTTCTTTGGAGGAACATTTTTACGAATTGTTTTACAAAATGTTAACGAATTAAGTCTGCTTATTCAAAAAGTTAACGAATTGAAGAACCGAATAAACTAATTCCAAATGATTAAAGAATAAAATCGGTAATAGTCCAACAAAGAATAAAAGTCCATTTAAATAAATTTGAATAGAACACTTCAATGAATACCACAAATTGTAATGTTGCCGCTGTATGCAAGGTACATATACCACGGTCATACTTATCCAATTATGTTCCCCTGTTATACTGGCCTATAATTAAAGTGATTACACATAATTCCTATGACTGGCAACATGAATGTAAATTATTTGAATATCTGAGTACATTGACGGCACTAATTGTAACCATTGTTTCTGCCCTGTGTATTCATTGATAGTGGATTTAAATTGAAAGGCTTTGGAATATTTATTTTTTGACGCCTGACATGGAATCCTCATACTAAAGCAGGAGTGGCGAACTGCCCTGACAGATTCATCACAATTTTACAAAATATGTTTTTTTTTGTGCTATATTTTTGTTTTTATTGCAGTATTTTGTAACAAATATATAAATATAGGTAGATTTTCCGACCTCTAAATTCCAAATATGAAAAAAAAAAATTTGTCTGTGTGTCTAAATACATAATATGTATTTAGACACACAGACAAATTTTTTTTTTTGGTTATTTGACGAGCTATAAGCTATAACTTTTGTGGTATTGATTATAACTCAAATTTGAGGGCTTATTAAAGACTGAATTTATAAAGAACAATTTTTCTAAATTGTCTAAAAAAAAATCTAAATTACAATAAAAATTTAAGACAAAAAAAAAATTAATTAAGAATAGAGGTCAAAAAATAATAAAGATAATGAAAAATGAATTAAAGTTGAGATTTTCATATTAAGTTTTTGTTAAATACTTGTTATTTACAGTTTAACTACAAAGTGGTTTGACTTAATGTTTATTTCTTTAATTTTATTTAAAGTCATTATAATATGTATATGTGTATGTATGTATGTATATAAAAGTATATATTCTTTCTGTTTTCCATTTCTCTTGGTTTTATGTATACAAGTAAATGTGCGCATTTATTATAGTATTTATATATTTAGAAATTTATTAAGCAGTAATATTCTTACTTTATTATTATATCGGATGTATATTTTAATTGTACCCCAACTCGCTACAATAAGCCTTCATAGGCTTCAATGTAGTAATAAATAAATAAAAAAATATATATTTTTTTTAACTTTATATCTGTCTTATTTGTTACTTTTTATTCATTAAATACATTTTATTAATTTATTATACTTATATTTATTTAACTTTTTATTACCATTATATTTTATGGATTGTAACCAACAGAACCGGTTTCTTTGTTGCTAAATAATGTTTTTTTTGTAGACTGCCTGATGATGAGGGTCACTTCGAAAGCCGGCTAGAAAATATCAATAAAATCTGTGAGAGGTCAGACTATATTTTATTTTACAACCTGTGAAAGAAAAAAAAGTGATAAGGCTTTGGAGAATTTCCCTTCCTGAGCCAGGGGTTCTTTACCTTTCTTACCTTCTACTTGTTATATAAGATGGAGTTCCAGTTAAGGATTCAAAGTGGCGGAGGAAGGAGGGAGACCTAAACGAGATTTTCTACCTAAGTGGAGTTTACCAAGTCGAGGAGGTGAGAGTTTAAATTTGACTTCAACCCCACTTTTTATCTGGTCAATTTTTACTGTCTCACTTAACCTTATCTTTCCTCTATTCCAATAAATTATTTTGTCAAAATTTCCAATTTAGTAGTAGGAGAATATCCTGGAATACCGAATTAAACAAGAGATTTTTTCTCAGTATTTATAATCACTACTGGTTTATACATTGGGACTGGATCTTTTTTTTTATTTATTTTTTCCCGGTGTACCAGAGACCGAACGACCTGTATTTCCCGAAAATCCGGGTACGTCTGAACTCTACATGGGTACTGCCTGACAACTGGATGTGCCATATAGTATCAGCTCACGGAGACTTCAACTCAAAGTTCTTCTTCTCTAAGAGGAAGAACAACCCTAACTGTTCGAGACTGTAGAGCGTTTGTCCATTGAACGACGGGCTTAGTGAGGAGTTGATTAGCGGGACAGGATCGTACCTGGCACTCGAATTACGGCAGCTGGTGACGGAAACCGGCTACCCAGTGTTCAGCCGATTCGGCGGAGAAAGAAGAAAGCTCTTTAACCCCGCTGCTACATTCAGCCAACGCCCCACATTTATCCCGAGCTCTCTCCGTTCGCCAATACCACAGCAACAGACTTTTAAATAAATAAACTCAGGCCGTCTTCCCCGACGACACTTTATTTCTGAAAAATGCATTGGATTAAGTATCGATTTCAGGATTGTGAAAACTTTTTTTTTAACTTTTTTTTTATTAGGCGCATCGACTGCAGAGCCCATTAGCGCCAGCACAACTAGTATAGTACTATAGTAGATAAAGTGACATCATGTCAGCTAAGGCTATCTCTCTGGATATTAGCTATTCCTCCGTGAATGGCACCATATAATTTGTTGGTGATATTGGTGATATCCAGCGTTTCGCAAGAATTGCAGCAGCTGAGATGTGTAGGCCGAGCTATCTTTCAGCACTGCTCGAGCATCGTGAGGCAATCCATCTCTTTCTCGGTAGGGTTTGAGAGCTTCACAGTATTGAAGTATGTGGAAGACAGTAAGTTCTTCCTTGCATAGTGGACATCTCAGTGGGCGTCTCCGCAACAAAACGAGGACATGAGCCAAGTGTGTCGCCTCAACCGACCTCAGAAAAGTATTGCACTCCTCCCATTGCTTTTGCCATTTATTATTTATGACCAATTTGAGTGCCTGCTTGATGTCTGCAGGACGGACTAACTTTTTAATATTATTTATTTATGTGGGCAAATGGCAAAAAATAAAAAAAAGTACGTGTACTTTTTTTTGTAGATATCTTCGATTTCTTGCTCGCTCACACATGTATATATAATCCAATTTCTACATAAATTTAAGGCTAAATGAGACTTAAATCGATTCAGATTTGTATATTAAAATAAATTAAGGTCAAAAGAACTAAAGATTAAGAGCAAATTGTTGATACTCGTTATCCATCTTGATTGTTATTAGTCCATGATTCCAGAGTTCGTACCTTTAATCTATTCTGTATCGCCTGGAGGTACGAGTTCAAAATAGAATTCAACAGCAAACTTCCTGAGAAAATTCCAGTGTAATTTGATTCTATTCGTCGTCTATTCAAATTACCATATGAATGTCCAGTAATTCTTAGCGTCGACATTTTAAGTTCAAAGTAAGTTAGTACAAAGTTGCCTGGAGATAGGGTATTGTGTCCAGACTTAGGTAAACTCCGGAAGGGATAATCTGTTAAGGGTATGTTCATGAATTATCTTATGAAGAAGGGTGAGGGAGTGGAAAATCTGATACATGAGGTGAATTAATGCTGGCTTACTTCAGGGGTGAGATTTAGTAATTCTTACAGGATTATACCAATTAGGATTATCTATTTATTTATATGGTTTTATTTTTTTTTTTTGATATGTACTTCCCAAGAAAGAATTAATCAATTAATTTTTCGCTCCCTCTCCAAAATTAGTCGACCGTTTTCGCTAATATTCAATAGTTAACTTACATGGGGGCTCTTAAATTATCATACTAAATTTTGTGTCGATAAATTCATTACATCGGGTTGTTATTAGGGTTTTTGAGTTTAGCCTCTCCCTCAATCCTCTCCTTCACTTTGAGCGATTTGTCTGAAAATCAAATGTAGAGGTCGGAAAACATGAAATTCCGTTGAAAACTCGATCTTGGATTTCTGACATAGTTGGGGAAGTAAACAGTATTATAATTTTCACATTTCAAGGTTCCCTACGTTTTAACCATTTTCGCGATTATGTCTGTCTGTGCGTGCGTGTATGCGGTGGAAAATTGTGAGCGCTCTAATGCAGAAACAATTGTTGCTATGAACTCGGACATTCATATGTGAGTACGAAATCCCATAAGAACGACACATTTATCTTCAACAGAATCAGGAGAAAGTAAGGGGATCAGAAGGAAGTCAACATAACTGCCGATGTAATGAATGTTTAAAGTCAAAATTCAAAGAGGAAATAACCTATCAAAATTCAGCTATATCGGCTGAAGGGAAAGGGGGGTTCAGAGGAAAGGGCTCAATTCAAAAACCCGAATAACTGCCGATGTAATCAGTTTATTTACAAAAAATTTAGTATGAGGATTTAGCAGCCTCTATACAAATAAGGGGGGGGAGTTATTTGAATAATTCGTTCTGGGAACGTACATAGCCGGTGATTCACCGACGACTTTTTTTACTTTTTGTACGATGTTTTAACGAACTTTTCAAAACTTCAGAGAGACGTAAGTGGTATAAATTATAAGAATGTTTGAATAGCGAGATGTAGAAGCATGTTTTACCAAAATTGGCCTGTGTCCAGCCTGACTGTGGAGACACTCCCTGGCACTTCAACAACAAGATGAGTTGTAGCCTGTAACCAACCAAAGATTACCACTAAACCGGTTTATTTGGTTTTGGCAAACAACCATAACTATTGTTATTATTAAAAAAAAAATTCTGTCTTTCCGTTTAACTATATGGAAGCAGAGATCAGTGAAGGGGGGCTCGACTCAAATACCGTAACAAGTACCATTGTAATGAATGTAACAACACACAATTTAGATGAGGATTCAGAAGCCAGTATATATACAAGGTGATTCCCTCATAACATAAATAGGGTTAAACTAGACCGAAACTGGAGTAGAATGCCGCCAACCGCACCTTTCTATTTCAATCCGTTGCCGAGATATGATTTTTTAAAGGTTTTTTCGAGAAAACCACGTTTTGTACCATCAAGTCCCACATTTCTTCCCTTTTAATCATCTCAACTTTTGACCACATTTTCGAAATCAACGTTAAATTTCCTATCAGACTAGTGTACTTTCAACTTTGAAAATTACCAACTTGGAACCGAAATAACAGCTAAAACAATGTTAACATTTTAGAAAAATTAAAATTTCGGGAAATACTTCCACGTCAACTACTTTCCCATAAAACCGCCCAGGAGGCAGCAAATCTCAGAAAAACTTAAAATTTAATCAGCTTTATATTGGTATGGTCAACTTTTCGATTCCGTATCGATTTTATGGAGAAATTTAAGGTTGAATGCGAAAAAACGTGATGTAAATCGAATCTAAGAAATTCACAAATGCGAATTTTTTTTTTTTTTTTTTAATCTGTGACTTTGACCTTTTGGCAGTATCCTGTTCATTTCAAGGTTGGGGACGGGATTGTAAATTAGTTTGTCGATATTAAGTTCTAGGGAATCACCCTGCATATTGAGTCTTAATCCAAACGATTGATCGATTTCGAGATCGATTCTCAGTGAAAACAACACCACTTACTCTATACTTCGTAAAGCTGTGGACGTATATATAGATCAGAGCTGCACAGAAAACTTCCTTTTTTCCCTCTCTAAGAGAGAGAGAGAGGGAGAAAAAAAAAGGGAAAATTGTTGACTTAACCAACACCAGTAATGAAAAGTTATTCGGTTGAAGAATGAAATTATTTACAGAAAGAAAAGCATGTGGAGGAGTGGGTAGTGGGGTCGGAGTGTTTGTATAGGTGGTCTGAAGTGCGAGAGGGTCGGTGGGCGGTGGTCATATTTCACAGCCCTCGGGGGTGGGCTCAGGGGGCCTAAACGGACCAGGATAAATGAGAAGAATAAAGAGGACTGGAAAAGAGGAAAAAATGCTTCTCCACAAACCATACAAAAACACACAACACATGCACACAATGTCTACAGTCAGGAACAAATATTTCATGCCCCATTTTCGAGTAATTGACCGCATTATACCCTTTACTATTTCATTTTTTTAAAAAGGGCCTTCCCACACACTAAAATCCTCAGTTTTGCATTTTCCGTTGTGCGCTAGTGTTAGTTTTCGTTAGTTTACTTAGGCCCACCCACAACCCCCCTCCCGTTCAAAATTTTGTGACGCCACATAGCCTGTTATTCAATCGGGCTCAAAAGGATGCTACATGTGAAATATCATAAAAATCCGTCCAGCGGTATGATTATGCTGAAACAAACAAACAAATCCCGTTTCAGCTTTATTAATATAGATATAACACAATATATTTAGTTTAAGTTTTACTATTATATAAGTTTTACTATTATATAAGTTTTACTATTATATAAGTTTTACTATTATATATGTTTTACTATTATATATGTTTTACTATTATATACCTAAGTTTTACTATTATATAAAATATAACACAATATATTTAGTTTATGTTTTACTATTATACGACTTTTACTAATATATAAAATATAACACAATATATTTAGTTTAAGTTTTACTATTGCATAAGTTTTACTTTTATGTGAATTATAATATTGCTGAACTTATACCCCTATATTACTTATTTAACAAGTAAAGTGAAGTAAAACTTCCAAAAAAATCTGAGAAAATCTGACAGAGGTAGAAGAAAATTTTCGAGCGAATTACTGTAGCCACTTTCAAATTCTGAAGAGATTAATTATTCCTCAAACTCAATTATCCCATGAAATTTAATTCCGCTAATTCTTCTATTTGCAGATAATTCGGATGGACAGATGAGTTGAAAAAGAGGCTTGGGTCCAGGATCAATTTTTAATTTCCATCTTGAAATTAAGGAAAAAAAAAAAGAAAAAAAAAAGCACTGTAAAATCCCTTTGTATTAAACTTAGCCCCCCTTAAATCTAAATGAAACTCGGAATATTATAAATTATTTAACGAATGACCGTAAAATATTGGAAGAGTAGTCTATTTCAAAGTTTGGAAAGTAGGTTAAAAACGTTTCAAATAAAACATTCAATTGCCATTTTTTGGAAAAAAAAAAAAAATGATTGCGAGCACGCAAGGTTTAACTTTATAATTACTTTCTTAACTCTTGTCTGTGAATATACATCAAGTATTTAGCACTACTAATTTTGCAGCTTCATAGGGAGGCAAAAAATGGCATTTTGGGCAAAGGGCCTTTTCATAGTCATAAGAGTATTTGAACTTGAGTTAAATAATTTTAAAAAAAATCGACGGTGAATCATCGGTAATGTTCTTCCCATAACGAAATAATCAATTGAATTTTTGCTCTACCTCCAAAATCAGGTGACCGTTTGCGGTAATATTCAGTTGACTTCAGTCTCTTAATCCCTGACACTAAATTTTGTGTCAATAATTCATTACATCGGCAGTTATTAGAGTATTTGAAATTAAAGCCACCTTCTCTAAACCCCCATTCCTTTCGGTCGATATTGCTGAAATTTGACAGATTAAGTCTTTAGGTTTTGACTTTAAATACGGAATTTCGTGCCGATACATTCATCTTATGGGCAGTTATTAGAGTTTTTATGTTAAGCTTTCTCTTTTAGTCAATAAAAAACAATATGTGTCGTCGTTAGAAGGTTCTGGATTCACATGCAAAATTTCGTGTCGATATGTTCATTCGTTCACTGACAGACACATTTTTTTTTTTAATTTTCGGAGTCTAGAGGTTGGAAAACATGAAATTCCGTTGAAAACTCCGCATTGAATTTTTTACCGATTATATTACTTACCTTATACTCTTGGAACCACATTTGGGGAAAGGTCAAGGTCCAGAACGCGATTTCTGAAAGCTTTGAGGTCAGGCAGGGTCTGAGACCCATTATCCCCCTTCAATATAACTCTGAAGAAAGCTATTAGGGGCATCCGTACGAATCCTGATTGCACTATATATAACAGGCTCAGTCAGCATCTCGCATATCCGGACGATGTGGTCATAACCGGACTATCGAAAGCTGCATTGGCGGGGGCGTTTCAGGAATGTGACGAGGAGTTCAGGAAGCTGGGTCTTCTTGTCAACCAGGGCAAAACCAAGTACATGAGAACCACGAGGAAGGAAGTAAAAGACAAGGAACTTGTACTTGGAGGTTGCAGGTTTGACCGGGTGGATAGCTTCAAGTACCTGGGGGCCGTTATCACGGAAAGGAACGACATTAAAGAAGACATCAAAGCGAGGATAACGGCCGGGAATAGATACCGGTCATTGCAGAAGATACTCGGATCGAGGACTGTGTCCCGAGACGCCAAAATAGCAATTTATAAAACAGTCCTGAGACCGGACGACTCATATGCGAATGAAACCTGGGTCCTGACTAGGAAGGACGAAGTCTTACTCAATACGAGAGGAAGGTATTGAGGAAGATGTACAGAGGGGGATAGATGGAGGATACGGACCAATAGGAAGCTGAGGGACCTGTACAAGAGCCCGGACCTGGTGGCCTTAGTGAAGCAGGGGCGGCTGCAATGGCTGGGGCATTTACAGAGGATGGAGCCAGACAGATTGCCGAGGAGGATACTGGAGGACAAAGAATAAGAGGTAGACCCCGCTTACGTTGGCTGTGAGAACGATGGGTGTGAGAAGTTGGAGGCGGGAGAACGAGGATTGAGTAGAATGGCGGAAGATCGTTGCGGAGGCCCAGGTTCTACAAGGACCGTAGCGCCAGGGAAAGTAAAGTGAAGTATACTGTTGGATCACCTGCAATACACCGGCGCACAACATCAACATAATGTTTGCACTCCCTTTGAACCCAAACTACCGATTTTGTTGAAAATCAATAGGTGTCTTACTAAGGAACTTTTGAATAATTGTATTAAATTTCATAGTATTTAAGGTTTTTGAGTTAAGCTCTTTCATCTGATCCCTGCTTCCCTTCTGCCAATTTCACGGAAAATTAATATGTCCTCATCAGGGTTTTGGATTCACAAATAAAATTTTGCGCCAAAATATTACGTTGTAATGAATGTATCGACACAAAATTTAATATGAGGATTCAGAAGAGCCACAATTCAATTCAAATATTGAGTTTCTGGCCAATCGGTGGCTTTGGAGGGAGAGCGAAAACTTAATTGATTAATTCGTTCTGGGGAAGTACATAGCCACTGATTACCGACGACTTTTTATTAAATGTTTTACTGAATGATTGCTAGACAGCCTGATGATGAGGTCTATCTCGAACGCCGGCTATCACCATTTATTTTACAACCTGTATTTGTTTTGTCGTGAAATGACCTATCTGTAATGTATTGTCGGCAGTAAACATTTGACTGGTGGTTGTGCGGGCTTGCCTGTGGAAGAATGGAAGGAATATATCCTGGGAAGAGAGCGAGAGACAATGTTCCTGGCAACTCCGTCCGGATTATGGAGATTTGGACCATTCATAACTTTTGTACAACCTGATTCTGTGGTGGCGGGAAAGAGAGAAAAAAAAAAAAACATGAAAGTTTTTTTCAAGAGGGGACAACTGCTGTTTTTCATCTTGACAATGTAAAGTGACCCCGGAAAATTGCGTAAAACTTACATAAACTTATTCATGGTTATAATCTTGTTATATTGGGGAATATATTTATTGCTGTGCCCTTTTTAGACTAAATATGTCACTTGGATGTTATTCTATGTTCTTTTTTTTTTTTTTTTACAGCTTTTAGTATAAGGAAGTCCTGCTGGAGGAAAAACATCGGATAGCTGGGGGCATGGCTAGGAGGGTGGCGGTGGCCAACTTCAGGATGCTCACAGGACACGACTGCCTTCAGAAACATCTGAAGAGGATAGGAGTGACCGACTCACCGATGCCCGCTCTGCAATGATGCGGAAATGACAGGGAACCACCTTCCGACCTGCTCTGCGCTGGTTAATGTTCTCCAAGACCGGGGTAACATGTCCCACGATAAATATAAGAAATCACTGTATTGGGCTGCAAGACATCGCATGACTGAAATGCCAAAGGTGGGCGTAGGATAAAAAAAAAGTATGAGGAAGTATAGTAATTGAGCGAAAATCCTACATCGAAAATTCCAAGGAATATTACTTTTAAAGGAACCCCTTAACACGTCCCTATTTTTGTGCTAATGTCCGTGCATATAACTGGAATTATGAAAGAGCTGCACTTTAGTCTAGACCGCTGGGTTTGCGAAAATTTCCTAATTTCTTGAAATCCATTTTTAGTTTCCAAGCAATCTTTCCATACAGGAGCTAAGATTAAGAAGATAAAATGGGACGTTAGTTTAGTGTGTTTCTGAAATGAGAGATGGCACTAATTTTTTTTGGGTGAACTTTGCGCCCCCGATTTCCCTACTCAAAATTAACCGGTTCTTAATCTGAAGATCAATTTTACTTTTTGAGATTCGAAATTTTCAAGCATAGTTTTTGTCTAATCGATTTGTTTTGTATAATCAAAGGTAGTTATCATATGAAGAACAAAATCTTGAATTGAACAAACTTTTCAAATATTAAATTGGTTATTTAGATCAAACCGAATCAGGTATTTGCGATTTTAAATAAATAATTATGTCATGTTACTATATCATGCATGTTATAATGTCATATTACACAATGTCATGTTACAATGTATTGACATGTCATGTTATAATGTCATTTTAGACTGTCATGTTATGTTATATGTAATTGTTATATGTGTAATTTTTTTTTTTCCGGTTTCAATCCATTAGTATCCCTACTGGAAGGGAATATATTTAACTGCATGCGCCATATGTATATTACATGCTTTAACACAACTTAATTTTGAATTTTACATATAATAATTTAGATAGACAATAAAGTTATAGTTCATCTTGAACTGATGAGGATCTTGAACCTGTGGAGGACAGCACCTTTATTCATCCAACCCCATTGCTCCTTCCATCTCGTCTTCGCCGTTAGCAGTGTTTTCGAGTATTTTGCGTAGCGCGGAGGAAGATCTACGTCGTGTGCCGCCTCTTTCGCCAGACAGTCCGCACGTTTGTTAGCGGTATCGCCATCATGCGCCCTAACCCAACTGAATTTAACTGTCCAGCCCTCTGTTTGAAGAGCCCCGACCTGAACCCTTATATCTTCCATTAGTGTCGAGTGGTTCCTCAAGCTCTCTACCTGGCTGTCCGTGCACACTACCATGTGCAATGTCATGCCATGTTACACTGTCATGTCATATTAAACAATGTCATGTTACAATGACTTGTCATGTTATAATGTCAAGTCATGTGACACTGTCATGTTATATTATACAATGTCATGTTACAATGACTTGTCATGTTATAATGTCAAGTTATGTGACACTGTCATGTTATATTACACAATGTCATGTTACAATGACTTGTTATGTTATAATGTCATGTCATGTTAGACTATCATGTCACACTGTCCTGTTATGTTACTCGCTCGCCTGCGGTTCAGATCAGCCTAATGTACAAAAACTGAAGAACATTTTCCACAAAATAGACTATTGATTGAGTCACTGAAACTGGCACATGGATCTGATTTAAAAAAAAACAAAAAAAAAAAAACATATGACATTGTTTTTTGGGAGGGGAGCTTTTATATTGCAATCATTGATTCAGACATTGTGGTGTTAAAAATAAATATTTTTTATTTTATTTTTGTGATTCAAGCCCGGGCTTTAACTATGAGGTCATATCGTCTACTTTCAGAGAGCACTGGTACTCCTAAATGTCTCGTACCTATAAGATCACTCTCTCTCCCTTTCACCCTTCTCAAAATCATTTCTTACTGGCATTATTGGGTATAAGAGAGTCACTCTCACAATTACTCTGTGCAGTGAAACAAAAATATATTATTGATATCAACTCATTTCTTTCATATACCCAGTAATGTAAGTATGGCATGATGTAATGGCCACATAAATTATTATTTTTTTTTCTATTTACTTTTTCTTTTTTATAGTTAAATTCTTTTTGATTCAAGTTATCTGAACGTAGGAACTTTCCATAGAAATAAAAGACGTCTTCCCACTGTTTTATATTTGACCTTAACCGGTTTTCAATGCAACAGCGTCATCGTCAGTGGTCATCATCTTGATAGAATGAATATAATATAGAAAGAGGGCGCCGGTAGCTCAGTGGTATGCGTGCTTGACTTCTGAGCTCAAGGTCGTGGGTTCGTAGCCCGACCAAGGCCCTTAGTTTATTTTATCTGGGAGGTAAAATAAACTTAAGCACGCCGTCCTTCGGATGGGACGTTAAGCGATGATCCCGAGCCTGTACGATGTAAGGTACTCGTTAAAGACCCCTACCCTAGATGAATAAAAATTTAGGGAAGGCAAAATTTGGGACTCCCACAGTAGAGTCGGGCTCATGTCCACCAGAGTGACGAAAGAGCGCTCTGGTAGTAGGCGATATGACCTCGTAGTTAAAGCCCGGACATGAGTCATAAAACCTAACCTAACCTAACCTATAATATAGAAATGAAAGGTATGATTCTTAAAGCATCAGGGTACAGAGTAACAAAAAAACTTACCCTATTCACACGGCTTAGAGGTTAATTGACATAGCTCAAAGGGCTTTTTTTTTATTTTATTTTTTGACTGGTTTTTAAGTAAGGTATTCATTATGTGTATTTTATTTTATTTATTTATTATATTTTATGACAAAAATGCCTTTGACTGTGTGGTGAATATGCTGTGGAACACCACGTGGTGAACTGGCGACCGGTGGCGCACGACAGATCGCGGTGGAGAAGGCTAGTGTGGGCGGCTAAGGATCTTCAGGGTTCGTCGCCAACGGAGTAAGTAAGAGTGTGTGGTGAATTTAATATTATTGCAGAGATATTTTACTAATATGTAAAGATTTGTTTTATTTTGATATTTTAATGAATGTTTTCTATGTCTAGTGGGTGAACGTAGCTATCCCCGCCTCTTTGAGCTATGCCAGTTGTCCTTTAACCGCTACGCTGTGTGGGAAGGGTAGGTTTTTATTTTGTTACTCTGTACCCTGATGCTTCAAGATTTATACTTTTCATTTCTTTGTACATTATATTCTTTTTAGAGGGCGCCGGTAGCTCAGTGGTATGCGTGCTTGTCTTCTGAGCTCAAGATCGTGGGTTCGAAACCCGACCGAGACTCTTAGTTTATTTTATCTGGGAGGTACAATAAACTTAAGCACGCCGTCCTTCGGATAGTAATATTATAGAAAGTAATATTATAAAATGTAATAATTGATATATTCACACATTTATAACTGCAATGAAGATTTTTACCATCAGTATACCTTCAAAACAATTCAACAATTCTGCACTTTCTTCATATTCTATTAGACGTTAAGCGATTTTTAGGACTCCCCCCGTAGAGTCGGGCTCATGTCCACCAGAGTAACGAAAGAGCGCTCTGGTAGTAGGCGATATGACCTCGTAGTTAAAGCCCGGGCATGAGTCATAAAACCTAACCTAACCTTATATTCATTTTATCATAGATGTACCACTGATGATGACGCTGTTGCGTTGAAACCCGATTCTGGTCAAATATAAAATGGTGGAAAGACAACATCATGTATTTCAACTTACTATCACATATAAGAACTTCCCTTTTATCTACCTCATCTTCCACACATACATATCTCATATGATCCTTACTACTAAGAAAATAGCCTACATTTTGGCAGTATTTTTTAAAAAGAACAATAAGACTGCGGGGTTCATAATAAAAATATATGTGCTCATTTGGATTCGATATTTGATTATGGACTTAACCATAAAATCCATGGGTAAATGGTTTCACTGATGAGATAAATTGTTAGATAGGGCTGAGGAAGGGGATGGTTCTTATCGGTGGATATTGGTCTTTGACTGGGTGCTTCTTGGAGAGGGCTCCTTGGAAAAGCCAAAGGAAAATGAGGATACATTTCATCTCTCAACGGTTTTCCATTTTGTATATTGCCTATTTCTTTCTGGATCTCTCTCTTCAACTAGATCCTTTCCCCTCTTATGTATTCTGTCTTCTTGTCTCTTGATGGCAACCTTTAATAGAATTGTAAATCAAGCAACCTACTCCTGTTGTTTGCTTTCCATGGGCAAAGAGTAAAAATTGAGAAAATGGAATTTACACAGAAAAACTTCTGTACACAATAAAAAGATATGAATAATAATTAAAGCGTATGAAGAAGAATGTTGTCTTACCACTATTTATTTAAAAAACCAAAACCAGTGATGTACCACTGAGGATGAGGCAATAGGTGTAAGTTAAAGCAACATTTCTTTAAGTACCGGCTGTGCTGATGTGCTTATATGACCATAAATCATCCGTTGATAAACTAGCACTATATTTATGCATAGGGCTCAGACTGTCCACCTCCACATCTCTCCTTAGATTGTTTCACACTATTTAAAACAGATCGTCGTTTTTTGTTCTTCATTTTGTTTTTAAAAAAAAATGCGACTAGTTCATTTTTGTATATTTATTCACTATTTAAGTTACTTCCATAACTTCCCCTATGCATCGTATAGCTGGGGAAATAAACTGTCGTTTTGAAACCCAATTTTTTAGACGTTTGCTTGATTTACTCAAAAAAGGTTACCCCTATCGAAAAATTGGTTCTTAGCAAAATGGTTCTTTGTTAAATTTTCATGCACACAGGATCCATTGATATGAGTTTAGACCAATAACGCCCAAAGAATGTAGAACAACTTAGCGTAGAAAATATCTCAAAAAACATATATTTTTTCTTATATTCCTTCCTCTACCCTCTCTCATATTCAGATTCCTATTCCCGTTCCTATTTTTCAATGTGCCGTTAACAGCTGATCGACGTCTTTTGTTCTTCATTCATTGGTTGTTCACATTTCGTTTTAAAACAAAATGCGACTAGTCCATCTTTGTATATTTATTCACTATTTAAGTTACTTCACTCCTAACAGCTGTTTTTATTCAAATAATAATAATTGATTTTTATTAATAATCTTAATGTGCGTAAAATTTTACATCCGAACTTTTAATAGAATTGCAAATCAAGCAACCGACCAGTGGATCTGTCCTCCCCTGATGTTCCGGCTCTGCGGAACTGTCCGCATGAAAATAGGGTGTCGAATTAAATTTGGACACCCTTGTGTACCCAATTGTGACTCAGGTTCAGCTCTCATCCGCTAATTTTGGAATTATCACTCTTCTCTGTACAAAACACATCTCTTGCGGCTGTTGCTTGTGGTTTTGCGGTTTTCATTTAGCCAGAAAGGCTTACCCCCTCTCTGATCCACCACTGCCCCTAAATATACATCCTCTGTAAAGAGCTTGGAAAGCTTCACCATCAACTCAGTCCGCACTCCTAATCCAAATGCCCCCCGCCCCCCCTTCGCTAAGTCCTTCTTCAACCAGGACACTAAGCCTCTCGTTATGTAACTCGGGCTTAAACTTTTTTTTTTATTGTTGGGGGAAGCGGGATACCCAATACTTTTTTTTGAAGTTTTGATAATTTTAACCATTTTTATCAATAACTATATTTCAATTGCGTTACATTGTCAATCACATCAATTGAGTTAATATTAATTTCGGTAAACCTCTTTTTACTGGCACAGCTACAAGAAGAATAGGGGAAGTTATGAAATCGGTCAAAAATTCAAAGAAATTTTAGGTTTTCGGACCTCCAGATATCAAATATGAACAAGTAGGTTCTCGGACGTGTGTGCTTCGTCTCCCTGTATTTAAATCAGAGGAAATTTCTGGGCCGTGTATCAAGACTCTACGAAAGTGGCATTTGTAACTAAATGCGGCCCTTGAGGTCCACACGGCCCTTGAGGGCCAATTTTTATGCTTAGCCCCCCCCCTCCTTCCCCTCCCCTCCGTAGCCTCTCTCATGTTAAGAATTTGGACATATCACACACCCTATTTTTCAATTTGTCTTTTAAAAATATTACACGTTAAATTTCTTTGAAATCCGATCATCCGTTGATGAGCTAGACCTATTTTTATGCTTAGCCCCCTCACAAACCCCCTCCCCTTAAGAATTTTGTAACGCCAGATAGTCTATATTTCAATTAGCTTTTAAAAATACTACATGTGAAATTTTATGACTATCCGACCATTCATAATTGAAGTAGAAGAAATTTTATTTGCTTAGCCCCCTCACCCCCCCCCCCCCTCTCCCCCGGTTCAAAATTTTGAGATTCCTATTACCGTTCCTATTTTTCAATCTGCCTCAAAAAAATGCTACATGTGTATCGATTATCGGATAAATAATATTTTTCAAGAAATCCTAAAATCCACTTTCATTGCAGCCTTTTAGTTTCAACAAAAAAACGGTAGACCGATTTTGATCAAATTTCTTTCAGATCATATTTACGTTGATACGCTTCGATTGGCACCAGAGCAGAGTCGATATCATTTTTCATTCACGAGATTCCGTGAAGGAAAAATTGACCACGTACGTACACACACATATACTTCTTTTCAAAAATAGTGTAAAAATATTGTAGTGACCTTGAAACATAAAAATATGTTGAGAATTTTGATTTCGATTTTCTGATGCATTACATAAGCTGGGAAGTTGAAAAAAGGCGTCGCTAGCTCAACAGTTGCGTGCTTGTCTACTGAGTTCGATATCCGGCTTAGGCCCTTAGGTTTTTTATCTGGAAGGGGAAACAACTTTGAGCAAGCCTGAGAAATGTCAGGTACTCGTTGAATAAACCTGGATAGGCAAAATTTAGGTCGAGTAGAATCGGTCTCACACCAGTGCGACGAATGAGCACTCTGGTAGTAGGTGATAAAACATAATAGTTAAATGTAGAAGGAATTGGAGGTTCTGACGTGTAAATGGAAAATTCAAAATTTGGCCAACGTTTCGAAAACTATTTATTTCCTTCTTCAGGGCCTACAGAATACAAACAAACAAATTTGAAAAACTTAAAATAATGTGAAAAAAAGATGGAAACAATTTTTTATACTAAGATGTTCTTTTACGATTATTGTTACTACTGATTTATGTCTATTAAATGCAAAAAAAAAAAAAAAAATGTATTTATTTATTGGTTGGTTGTGTTTTGTCTTAATTAAACAAAATTGTAATTATTTTATATTTTTTCATAGCTTTTATTTACATTCCACACAACCCTCCCTCTCCACCGAGAGTCACGTAGGTAAACTCAGGTAGTCCTCGACAGTTACATACACGACACCATAGGTTTATACTGGACACAAACTCACAACACCTTCACTTGCAGGATGTCAAATATAAGGTAGTCTGACCTCTCACAGATTTTTATTAAAGTAATAGCTAGCCGGCTTTCGAGGTTTCCCTCATCATCAGGCAGTCTGATAAAAATTTTTTGAATAAACTAAATAATAAAAATAAATAAATAAAAATCTACAACAAACATTAATAATTTAAAATATCATGGATGGGGACAGACGAGTTATTCCTGTCCACCATCTGAGTCACAACTGGGAGAACGGTGTACGTGAGACTCTGAGTCCGTTCTCCCAGTTGTGATTCAGATGGTGGACAGGAATAACTCGTCTGTCCCCATCCATGATATTTTAAATTGTTAATGTTTGTTGTTGTAGATTTTTATTTATTTATTTTTATTATTTAGTTTATTCAAAAATTTTTTATCAGACTGCCTGATGATGAGGGAAACCTCGAAAGCCGGCTAGCTATTACTTTAATAAAAATCTGTGAGAGGTCAGACTATCATATATTTGACATCCTGCGAAATAATCACTTCTCACTACATCAGCCATCTTCATATTAACACCTTCACTCCACACATCCACTCAAGTCATTATAAGGTAATTTTTATTTATTATTTATTTAGATCTATATATATGGTTATTTTATTACTACTTTCAAAGTTTGTATTTATTTTATTATTTATTTATTATTATTTTCTCTCTTTCATTTATGGTAAAAAAATAAATAAAAAAAATTGTTTCCATTACTTTTTCACATTATTATAAAGTATTATATTATATTGTTCATAATGACTAATTTGTTTGTTTGTATTCTGTAGGTCCTGAAGAAGAAAATAAATAGTTTTCGAAACGTTGACCAAATTTTGAATTTTACATTTACACGACAGAACCTCGAATTCCTTCTACATTGAAAAGATACTGTCGACTCTATTAATCATTAATAGTTAAAGCCCGAACATAAGTTAAAATAACTTACTAACACATAAAAAAGTTTGCCTATACCTGGCATAAGCCTATGGTTTTATAAGAAAAGATTATTCAAAGACATGTCTGAGTAACTTTAGCGTCTGAAAGTAAACCACGGTATTTGTCGTTCCTATTTGCATAGAATAAATTTGCCTGATACTTCGAAGTGTAGATTCTGTGACGAGGCTAAAGGTGAATACAGACTACTCTGACGTGACGTGGGAACACGTGGTCCCACGTCATAATGCGTGTGATATGAAAATGTAACATAGGGTTTTGTATGCTTATGTTCATATTGTTCGGACGTGACGTGGGAACACGTTGGATGATGCAGCCTGACGCAACACGTGTTATGACGCGTGGGAAGAATATCAAAAGTTCTAGATTTTCGTCAGATGTGGGAAGGCATCAGAAGAGAAACATACCATTTCCAGTGATGGAAGACATGTTAGTTGAGTTGGTTAGGTCAAATCCGGTGCTGTACGACCCTACAAACCGGAAATATCGAAACCAGCATACTAGGAAAGAGGCTTGGGACAAAATAGGAGAAAAACTCGGCATTCCAGGTTAGTGAAAACAGTTATTTTCAGAGTTTGAAATTGAAAATTATTTTTTATGACTGATAAATTAAATCATAACTTGATTTTTATTTATAGCTTTTAAAATTCATTTTGTGATTTCCCTCAAAAATTAATTCTTATTTTTCTGTCAATAAATCAAAAATCATCCCGCCATAATTATTTCTGAGCGAAATTTTTTAGATCAGAAATAACACTTATTACTTGAGCGATATTTTTTTCACTCAAAATAAAACTCTCTATCTCGCTTACGATTAAAGCTATCTACTTGTAGTTAGTCGGAAATGAAATGTGTTTTATGTGCTATAGTCAGGCCAATGTGAACACCGCTTCATGTCTGACGTGGTCCCACAGTGCCTGACGTGACGTGGTCCCACGTCACGTCAGAGTAGTCTGTATTCACCTTAAGACTTTGAAGCACCACATGACGTGTCCTATGTTTGAACGACTGTACGATGATAATCCAGATGGATTGCAGATCGTGGATTTTGTACCTATGTTATTCAAAGCCTGAATGCCCATAGCATAGCCCCTCGCTAGTATTTAACTAAATATACCCTCCAAAAGTCTGTCCCCATCCATGAAATTTTAAATTGTTAATTTTTTTGTAGTTTTTATATTTTTTATTTATTTACAACTTAATTTTATTTATTCATTTACTTTTTAAATTATGTTTAAAAAAATGTATTTCATCAGGTATGTTAATTCCTAAAGCTTTTTATGTAACTTTATTTTGTATTATTTATTTATATTTATTCACTTTAGTTAATATATATTTGTATCAACTTATTTTAGAGATTAGACTTTCATAGCTTTTTACTTCCTCAGTTAAACGAAGTTATGTAATCGGTCAGATATTATATAGGAATTTTCAATGGAATTTCATTTTTTTTCGACTTCCTGATTCCAAAATTTAAAAAAATGTTTCTGTCTGTCTGTGAGCAAGATAACTGCTCATAGAATTAATGTATCTAAAAATCTCTGAAGACAACACCTGTTGATTTTCAGTCAAATCGCCTAACCATAAGGGGGGGTTTAGATGGGATGTTTAACAGAAAACCTCTAATAACTGCGGTTGTAATGAATGTATTGACACAAATTTCCATATGTATATTTAAAGTCCTATAAGGACATCATGATGTAATTAATGTATCGACATAAAATTTCATATTTAAATATTATTTAAATTCAAAAAATTTAAATTTCAAATAAAAATGTTCATGTTAGAGGAAACCCTTTACACAGAAACGGAATTTTATTCTCACTGTTCAAAAAGAATAATATAATCACAATAAAGAATCGTTTTTCATATCCAAAATCATTATTTGATACAAAGCTTTCATTTTTATATTTTGGACAGAGTTCCTCCACACCTTAAAAGTCAGTCCAATGTACGTTATTGTTTTATTTATTCATTTATATTTTTTTTTTTATTTAGACATTTTTATATATTCATATATAGTTGACTAATATATATATATATATATATATATATATATACATATATATATATATATATATATATATATATATAATTTTTCATATATTGTTATAGTTTCATTGTTTTCTTTCTTTTCTATATCTCGCCACATTGGGACCTGATGATGGGACGTAAGAACGTCCCGAAATATCGTTGGGGATAAAGACACATCCGAAGAGTTTTTTTGGAAAAATAGTTATCTTAATTTGTATTAAATTGAAAAATGTGTCTACTTATTATGAACGTATCTTGTATTGTTATTATTATTTTATATATACTCATATATTTTTAAGTATTTATTTGTACAGTTTTTATTAATTGCATTTTACTTTTTTAATGGTTTTTATGTTACTACTAAAGAGGGCGCCGGTAGCTCAGTGGTATGCGTGCTTGACTTCTGAGCTCAAGGTCGTGGGTTCGTAACCCGACCGAGGCCCTTAGTTTATTTGATCTGGGAGGTAAAATAAACTTAAAGCACGCCGTCCTTCGGATGGGACGTTAAGCGATGGTCCCGAGCCAGTACGATGTCAGGTACTCGTTAAAGACCCCTACCCTAGATGAATAAAAATTTAGGGTAGACAAAATTTAGGACTCCCACAGTAGAGTCGGGCTCATGTCCACCAGAGTGACGAAAGAGCGCTCTGGTAGTAGGCGATATGACCTCGTAGTTAAAGCCCGGGCATGAATCATAAAACCTAACCTAACCTGTTACTACTAATCATAGATGTGTTAGACTCAAGTAGTTATATATCTAATACATAAGCTATCTTAATGTATAAATTCATTTGACGTATCCTATTACCATGTATTGGTTTAACGGAAATAAATTATTATTATTATTATTAAAACCCCATAAAGACCAGAGAAAAGGGGTTCGACTCAAATACCCTTATAACTAATATTATGAATGTATCGACATAAAATTTTATATTTAAATTCAAAAACCAATAAGGACCAGAGAAGAGGGGCTCGACTTAAATGACCTAATAATTGATATTATGAATGTAACGACATAAAATTTAGTTTGAGTATTCAGAAGCCACTATCGATTGTCTTTGGAGAAGAAACAAAGACGATATGATTAATTCTTGCTAGGAAAGGACAGAGCCGGTGAATCAGCAATCGGTGATAACTCTACATAAAACATTTAAAAAATAGTCGTCAGTGAATCACCGTCAATGTACTTCCCCAAAACTAATTTGTATTTTTTTTTTCATTTTTGAAATGAGGAGATTACAAAATATTAAATTCCAGTCAAAACGCAACATCGAATATTTGACCGATTACAGCTTATAGCGGGGGATGTAAAAAAAGTACTACTGAATTAAATTAATTAAAAGAACAGAATTATTAGAATATTTCAGTTTTTACATTAATTCACTTTTTTTTCTGGTTTATGGTAGTTTGAAATATCAACTTTTTTATCTAAAATTATTATCTCAAAAGCTAAACATAAAAGTTTATCCTTTTTTTTGTTTCTTACATGAATTATAATACATTTAAATAAATATGAAAACGTTATTTAGATTGTTATTTTACCCCTATTGAACAATAACACTTATAGTTTATTATAAGGTTAAAATCTGCCAACAATTATAAATAAACTGTGAATTTTAGGAAAATTATTATTGAAAAAATTATTAATAAATATTATAAAACCATATAATAAGGTATAAGTAGAGTGCGCTCGTGAGCTCTTCTGCATTGTTATCAGAGAATCGGAAAAATAAAAATTTGGTTGAAAACTACCGATGTGAGGGCAAGGTAGCTCAGAGGTGGCGTACTTGCTCAAAATCGCGGGTTCGAAACCATGCCCGAGCCTCTAAGATTTTGACGTGAAAACGTCTATTCGCTCGTTATAGTGATAGCCGGTCAGACTTTCTTGTGTTACAAAATACCGTCAAATTTCAATCGATAATAACTACGAGACTAATAATGTGATAACAATGGTTCAGGTCACAATGGATAGAGCATGTCTGTACGTGTTTGTTTTGCCTGTGATGTTATCGGGCTAGTGTGGGCGCCGGCGGATGATTGTTGCGAATTAGCGTTGTGTAAAATTAGAAATTAGTGTAGCGTGATAACGCGTTTACACCGTATTCGGGTGTCATAGTAAAAAGCTTGAGGAGCACTACTAGAACTCAAAGTGAAACAATAAAAATATTCGCCGAAATATATGTAAAAATGGATATTAAATTGAAAATTGCAAAAATATTAAAGATGTCTCATATGAGTCGTAAATATGCGGGGAATTATAGAAAACGCAAATCAGAGGAAAGCTCGCATCAAAAGGAATTTAAAAACCCCGACGTTTTCACGGAAAATCTACGGCGTGGACCTTGACTAAACCTTAATGTTTTTTTATCTATTTGGTGAAAACACAAGTGAAAAACCTTGAGCTCGTCCTCCTTCGGTGATGGTCCCGAGCCTGTGCCACGCCAGGTAACTGTTGAAGAATCCTACCCTAGGTGAATAAATATGCTAGGCAACATTTAGGACTCCCACAGTAGAGTCGGGTTCAAGTCCACCAAAACAATGAAAGAGGGCTCTGTTAGTGGGCGATATGACTTCGTAGTTAAAGCCCGGGCATGAGTCACAAACTAAGTTGAAGTTTTTCAATAAAAAATAAAAATTCTATATAAAAGTTACGTGACTGAATACTATCCTTTTAACGATTGATCAGATTTTCATTAAATTTAACATATATCATCCATATACCACAACTTTGTTATAAATATTTCATAACCGATTTTCAGTGATTACATAACTTTCCTCATACTTCGTATAGCTGGGGAAGTTAAATTAGGTTTTATGACTCATGCCCGGGCTTTAACTACGAGGTCATATTGCCTACTACCAGAGCGCTCTTTCGTCACTCTGGTGGACATGAGCCCGACTCTACTGTGAGCGTCCTAAATTTTGCCTACCCTAAATTTTTATTCAGCTAGGGCAGGGGTCTTTAACGAGTACCTGACATCGTACAGGCTGGGGACCATCACTTAACGTCCCATCCGAAGGACGGCGTGCTTAAGTTTATTTTATCTCCCAGATAAAATAAACTAAGGGCCTCGGTCGGGTTTCGAACCCACCTTGAGCTCAGAAGACAAGCACGCATACCACTGAGCTACCGGTGCCCTCAGTTGGGGAAGTGAATGTAGAGGTAAGCACAGAATTTTTAAAAGGCTTGATCCATTGTAGAGTTAATTCTGAAAATGTAAATCTGTCAATCACTCTTGACATGTAACTAACACCAGACGAACCTTTTTTTTCCCTTTTGTTGTAAATAAAACCTTGTTTGTTTTTAGCATATTTTTTTATAGAAAATATTCCATTGAAATTGGCACTAAAAAAGTCAGCGGTGAATCAGTGGCTAGCACGAATTAATCAATTACTTGTTGTTCTCTCTTCAAAGCAAGTCGAGGATTTGGAATAAAGGCAGCTTTACATGACGCTAGTAACTCGTACGAGTCACTGGGGCGAGTACTGGCGGCAAGTGTTTCACAGGGATAGTGGCGTCTATACGCTAAAATTGGTTTTCAACGTGTAGACGCCACTCGGTTTGGCGACAATTTCCAGTAGTCTTGTTTTTTCTCTTATTTTCTTGCAAAGATGAATGTTAATACCTGCTGCAAATAAACAATATGATTGATAGAAGATAATTGAAAACAAAATAAAGTGGACTGTATACGAAAAAAATTATAATGATAATAAAATTAACTAAACTAATGGAAACAAAACAAATTAAATCTAATAAATGGTACTAAAAATGTGCGGGGAATGTGGGCGGTCGTGATGTGGAAACGCCAAGATGTTGTCTCGTCACAGTGCGGCTGGGCTGAGGGTCCGTCTTCTGGGACTTCTTGACTAATACTTGCAGCAAGGGCTGAGGGCAGATACTGGTCGAGCTGGTGATGAAATGTACAGCAAAGGGCTGAGGGCACTTCTGTTCAGACAGCCAGACTGGACTTGACTCGACTGACCTTTTTTTTTTTTTCCACTGACCCCTCAGGTTATCTAAAACAACTATGGCCGCCGTGACCTCTACTGGCCACTATACAAAGTACATGCACCTAACAAATGGCGTCATCCCCTCCACATATACCCCATTGTCTTTATAAAGTTTATTACACTTTCGGCCTTAACTATGAGCACTATATGCAAAAAGTGTTTAAAGACGCGTTTTAAAGTGTTGTGCGAAGAATTGATGGAAATAATCGAATTGGTAGAAAACGTGCCAACAAGAATATGGGTAATCTCTATACACTTCCACAAATTTTCGACGACCTCTTGGGGGGTAATTATGAAAACTTGACTTACATGGAGTGTTTGAGACGAGCTTCCCTCTGATCCTCATCTTTCGTTGGGCTAATTTTTTGGAAAATTAATAAGGGTTGTCCTTATGGAATGTAAGTTCATTAGTTATTACGAATCATGCCCGGGCTTTAAATACAGGGTCATATCGCCTACTACCAGAGCGCTCTTTCTTCACTCTACTATCGGAGTCCTAAAATTGACTTAACCTAAATTTTTATTCAACTAGTGTAGGGGTCTTGTAACGAGTACCAGACATCGTACAGGCTTGGGACCATCATTTAATGTACCATTCAAAGGACAGTGTGCTCAAGGTTGTTTTAATTTATCAATTGAAGTGAAAAGCAGAACATGAAACTCTAGCGAGAGGTTAGAGACACTGAATTTCACCTGAGAGAACAGTTTGTAAGGTTAACCACAGAAAGTTTATAATAGTCCACAGCGATGCCAAAAGCCTCTGAGTTTCCTATGGTTTATTAGCTTTCCTGAACGGAGGGGGGTGGGAGGGGGGGGGGGGGCTGCAAAATTGATCTGTACAAAAATGGTTGGTATAAGAAAGTCCTTTTATGACCATATCACATATATATGTGATGTGTATATATTTTTTCATTTTTATACTTTTCGATAAATACTACCGAAAATGAATATATATTTAAAAATAAGTAGCTATTTAACGCATACATTACTTAAAAATATTTCCTACAAAAAGAGGGCGCCAGGAGCTCAGTGGTAAGCGTAAAACCTTGAGCACGCCGTCCTTCAGATGGGACGAAAAGTGATGGTCCCAAGCTTGTACGATGTCAGGTACTCGTTAAAGACCCCTGCCCTAGGTGAAAAAAATTTTAGGGTAGGCAAAATTTAGGACTCCCATAGTAGAGTGGGGCTTACGTCCTCTAGAATGACGAAAGAGCTCTCTGGTAGTAGGCGATATGAACTTGTAGTTAAAGCCCGGGCATGAGCCATATTACCTAATAACTAACTTTCCTACGAAAATTGATTGAATATTTTTTGGAACGTTACAACTTTTGACCTATTGCTCCTATCTCAAATTGAAAAAAACTTAGACAATTGGAAATTTTGTAAATAACATTTTTGTAGCGAATTATTTTTTCGATATAATTAACAGTTTTTGCTTAAATGAAGCGAAATGAAGAAATAGTGTTTCAAATTGTCCATGTGTTTGTGAACAAGGAACTCCATATATAATACATTTATTTACTTCAACAGCTACCTATATGAAGTATGGGGGAAGTTATGTAATCGGTGAAAGATTCTCCTAATTCCAAAAATGAACACCTATTAAATTTCAGCCAAAAAGTAGATGGGGATTAGGAGGAATGGTTAACACAAAAACTCTAATAAATGACGTAATGAATGTATGGTCACGAATTTTCATATGTAAATTCAAAGACCTATATAAACATCACCTATCAATTTTCAGCGCAATGAGCCGAAGTTGAGTGGATCCAATAGGGTATGAAATCAAATATCCCAATAACTGCCGATGTAATGACTCTATCGACAACAAATTTTATACCTAAATTTTAAACCCCATAAGGACCTATCAATTTTGCGCAAAACATTTAGAAGGAAAGGGGGGACCATAGAAGATGGGGTTCGACAAAAATGCTCTACTAATTAATGATGTAATGAATGTGGCGAAACAAATTTTAGCATGAGGATTCAGAAGTCATTAAGTAAGTAATAATTCGTGTTGGGGAAGTACATAGGCGGTGATTCACAGACAATTTATTTATAAAATAAAATGATAGATAAAACACTTTTTTGAACACTTATATTGTCTAATTCCACATACATATACTTAAATGTGTACCGGTTTCGGCTTACGCCATCGTCAGCACAATGTTCAACAATAATTCAGATATTTGCCAGGCATACATATTTATATTAACCTAAGAGTACCTGAGGTGAAAGGGTCCCCTTCCTCTGGTAAAACCAGGGGGGTGGAAGTCTATATTCTAACTGTATTAGCTAACTGTGCACTTATTTGAAAACCTAAAAATAAAATTAAAATAGAATTAAAAACTAACATTACAAAAAAACAATACAACGAATGTACAATATATAGCTATGTAGGAAGTTATTTAACCTAGTTTAATGTTGCCATGGATATTTGTTATCTGAAAGGGATTAACAAAGGAGAAAATTTGAAGTGTGTCTGGTCGTTTAAACAATTCCCATTTTTTCGAGTACTATTAATTTCTATCTGTTCTAGAGAATCAAATGGTCTACCTTTTTCACATAAGTGGAGGTATTTTATGCCGGTTGTTTCATTGAATGAGTGACCCATATCATTTATATGTTTCGCAAATGTAGATTTTCCCCTTTCCTTACTATATCAGTTATGTGCTCGTTTATTCGTTCTCTGAATATGCGTCCCGATTGGCCTGTGTATACCCAACTGTACGTTTCACATTTGAGTTGGTAAACACCACTCCGGTCCTATTTGTTATATTGTTTTCTTGTAATGTTAGTTTTTAGTTCTATTTTAATTTTATTTTCTTGGTTTTCAAATAAGTGCACAGTTAGCTATTACAGTTAGAATAGAGATTTCCACCTCCTGGTTTTACCAAAGGAAGGGGACCCTTTCACCTCAGGTACTTTTAGGTTAATATAAATGTGTATATGTTTGCAAGCGACTGTAGAATTCAAAATTCTGGGGGTATTGAGGGTCAGTCAATGATGAAAACACTATTAAAATGCCAACGTTTCGATATATTTCATATCATCATCAGGGCTATGAATATAGATGGTTGAGGAGAAGACATGAAGACTGTGAAGTCTTACGTTCAACTAAGTTCAACTCAGTTGAACGTAAGACTTCACAGTCTTCATGCCTCCTCAACCATCTATATTCATAGCCCTGATGATGATATGAAATATATCGAAACGTTGGCATTTGAATAGTGTTTTCATCATTGACTGACCCTCAATACCCCCAGAATTATAAATATGTATGCCTGGCAAATATCTAAATTATTGTTGAACATTGTGCTGACGATGGCGTAAGCCGAAACCGGTACACATTAAAGTATATGTTTGTGGAATCAGACAATATAAGTGTTCAAAAAAGTGTTTTATCTATCATTTTATTTTATTCATTAGTATTTCCACTAGGTTATCAATACAGAACGCAAAAAATGTATTCGGACAAATTTATTTTTATTTTTATTTCTTTAATACATTTATTTTATTATTATTATTACTTTTTTTTGTCTTTTATTTATAAAGATGCAACTGTTGCTAGGATGCAACAACCAGCATCTATGATGGTAGGTATTGAAATGTTGGCGTGAATGGCATGTGAGAGGAAGGCCACCCAGTTCCTCGGGACGAAAATTTATCTTAATTATTTGGACAAGAACAGAAAAAAAAAAAAAATAAGTAAATAAATTAATAAATAAAAAGGAATTTTATTGGAAGATAAATTGCTCCCTCTATGAAGGCATAACTTGGAAAAATTCATGTGAAGGACTAGGCTTATTGGATATGGACTTAACTCCATATGTGGAATGTCACAAATATCCGTGAGGGGATGACATATAGTTGATAAAGGAGACGTGACTGCAACTGACATATGAAAACAATGGATGGAGTATCTGGGTGATGCTATCAAAGCCAGGAGACAGATGGAAGGGTATTTCTACAGATACAACCTGTACCAGCTGACTCCATTCAGTATCTTCTTTAGAACTTTCGATTCATCAGTAAAATTAAGTATCAGTTATCATGGTTCAAAAGTTCATCAATTTTGCTAGTAGAGTACTTTTTTTTGAGTTATTGAATCAAAAAATGAAAAAGTCGTCAATGATTTTTTGCTCCACCTCAAAAGTGAACAGTTTGCACTGATATTCGATTCATTGGGAGTCCTTAACCCATATATACTCACTATTTTTTTTTTTTTTTAACTTTTAAATAACCTTTCAGGAATTTGGAGGGTTCCGGTAGATGTCTCTCAGCAACAGGCACATCTCCACAACTTACTATTACTCTCAGATGAACAGAAGCTTCATCATATTTATTTGTTTGTCCTAACAAGCTTGAAGTTAAAAAAAAAAAACTATAAAAAACTAATGTTACCTGTGGCTTTATTTTAATTTAACCTTTTAATTAATATAAGTATTGCCGTGTTAAGGCATTATCAAGAGTCACTTACAAACTGACAGAATTGGTTGACAGGGTAGAAGGTACAGTTATGGAGGGGGTTTTTAGGTAGTGACGGGGAATCCCTTGTTTTTGTTACTCTATACATTCCAATAAACAGATATTTACAAGATAATAATAAATATAAAATAAAAAAGAAAATATATAACAGTAAAGTGTTGGTATTTATATAGGTATGACTCAGGAATTATATAAATGTAAAATATAATAAATATTAAAGTGAATAAAAAAAAATACATAGAATTTAAAGACAAATTAAAACATCAAATGAAAATTATAGTATTCTCTGAATGTCAGTTGGCAAAACATTTCTACAATCATGAGACTCTTAGCTACTTGATATTTAAATTAAGAAGGGGGGAATGGTTCAGTTCTATTTGTTTATTTAGCATTACAATATCGTTATTTTTGTTCAGTTTATTTATTTCTACCGCTTCCAGTAAATTCAAAAGTGGACCTTTTTGGCAGATATGTATTATAGTTGGTTTGTGTTGTGTGTCTATGGTATGTCCTGTTTCTGTGAGATGTTGGTGAAATGAGGATATTATTATCTTGTAAATATCTGTTTATTAGAATGTATAGATTAACAAAAACAAGGGATTCCTCGTCACTACCTAAAAACCCCCTCCATAACTATACCTTCTACCCTGTCAACCAATTCTGTCAGTTTGTAAGTGACTCTTGATAATGCCTTAAGCTAAGCGCGCAGTTTGTAAGTGACTCTTGATAATGCCTTAAGCTAAGCGCTAGGGCGGCACGGCACGGACGGCATTTTTAAAGGTGGGTGCGCGTACTAAACGGGAACTCCCGCCATCCGCACATGGCAGTGTATACGAAGCTGCCGTGTGGTGAACAAGGTCAAAATGGATAGTGATGACGAGTGTTTGGTTGTTAGTGCAATTTTGGTAGAAAAAGAGGAAGAGATGCTAACCAAAAAAAAAAAAAAATTTTGGATTCATCAAATTAATAGAAAAAGACTGACTTTTGGTGAATTTCATACGTTGTTTCCGGACCTTATGGAAGATGATGCTAAATTCTTTCAATACTTCCGAATGACTCAGGAGAAGTTCGAATCCCTTTATGACCTCATTAAAGATGAAATCTTCAGGAAACAAACTAAGTTTCGAAGTCCTGTTGAACTAAAGGAAAGGCTAGCGATTTGTTTGCGGTAAGTTCCTACCTGATTATTTCATTGGTCGTTTTATTATTATTTTTTTTTTTAATACTCTAAACTTACTATGTATTCTGTATAAACATTTTGAAGACCAGACGGGTTTTATATGCCAAACAATGTATAAAGTTTTCCAGGTTTAGCACAATTTTAAAACCTGTACACATAATGAAATAGTACCAAACATATAGGCTAACTCTAATGTATTTTCCAATTCACTAAATGATATTTTGCTAATTTGACTTTACTATAGGGGAATGTATAAAATAAATGAATAAATAACGGCGCAGCTTCAATGTTATAAAATTTTTATTTAGAAAACAAAAAAAAACATAGTGTCAATAACAATTTTTTATTTTTTTTTAAATTGAAATCTCATGCATCAGTTTCCAACAATTCCAAGGCGCCCGCCGGAGGGGCGCGCTCACTACCCCAGAAATGCCGATGAGTCATCGGTACGGCGGCAGGGCCTTTCGGAAATGTCCTGAAGTTCTTCCTCGCCGACTTTTTAAAACGGCGGAAGGTGCGGAAGCCCTGTCCGGCCGGCCGTACCGACCAAGTGAGCGCATACACATTTGATTCAATGATATTAATTTTTTTAAATTTCCGTGACGGCCGCCCGTCCGTGCCGTGCCGCCCTAGTGCGCGCTTAGCTTAACACGGCGAAACTAGTTGAGTATTTGAGAATATATAGTGAAGTTTGACAAAGAAATTGTGTATTTTAATTATCTATTCCTAGAATGGAGCTTCACAAAGTAAATCTGGAAAAAATAAATTATAAGTATTGCGTTATTTTTGTTATCAGTTATTGAATCTATCTATGTATTTATAATTCTGTATCGAACTACTTGCTGTATGATATTTCTTTATAAGCAATAAAGTTATTCATTCATTGTGGGTCTGTGTCCCAATAGAATGAATGTATCGACACGAAATTTTATATGTGAATTCAGAACCCTCTAACGACGACAGTTATTGCTTTTCGGGCAAATTGACCAAATTGATAAAAACTAATAACTGCCGATAGAATAAATATATCGACACAATATTTTTATGTGACCAAAACCCCATAACGACGACACATCAATTCTTAGCGGCATGAATGGGAGGGGTCTAGTCAAAAACTACCATATGTATGTATTGACATAAAATTACATATTTAAAGCCAAAACCCAATGAGGACATAACCTGTCAAATTTCAGTAATATCGACAGGAAGGGAAGAGGGGTTCAGTGGAGGGGGCTCAATCCAAAAATTATTATAACTGCCGATGTAATGAATTTATCGACACAAAATTTATTATGATGATTTAAGTGTCCCTATGTAGGGTAAGTGCACCAGTGTTCGACGTCTTAACGATTTTTTCCTAGCTTTTTAATCACATTTCCCTTATTATCCAACCAATTTGATGATTTCACCACTTTTCTAATGGGCCAACATCTCAGGAATCGGAAACCACTTCAATTTTCATTAATAAACAAGAACTTAAGCTTTAAAACCTTCAAAACTGAATGTGGTTTTTTGTACCAGTTTTCGACATGCGATGCCCAGTTTCCGACAGGGGTTAGAACCAGTATTCGACACCCATCGTTTTTCCATGGTTTATGAGGTAGGTAATATTAGGTAGGTAGGTAAATAATAGTCACAGACAACTACTTTCAAAACATTTTTAATCATTTAAATTTTTAATCATTTATCTCTTCATTAGACGATGTTTCTATTATTTTTTTTCACAATTCACGCTGTAATCAGAACTAAAAATTACTCTGAACCCCAGTATATAACTGGTAAACCACGATTTTCGAGTACCCAGTTCCCGACACCCCGTATTTCGCTCTATAAAACTCATTTGAAAGCATACAAAGAGAGTAAAACATTCCTTCAAACATAACTAACTAGAATAACAATCGAAAACAATGATATTTACAAGTATGTAGGAGAGAGACCGCAAAACGTTCACTCACTTCCTTACCAGAATCAACAGCACAGGTGGGCGTCTGGAAGACACTAGCATTATCACGTTTTCACACTGATAACCTCCCCAGTAACTCCTTCAAATTGGCGGGAATCGGTGGAGAAACGTTCACAGCTGTTAAAGGCGCCAAGTTTAAATGGGTAAATAGCACCATACGCTTATTTTTCCAAATTAAGTTCGTGACTGTCGAATACTGGTTCACTGTCGTAAACAGGTGCACTTACCCTAAGTCAACTGTTGAATATTAGGTTTTGGAGAGAGTGCGAAAAATTAATTGAATAATATATTCTGGGGAAGTACATCGGTGATGACTTTTTATTTCTTATTTTACCATATTAATATACGGGTATCATTGTACTCACCCCATCTTTTTAGATGACAATCGTAATTCTTAAGGTACATTACCTGAAAATAAATAAAAAAGAACATAAGTTTTATTGAGAATAATTTACGTATAAATGTAATATTGAGTATAGACAAATATTGTAGATAAAATATCATTTAAGGAGGAAAATGAAAAATAATCTTTATTCTGGGGATTCCCCTAAGAATAATAACATAAAAAATAAACAAGAGTATACAAGTATCAACCAGTTGAGAAGAATAAATATAATAAAAGAGGTCTCTAGAAGTAAATAGTAAATGTTAAAATCAAGAAATCAGTAAAACAATATAATAAACTAGTGAAAAATGATAAAGAGAAATAAAAATAGAAAAATTAGAAAAACAAGTACGAATAATAATGTGAAACATGATAACAATAATGACTTGTATATGAATGAATTGTAAAAAACTGGACTGATGAAACAGAAGAGTAACAATCTGTGGAGTGAGAGACTTATAGGAAGACGAGAACTATCTCAAAGGAGCCAGCCTTAGGAATCAGAGGTTTGATGACTTAGGAGATAATGGAAAAGTAGGGACTTACTACTTAGTAATACTACTACTTAGGGACTGGAGGAGGCATAACACATAAACTGTCGTAATGAAGAAACGAAATTTCATATGTAAATTCAAACTCTATAAGGACGACACCTATCAATTTTTTGAGGAAGGGCTCAACTCAACAATTCTAATAACTGCCAATGTAATGAAATCATACCCCAGTAAATTTTCTGTGAAATCTGTTGAGGTAAAAGGGTACGAAAATTCAGCAGCCACTGTGTAAGTTAAATATTGAGTCAGCCTAAACGGTTAAATGGCTTTGGAGCGGAAGCGATATAGTTTATTAATTCTTGCAGGAAATTCTTTGGCTGGAAACAGCAGTGAGAAAGTTATAAGTGCAGACAGAAGGGCACATATTCCATAAGTCTGTACAAATCCTGGCCTATGCGGACGACATAGACATCATAGCGAGGAACAAGCGGGCCTTCCTTGCCCTCGAGAATGCAGCCAAGGATGTTGAACTGCAGGTGAACGAGGATAAGACAAAGTACATGGTGGCAGGTAGAGTAAGGCAGAACCTACCCACCATGAAGATCGGGACACACTCCTTCCAGGCTGTGCGAGGCTTTGTATACCTCCGAGGCTCATACTTCAGCTTCGACAACAAAGTGATAGCGTCACATCAGGTCCCGACTGCTTACCAAGCCAACAAATATGCAGCTCTACAAAACTGTCAGACCTGTCCTGACTTATGGGGCAGAGACCTGGACGATGACCAGAGCAGACGAGAGAAGCCTCAAGATATTCGAGAGAAAGGTTCTGTGGAGGATCCTTGGTACGGTCCAGGAGAACGGCATGTTCAGAATTAAAAATAATGTCGAAGCCGCTACGTGATAAGACTGGCAAGGCATCGATGGGCAGGCCACGTGCAGAGAATGCAGGAGGTTGAAACCCCACGAAAACGGCTAGTGATCCCGGAGGGAAACAGAGGACGTGGAAGACCCAAGAAGAGATGGAAAGGCGCAGTCGATGGGGACGCTTCGGGTGCAAAACTGCAGAACGCTTGCGCTGGACAGGAATCTTTGGGGGAAGTCTCTGGAGGAGGCCAAGGCTCGAATAGAGCTGTAGCGCCAAGGATGATGATGATGATGAATTCTTGCTAAGGGAAGCCGATGATTCACCGACGACAATTGAGCAATAACAGCAAACAAACTGTAAGAAAGCAAAATTACTTGACTCCAGATTATAATGATTTCTCCTGTTATTTATTCTGTATGGTCTAGTTTGGAGTCTGATTCTCGCCTCTTTATTGAGATGTATAACCCAGGTTCCCCTAATGGTTAGCACCCGCCGTAACTTATAACTGAGGTTGTTCCCATATATACCGCCCACATTCTTTCTTCATAAAGTCTTTTTCTCCCCTGGTGGTGGAGCGGGTCTGTGGAAACACCTATTTTCCGACCTTTAGCTGTTTTCAGTGAATTTTTCCAAGCTGCTATATTAAGAGTATGTAAATATTACTTTTTCGGAAAGTCAAATTGGACCAGAAAACGAAAATATGAGATGTGACCTTAAGGGATTTTGAACTCAATATGTATGTTATATGGGATTTCATTACAGGACTTTCTTATACAAACCAGACGTTTACTGACGTCTATCTACCCTCTCAAATTCATTTCATACTTTTTTTTTTTTGTTTAATTTTACAGCGTAAGTCTTAGTATGACTATTTTATAACTACCAGTAAGACCAGTATGAAATGAATTTGAGAGGGGAGAGAGAGACCTCTGTAAAAGTAAATTTACAAGTAATGACCACATCACATATATATATATTTTAAAAATATTTCCTACGGAAACTTATTCTTTATTCTTTGAGACAATATAACTTTATTCGCATTGATTTTATCTCAAATTTAAGGACTATTAGCGATTGGAAATTTAATGAGAAATATTTTTGAAAATAATAAATTTTTCGTTAGAATTAACCGTTTTCATGTAAATCAAGAAAACGTCTAAAAATATGTGTTTCAAATCTACATTTCAGGAAGGTTTTTTTTGTCATGTATCTTGAAAGCCAGACGACCTGCAAAGAATCCTATTTACAGTATCTTGTAAAATGTACTTAGGTCCGAAAGTAAAGTGGTAGGTATGTGATTTCCTCATCCCAAATTTTAATTTCATAACTACAATAGTTTCTGCGGTAGAGCGTTCACAAATTTTCTACACACACACAGACAGAACTATTCAAAACGTATTCAGGGGACCGTGAAAATTTGTTGAAACATTAATCTCACATTCTCACACGATTACAATATTTCCTAGTACATATAATTAAATATATATTATAAATATATATATATATATATATATATATATATATATATATATATATATATATATATAGGGAAATATTTAATAAATATATATATATATATACTAAAAATAGAGGGCGCCGGTAGCTCAGTGGTATGCGTGCTTGCATTCTGAGCTCAAGGTCGTGGGTTCGAAACCCGTCCGAGGCCCTTAGATTATTTTATCTAGAAGTTAAAATAAACTTAAGCACGTCGTCCTTCGGATGGGACGTTAAGCGATGGTCCCGAGCCTGAACGATGTCACTCGTTAAAGACCCCTGCTCGAGGTGAATAAACATTTAGGGTAGGCAAAATTTAGGACTCCCACAGTAGAGTCGGGCTCATGTCCACCAGAGTGACGAAATAGCCCTCTGGTAGTAGGCGATATGACCTCGTAGTTAAAGCCTGGGCATGAGTCATAATAACTAACTAACTATACTAAAAATACCAATATCTGCATGTATCGACTTGATAGTTCATACATATATATATAGAGAGAATAAGGGCGCCGGTAGCTCAGTGGTATGCGTGCTTGACTTCTGAGCTCAAGGTCGTGGGATCGTAGCCCGACCGAGGCCCTTAGTTTATTTTATCTGGGAGGTAAAATAAACTTAAGCACGCCGTCCTTCGGATGGGACGTTAAGCGATGGTCCCGAGCCTGTACGATGTCAGGTACTCGTTAAAGACCCCTACCCTAGATGAATAAAAATTTAGGGTAGGCAAAATTTAGGACTCCCACAGTAGAGTCGGGCTCATGTCCACCAGAGTGACGAAAGAGCGCTCTGGTAGTAGGCGATATGACCTCGTAGTTAAAGCCCGGGCATGAGCCATAAAACCTAACCTAACCTAACCTATAGAGAATATTTTTTTAAAAATTATAATCAGGGGTTCGGAAAACATTAAATTCTTGTGAAAACAACATGAATTTCTAACTGATTACGTAACTGCCCCTATATTTTATTGTTTGGGCAGAGTTCCTCCACACCTTAAATGTCAGTCAAATGTACGTTATTGTTTTATTTATTCATTTATAATTTTTTATTTATTCATTTATATATTTTTTTATATATTGTTATTTGTGGTTACATTGTTTTCTTTCTTTTCTATATCTCGCACATAGGGGACCTGATGAAGGGACGTAAGAACGTCTCGAAACATCGTTGGGATAAAGACACTTCCGAAGAGTTTTTTGAAAAATAGTTATCCTAATTTTCATTAAATTAAAAAATGTGTCTACTTATTATAAATGTATCTATGTATTAATTTTTTTTTTATACTCATTTTTAAGTATTTATTGATTTAGTTTTTAAATTTCATTTTACTTTTTTTAATAGTTTTGTTATTACTACTAATCATAGGTGTGTTAGACTCAACTAGTTATAGATCTAATTTATAAGCTATCTTAATGTATAAATTCATTTGATGTATCCTATTACCATGTATTGGTTTAACGGAAATAAATTTATTATTATTATTACTTTTATTATTATTACTATTATTATTATTACTATTATTATTACTATTATTATACTTTCCCTTCATCCGGGAGGGAGGGGAGAGGTCTGTAAAAATCCAATGATTATAAGAACGCCATGTTATGGACACATCAGATATTATTTTTTCGAAAAAAAAAAAAAAAAAAGTGGGGGACATTCCAGTTGAGTATATGAAGTTTATTAAAAATTTGTTCATGTTCTATGTTTGGAGGGGGGGGACTGCCCCCTGTACGGAATGCCCCCCCCCCTCCCATTTTCTGGAATGCCCCCTATCACCCCGGAATGCACCTCAGATATTAAAACCCCCCCAACCCAAACCCCCCCCTCCAGTTCCACCAACTATATTGGCTCTGCTCCTGTTGAAATATAGCGTGACCCATGAAATATTGGTTTCTTCATGACTTTAAGTATTTCCTTTTTAAAACAATAACATTGAAGTTCCATACTTATTGGTATACTCCATTTGTAGCTTTAAGCTATACATCTATCTTAGATAAGCTTTTACATGCATAGCAACCGTATGTACCTATATGGGCAGTTATGTAATCGGCCAGAAATATGATCTGATTCCAAAATATAATCGGATATAAGAGAGCGACATGGCTCCCGACTAAGGCTATATATAATGTAGATATCAAACTATCAGATGGTAAATGCTCAATATGGAGTGACAACAGGTCCTGGTACATTGGACTGACAATGCAGGGACATCAGAGAGCGACATGGCTCCCGACTTAGTCTATATATAATGTAGATATCAAACTATCAGGTGGTAAATGCTCAATATAGAGTGACAACAGGTTCTGATAAGGCTATTATCTCGGACTGACATGCAGGGACATCAGAGAGCGACATGGCTCCCGACTTAGTCTATATATAATGTAGATATCAAACTATCAGATGGTAAATGCTCAATATAGAGTGACAACAGGTTCTGATAAGGCTATTATCTCGGACTGACATGCAGGGACATCAGAGAGCGACATGGCTTCCGACTAAGTCTATATATAATGTAGATATCAAACTATCAGATGGTAAATGCTCAATATGGAGTGACAACAGGTTCTGATAAGGCTATTATCTCGGACTGACGATGCAGGGACATCAGAGAGCGACATGGCTCCCGACTAAGTCTATATATAATGTAGATATCAAACTATCAGATGGTAAATGCTCAATATAGAGTGACAACAGGTTCTGATAAGGCTATTATCTCGGACTGACATGCAGGGACATCAGAGAGCGACATGGCTTCCGACTAAGTCTATATATAATGTAGATATCAAACTATCAGATGGTAAATGCTCAATATGGAGTGACAACAGGTTCTGATAAGGCTATTATCTCGGACTGACAATGCAGGGACATCAGAGAGCGACATGGCTCCCGACTTAGTCTATATATAATGTAGATATCAAACTATCAGATGGTAAATGCTCAATATGGAGTGACAACAGGTTCTGATAAGGCTATTATCTCGGACTGACATGCAGGGACATCAGAGAGCGACATGGCTTCCGACTAAGTCTATATATAATGTAGATATCAAACTATCAGATGGTAAATGCTCAATATGGAGTGACAACAGGTTCTGATAAGGCTATTATCTCGGACTGACATGCAGGGACATCAGAGAGCGACATGGCTTCCGACTAAGTCTATATATAATGTAGATATCAAACTATCAGATGGTAAATGCTCAATATGGAGTGACAACAGGTTCTGATAAGGCTATTATCTCGGACTGACAATGCAGGGACATCAGAGAGCGACATGGCTCCCGACTTAGTCTATATATAATGTAGATATCAAACTATCAGATGGTAAATGCTCAATATGGAGTGACAACAGGTTCTGATAAGGCTATTATCTCGGACTGACATGCAGGGACATCAGAGAGCGACATGGCTTCCGACTAAGTCTATATATAATGTAGATATCAAACTATCAGATGGTAAATGCTCAATATGGAGTGACAACAGGTTCTGATAAGGCTATTATCTCGGACTGACATGCAGGGACATCAGAGAGCGACATGGCTTCCGACTAAGTCTATATATAATGTAGATATCAAACTATCAGATGGTAAATGCTCAATATGGAGTGACAACAGGTTCTGATAAGGCTATTATCTCGGACTGACAATGCAGATATATCAGAGAGCGACATGGCTTCCGACTTAGTCTAAAAGCCCTGTTGTATTTAAGGATGTTTTTTACATAGACCATGTCCTCCATCCTCTTAACAGTTAAGAGAACTCCCTTCTCTCTTAAAACCCCACCACAATGAGACCCATCCCCTCTTCTCCCCTCCCCCTCCCTTCCACCATTTTTGCTTTTTGTTTTCTTTTTATTTTAAGTGAACTTTCTTTTCTTTCTTTTTAACTTTTCACTTCTTTCTCTTTCTTCTTGAGAAGTCAAAGATTTAAAATAAACAAATACTAGATTGACAATGCCCTTAGATTTATACAACATATTATTCACGATGCTTTTTAAAATTTATTATCAATCTAATATTTGAAAAATGAATAATACAAACTTGAAGAACAGGTCATATTAAGAAAATACAACAAATAAAATTCGAAAAAAAAATATATATATTATTTAATTAAATTAATTGCCAAAATGAGTACAGAGAAAGCTATATAATAATGTGCTAAAATGAATAAATATTATATAAATAAATTGAATAAATATTTAACATAAAATATAAGGTTATTCTAGTGGAAATAAAAGACGTTGTCTTCCCACTGTTTTATTTTACACCAGAACCGGTTTTCGACGCAACAGCGTCATCATCAGTGGTTCATTTGTACTGTGTGGGTGGGATGAACCACTGATGATGACGCTGTTGCGTCGAAAACCGGTTCTGGTGTAAAATAAAACAGTGGGAAGACAACGTCTTTTATTTCTAATAAAAATCTCGTCCCACAACATCTTACTATCACATATGTTATTCTAGTGCGTGAGGAATCACCAGGCTTTGAATCATCGGCTATGTACATCACCAGTACGAATTAATCAATTACTTTTTCGCTCTCCCTCCAAAGCGAATCGATCTTTTGTTCTTAAAACTCAATATTTTACTCACATAGAATAGCAGAATGAATACTCATATATATTTTGTATCGATACATTCATTACATCGGCAGTTATAAGGGGATATGATCTTTAACGAGTACCTGACATCGTAAAGACTCAAAACGATCGTAATGATCGCTTAACGACCCAACCAAAGGACGGCGTGCTCAAGGTTCTTTCATCCCTTAGATAAAAATGGTTTTGAACCCGCGATATTGAGCTCAGTAGACAAGCATGCTACCTCTGAGCTACCGACGTCTTCGAAAATAAATAAGTGTCGTCTTTAGAGGGTTCTGAAGCACTAGAATCCCTGAAGGACCAAAATAGAGTAGAGTTGAGATGGGTGCCAGGACACCAGGGGTATGAGGGCAACGAAAGGGCTGATCAACTGGCTGACAGAGGACCTATAGGACCGCAATCTTTCGTCGGAATCTCTAAGAGCACCGCAAGGGTGGCAATAAATGGTTGGCTGACCAGGAAACATCCCGTTCTGGAGAGGGGTCCCAAAGCAAAGACATTCAAAACTCTTTATAGCGGAACCCTCAGAGAAAAGAAACAGGAGAGCTCCTGAATATGAGCAGAATGGATCTAACAGCTATGACAGGGCTGATTACAGGACACTGTCATATGAACAAACACCTACACAATATGAGCATCGCTAGAAACCCTCTGTGCAGGAAATATGGCGAGGAAAATGAGACTCCAGTTCATACTCTAAGGCGGTGCGGGGCACTAGAATAAAAATAATGGAAGGAACCTGCAGCAGAATCCTGGAATCCTGGGACTTTATTATTAGTTCTGGAAACATATATAAAATTTCGTGTCGATATATTCATTCTATCGGGAAAGCCAGATACACGGAAATTTTTTAGTCATTTTTGGAATCAGAGGGTTGGAAAATATGAAATATCACCGATTACATACCTCCCCCTATACTTCGTATGGCTGGGGAAGTACAAGATCACCAAATATCGACACTTGTTACACCCTGTATACGATATTAGGGAATCAGAAATCCGCCAAGAGGGTTTAATAGCGTATCGAGAGGTGTGAGGTTAGTTGAGTTGCCTTGTTAGTTATAATGACTCATGCCCGGGCTTTAACTACTAAGGTCATATCGCCTACTACCATAACTTTTCCTATACTTCGTATAGCTGTGGAAGTAAAATATTGTGTCAATGTATTTTATATATTGGGACTTTCGCGTTCACACACACAAAGACAACGTGAAGCACATTATTTTTTTAAATTACGCTTCATTTATACAAAAAACTGTTAGTTATATCGAAAAAATGATCCTCTAGAAAAATGTTACTTAAAAAATTTCCAATTGTCTAAGCTTCTTCAATTTGAGATAGGAGCCATAGTTCAAAAGTTGTAGCGTCTCAAAAAATGTTCAATCAATTTTCATAGAAAAGTTAGTTATTAGTTATAAGGTATCGCCTACTACCAAAGCGCTCTTTCGTCACTCTGATGGACATGAGCCCGACTCTACTATGAGACCTAGGGTAGGGGTCTTCAACGAGTACCTGACACAGGCTCGGGACCATCGTTTTTCGTCCCATCCGAAAGACGGCGTGCTCAAAGTTTTTTCACCTCCCAGATAAAAAACCTAAGGATTGCGACCTTGAGCTTAGTAAGCTAGCACGCATACCACTGAGCTACCGGCGCCCTCTATAGTTGCCTTGTTGATAATCTACTCGATAGGCTGGCTATGGTGGAGTGTTTAGGTAAGTGTGGTTTGTTGATGTATGCGAGGCTTTCATCAGACGGATGTTTCTGTCGGCTATTTGCAATGCAGAACCCCCCCACCAGGTCACATATCCACACATCCTATCCCTGAGAGGTCGCTAGACTAATGCAGCACCATCCTGTCGTCCACATACCTACCAATCATTCTTTATCCCCCACTTCACCCGGGTGTTGTCCAAACTGATCCCGGCCCTCAGGGCTCTTCACACCTCCTACATATTAAAGTTATGGAAACGAAGCACGGAAGAACAGCATATCATGCATTTTTTTTTTTTTTTTTTGTGAAATGCCGATCAACTATTTTCTTGGGAATACCTACCGATATTTTCCACTGACTGAGTGGAAATGCAAACGGCTTTACTTCTTCAGGTATACGAAGTATAGAAGAAGTTATGTAATCGGTCAGAAATTCGAAGTTCATTTTTCACCGGCTCTACTAAACGCTGGCGTTCCTAGCGTCCCTCCGCCACTTTGAATCCTTAACTGGAACTCCATCTTATATAACAAGTGGAAGGTAAAAAAGATAAGAAGCCCTGGCTCAGGATGGAAATTCTCCAAAGCCTTATCACTTTTTTTTCTTTCACAGGTTGTAAAATAAAATATAGTTTGACCTCTCACAGATTTTATTGATATTTGCTAGCCGGCTTTCGAGGTGATCCTCATCATCAGGCAGTCTACAAAAAAACTATCATTTAGCAACAAAGAAACAGGTTCTGTTGGTTACAATCCATAAAATGTAATGGCTATAAAAAGTTAAATAAATATAAGTACAATAAAATAATTAAATGTACTTAATGAATAAAAAATAGGTTAGGTTTTATGACTCATGCCCGGGCTTTAACTACGAGGTCATATCGCCTACTACCAGAGCGCTCTATCGTCACTCTGGTGGACATGAGCCCGACTCTACTGTGGAAGTCCTAAATTTTGCCTACCCTAAATTTTTATTCACCTAGGGCAGGGGTCTTTAACGAGTACCTGACATCGTACAGGCTCGGGATCATCGCTTAACGTCCCATCCGAAGGACGGCGTGCTTAAGTTTATTTTACCTCCCAGATAAAATAAACTAAGGGCCTCGGTCGGGCTACGAACCCAAATAAAAAGTAACAAATAAGACAGATATAAAGTTAAAAAAATATATATGTATATATTTTTATTATACAGCCAAGAGAATTGCGAAACAGAAAATGAAAATTTCAACTTTAATTCATTATTTTTTGACCTCTATTCTTAATTAAATTTTTTTTTTCTTAAATTTTTATTGTAAGTTAGATTTTAGATATAGGTTAGGTTAGGTTTTATGACTCATGCCCGGGCTTTAACTACGAGGTCATATCGCCTACTACCAGAGCGCTCTTTCGTCACTCTGGTGGACATGAGCCCGACTCTACTGTGGGAGTCCTAAATTTTGCCTACCCTAAATTTTTATTCATCTAGGGTAGGGGTCTTTAACGAGTACCTGACATCGTACAGGCTCGGGACCATCGCTTAACGTCCCATCCGAAGGACGGCGTGCTTAAGTTTATTTTACCTCCCAGATAAAATAAACTAAGGGCCTCGGTCGGGCTACGAACCCACGACCTTGAGCTCAGAAGTCAAGCACGCTTACCACTGAGCTACCGGCGCCCTCGATTTTAGATATATATATATCTAATAATAATATTGGATAACTAGGTTATCTGTATATACAGAAAGTAACAGCTGTACTATAATATAATATAGGTTAGGTTAGGTTAGGTTTTTGACTCATGCCCGGGCTTTAACTACGAGGTCATATCGCCTACTACCAGAGCGCTCTTTCGTCACTCTGGTGGACATGAGCCCGACTCTACTGTGGGAGTCCTAAATTTTGCCTACCCTAAATTTTTTATTCACCTAGGGTAAGGGTCTTTAACGAGTACCTGACATCGTACAGGCTCGGGACCATCGCTTAACGTCCCATCCGAAGGACGGCGTGCTTAAGTTTATTTTACCTCCCAGATAAAATAAACTAAGGGCCTCGGTCGGGCTACGAAGTCACGACCTTGAGCTCAGAAGTCAAGCACGCATACCACTGAGCTACCGGCGCCCTCTAATATAATATATATTCTGTATTAGTAGTAACAGCTGTCTCTCTCTCTCTCGGCGCATGCGCGATACTTGTGTTCCGCGTGACTTTCGTTACGGGACATCGTTTTCGTGCATGAGGGCCCGGCCTACCAAATTATAAGACGTTGTCACGTATTTTGGATAGATACAACAATATATGGGCCGAAGTAAAGAAAAGAAAAATATCAACTGTTGTGAAATGTGTTATATTGAAATGTATAAGGTAAACGAGAGGGCAGATCATAATAAAACTGTTTTTCTAAATTTTAAACTATTAGTTAGGAAAATAAATATATTATTGTTTTTTCATCATCAATACTTAACAAATTAATTATTTTATCGGAGATTGCATTATACTGTGAAATACATTTATTGATAAATTTGTTTCTTTATTGGTTTAACAATGAACAAGTTATGAGAAGATGGAGTTTGTTATCATTATCACTGTTAAAAAGTGGACAAACAGAGTCAAGCTGAAAAGTTGGATAATTTGTATAATTCAAATGTTGTATATTTTCTTGAGACCGGTAATTGTGAAATAATTCTTTGTTTGCTTATATGTTTTCTCATTTTTAAATAAATTCCGCTATTGCAAGGTTTTTTCAACCCCCTAACAACCTTAGTCCCTATTCACACGAGTGACTTTTGTCACGGTGACTGTTCTGAAAATGTCGCCGTGACATTTGAGGTATTCACACGGTGAGGCGGTGAGGCGACTGTCACGGTGACTTTAAAGAAAATCTTGAGACCAGTCTAAAAATGGATGTCGTCGAGGTTGAAGCTGTTTGTGCTCTGGTTATAAGAAATCGTAAAAAGAATAGAAAAATACTGGGTCCATCCAATTTTCTGTGAACGATTTATAAAAGGTAAATTTTATACTTTGCACGAGAAATTGAAGGGATATCCCAAAAAATTTTTGGATATTACAGAATGACTTTGGAAATCTCTGACAGTTTGCTGAATCTGTTGACCCCTGCGATATGTCTTCAAGATACAAACATGCGACAGTCTACTCCACCCCAAGAACTACTTGCTGTTACATATTATTTATTGAAATACAAAAATAAAATATTTTCATCAAGTTTTTTTCCAAACAACAGAAAACAATTACAACCTTCCTTGGCGACAACTGTCACTTTGCATGTGAACAGGACGGGAGTGACTTTTTTGTTACGTCGAGTCACCTGCTCAAGGTGACTTGTCAGCACAACAAAGTCACTTGGCTGTCACGTCGCCTCGTGTGTACACCACCATTAGGCTTCAATACTCAAGGTGGAGAGTGACAAAATGTTGCGTGACAAAAGTCACTCGTGTGAATAGGGCCTTAGTGTCTCGATCGAGTTTCAAACTCGCGATTTTGAGCTCAATAGTCAAGCACCCTACTACCACTGAACTACTGGCGCTCTCATTGCTGGTTGAATCAACGGTAAAAGATGTAACTAAAACTATAGAAGAGGAAAAAAAGTTTTTTTTCCACTTTAAGCTTCAATTTTTTAACATCTCAAATCTGAAGTTCTGCAAGGATAACTTAATTGACGTTACCGTCCAGGACGAACTCAACTTTTTACTGTAAGTGCTTTACTTTCCTCCCGCTAACAGAATCAGGAACTTCTTAACACACTCAACTCTCAATTAAAGTTCCTGACTCGTTTTAAAAAGAAAAATCAATTATCTTATATAACAAGTGTATTTATTCAGGTTTATCTTATAATGAGAGATAATTCAAACGACTAGTAGTATATTTTATATATATATATATATATATATATATATATATATTATTGAGGGCGCCGGTAGCTCAGTGGTATGCGTGCTTGACCTCTGAGCTCAAGAACGTGGGTTCGTAACCCGACCGAGGCTCTTAGTTTATTTTATCTGGGAGGTAAAATAAACTTAAGCACGCCGTCCTTCGGATGGGACGTTAAGCGATGGTCCCGAGCCTGTACGATGTCAGGTACTCGTTAAAGACCTCTACCCTAGGTGAATAAAAATTTAGGGTAGGCAAAATTTAGGACTCCCATAGTAGAGTCGGGCTCATGTTCACCAGAGTGACGAAAGAGCGCTCTGATAGTAGGCGATATGACCTCGTAGTTAAAGCCCGGGCATGACTCATAAAACCTAACCTAACCTATATATATTATTATATTATATATTTTAAGTTTTTGATGTTACTGGTCAAAAAAAAAAAAAAAACAGGATAATATTCATGAGGCAAATTAAAAAAAAGTAGCGAAAAATAGTTTTTCTTATAAACAATGTATTTTAGCCTTGCAAATTTCTAGTTTGTAGCTACCAATAGTGTCTGCGTTAGAGCGTTTATAAATTTCCTTCACACACACATATAGACATCATCGTGAAAAAGGTGTAAAAAACGTATTCAAAAGACCTTGAAACGTGACGATCCGTAGAAACCTCGATCTCGGATTTTCGTACGACATACTATACATGACATATTATACAACTCGACTGGTTCGAAAAATTAGAAATTAAGAAATGTTTAAAAACAAAAAAAAAAGACTTCTGCTTAAATAGGGTTTTGGGGAGTGGGAGTCTTCCAGTCAGCCAGTGTCCAGCTGGTGCCTGATACTCGTACGTGTCCCTTGACCTCTTCTCTAGAATGGTATTTTAATTCAAAATATTTTAATTTATTGTACTTTTGGTAATTTTTATATATTTTTAAATTGTTATATTTTATTTTTAACTTATTTATTTATTAGTTAATGATTGACATGAACTGTAAAAGCTCGTGAATTCTAGTCTAATTTTTGGTTTACGTATGTTCACATTCACCACCTGAAGATGGCAAATTGTCGAAACTAGTTGTGGTTTAAATAAAAAAATGTTGGACTGATAAATCTAATTAGTTATTTAACAAGTTAGTCCACTACATCTGCCTACCACCAAGAAATATACTATACATATACTATCATAGCTTTCATATTACTGGGTACATGAAAGTAGTAAGTTTTTCTTTGTTTCATTGTACAGCGTAACTTTCTTATACACAGTAATGCCAGAATGAATCGATTTTAAGATTGGGGAAGAGAGAGAGAGTGATCTATAATGCGTTTAGTATAAGAAGTTGTTGCGGAACTTCCTTGAACTAAATATACTAAAATATACGAAAGTAAAAAAAAACAGGATATAGGGTTAGGTTAGGTTTTATGACTCATGCCCGGGCTTTAACTAGGAGTTCATATCGCCTACTACCAGAGCGCTCTTTCGTCACTCTGGTGGACATGAACCCGACTCTACTATGGGAGTCCTAAATTTTGCTTACCCTAAATTTTTATTCACCTTGGGTAGGGGTCTTTATCGAGTACCTGACATCGTACAGGCTCGGGATCATCGCTTAACGTCCCATCCGAAGGACGGCGTGCTTAAGTTTATTTTACAAAAATATGTAGGAAAGTTTAGAAATCTCTTGTTTTTGGAGACACTAGAAGAGATCAAGTAGATGTCTTCTAGTGTCTCCAAAAAGTAGATATATTCTTGGTTAGAAGAAAGAGTATAACATGTGGGAAGTCCAGCTTGGATAAGAGAGGTCACCAGAGTAAAAAATGCAGCTGACTTGGAAGAGGGGTGTAAACTAGGCCAGACAAAAGTTTGTGAAGGGGGGGGGGGGTCAAAAATGGGGGCCCTTTCAAAATATGTGGGTGTTGATACACAAGTTTTCCAATCAGGCTAAGTGAGGGCTCTTCAGTTTAGGGGCTTCTTTTGAACCGATCATATAAGGGAGAGGTCGGAACTTCGCGGCTTCCGTACTTCAGCCAACCGCGGGGAATCTACTTTCACTTCTCCAACTGTATGAAGTATATGAGAAGTTATATAATCGGTAGGAAATTCAATGTTTTCACTCGAGTTTTATGTTTTCCATTTTCAAAACTGTTCAGGTTTAAGTTATGCTGACGACCTAGACAAATGGAGGAGGCGTTCCTAGCGCTCTGGAGGGAGAGCGAAACTTCAGTGATTAATTCGTTCTGGGGAAGTACATTGCCATATTATTTTTATCAATGTTATAAATAACTCAGATGTCTATTTCTCAAGTCAACTCCTCCGCAATCCTACTCGCAATAGAACTGTCTCTGAGATGTTTTTTTTCCCCCTTCAATGGAATCTGGGAGTTTATCCTCTTTAATAATTGAAGACAGGGGAGGGGGCCACGCCCTTTGATTTCCGGCTTGCTTTGTCCAAGGCGCTCGCACAAAGCTGGCCCCTAATTGCTCTGGTTCCACATAGACTCATTACCATTGTCGACATGTATATTGGCTCTTCGTGACCCGCCTCCTCCGGGTGTCCCTTGTGTTAACTATCCCACCCTCAGGAACTTCTAATTAAACCACCTTACAAGGTTTAAACTTCCTCTCTCCTTCGACATTCTCTAATCAAGCCTCGTGTATTCATCCATATCGATCAAAGAGCAATAACATATTTAGATATGTAATTCAATATTGAAGTGAAACTTCTTTAAGTGCACTGAGCAACATGGGGACTAAGCTGGTAAATGAGTTACAAAATTATGCGCTGAATACCTCCCAGACCCGTTCCAAATTTGGACGAAATTGAACGAGTGGTTTGCGCATAGGGGTGAGTGAAAGCATTTTTTTCGGATTCTGACAGTGGCAGTTAGGGATCGCTGAGCGGGCTAGTAGAGGGGAGCGCTCCCCACCACGCCTCTCTCCTCACGTCACTCTCGCGCTTCACTCACCCAGTTGTGCGGGCTCGTAGAGGGGAGCGCTCCCCACCCCGCCTCACTCCTCACGTCACTCTCCCGCTTCACTCACCCCGTTGTGCGGGCTCGTAGAGGGGAGCGCTTTCCACCCCGTCTCTCTCCTCACGTCACTCTCCCGCTTCATTCACCCCGTTGTGCGGGCTAGTAGAGGGGAGCGCTCCCCACCCCGCCTCTCTCCTCACGTCACTCTCCCGCTTCACTCACCCCGTTGTGCGGGCTAGTAGAGGGGAGCGCTCCCCACCCCGCCTCTCTCCTCACGTCACTCTCCCGCTTCACTCACCCCGTTGTGCGGGCTCGTAGAGGGAAGCGCTCCCCACCCCGTCTCTCTCCTCACGTCACTCTCCCGCTTCACCCGTTGGTGAACCCAAAAATCATGGCAGGCTGTGAATATGAGAATAATGTAGTCCAAAAAAATGTTGCATCATGTTCGGAGGAACATTTTCATATTATTACCCAATCTCTTCTATATTGATTTTAATTTATCTTTATTATTATGTTTTATGTTCATGTTTATTATTATTTATTTTTATATTGATATTGAGTATTCAATAATTTTGAGACCTTCTATCCTAATTTTGTTGCATATGGGTGTTATTTTTATAAAAAACACTTATTGGCCATTTGGTCTCCTAATTTTAATTTTATAATAAAAAGATTATTATATCATTTCACAATATTTCGTCCCTTGGGACATTATCAAGTTCCCTTCTGTGAACATAAGATTATCGTGCAAAACATTGGCCATCATATAATATACATATATATTATTATTTTTAGGGCGCCGGTAGCTCAGTGGTATGCGTACTTGACTTCTGAGCTCAAGGTTGTGGGTTCGTAGCCCGACCGAGGCCCTTAGTTTATTTTATCTGGGAGTTAAAATAAACTTAAGCACGCCGTCCTTTGGATGGGACGTTAAGCGATGGTCCCGAGCCTGTACGATGTCAGGTACTCGTTAAAGACCCCTGCCCTAGGTGAATAAAAATTTAGGGTAGGCAAAATTTAGGACTCCCACAGTAGAGTCGGGCTCATGTCCACCAGAGTGACGATAGAGCGCTCTGGTAGTAGGCGATATGACCTCCTAGTTAAAGCCCGGGCATGAGTCATAAAACCTAAAACCTAAACCTAACCTATTATTATTTTATTTTTAGAGAAATATATACAGTTATAGTAGTATTTGGTTTTTTGTTTGGCACGCAACAGCCAGGGTCATAGCGCCAATCTAGCGTATTTTACATTACCTATCACTATATATATATATATATATATATATATATATATATATATTTTTTTTTTTTATTTATTTTACTTTATTTATTTATTTATTTTTTACATATAGTAAAAAACAAGAAAAATAGGTGATCATATGCAGACATATGATTGGAGGCAGATCAGAGCGGACCAAAGAGACAACATGATGACGGACCGACTATCCCGGGGCCCAGCTAAATGACTCCAGGAGAACGGCACATTCCCGCTTATATATATAGTTATATATATGTATATTACATGATGGCCAATGTTTTGCACGGTAATTGTTATATCTTATGTTCACAGAGGGGCACTTGATAATGTCCCGATGGACGAAATATTGTGAAATGATAAAATAAAAATAAAATTAAAATTAGGAGACCAAATGGCCAATAAGTGTTTTTTATAAAAATAACACCCATATGCAAATTATTTATTTTTTTATTTTTTTTATTATTATTTTTTTTTTACCTATTATTTCGTACATAACTATATGCTTTCAATGTATTTTTTTCTTTGTTCTATGTATCATTCATCAAATTTACTTATGGTTATACCGATTGTAAATATTCAAAATAAAGATTTATTATTGTTAAAAAAAACAAAAAAAAAATTCACTGATAATGAATCACAAAGGTGAGTGTACGGCTGCTTAGCGTTGCTGGCGTCATAAACAGCGTCTCTTTTTCTTTCTCAATTCTCATTCACTATTCTCTCGCGACCTATTGTTTCTAATTTGGAATCAAATGTGATGATTTCTGATGTTGAATTAACAAATGTTGATTATTTTTTATTTGTATTTAGTGTACGAGTGTACTCGTATAAGATTAATGGTTAAGGAACCTTAATGTATCTCTCTAAATGCGACTGTTGTAATAAACTTTTCTTCTTCTTGATCTAGCATATTAATTGACGCTTTTTTTTTTTTTTTTTTTTTTTTTTTTGGATTGAGAGGTCGGAAAATATGAAATTTCTGTGAAAACTCAGAATCGAATTTCAGGCCGATTACATAACTTCCTCCATACTTTTTATTGCTGGGGAAGTAATATAATTTAAGCACTGTCTACAGTATTTGCCGCACTAGGCGGCGATTAGTTGGCCTTTATAATCGCGGCGACTAGTTGACCTCTATAGTCGCGGCAACTAATTGGCCACTACGGAACGAAAAAATCACCTTTTGATTTTTAATTTGCAATAGCGCGGAAAAGTTGCCTTTTAGTGTAGATAAGATAAATAAAAAATATCAAAAATATTGGAGTACGTCTTGAGGTGCCGCAAGGACCTTAAAGTTTCATAAAAACACACTTTTTTGGAACTTTTTCAAAGATTTTTGCGTTTCTCGATTATGTGATTTTTAATTTGGAATAGCGCAGAAAAGTTGCCTTTTAGTGTAGATAAGATAAATAAAAAATATTGGAGTACGTCTTGAGGTGCCGCAAGGACCTTAAAGTTTCATAAAAACACACTTTTTTGGAACTTTTTCAAAGATTTTTGCGTTTCTCGATTATGTGATTTTTAATTTGCAATAGCGCGGAAAAGTTGCCTTTTAGTGTAGATAAGATAAATAAAAAATATGAAAAATATTGGAGTACGTCTTGAGGTGCCGCAAGGACCTTAAAGTTTCATAAAAACACACTTTTTTGGAACTTTTTCAAAGATTTTTGCGTTTCTCGACTATGTGATTTTTAATTTGCAATAGCGCGGAAAGTTGCCTTTTAGTGTAGATAAGATAAATAAAAAATATGAAAAATATTGGAGTATGTCTTGAGGTGCCGCAAGGACCTTAAAGTTTCATAAAAACACACTTTTTTGGAACTTTTTCAAAGATTTTTGCGTTTCTCGATTATGTGATTTTTAATTTGCAATAGCGCGGAAAAGTTGCTTTTTAGTGTAGATAAGATAAATAAAAAATATGAAAAATATTGGAGTATGTCTTGAGGTGCCGCAAGGACCTTAAAGTTTCATAAAAACACACTTTTTTGGAACTTTTTCAAAGATTTTTGCGTTTCTCGATTATGTGATTTTTAATTTGGAATAGCGCAGAAAAGTTGCCTTTTAGTGTAGATAAAATAAATAAAAAATATGAAAAATATTGGAGTACGTCTTGAGGTGCCGCAAGGACCTTAAAGTTTCATAAAAACACACTTTTTTGGAACTTTTTCAAAGATTTTTGCGTTTCTCGATTATGTGATTTTTAATTTGCAATAGCGCGGAAAAGTTGCCTTTTAGTGTAGATAAGATAAATAAAAAATATGAAAAATATTGGAGTACGTCTTGAGGTGCCGCAAGGACCTTAAAGTTTCATAAAAACACACTTTTTTGGAACTTTTTCAAAGATTTTTGCGTTTCTCGACTATGTGATTTTTAATTTGCAATAGCGCGGAAAGTTGCCTTTTAGTGTAGATAAGATAAATAAAAAATATGAAAAATATTGGAGTACGTCTTGAGGTGCCGCAAGGACCTTAAAGTTTCATAAAAACACACTTTTTTGGAACTTTTTCAAAGATTTTTGCGTTTCTCGATTATGTGATTTTTAATTTGGAATAGCGCAGAAAAGTTGCCTTTTAGTGTAGATAAGATAAATTAAAAATATGAAAAATATTGGAGTACGTCTTGAGGTGCCGCAAGGACCAGTTTAATGTGGCAATGAAGTAGAAACAAACATTTTGCAGCTGTAACATTTGTAATCATTAAGGATACACAAGTAAGAAATACAAAGTTTGACATTACAAAATATTTTTTATTTTTATTATATTTTATAATTAATAATTTTTTCCAATTCTAATGTTTATATATGTATTTAAAACCATCTTTTGTAACATTATATGTACGAGAAATTCATAAAAAATAATTTATCAAAGTTTAAAATTTTTCAATTTTTTTACAAACTTTAAGCTCTTTGCGGCACCTCAAGATGTTGTAGTATTGCAACCAATTTTTTTTTCATTCTTTTTGAACTTAAAAGGCAACTTTTCTCCACTATTACCAAACTAATAACTAAAAAAAATTTTAAAAGGCCATTTTCGTTCCACCCTATAGGCCACTATAGTCGCGGTGACTAGTTGGTCTCTATAGTCGAGACGACTAGTTGGCTTCTATAGTTCCGGCAACTAGTTGGCCTCTATAGTCGCGCCGACCTTGCTTATAGCACTTCCAATCCCTAGAATCCAATGGTACACCCCTTTGAAAATCCTTTCATGGCAGAACTAGCCTAATCCAGATCTAAGCAATCCCATTCCTCTTCTAGTTCCCACAATAACTCACCTGCCTTCGTGCTCTGGGTGATAACCTCGAACATTGTGGACTCCTATATTTCACATACGGGACATGTACCATTGTCTATTTTGTTCATAAGTAGTAAATATTTTTTCGGTTTTAAAAAAAATAAAAAATATATAAATGGAACAATAATATAATGATCACCGGCTATGTACTTCCCCAGCACGAATTAATCTATTATTTTTTCGCTAAAGCCATTCTACTATTTGGGGTAAAAGTCAATATTTGTTAATATGAAGATGGCTGAAGTAGTGCGAAGTGATTATTTCACAGGTTGTCAAATAAGATGTAAGATAATAAATTGCGTTTTCGCTCGCCATCAAATTGCGTGTTGACTCATTCATCCTATCGAGAGTTCACAGTCACATACACTCACAGACAACAATTTATTTTTATTTTTTTGGAATCAGGTTGTCGGAAATGATGAAATTTTGGTAAAAACAAAAATTTTAATTTTTATCCGATTACATAACGTCTTTTATACCTACTTATTATGAAGATGGCTGATGTAGTGAGAAGTGATTATGTCACAAGTTGTAAAATTAATTATAGTTTGACCTCCCAAAGATTTAATTTATATTTGCTAGCCGGCTTTCAAAGTTGCCCTCATCATCAAGCTGTCTGAAAAAATAATGTTGAAAATAACATAATTAATATGTTTTAATGAATAAAATTTAAAAAAATTTAAATAAACGTGCATAAAAAATTAACGAAATTTCATGGAAGAGGACATATATGTTATTCCTGTCCCGCATCTGAGTCACAACTCGTTTTTAAATTGTTAATGTTGTTAGTTTTTTTTTAGATTTTTTATGCACGTTTATTTGAATTTTTTTAATTAAAAAAAAATTGTTATAAAAACATTTCAACTATCAGACTGGTTGATGATGAGTGCAACCTCGAAAGCCGGCTAGCAAATATAAAAAAAATCTGTGAGAGGTCAGACTATATTTTATTTTACAACCTGTGAAATCTTCTATACATCGTAGTTGAAAAATTAAAAATAATTAAATAAACAACGATGAACGGGAAGTAATTTTATGCACATCTCGAATTATTATACATATCATATATATAAAGCTGAAAATGTCTGTGCGTTGTACCGCTATAACTCACGAACGGCTTGATGGATTTGATTAATTTTTTTAAAAATTTGTTCGTCATCGTCTGTGGAAGGTTATAGGCGTATTAGTACCTCAATATCTGGTCCATCCCAGCATCCATCCACGCAATCTTGGTAACTCAAAAACCACTGCAATGATTAATGAAGAATCTTTTTTAATAGATAAGTTTTATCTACCGGAAGGTTAAGGTCTATTTTTTAATCAACCCCTGGTCCAACCCAGCATCCACTCACGCAATCTTTGTAACTCGAAAAACATTGCGACGATTAATGAGAAATCTTTTTGAATAAATTAGTTTTAGCTCCAGGATGGTTGAAGTCTATGTTTTAATCAACCTGGTGGTCACAAGCGTTCTCAAGTACGCACTGGCTAGGACGTCCACTGATGCTAAGTATTCACTAGTTGTGGTTTCCGCCGTTGAATGGCGCGTACTAGCCATGGTGCCCAGGGGTCCTAAAAACTTACTAGCTGGGATGTCTGCCGTTGAAGGACTATAAGCGATATTCCGTATGAATAATTGAAAATTATAACATCATGAATGTACTATTGAAGAATTGAAATGGATTCGAACGAGAGATATTAGGAGAAAAGTCAAAGTTCCCCGGGCAACGCCGGGTATTACTGCTAGTATATATATATATATATATATTTACTTAAAATATGTGCATGCAAAAAATTAATCAAAATGCCTAATAAGCATGATAAAGGTGAAACTTAGTTGATGCATGGAACATGAGATGTTTTGCATAATTTTCATGAAATCTTTTCTGTTATCGTTGACTTGAGAGACGGAAATATTTAGAATAACTGGAAACAACTGATAAGAAGAGACTCATGTAAATTGTAGTTGAAAGAAATGCATTGTGGGTTATTTGTAAGACGAGACACTCTTGTAACGTAAATGTTTTTTCGCTTAGCGAGGTTGAAGAAGGAACGAAGTTAAGTGCTGGATAATAAATGTTTGTGAAAGCCCAACTAAAGTATAAGAACTGAACTATGAGGCTCTGATTTTATTGAAAAGTTCAACTTATCGTTCAGGGAAAGTACCGGAGTTGGTTAAAGTTTTTTGGGATTTACTGTTCTCAGGAGAGCTTTCCAGAGAATAAATGTGAGTAATTTTGAATTTTTTACATCCCCAGCTTTACAAAGTATAGTTATACAATCGTATATAAGTATAGTTATATAATCGTATATAAGTATAGTTATATAATCGTATATAAGTATAGTTATATAATCGTTTATAAGTATAGTTATATAATCGTATATAAGTATAGTTATATAATCGTATATAAGTATAGTTATATAATCGTTTATAAGTATAGTTATATAATCGTATATAAGTATAGTTATATAATGGTTTGTAAGAACAGTTATATAAGCGTATATAAGTATAGTTATATAATGGTTTGTAAGAACAGTTATATAAGCGTATATAAGTATAGTAATATAATCGTATATAAGTATAGTTATATAATCGTATATAAGTATAGTTATATAATCGTTTATAAGTATAGTTATATAATCGTATATAAGTATAGTTATATAATCGTTTATAAGTATAGTTATACAATCGTATATAAGTATAGTTATATAATGGTTTATAAGAACAGTTATATAAGTGTATATAAGTATAGTAATATAATCGTATATAAGTATAGTTATATAATCGTATATAAGTATAGTTATATAATGGTATATAAGTATAGTTATATAATCGGTCAGAAATTCGATGCTTTTCTATGGAATTTCATATTTTTCTTCCCCCTGATTTCAAAAGTGAAAAAAAAATACTGTTTAACTGTGTCTGAGTGTGTCACGATAACTCCCGATAATGAATGTATTGACACAATATTTTATATGTGTATCCAGAACTACCAAAAGACGGCATCTATTAATTTTCAGTCAAATGGGGTAAAAGAAAAGGGAAGAGATAGAATTATATAATACTAGCAGTAATACCCGGCTTTGCCCGGGGAATTTTAACTTTTCTCCCAATATCTCCTATAAGGCAATTCAGTTCCTCGACAGTACATTCATGATCTTATAATTTTCAATTATTCATACGGAATAAGGCTTATAGTCCTTCAACTGTAGTAACGCTAGCTTTGGAGCTAAAACTAATTTATTCAAAAAGATTTCTCATTAATCGTTGCAATTGTTTTCGAGTTACAAAGATTGCGTGAGTGGATGCTGGGATGGACCAGGGGTTGATTAAAAAATAGACCTTAACCTTCCGGTAGATAAAACTTATCTATTCAAAAAGATTCCTCATTAATCATTGCAGTGGTTTTTGAGTTACAAAGATTGCGTGGGTGGATGCTGGGATGGACCAGATATTGAGGTACTAATACGCCTATAACCTTCCTCAGACGATGACGAACAAATAAAAAAAAAAAATTAATCAAATCCATGAAGCCGTTCGTGAGTTATAGCGGTACAACGCACAGACATTTTCAGCTTTATATATATAATATATATTATATAATTCTATATATGTATATTTACAAAATATAAAAAATAGTAAAAAATAAATAAAAAGATAAAATTAAATAAAATTAAGATAAAGTAAAAAAAATATCAAGAGAAATAAAATAAATTAGTATATAATAAATAATGATTAAAACGTAGTTTCGACAGTCCTTAGAGAGGATATCTGGGGAACTGACAAAAAAACAAAAATGAAAGCTATGTATCAAATAATGTTTTTGAATATGAAACACAATTTTTTTATTATGGTTATTATATTATGTTTGAACAATGATATGCATTTCAGAAACTGTAGCCTCTTTTTAAAGCCTTACTTGAGTCTAATAGAATTCGAAAGACGAGTAACCACATGACTCCCTCGGGTGTGAAAGACACAATTTGATTGGCTCAAACATTTTGCAAATTGACAAGGATATTGAATTACCGGTTAGAATCGATAGAAAGGTATGAGCTATCAATTGAAGGAGCTGATCAACTATGCATTGAATGTTACCAACATAGCTTTCACAGGAAATGCGGTCATATAAATGAATCAAATTGTGTATAATAATGAATCGTATTATGATCTATGTCATTCAGTCAATCATATTATGAACATTTTATGATTAATTAATCTATAAAAAGAAAATTAACGATTCGTTAATTTTCCCCACTAATCTGCCGTACTTTCTCATCGACCACTTAAACGCCAATGGCCTAGAGACCTCCTTAATAGCAACAGTGAAAGTCACTAATTATGAATGAGAGGAGTCTAGGAAGTGTCACCATTGGGTGATATAGTAAATATCTATTTGTAAATTCCGATCATGAATTCGAATTTGTCAACAAGTTTAGTTATCTAGGATAGCGGTCTTAAACGAGTACCGGACGTCGTACAGGCTCGGGACCATCGCTTAACGTTCCATCCAAAAGACGAAGGTAAAAGTAAAGAAACCTAAAGTTACCCATACAAATACAGGAAATCCTCAAGGAAAAGGCCTTTGGGTCCACTTCTTTCAATTTTCGTGTACGCGGCCTCCTTTCTATTTCTAGTGTTTTGAACTCACTTGCCACAACCAAGGTTCATTCTCGTACATATGTATAAATTATGTTCTGAGACAGGTAAAATCCGGCCTAAAGGAGGAAAAAAAATTGATTTTTGTTCGGAATTTTCTGTCTTTCCCATCCATCACGGCTTCAAGGGACGGCGCCATACACGTTGGGGAGTCCAAACCTTGAGGAAATCCCGCTCGTGTAGCTTTAGCTTTAAGGTTAGTAGGCAAGCTCCATCATTGTTTAAAATAAAGTAATTCTGAAATAAAATTGAATATCTTGAAAATCCATAGGTGTCATCCTCATGAGTAGGGGGAAAAGGAGCCTTTTGGGACATTGGCTAGTGAGCAAGATGGCGGCCATCTTTCCCCCTCGCTTCCCCCCACCTTATCCCCTTTCCTACCTACAACACGGCTCCGCTTTTATTCATTTCATTCACATTTTCTTGATCAGATCCTCATGACAAAATGTTGGTGATCTCTGAGACCATACTGATACTCATCTAAATGAGTAGAAACAATATATAATTTGAATTAAAAAAAAATAGTTTCATATCTGCGGTAGATGTTAATGGGATAGTAAAATAATATGTCTATGAATATAGGTATAGGGGGTGATGATAGGGGAGGTTTGCGAAATGGGGATGAAATGAAGGTGTGGCATGAGGTGGAATGGATGGCCGCCATCTTACTTCTAATCCAATGTCGCAAAATGCTCTTTTTCCCCCTACTCTCATGAATTTCTGAATACACACAAAATAGAAAAATAAATAAAAGTAAGATGAATAGGCCCAATGTTACTGAACTAAATTATTTATTGAGTTGGAAACTGCTCAAATTTTCCTAAGAGCACTGACAGACCTACGGGAAAGTGCTGCTATTATACCATACAATTATTGTACGAAAACCGTTTTATTATTCTCTGTACTCTAAGATTGGCTCGACAAAGATCAATTAGCCAGAGAGGAGAAGCCGTGATCTTCTAAACATAAGCAGAATGAACCTAAGAACTACGACAGAGCTAATCATAGGACACTGTCATATAACAAACACATACACAATATGGAAATGTGGCGAGGAAAATGAAACTCCGGTTCATATTCTAAGCCAGTGTGAAATTGGTATAGAAAGCAAGAGATTTTACTGCTTCTAGTCTGCCATAACAGAACCGAGCCAAGCTATGGAGGGAAACTGCAGCAGAATTCTGGAGTTTATTAAAGATACAGGGCTGCGGTAAGGGCCAACACAGGACACACAATAGGCCTACTCTGGCCGCGATAATAAAAAGATGTGTGTGCAGTTAGTACACAAGTTTGAAGTGTAACTTCCGTACCTGACTCTTCTAGTTTTAGTTTCTTTTTGTGCTAATAGACTATATTTTATTTGAACTATTTTTAATTAACATTGGTAAAAAAATAGTTTAAACAACTAACATTGATAAAGGGCGCCGGTAGTTCAGTGGTATGGGTGCTTGCCTTCTGAGCCCAAGAACGTGGGTAATAAACCCAACCGAGGCCCTTAGTTTATTCTATCTGGGAGGTAAAATAAACTTAAGAACGCCGTCCTTCGGATGGGACGTTAAGCGATGGTCCCGAGCCTGTACGATGCCAGCTACTTGTTGAAAACCCCTACCCTAAGTGAATAAAAATTCAGGGTAGACAAAATTTAGACCTCCCACAGTAGAATCGGGCTCATGTCCACCAGAGTGACAAAAGAGCGCTCTGGTAGTAGGCGATATGACCTCTTAGTTAAAGCCCGGGCATGAGTCATCATAGAACCTAAGTTAATTTATATCATATTAATAATAATAGGCAATATCTATAAGTTAAAATTAGTGTAACCCTAACTGTAAACAAAAATTATCAACATATTATATGTTTAAAAATTTAGGCTGAATCCAAATTGAGAAAAATTATTGTAAAATTGTTTTCGGAATTGTAAAATAGAATAAAGGTTATAAAACAAAAATCAAGTTCAGTAGAACCTCGATTAACCGTGTCTCGATTAACCATGGTGTGTAAGCTGTAAGTATAGGTTCCTAGAAAGGCTCTAAAGAAGAAAACATTCAGACAAGTCAAGCGATGGAAGCAGTTGATGTCCTCCTGAACTTCTGCGCTCAGGAAAATTTTGACTTTGAGAAAAATTTGAACTGAAATAAGGAGAATCATTTCAAATCGCAAAATACAAAGAAGGATTACTTCATATTTCAAGCCCTGATAACGTTATAACATGACAATGTACACACATATGTAATTCGTTAAATGAAAAGTGTCTCGATTAACCGTGGTTTTCATTTATCCGTGCGACCTCTTCCCCCAATTACTTCGGATAATCGAGGTTCCACTGTACTTACCATTTTTATCTTCATTTTCACTTGTTTTTGTTTTTTTCGTTATATTGTGTACATTTTATGCGATACACAATAAGTACACTTATACGAAATTAAGCGTAAATTTAAAGCGTTGCACACTCAAAAATAAACTGCATTAATACAAATAAACAAGCGAAAGGTGCGCACAAGTACGCGCAGTCTGCTCAATGAGCGTCAGGAATGTTACAATTTTTCGTTTATGTTTTGAAGAGGAAAAACGCGGCATTTACCTCAAAACGCCCTGCTATAACTATGTAACGAAGTTACACTTCAAAAAAAAAAGATTGGCTCATTTGTGTTACTGGTTTGTTTTTCAAATGGCTCTCTTCCCCCCGTTCTGTGAGGACAGGAGGCTGACTTAGGTCAGGTCTATTGCTGTCCAACTACAGAGGAGCCTTATATACCCAGATTAACTGGGCCAGTGACTCGACAGACAGTTAGTAGGGTCGGAACCCCAGGGAGAGCTGTAAAGAAAATAGCCCACCAAGGTTGGTATGCATTGGAACCAAAGTCCCCAAGAGGCCAATCACCAGACACACTGGGACATGGCGATCCAATGTCTGCCTTTCATGGTCTCCAGGAGTGAACCAATTACACAGGAAAGGCTGATCGTTCAGACATAAACATCACTTTTATTGAACAAAGAACATACAGAAAAATCGGTAAATCACCGACAATGTACTTCCCAGCACGAATTAAGTTTTTGCACTCCTTCTCAAACTATATTAAATTTCAAGTCGAAAATTACGTCGACAATTGTTTAGTCTTTCTTTCTTCGGACCGATTTGGCTGAAAATTAAAGTGCGTTCCTTATGGAATTCTGGAAGAGAGTCCTGGAAGCGGTCCTGAGCCTGTACTATGTCAGGCACTCCTTAAAGAACCCCTTAGGTAAACCTGGGACTCTCACTGTCCCCGAACAACGCCAATGCATAACTATATTAGACAATAATTGTCTGCTAAAATTATTGTAAAAACATGGTTGGTTTAAATAAGTCTTGCCATGGGCCACTACAGATATATATATATTTTTTTTCTCTTATAATAACTTTATTAAACTTATGTAGAAATATAAGTAGCAAAATAGTTGAGAAATCGGAAATATTGAACTGGTGGTGTTATTTATATAAAGACAGTTGTGTTAGTTATATAAAAACGTATTACAACTTCTAAGATGAGAAACGTGGACATATTGGACTGTGGTTTTAGTTATAGGTTAGGTTTAGGTTAGGTTTTATGACTCATGCCCGGGCTTTAACTACGAGGTCATATCGCCTACTACCAGAGTGCTCTTTCGTCACTCTGGTGGACATGAGCCCGACTCTATTGTGGGAGTCCTAAATGTTGCCTTCCCTAAATTTTTATTCATCTAGGGCAGGGCACCATCGCTTAACGTCCCATCCGAAGGACGGCATGCTTAGGTTTATTTTACCTCCCAGATAAAATAAACTAAGGGCCTCGGCCGGGTTTCGAAACCACGTTCTTGAGCTCAGAAAACAAGCACGCATACCACTGAGCTACCGGCGCCCTCGGTTTTAGTTATATAAAGACAGTTGTGTGTTATTTATATTAAGACAGTTTTCTTACAACTTCGAAGTTGAGAAACGCTGGTATATTGGATAGTTGTGTGAAGTTATATAAAGCCAGTTGTATTAGTTATATAAAGACAGTTGTGTTAGTTATATAAAGACAGTTGTGTTAGTGATATAAAGACCTTTCTCTCACAACTTCTAAGTCCAGAAACGCGGACATATTGGACCGTTGTGTTAGTTTTATTAAAACAGTTGTGTGTTAGTTATATAGAGAGAGTTTTGTTGCAACTTCGATGTTGAGAAACGCATATTGGACAGTTGTGTTAGTTATATAAAAACAGTTGTGTTAGTTATATAAAGACAGCTGTGTTAGTTATATAAAAACAGTTTCTCCTCACAATTTCCTTTTGGATTAAGCGAGCACTTAAATTAAATAATTATATATGTATGTACTTAAATATTTTTAAGTGAAATAAAAAAAAAAAAATACTATGCTTCAACTTATAAAAGAAAGAGAAAATTCAGGGGTTAAAGTTAGTAAGGAAGGAAGAAGGGATGTTTTTTGGTGTTGTCAGCTAGGTCGGGCGGGGATAACGATCCTTGACACTCTAATGAGACATAACGGATCTGGTAGACTAATGACCGCAGCGACTCTTTCAGGGCTTTACGAACTTCAACAGGCCTTCACCTCTCTCTAACTCAAATTGTACTTCACCAGATCAAGTAACTGATGAGGGACGGTGTACTTATCTGAACAAGAACGATTGGGACTTCCCCACTCCATCAAGACAGAGACTTCTTCACTACTTGAGAGAGGGAGCCGGTAGCTCAATGGTATGCGTGCTTGTCTTCTGAGCTCAAGGTAGTGGGTTCGAAACCCGGCCGAGGCCCTTTAGTATAGTTTATCTGGGAAGTAAAATAAACTTAAGCACGCCGTCCTTCGGATAGGACGTTAAGCGATGGTCACGAGCCTGTACGATGCCAGCTACTTGTTAAAGACCCCTATCCTAGGTGAATAAAAATTCAAGGTAGGCAAAATTTAGAACTCCCACAGTAGAGTCGGGCTCATGTCCACCAGAGTGACGAAAGAGCGCTCTGGTAGTAGGCGATATCACCTCGTAGTTAAAGCCCGGGCATGAGTCATAAAACCTAAACCTTAACTACTTGAGAGTTAATCAATAATACTATTTTCAAATAGTATATACTTAATGACTTTATATAACTAAAACAACTATCTTCATATAACTAACACTACAGTCCAATATGTCCACGTTTCTCAGCTTAGAAGTTAGAATACGTCTTTATATAACTAACACAACTGTCTTTATATAACTAACAGACGTGTCTTTATACAACTAACACACAACTGTCTTTATGTAACTAACACAATTGTTCAATATGTCCGCGTTTCTCAACTTATGGGTTGTAACACAACTGTAACTAACACAAAATCTCGCACATTGGAACTTGACGAAGGGACGTAAGAACGTCCCGAAATATCGTTGTGATAAACCGTGTGACTTCCGGAAGAGTCTTAAAAAATGTATCTACTTATTATAAATGTATCTATTTATTTATTAATATTAATATCTCTGTACAAATATTTTTAGTATTTATTTATTAATTATTTTATTCATAAATTAAAACGGTAAAGAAATAATAATTTCCAAATTTCCAGATATTATTATAAGGAATATGGTGAAACTATGCAAAAAAATAAAACGGTGCTGTCTGCCTGTCTAGATCATAAGGGTGGGTTTTAGACCAAAAAACGAACATGTTCTTGACGTATTATTAATCTTGTCTAGTCGTTGCTTGACAAGACCAAAGTGGGGTATTATGATACAGGCACTGTCCACATTAAACCTTCAACATTTTTTAATACTTGCGGAATTTCTGATATTTTTTGGATTTACTTTTTTGATTTTTTAAGACTAGCTGATTGGTTCTTGAACAAATCGGTAAATTGAGTTTAGCGGAAGAGCGAAAACTTAGTGCATTAATTCGCGTGAGGGTAACTACGTTGTCAGTGTACTGACATTCATAAGCGCCGGTAGCCGAGAGGCAGCGTATTCGCTTACTGAGCTCAAGATCGCGGGTTCGAAAGTCGGCCGAGACCTTTACGTATCTTTAAATGGGAGGTGAAAAAACTTTTAGCACACCGTCCTTCGGATGTGACGTTAAGCGATGGACCCAATAAACCCAGATAGGCAAAATTTATGACTTTCATAGTAGAGTCGGGCTCATGTCCAACAGAGCGAAAAAAGAGCGCCCTGTTAGTAGGCGAAAGGACCTCGTAGTTAAAGCCCGGGCATGAATCACAATAACTAACAGGTTCTTTGATTAAAAATAAATAGATTTGAATGAGCCTGTATACAGTCTGAGTCACAATAACTACTAACGTTGGTTCAACGACTTTATCTCGTTCGTCAATTTTACGACTACTCCCCACATTCCCCTTGACTCGCAGCAAGGAGTAATTTTGTCCTTGCCTTATATTATCGAAGTCCATATTATCCTAGTCTATATTATCCAAGTCCATCATATTACTCAAGTTCATATTATCCAAGTCCATATTACCCAAGTCCATGTTACTGATGTCCATATTACCCAAGTTCATATTACCCAATTCCATATTATTCAAAACCATATGATCCAAGTCCATATTATCCAAGTCCATATTACCCAAGTCCATGTTACTGATGTCCATATTACCCAAGTTCATATTACCCAATTCCATATTATTCAAAACCATATGATCCAAGTCCATATTATCCAAGTCCATATTACCCAAGTCCATGTTACTGATGTCCATATTACCAAGTTCATATTATGCAATTCCATATTATCCAATTCCATATTACCCAATTCCATATTACCCAATTCCATATTACCCAATTCCATATTATCCAAGTCCATATTATCCTATTATCCTAGTCCATATTATCCAAGTCCCTTCCTCTAAGGTTCCTGTATCTACTGCGAACTACGCCCTGTAAATTTTTGTTCTTGATGAAAAGATTAAAGATATTTATATATAAGTTTCATGAATGAGGTTTACATAGGAAATTGAAGACGGGGTTTTAGGGAAAGTTAAATGGGAAAGTTTGTTTATGTTTCAAAATTAGACTGGTTTCTCGTATCGCCATTTCGGAAGAGAACAGTAAACTACTTTATTCTTGAACCTTCTATAATGTTCTTAGCCATCTTGGTCCTAAACCTTATTCACTTGTTCTAGTTGAGTCTTCATTTTCCTCAAATTGACAATTTCAACTGAGATTCAGATAGGACTGGATGTTGAAATGTATGTTCGGCAGAGGTTGATGTACATTCCACTTATCATAAGTAATATTATAGAATGCAATAATTGATATATTTACACATTTATAACTGCAATGAAGATTTTTTCCTTCAGTATACCTTCAAAACAATTCTGCACTTTCTTCATATTCTATGAGACGTTAAGCGATGGTTCCGAGCCTGTACCATGTCAGGTACTCGTTAAAGACTCCTACCCTGGGTGAATAAAAATTTAGGACAGATAAAATTTAGGATTCCCATAATAGAGTCACCAGATTGACAAAAGAGCGCTCTGGTAGTGGGCGATTTGACCTTGTAGTTAAAAACTCGGGCATGAGTCATAATAACAATGTAGAGCCGGTATATCTTGGCCCTTCGGGGGGATGTGGCCAGATCGCTTGGAGGGGGGAAACGGGAGGAGATAGCCAATAGGAATCCATGAAAACAACCCGGTAACCATGGGAACGTCTCCCTGTTGCCATTTGTTTCCGTAAGCAATTCCGTAAGGACTAAGGTTAGATTATACTCTCTGCCAATGCCGTTCACTTCATATTTTCATAGCGATTCTTTTGACACCCTATGTTTCTTTTAGTTTCTCAGTTTTTATTTGTTTTTATTACTGCTATATTCAATACAACTATTCCACCGAAAAAACGGAATGTTTTGACATCCCAAACATGCGAGACAGTGCTGACTGTGCGTAATTATTTTGATAAAGAAATGGACAATGGCGGACCTATTCTTCCATTGAATTGCGCCCTGAAGAGATATTTTATTAATCTATTTTTATTTTTTTTTTGTCTTTTATTTATAAAGAAGCAACTGTTGCTTGGGTGCAACAACCAGCATCTATGATGGTAAGTAGTGACATGTCTCTCTGTTTAAATTTTGAAAAGGTACAGTGAAGCGAATAGAGGTGTTGAAGAAACTTCCCGAGGGGAGTCGCTGCCTGTCTGGTCGGAGTTGCGCAGTAGTTGTTGCAACGAGGAAGATGAGATCCAGCCTGGATTAACTGCAACTCTCTTTTCTTAACAATTTCTTTGTTAATAATACTTATCGTTTTTGTGTGTTCAATCATTTTAATTAAACTTTTATTATTATTCTTTAAATTAAATCCTACAAATATTATTTTTTTCATAAGACGCATGGTTTGCGAGATATTTGCCTTATTAATTAACCAACTGTGACTATTTACTCCACTCTAAGTGAATGTTCTCCTGAATACTACTGGTGAATATTTATATATTTTAATTTTCTTTCTTTTATTTACTTTCCCGGCCATGCGGGCTAGATAGAGCATAGGGCTTTGGTCGCATGGTCTCACCATGGTTTGCGGGTTCGAATCCCCTCCCGGGGCCATGGATGTTGTAATAAATAAGTAGATAACACCGTTAAAAGAGACATGGCTAATATGCATGGTATATAAAAACAAAAAATAAAATAAATAAAAATAATAATTCCACATTGAAGAGCGAACTACGGGCCTTCTAGTTCAATATAATATTATAATTGCTTTTATAGGTGGAAGGTAAATTTCCCCTGTATTCATAGTTGAGCGGAAAGAAAAGGATTGTGGAGTTGCCTTGGAGTTTGGCAACGCCGCCACCTACTCCTTGAACGGGCCACACCCCCTGAAGGGCCAAGATATACCGGCGCTACCATAACTATTATATATTTGTGAAGAATGTTTACTTCCTCAGCTATACAAAGTACAGGGGAAGTTATGTAATCGCTCAAAAATTCGAAGCGGAGTTTTCACCGGAATTTCATGTTTTCCCACTTCTAGATTCCAAATATGAACAAAAAAAATCTGTTTCTCTGTGCGTCTGTGAACACGAAAACTCCCGATAGAATGAATGTATCAACACGAAATTTTATATGTGAATCCAGAACTCTTTAACGATGACACCTATTGATTTTCAGTCAAATCGACCAAAGGGAATGGGGGAACTAGAGGCAGGGCTTAACAGAAAAACTCTAATCATATATATAAAGCTGAAAATGTCTGTGCGTTGTACCGCTATAACTCACGAACGGCTTGATGGATTTGATTAATTTTTTTTTTAATTTGTTCGTTATCGTCTGTAGAAGGTTATAGGCGTATTAGTACCTCAATATCTGGTCCATCCCAGCATCCACCCACGCAATCTTTGTAACTCGAAAACCATTGCAACGATTAATGAGAAATCTTTTTGAATAAATTAGTTTTAGCTCCAAAGCTAGCGTTACTACAGTTGAAGGACTATAAGCCTTATTCCGTATGAATAATTGAAAATTATAACATCATGAATGTACTGTCGAGGAACTGAATAGCCTCATAGGAGATATTGGGAGAAAAGTCAAAGTTCCCCGAGCAACGCCGGGTATTACTGCTAGTAACTAATAAATGATGATGTATTAGATGATGTGAATTCAAAACTCATAAAAACGACACTTATTAATTTTTAGCGGAATCGGCAGAAAAGAATACTTCTACGCTAGATGAATAAACCTAGGTAGAGAAAATTGTAGAATTCCAAAAGTCGATTAATTGATTTAAAACTGATATGTGTCATACTTAGTGTTTACATATAAACTTGTATCGATATATTCATTTTATGGGTATTGTATGTCTTGGCAAATTGGTTTAACAGATGGAAGCTGAGGCTAAACGCGAACAAGATGAACTCTAAGGTTTTCGCGCTCAGGCGCATACACCACGATACACTGGCACAGTTGAACATTAACCATGAAAACATCCCCAGGACACCAACACACCAGGCGGTGAGGTACCTAGGAGTGCTCCTAGACACTAAACTGACCTGAGGCCAACACATTAACACAAAATTGACACATGCCTATACCAGACTCTCCTCACTCTACCCACTTCTCAACAAGAACACTACACTCCGACATGAATGTGCCACACTACTCTACACCACACTCATACGGCCACTCATCACATACGTCCGGTTTGGCTCGGCATAAGCCAGACCAACATTAAAAAACTGGTCAGGTTCGAAAACAAAGTTCTTGCCGTAAACACGCCTTGCTGGTACGGAATTCTCAGATATGCAGGGAGATGGGTATTCCCGACGTTCGAGACTTCATGTTGGAGGTAGCGACGAGGTTCTGGAGCCTCTACCATTGACATTGCCACACCGTCATCTGAAGCCCCGGGTTGTTCACACATTATCCCCTGACTACCGTCTTTATTATTATTATTTTTTTTTAATTCGTATTGCGGTGAAAAACATACAATTTCTGACAAATTGCATAACTTTCTCTATACTTTGTGCAACTGGAGAAGTAATATAAATGAAACTTGAAATGACCCAGGACCTTCCGTCTTGCAGTCCATCATACCCTGGCGCCTGTGTGCGATGTACACACTGCAGAAAGGGTCGCGACCCTGGCTGCAGCTATCTAGGTTAATGGTCGATGGGGATGGAGGACAGTAGTAGGTCGTGAAGTAGTTATAGCCCTTCTAGGGTCATTACAAAGGGTAGTTTTGAAAGGGTAGTTTTGAGGTTATGTCTAGAACCGGTTGCTTAGTCAGCCGTCTTCCTTACACCACTTTTCTACTGGACACTATTGTCAACAAATTGTTGTCTGTTGTCAACAAATTGTTGTCTATTGTCAACAAAAAAAAGTCAATGACTCACTAGCAATTTACTTCCCCAACAAAAAATAATCAATTATCATTGCAGAGTTAATTATGAGAATGTAGTGCTGTCACTCCACATCACTCTTGGCATTTAACAAACATAGTCCTACTTTTTTTATTTTTTCGTCATTAAAACTGTGATGTAAAAATTTACATCACATTAAGATTATTAATAAATTATAAAATCAATTATAATTTACATAAAAAACAGCTGTTAGGAGTGAAGTAACTTAAATAGTGAATAAATATACAAAGGTGCACTAGTCGCATTTTGTTTTTAAAAAAATGTGAATAACCAATGAATGGAGAACAAAAGACGATCAGCTGTTTTTAAATAGTGTGAGACAGTCTAAGTTGTATTGTGGAAGTGGAAAGTCTAGAGAGAGAAGTGTTTTTAGAGTTAAGGTGTAGTGAACCAGTCTGAGTGAGAGAAGATGTAGAGGAGATGTAGGAGTGAAGTAACTTAAATAGTGAATAAATATACAAAGGTGCACTAGTCGCATTTTGTTTTTAAAAAAATGTGAATAACCAATGAATGGAGAACAAAAGACGATCAGCTGTTTTTAAATAGTGTGAGACAGTCTAAGTTGTATTGTGGAAGTGGAAAGTCTAGAGAGAGAAGTGTTTTTAGAGTTAAGGTGTAGTGAACCAGTCTGAGTGAGAGAAGATGTAGAGGAGATGTAGGAGTGAAAATAACAGTGAAGTACATGCGCAAAGGTACTTTTATATATTTATATGGTTATATCCACAACATATCATTGAATTAAAGAATGACCACAATATTTAAAAAGAAAAGAGACTAAAGTAAATGTAGACATTAGTTTGTAGGTTTAGATAAACAAACCCAATATTTGTTCTCTTATTCTATGCTATTCATTTCCCTCTGAACCCAGTAAGACAATTTATACCTTCAGATTAGATTTAACATTTTTTCAAATTTATTAAAACAATATGGCATCTCATTATTTTTATAAGAAAATCAAATAAAATAATTAATAATGGAAATTTTTTTAAATACGTGCACTTTCTTCAAAATTGCACATCTTGAACTTTCAATATTTTTTAGGGCTCTTTTCTGAAACTACTGTAGAAATCAAAATTTAGTGGAAGACCAGCTATAATTTTTATAGGAAATGTGGTAATAATTATTATTTAATTATTTATTTAATTTTATTATTTCCATTATTTTTATTTTTAACAATATTTGATTTATGAATCTTCTTACTAAAGCGGCCCCTACACGGTCCATCATGAATGACAGTCTGACTGAAAAATCAAGCTGTCATTCCTGACTTCAGTCATGAAGCCCCTACACGTATCAATCAAACTGACAGTCTGATTGAAGTAATTTTAGCTCAGTTGACATTGAAACACCAGAAAGTACGGATTTAACATAATGTCTCTAAGTAAAATTGGTAAAGACAGCATGACTGCTTTAACAAGACTGAAGAAAATAATGATTGAATAACTACACCACCATTCAGACTGTCAGTCTCCCCTCCACTTCTCGTGATTGAAGCTCGGATTTCAAAATATTTGGAAATCCGTCAATCCATTCGTCATGACGTTATACCTTCAATCAGAATGTCAATCTTCGCTCTGAATGTCATTCCGATTGACCGTGTAGGGGTCCCTTAAATGTGCAATTTTGGTATTTATCTCAAAAACCGGAAGACCTGCGAAAAATCGTATTTCTTATAAAATATGTTTCTCAGTTTTCTTGGTCATAAAATAAGCGGTAACTTTTAAAACGTACTTACACCCTGGAGTAAAGTGGTCTAAATTTTCGACCGATTTTGGCCAAAATCTAATCAGATCTAAGTTAGCGCATGAGACTCTTTCATTTTAAATTCGAAGTTCATAGCTACCATCGTTTTTGCGGAAGAGAGTTCACAACTTTCGAAACACATACACACATCGTTGAAACCTCGATCTCGAATTTAATAGTCTGACCTCTCGCCAATTTTAGTCATTGTTTGCAAGCCGGGTTTCCAGGTTGACCTCATCATCATACAGTCTGGTAAAATAATTATAAGAACAACATACCTCAAAACGTTTTAATAAAAAAGATTTAAAAAATCACATACTCATATCTTACTCAGATGGGGAACAGAATAACATTGTTTTTGAGTAGATTTATATACGTTTATTTAAATTGTTTACACCTTATTTATAAAAATGTTTGAATTATGTTGTTTAGCTCGGGGATCAAGGGGTTACTGAGGGACTGGGATTGGCTATCGGCGGAACTATTAACTATTACGCCGATCGTCCCCAGCCCATCTTACATTGTCTGTTTCTGCTCCCGCCAGGAGCCGACAAATCGGCAGAACAGGTAGTCTGTTTCCTTCACCATCTGCCGTAGATCCAGTCCCAAATACGATCTGTCCCATTAGTCAACTCCACCCTTGGTCGTACAGCGGACATTGAAGGTCCACACGTTCTGCAGTCTCGATACCGCCACTCGAACAGTTCGGGGTGTTCTTCCTGTGAAAGAAGAACAGTTTGAAGTTAAAATCACCATGATCTGATAATATTTGAGACGTCCAGTGATTAGGCTCTACCCATGTTGAGTCGAGGCGTACCCGGATGTCTGGGAAGTATGAGTACTTCGATCGGGCCTCCGAGCATCGTGACCAATGTTGTTGCCATTTTTCCACAATCAAATTTTGGACGATGTCCTTGCAGCGCACAGGTCTGGACTGTCCGCGCATCTCTTCCTCCAGGGCTCATCAATATCTGCTCCTAAAGGCATGTTGCGTCTACAGAAATACGAAGCGACAGCCCCATCCAAGATCAAGTCCATGCTCCCGCTAGTATCTTTAGCGCAGCCGTAGAGACAGTTCGATAGGCCCTTGTAACTCTTAAAAGGCCTGCTCTCTGGGCTTGCATCAGAATCGTACGCTGCCATTCGTGGGACGATGCCAGCAACCTGCAGCCGCGTATTTTGCTATAGCCACGAATACCCCTATGTAGATGGTCCTACACGCGGAATAGTCGATGCCTCACGTCAAGCGGGCTAGGCGGCTCAGGGCGTTGAAAGTAGATATCGTATTTTCTTTAATGGCAACAACGTGGGGCGTCACTTTCAGGCTCAAATATTTAAACAATATTTTGCAACCTGTGAAATAATCACTCCTCACTACATCAGCCATCTTTATATTAAAAATATTTTCCTAACAAGAAGAAAAGGCGTTGAGCCCTTGAAATTTAATGGAAGCCCTTAACCCACTGTATGACTTCAAATAGGGCAATTTAATATAGGCTCCTGTTTAACATTAAACGAGGCAGTACAATACAGGGCAAAGTTGTTTCCTCTTAAAGGTAAAAACCAGGATTCTCATTTTATCGGTGAGGAATGGGGGAAAATTACCCTCTCAAAGGTAAAAATATTTTTAGAAAAAAAAAAAAAAAGGCTCAGAGGTTGGTTTTTAGGATGAGGGGGAGGTTTCAGTTTATTGGTCAATTTCCCCTCGTTTTGATGAAGCAGCCCTTTAGAGCCAACCGTCAGACCTCCACAAAAATTGAAGCTAAAAGCAAATGCTTGAAGAGAACCACTGTTTTTTTTTCTTTATTTTTTTTTATTTACTTTCTTCATATTTTTTTTTTCTTTATATTTAGGTAGGAACTGTGGAAGGATTGTGAGAGAAGAAAATATTAGGAAAGACTCAAATGTTAAGTAGAACGGAGTCCATTTTGTTCTTCCTACAATGGACTCAGCATTCGTGAATAACTCGGGAGGAGCTACAGAACCCCCAATGTATAAAGTGAGCTATATATATATATATATATATATATATATATATATATAGCTCACTTTATATATATATATATATATATATATATATATATATATATATATATATATATATATACAGCTCACTTTATATATATATTAGAAAATATATATAGACGAATATAATATTTACAAGAGTGTGTATATGCAGTCGACTACTCGATAATTTGACACTCGATAATTTGAATCTATCGATAATTTGAAGTTTTGTCCAGGTCCCTTGAAAAACACTCGATAAATTGAAAAAAAGTAATGTACATTTGGTCCCCTCGGTAATTTGAAGTTGTAGCAATGGCATCTTACTCGCCAACACTCTATAATTTGAAGTGAGGGCTCTCCAACTCTCTATAATGTGACGTCCCCACTTCTGATGTCATTTGATCATGCACCTGTCCTTTGTTTACATACCCTGGTCTAGATTAATTGAGTTGGCAGTTTTCTTTCTTTAGTTAAATTTAAACAGCGTTTTTCTAATTTTTAAAATCTAAATGAGCTCCAGAAAGAATAAATGTCTTTCAATTAGTGAGAAACTGCGGGTTATAGAAGCTGCGAAAAGCCATTGACGACGACATCGGTCTCCACGGTGCCCTAACTGATGCTGAACTGTTGGCCTGTCAGGGTGAGGACGAGGAAGAAATTGAAGAAGAGGAATCGCCAAATCTGGTCACATTGAGCAAGGCAAGGTCTTCTCTTAACACTCTACGCTCTTACGCCGTCAGGACAGAAACGAATGATGATTTTTTCTCAGCTCTCTTTACTATAGAAAACTCCCTGGACAATGCAAGATTATGTATGTATGTACATGTATGTACTTAATTATGTATGTACATATTTTGAAACTTTTTAAATAAATATCACTTATGTATGAACGTACATACATACTTTTAATCACACTTGTTTATTTGAATTTTTTTCTAACTCCGTCTTGGTTATTTGAACTCTTATTATTTTGAACTTTTCCTCTGGTCCCTAGAGTTTCAAATTATCGAGAGTCAACTGTATATATATATATATATATATATATATATATATATATATATATATATATATATATATATATATATATTGTAGCATGTCTACCCTATAGATAATGCTCAGAACTGGCGATGTCTATGAGAGGATCGCGATCGCTAGGAGCAAAGTATGGGTTGTGTGGTGTTGAATAAACGAGAATTGCATTTGGAAGAGAATGCTCGGAACCAATGATGCCTGCGAGAGAATCGCGATCGCTGGGAGCGAAAATAAAGAATAATAGAGACACAATGGAAAGGAAGCCAAGATAATTGTCTACATCCGGTGTATAAGGAATAAGCAGTAAAGGTTTTTTTTCTTACTCCAGGTTTTCACACAACTAGAGGCAGATGTTAATTGGTAATATGCGATTGGCTTGAAATAAAATGGGCGGAGTCCGACGACCAATCAAGTCTCGAGAACTGTCCCCTACCACGGTCGGATATCGGAAGCCACTCCCCGTTTTACTCATTCTTCGTTCATGTCTTGGGTGATCCCCACGTATCTTTTCTATAAGTAATATCAGTTAGAATATGTGAAATTAACATTCTTCGCTCATGTCTTGGCTGGTCACCACGTTCTTTTTATATTGTACAGTTGAGTTTAAATATGTGAATTGAGTTTTCTTCGTTCATGTCTTGGGTGATCACCACGTATCTTTTCTATAAGTAATATCAGTTAGAATATGTGAAATTAACATTCTTTGCTCATGTCTTGGTGTATCACCACGTATCTTTTCTATAAGTAAAGTTTAGTTTGAATATGTGAAATTACTAACAGTCTTCGTTCATGTCTTGGGTGATCACCACGTATCTTTTCTATAAGTAATATCAGTTTGAATATGTGAATTAGTCGTAGAGACACACTTTGATTTTGGACGGTGCAAAGTCAGTGGGGGTGTAACTTCTGGTGTGCCCTCGAAACTACGCAGATCTTCAGGGACTATGTGAATAGACGATTTCTACGGGAGGTCCAGAAAGGGTGATCACGCCGTCATTCGCCATGGATATCGTATCGAGGTACCTCGTAATTAAGTTATAATTCAGTCCTTCAGACACACGGCCAAATTATACATATATTCAATTGTTGTTTTGTAAATATGTTCTCATTAAAATAAATATGTTAAAGTTATAGGTTTGATTCATTTCATTCCCCCCCACTCATGCTTCTTCTGGTTGACAACAGTAATTAATTATTGTTAATTACTGATGTCAACTAACCGTTAGGATCTTGTAACCGTTCTTCCCGTGGGAGTGCTTTCAGCTATTCAGGCATTGTTTAATTAAAGTCGCGATTTAAATAATTTTCAAATTTAATAATTTTTCGATCTCAATTTTATTTATTTTATTAATTACGTGATTTGCACTCACACAGGGAGGGAAATGGGTTATAATTGGCGCCCGAACAGGGACTTGATTTGTTTATTAATTATGCCAATTAGTATAATTAATGAACCCCACTAATCGGTCCCTTATTAATTAATTAATTTTTTTAATTAAAAAATTTTTTTTTTTGCTTTTTAACGTAGATTCCAGCCTATTAGGCCACAATGTTATATTTTCACTTAAAGTCGGTATTTAGAATCAAAACTGAAGAAGGATGGGTGAGGGTAGGGACAATGAATGACATCATTTATTGAAATAATTTTTTTTTTTTTTTTTGTTTTTGATTTTTTTTTTTATGTAGATTTAGTAGGCATTTATTTTACATATTATAACTATTGTTGTATTGTGATGCCATCTGACAGGTCACCATAGAAATTAGGTTAGCACCAGACCTCCCGTATAATTCATTTAATTGTTTTGATATATATTTCTTATCAGAATGGAAGGGAAAGGGAAGTCGGACTTAGAGCCGATACAGACACGGTCTAGGAAAACTATCCGTACGCCCCCGGAGTCCCCGGTAGAAAATCCTAAATTTGACCTAGAGGCGATGTTTAAGGCCATGCAGGAACAGATGGGAAACTTGGGAAAGGATTTAAAAGCGGACATGCAGGAACAGATAGGACAGCAGGGAAAGGCCATGCAGGAACAGATTTCGGGACTAGGACAACAGGGAAAGGCCATGCAGGAACAGATAGGACAGCAGACTTCGGAGATAAAGGAACAAATTTCGGCAATGGCAAATAATATCGAATCCATTAATCGCGATATGGGCACTCTACGATCTGAGTCCGGAGAATTGAGAACTAGACAGGATAATTTAGAAGGGAAATATGACAAACATGTTTCTGAAGTTAGGGACATGGTAGATGTCTGTCATCATGAAATGACAGGTAGGATCATGTCAGAAACACAACGTTTAGATAAGGAGGTCGAGGAAATAAATTCGAACCAAAATCTTTTTCGTACCGATTGTGAGAAGAGATTCGCCAATATCTCGAAGAGAATAGATACTGTTTCGGGTCAAAATCAGGTCTCAACCCCAAAACATAATGACCAAGTGACGTTCCCCATCCCTGAAGAACATAAGGATTGGTATACAGGTCAGACCTTTGCTCGCGAACAACCTAGTAACGTCACTTTCCAAAATACGTATATAAAAAATTACGAACGTAACAAGGTAACGTTCCGTAACAATGTGTTGGATTTACCCAACCATTTCATATCAAATTTAGAAATTGCATATAGTCACATTGGAGAATTTTATAATCTGAACGAATTTATAAAGTCACATTTAAAGGGCGAGGGTCTGGATTGGTTCCTTGTAAAGTCAGGAAGTATCCGCTCTTTTGATGAATTCGTCAATGCGTTCAAAGATAGGTTCTGCGGGGAGAAATATGACGTTATAGTCCGTAGGGAACTTGATACCCAAGGCTATGCCGATCATATGGATAAAACACCCAGCGAACATTTTTCAAAATTAGTGTCACGACTCCAGGATAGTACATATAAAATTCCGGAAGGCTACGTATGTGAACTATTAAGCAAACATTATGGAGAGACGGTCGAAAATTCAGTTAGGATCCAGGGAATAATCTCTATTGAGAGACTACATGAGCAAATAATTAGGATAGGTACTAACATAATTAGACGTGATTGTAAATTAAAGGATAGTTCTTGGAAAGGCGGGGAAAGACAGTACCGACCAGATAGTCTTCCGAAAAACAATAACTTTCCCAAACAAGACCTACCTCGTTACAATTCTGGGAATGCACGGGGAACCTCTCACTACAATCAAGAGAGAGGGAATCAATTTAGCCGAGGCCCTTCCCGCGAGTCAAATCCAAATTACGATCGGCCACGTAATTACTATGACTCAAATCAGAATTATAATCGACCACCTAATTATAGGGATAACCAGTCGAAACCTAATGTAAGAAACATGGAGGTAGTGACAGACAACAATGTCAATACAGACATGAAAGAAATAAAGCAATCCCTTGGAGAGTTGGCTAACAACCTGAAACCAATTGTTGACCACTTGATAAAAAACTAAGTAGCAGGAGTGGGATGAACAAACTTAAAACTATGGGGGGAGGTAAATTTAAATTCAAGGGGGACATACGCAGTTTGCTTGGTACAGAAATGATGACGAGATTGACAGGGGACATTGACCTACATACTAACGTTGACAATAGATGTCCCACTCCTGTAAAGGTAAAGACAGACAGTAACAACGGACTGACATTGATGAAGCTTCAAGGGTACCAAGAAGGTAGCGGTTTAGGAAGACACGGTAATGGACGTTTGGAACCAGTTTTTATCAGCACGAGAAGACCACTTCAAGGATTAGGTTACGAGTACAAATTTTTTGATATCAGATCACCAGTTAACGTAGAATCAATAGCAAAGACATCCTTACCAATCACTGCTAAGCAGGAAGAGCCCATCGACAAACAAACATACCCCGACAATACTATGACTGCCCCAGATCACGTAAATTCATCAAGTATAAAAGAGGACGAAATCACAGACAGACTGACAGGGAATGACAAAAACATAACTTTCCCAGATGACGTCAGAATATCATCTCTGATGCAGGAGTTTTCTGTCCTACTTAGAAACGAGGACGAAGTAACAGACATATCGACAGACAATGACCACATAATCCGCTACCCGACTAATGGCAACCCCACTTGTGAAGAACATCCGCAGGTGAACTTCATCAAAGACAATAGGATAACTGACATTTCGGGACTACAACAACAGACTTACAAATTTACAGAAAAACAGGCCGAAAGACAGAAACAAAACTTTGAGGTACGACACCAACAGACTACGTTAGAAATTGGCGATCAGGTGTTAGTACAATCTCTGCGGATATCCACCGGTAAGAGGGAAATATTACTATTACTATTCTGGGAAGGACCTTATCAGATTTTAGACAAGGAAAGTCCTCAAATTTTTATTTTAGGACATCTCGGCAGCGACATAGCGGAAGGAGGAATCTTTTATACGATCTTACAGAAGCCGTATATTAGCGGATAAATTGACAAGCAGGCTAGAGAAGCGCTAGGGCTCTCTTTGAGATTAACGATCTTACTTCAGCCGAGTTAGGGGGGCGATTATTGCAGACGAGATCGCGGCCCTAGAGTCAGGGAAGAGATTTGTGACGTCTCTATGGGTGTCCATCCCCAGCTATCCCAGGAACAGTTAGACAAAGTCACACATACATAAAACAGACACTATTTTTATTATTTGGGAATTATTTATTATTTTACACTAACGGCCAACACCTCATTATACAACAACACACAAAGAATCACACATACACATTTATTGGGGACACGGGATTTATTATTTAGTTATTTTTTTTTGTAAATAGGATAAGGCAGACGGGGACATTCTGGCCCTCCCCTGGGGCTTAACATCGAGCATACCCCCCTTAGTCGAGCTCAAAGATTCCAAAGTGAATCGCCAGGTTGTAAATAGTATAATAAGTTAGGGTTAGTTTTTTTTTTTAATTCTAGATATTAAGTTAGGATAATTTTTTGTTCATATATTTAGTAAGAGTATTTTTTTTTAAATAGTATTAACAATTTGTTTATGATGTTGGGATAATTTAGTTTAGATAGGTTTGTGGCTTCATTTGAAATTGACATAATTGTAGGACGGGGCAGACGGTATATGGATTGGCCATCCATGGGAATATACCTACGTATTTAAATTTGATTAGGAGACGCGGATCTGAGTAGGCTGACAGCGAGGCGATGGCACACACATTTGTAGGTAGTCACGTATGGTAAATGTACTTTCAATTGTATTTGTCTGTTTTGTTTTGTATTTTAAAATAATATTTGTATTAGTATCCGACCGTGTGTATCTATTGAAAATGTCACATTGACTCATATTTTATCTAGTGACCATGATGGGCTATGTTAACCCAATGAGAGCCTTGTAAATATATTTGTAACATATATTCAGGTATGGACCTTACTTATTATGATGCAGTGTCGACCACGGTAGGTCAAATGTCAATTTTGTTATTTTATTTAAGAAATCCTAGGGCAAGGTGCCGAAGCATACATGACTAAAGGGGGAGATATATTATAAACTGGAGGGGATACCCAGAATTGAATATTTAATTATCGTACACACGGAGAAGGGGCCACTCCATTGATGCTTGTAGAATCCATTTAAAGGGGCGGGATTTTGTTTAATTATTTTTTTATGCCATGAACTGACTGTTGAACTGAAGAAAGGGTTTCGCTACTTGATTAATGCGGATGCCGGAATTTACATATATTTATGAAACTGAGATGGGATTTGAGTGGGCTTATTTTTCTATTTTATATTTCGTCCTCGTTCCGGCAGAAGGTAAATACCTGTCGAAGGCCTAAGGAGGCATATGGTTAGGGTTTGGTCAACCCAAATTTTTGTTGAAGCGGATTAGGTATATGGGAATTCAGTTGAAACATTGTCGAGGCGTGGGGCCTTTTTGGATGTTTTAACTAGTCAGTGAATGTATGCTAGAAATAGAATCATCGTTATTTGCCAATGGAGAGGGTTAACTCCAAGAAGTACAGCGTAAAGTAAAATCATGCTTTGGTCACGCATGCATAGGCAAGCCATGCCGATTCGAAAGGAAATTTAAAATCATGTTTTGGTCACGCATGATAATGAGGTCGATACCTGAATATTTGGTTAAGTGTATATGCTCAGTGAACGAGCAAGTGTTAAGTGAAACTAATAAAATATGTGACTTCCAATGGTCATTTAGCCGACATATTTTATTTTAACGGGAACGGGGGATATTGTAGCATGTCTACCCTATAGATAATGCTCAGAACTGGCGATGTCTATGAGAGGATCGCGATCGCTAGGAGCAAAGTATGGGTTGTGTGGTGTTGAATAAACGAGAATTGCATTTGGAAGATAATGCTCGGAACCAATGATGCCTGCGAGAGAATCGCGATCGCTGGGAGCGAAAATAAAGAATAATAGAGACACAATGGAAAGGAAGCCAAGATAATTGTCTACATCCGGTGTATAAGGAATAAGCAGTAAAGGTTTTTTTTCTTACTCCAGGTTTTCACACAACTAGAGGCAGATGTTAATTGGTAATATGCGATTGGCTTGAAATAAAATGGGCGGAGTCCGACGACCAATCAAGTCTCGAGAACTGTCCCCTACCACGGTCGGATATCGGAAGCCACTCCCCGTTTTACTCATTCTTCGTTCATGTCTTGGGTGATCCCCACGTATCTTTTCTATAAGTAATATCAGTTAGAATATGTGAAATTAACATTCTTCGCTCATGTCTTGGCTGGTCACCACGTTCTTTTTATATTGTACAGTTGAGTTTAAATATGTGAATTGAGTTTTCTTCGTTCATGTCTTGGGTGATCACCACGTATCTTTTCTATAAGTAATATCAGTTAGAATATGTGAAATTAACATTCTTTGCTCATGTCTTGGTGTATCACCACGTATCTTTTCTATAAGTAAAGTTTAGTTTGAATATGTGAAATTACTAACAGTCTTCGTTCATGTCTTGGGTGATCACCACGTATCTTTTCTATAAGTAATATCAGTTTGAATATGTGAATTAGTCGTAGAGACACACTTTGATTTTGGACGGTGCAAAGTCAGTGGGGGTGTAACTTCTGGTGTGCCCTCGAAACTACGCAGATCTTCAGGGACTATGTGAATAGACGATTTCTACGAGAAGTCCAGAAAGGGTGATCACGCCGTCATTCGCCATGGATATCGTATCGAGGTACCTCGTAATTAAGTTATAATTCAGTCCTTCAGACACACGGCCAAATTATATATATTCAATTGTTGTTTTGTAAATATATTCTTATTAAAATAAATATGTTAAAGTTATAGGTTTGATTCATTTCATTCCCCCCCCCCCACTCATGCTTCTTCTGGTTGACAACAGTAATTAATTATTGTTAATTACTGATGTCAACTAACCGTTAGGATCTTGTAACCGTTCTTCCCGTGGGAGTGCTTTCAGCTATTCAGGCATTGTTTAATTAAAGTCGCGATTTAAATAATTTTCAAATTTAATAATTTTTCGATCTCAATTTTATTTATTTTATTAATTACGTGATTTGCACTCACACAGGGAGGGAAATGGGTTATAATATATATATATATAAACTAATATATAGAAAAAGAAAGTTATGAACCCGGATTAAAAAGTGGACTAAAGAACTTTCGGAGCATACATGGAAAGAAAAACCACATGCAGACAGTCAAAGATGTTCCTGGGAGGGGAGTCGAAGGTGTTGAAGGATGTGATCCTGAACCTCAAAAGGAACGAGCTTCGGCAACTAACTGGAGTTCTCACAGGACACAGGACGGTTCAATAGACACCTATACACTGTAGGAGTCAAGGACAGTCCTACCTGCAATAGATGTGGCACACTTCCTGGGCATCTGCTCGGGAAACGTGCGAACGAGATTCCCACATCTTTGATAAAAATGTAATCACAGAGGATTTTAGAAGATTGGACCATGGGAGCATTCTCAGGTTCATTAAGGAAACTGGGAGACTGAGCACTTAACCGTTGAAGATATGTCAGAATTGTTGGCAATAAAAAATTCATCAAAAAAGTTCGCGACATCATATATCTATCTATAACTGCATTATGTCTATTTATGTCTGTACTTTAGATTATCCTTACATTTAGTTGGCGCAAAAACTAAAGAACAGATGTTGACAAAAGATGGCCCTGGAATAGGAGAAATAATCTTAATAAATAAGCAGTAAACATGAGGTAGAGTTATATTGATTGCTGAATGATTTATCTCGGCCAAACTGTTTATTACCCCGGTCTTGAAATATGAAGGGCGCAGCTTCTCCCTTCAAACGTGAAGATGTGAGCTGAATAATCATTAATATTTATTAACGTTATACTTTAATCTATCTTATTTCTACCCTTCAGTTCATCCCTTGTAAATAAATATGTGTATCTTCTTTTCAATTGATAATATTTTTGGAATTTTAGAATAACAAATCTTTGTGATTCTTTATTATTTCTGTTTTCAGGATTAGGATAAGGTGAAAGTGGAAGAGTGCTTGGGCAAACTGTTATTCTGATGGATGACATATATACTGAGAGAGCTTGTGCACCTAGGGACCTAAGCATCTAATGCTATTTTCTGTTCCCTGGAATCGCTGGGCTTCCTTCTTATAGGCCTTCATGAAGGATGTAGTCTCCCAGGTTCTTTAGGAAATCCAAGAATACTCCAATCTTAATTGTTGTTCTTTATGTTTTGGTGTACACACATCTTCATCTTTCTGGAGATGGCTCGAGATCTGGAAAGTTCTTAAGTGAGGCTAAGGCGCGCCGGGGGCGAATAGCCGACAAACCGACTGAACACTGGGTAGCTCAGATCCAGTTCCAGGTATGATCCCTCCAGCGAATGGTCTAATCCGAAAATGTAGTTTCATTCAAGTATATTCAAGTATATATCGAGGAAGTGATCTGGCATCGTATAGGCTCAGGACATCGAATCCGCGATCTTAAGGTCAGTAGGCAAGCATGTTATCTCTGGGTTACCAGCGCCCTCGTCGTCTACCTATACTAATAATAATAATAATAATAAACAGTTTATTACCATTAAACCAATACATGGTAATAGGATATATCAAAAGAATTTATACATTGAGATAGCTTATAAATTAGATTTATATCTACTTGAGTCAAGGGCGCCGGTAGCTCAGTGGTATACGTGCTTGTCTTCTGAGCTCAAGATCGTGGGTTCGAAACCCGACCGAGGCCCTTAGTTTATCTTATCTGGGAGGTAAAATAAACTTAAGCACGCCGTCCTTCGGATGGGATGTTAAGCGATGGTCCCCGAGCCTGTATGATGTCAGGTATTCGTTAAAGACCCCTGCCCTAGGTGAATAAAAATTTAGGGTAGGCAAAATTTAGAACTCCCACAGTAGAGTCGGGCTCATGTCGACCAGAGTGAGGAAAGAGCGCTTTGGTAGTAGGCGATATGACCTCATGGTTAAAGCTCGGGCATGAGTCATAAAACCTAACCTAACCTCTACTTGAGTCTAACAGACGTATGATTAGTGATAACAAAACTATTAAAAAAAGTAAAATGAAATTAATAAAAACTTAATAAATAAATACTTAAGAATATATGAGTATAAAAAAAAAATTAATACATAGATACATTTACAATAAGTAGATACTTTTTTAAATTTAATAAAAATTAAGAAAATTATTTTTTTAAACTCTACCGGAAGTGTCTTTATCACAAAGATGTTTCAGGACGTTCTTACTCCCTTCATCAGGAGATATAGAAAAGAAAAAGAATAACTATAACAATAAATAAAATAAATATATATATATTAATCAATTATAAATGAATAAATAAAAAATATATAAATGAATAAATAAAAACAGTTAAATGAATAAATAAAAAAATAAATATATACATGAATAAATAAAAAATGTTAAATAAATAAATAGATTCATAAAATAATAATAAGAATAAGAAATAAACAACAATTTATAATACTTTTCTTTTAATAATAATATATTTTTTCTGAATATAATGATAAAAATAATTAAAATACATTAATATACCAAGAAAAATAAAATAAATTAATAAACAAGTACCTAGTGAATAATAATGATTAAACATAACGTAGATTGGACTGACCTTCAAGGTTTGGAGGAACTCAGCTATATGCAGAGATCTACATTGTATTGATTCTGAACTACATATCGTACGCTGGGAAGAATACTGGTATAGAAATAAAAGACGTTGTCTTCCCACTGTTTTATTTTATACCAGAACCGGTTTTCGACGCAACAGCGTCATCATCAGTGGTTCATCTATCATAGAATAACAAAATATACAAATAATAAAAAGTATAAATAATTCTTAAGGCATCAGGGTACAGAGTAAAATTATAAAATTAACTTACCCACCCACACAGCACAGCGGTTGGAAGATAACTGGCATAGCTCTAAGGGGTGGGGGTAGCTAGGTTCACTCACTCACAACATGTAAAAACCATTCATTCCAATAAATACATTAAGTCTGTACATAATATAAACATTTTTTCATCATACAGCCAAAGAAATTATTTGTTGTCATAAACTATAAAAAATAAATACATAAATAAATACATTGTTAAAAATATAATCACAGACTTGAATTCACAATAAATATCATTATAAAAACCATATTACAATACATCTTTCACAGGACAGCTACTTCCCTTAGTTTTGGACCAATCTCCCACACCAGGTAGGTCAGGCAGCAGAAGGGAGTTCTTAACCTCCATTTTTTTGTTAAGACTTTTTGAATCCTCATATAAAGAAAGTCGGATCTCCAAGCCTTCTAAGATATCTGTACGTCTTACCTTGGTACCCTCGTGCAACAGTGCCACTCTATGGGTACCATTATGGCCCTCATTTTGACAATGAATAAAGAAGCCTGACCTACCTGGTGTGGGAGATTGGTCCAAAACTAAGGGAAGTAGCTGTCCTGTGAAAGATGTATTGTAATATGGTTTTTATAATGATATTTATTGTGAATTCAAGTCTGTGATTATATTTTTAACAATGTATTTATTTATGTATTTATTTTTTATAGTTTATGACAACAAATAATTTCTTTGGCTGTATGATGAAAAAATGTTTATATTATGTACAGACTTAATGTATTTATTGGAATGAATGGTTTTTACATGTTGTGAGTGAGTGAACCTAGCTACCCCCACCCCTTAGAGCTATGCCAGTTATCTTCCAACCGCTGTGCTGTGTGGGTGGGTAAGTTAATTTTATAATTTTACTCTGTACCCTGATGCCTTAAGAATTATTTATACTTTTTATTATTTGTATATTTTGTTATTCTATGATAGATGAACCACTGATGATGACGCTGTTGCGTCGAAAACCGGTTCTGGTATAAAATAAAACAGTGGGAAGACAACGTCTTTTATTTCTATTAGAAATCTCGGCCCACAACATCTTACTATCACATATGAATACTGGTATAAGTCCGAAAATTCAGTTTTTTGAGTTATATATGCCACTAGGTAGAGCTCGTCTTGCTCTACGTACGGGTAGTAGCGGTTTAAAGATAGCAAAAGGAGTGACCACTAGAGAGCAGAAAAACGACTATGCTTTGGAGCAGAAAGTCTACTTTGAGGCGGGAGAACAGCGGTTCAAAATGAGTATTATTCCAGTTGTCAAGGCTGAAGGTTGTCGCTTTTGGTGCAATACTGGTATATCTCAACTTCTTTCTATGAACACATGGGTAGTAGATTCTGATGTACATTTGTGCCACACTCAAATTTCCAAGAGTAGCCTGTATACAAATTCCTTGTCACTGGTCACACACAGAACGAAGGTACATATTATGTAAAGATCAAAGCCAAGAAGAATAAATGATATAACTCTAGTAAGTTATTACTTTATGGTTTGTGAGAACAAGGAAAGAAAGGAACTGACCAAAATATGTCAATTTGCCTTCCTTTCTGTAAAAGAAAGCTGAGTTAAGGAAAGCATCTAAAGAGTCTATAGGACAAGAGCTCTTGACCAAAATATAGGTCAGGGGAGAGAGAAAACGCAAAGAAGACAGATATAAAGAAATGTTAGTATTTTATGTAAGAGGATGTTATTTCAAATTTAAGTGTATTAAAATCGGAGATGTATGCATACATATGAATTGGATAATGTATTTATCGTATAGAGTTCTAGTTTGAATAGTTTGTCATTTGATCAAATTTAGTGTAATTTATATTAAAAAAAAAAAAAAAATATGTCATCAATGAATTCAAAATACATTTTCCCAACACATGTATGAGGTATGAGGAAAGTTTTGTAACCAGTCAAAAAATTTACGATTCCAGATTCCAAATATAAAAAATAAAATCGATTTCCATCTGTGAACACGATTTTTTTTTTTTTTTTTTTTTTTTTTTTTTTTTTTTTTTCGGGTGCTCCTGACCCCTTAGGGGGGTCGGTCACATCACCCTATGTTCTCCCGGCTTCTTACGCCGAGTGATCTCGGGATCTTATCGGGGGTTCTGTTCTGCCTGTGTCCCGGAGCCGGGGGCAGCCGCCGCACGCCTGTCGGTGGTCGGTGGGGCCCCCGGCACCGGGTTAGTAGGCTTTCTTGATTCTCCGCCAGGAGGAGACGAACCGACCAAAAGCCAGGTAGCCAGCCTCTGTCATCAGTCCCGGCAGGTCCAGTCCCAGGTACGATCCTGTCTTGCGAATCAGCGCCGCCCTGGGCACGTCGTATAGCGGGCATTCGAGAACTACGTGTTCCGCAGTCTCGACGCCGCCACACGAGCAGGCTGGGCTGTTCTTCTTCTTAAAGAAGAAGAGCTTGGCGCTGAAGTCGCCGTGACCTGATAGCATCTGTGACGTCCAATGGTCTGGTTGTACCCATGGAGAGTCAAGGCGCGTCTGGACGTCTGGGAAATAGGTGAAGGTTGTACGGCCATCTGTCGATTGCGCCCAACGCTGTTGCCATCTTTCTACGATCCATTCCTGGACAATGCCCCTCAGGCGATCTGGTCTCGCCCGTCCTTGCATCTCCCTTTCCAGGGCTTGACGCAAGGCCATGTCCGTGTCTGCCTCTATTGGTAAGCCGCGTCTACAGAAGTACGAGGCGACGGCCCCATCCAAGACAAGGTCTATGGGTGGGGCCCCCGCCAGCACCTGCAGCGCAGCCGTGGAGACTGTACGGTAGGCTTTGGTAATCCTGAGGAGGGCTGCTCTTTGAGCTTGAAGTAGCAACGTACGCCGTCGCTTGGTGGGGTGAACCCACCATCCGGCAGCGGCGTACCTTGCTACTGCCTCGAAAACCCCGGTGTAAATAGTTTTACACGCGGAGTAGCCGAGACCCCACGTCGCTCGGGCTAGGTAGCTCAGAGCGTTAAAGGTAGCTGTTGTCCTATCCTTGATGGCAACAGCGTGGGGCGTGACGTTGAATCCCGGCCCAATCCCCACACCCAGGTACGTGATCACGGCCGGAAATTCAACGCGTCGGTCGTGTACTGCAAGAACCAGGGGGTGACGGGCGTCAGTTTTTCCTCTCATCAGCATAGCCGCTGTCTTGCTGGGAGAGAGGGTTAACTTGTTCAGTCGGCACCAAGTGTCAGTAGAGTCGATCGCGGCTTGGGCTCGGGCAGTCAGAGTGGCACGACTATCAGCGTGCACCGTGACCACTAGGTCGTCAACATAGGCTATTGCCCTGTGTCCACGAGTCTCGAGGTCACGAAGCAGTCCATCAAAGAGTATGTTCCAGAGTGTTGGTCCGAGGACCGAGCCCTGGGGACACCCTCTGGTGATGTTCACTGTAGTGCTGGTGAATTGCTGTCTCACCGTCGCAGAGCGCTCGCTGAGGAAGCTGGAGATGAGCCCGAATAGGTTCCTAGGTATTCCCACAGACCGTAGTCGCAAGAGAATGGCAGGCCACCAGGCGCAGTCGAAGGCCGCGGCTACATCGAAGAAGATGCAGAGAGAGTATTTCCCTCTGACCTCCTCGACATCCGCCCTTAGCATTCTCAACGCATCCTCAGTGGATCTGCCCCTCATGCATCCGAATTGTCTGTGCGAAACAAAGGCCTGTACCCGGGCCCGAATTCCCGACAGGATCAGAGTCTCCAACACCTTGCCGGAGACTGGGAGTAGGCTGATCGGTCTGTAGCTACCCGCCAAGGAGAGGTCCCTGTCCCCAGGCTTGACAAACGTGCACACAAGTGCCTGTTTCCAAGCACTCGGGAAGTGGTATGTCCTTAGGCAGGAGTTGACCAGATGAAGGAGATCCGCCTTTATGGCCGGGAATGCCTTCTTGATCATGGCGGCATCTATGAGATCTATCCCAGGGGCGCCGCCATTCCTCTGCCTCCCTACCGCCAAGCTTAGATCTAATTCATCCCAGTCCGGGGCGTCCTCTGTATCCGGCAAGGCACGGGCAGTCTCTCTTATAATTACCTGGGCGGGGGTATCCTCCATCGGGTCGTCCGCCGGAAAGGCCACCCCCAAGTACATCCTTCCTGCCTCCTCCAGGGACAAGGCGTAAACGTCCCCGTCCCTGATGGAGGCCACCGGGGCGACCGGCCTCAGCCTCCCGGTGGCGACTCGGTAAGGGATCCCCCACGGGTTTCTGACACTCTCCTCCTCTATGAAATTCCTCCAACTTACCTTCTTCGCAGTGGCGATGCTTCGGTTGTAGGCATTATTCAGTTGTCGGTACTCTTCCCGTCTTAACATCTTCAGAAGCGGGTTCCCGCACCGTTGGTACCTACGCCTGGCGCGGTATACAACCTTCTTAGCGAGGGTAAGCTCCTCACTCCACCAGGGAACCTTTTTGAGCCTGTTTACCTTCCTGGGGATGGTTTCGTCGGCAGCTCGGAGTAATATGCTACCGAGCTGTGCAACTCCCTCCTCGATCTGGTCAACAGGATCAAAGCTCCCGAGGCCTTCCCAATCCTCGTCGCAGGAGTAGGTAGCAACGGCGGTCACAAAGGCGTCCGAGATGGCCTTGCGTGTGGCAAAGCGCGGGTCTCTAGGCCTGACCGCTGGAAGACCCGGGTCAAAGAGCTGAACATCTATGACGCAATGGTCGCTAGATGTGACTTCTCTGACACGCCATCCTCCCACGGCCTGGCCTAGTCCGCCGGACACAAGTGTGACATCTATATGGGATTCTCCCATTGCACCACGAAATGTGGGCGGGGAGTCCGGGTCGTTGACAATGCGAAGATCATGGCGGGCTATCACATCCTGTAACCTGCCACCCCGGCGATCGGTGCGAGCCGATCCCCAGGCGACTGACCAGGAGTTAACATCCGCCAAGATGATCACGTTGCCCCCCTCGAGTTCATCAAGTATATGATCCAAGTGGCCTAATTGTCGTTCTATGTCCTCAGAAGGCGGAAAGTACCCGCTGATGACATAGCAGCTCACGTTTGCATGCCTGACACAGGCCACCACCATATGGCTGGTGGACAGATGGTGGAGTGCCATCACGTCCACCTGGGGGTCAGTCACAACCAGTGCGGCCATAGGCCGCTGGTTGTCCCTTGCCCCCACCATGATCCTGTGGCCGGTGCCTAGGCCAGCCACGGAGCCTCTAACGCAATACGGCTCCTGGAGAGCAAGAATCTGGATGTTCTCCTGGGATACCATGTGCCGTACTTCCGCAGCCACGACTCTGCGCCTATTCATGTTGTGTTGCCACACATGAAGACCGTCCCGCTGCCTACCGGCCATAGTCCGTGCGAGCAACCAGGGCCTCTATCGCCCGGATATATGTCGGGCAAGTATCACTGTTTGCACTGTGATTTGCGGCGGACTTTCCTGTGCTGCAATTGCAACATTTCGGCGGCTTAGTTTTTCTATTCGGGCACGCGGTGTCGCTGTGGTTCTCCACTGAACACCACGCGCACCTCTCCTTCGCCTTGCAGTATTTGGCGATGTGACCGAAGCCTTGGCACTTATTGCACCGTGTGACATCCAAACAGTCCCTGACTCTACATGGATACCACTTACCTAGTGTGATGGTCCCTGCAGAGACGAGCTCTCTCCGCACGTCAGACGGGGCTTCTGCTACCCAGTTTGTGATCGGGCCGCCCTTTGGGGGGCCTTTCCTATAAACTGGGGTGACCCCCTTGTACAGTGGGTTCACAGTTTGGAGCCTCCTAGAGAGGTCCTCCCCCGACCAGCTGGCAGGGACGTCGAAAAGGACGACCCTGGGTCTTCTTCTGTTGAGTGCCTCGGCCCGCAGGCCCGCTGCCTGAAGGGCCGGAGCGCCCAACAGGGACTCCAGCTCGGCCGGGGTGGACACCTGTAGGAGAAGCCCCCCTCTCCTGGCGGGTTTGGCAGAAGTCACCGTGATCCCGAGGTCACTAGGGTCCACCTGCTCCAGGGCCGCCTCCAACCTCCTGCCGTCATTCTCCTGCTGAAAGTTGACGACAGCCCTGTAGCTGGCGGCTGGGCGGACCCTTCCCTCGGCTGTCAGCTCCTTCATCAGCCGGCTGACGACGTCCGCTTTCGTCCTCTGGGGGGGCGCCGTCCTGGGTAGGGGCTGCGGGGCTGCAGGTAGAGTTGCTGGAGTCGACCTCTTCTGCCGCTTCCTCTTCGTCACAGTGGTCCAGGCCGTTGCCATCGGATACTCGGCGTCGGTGAGGGGTGGAGGGGGCGAGAGAGGGAGGGGGACTCCGTCCATCTTCATCCTTCGGCTGCCCACGGAGGGGGTGGTGGGGGCCTTGGAGGGGTGGGCCACGGTCCTCGGCCCGCCCGCTCCTGTACTAGGTGTAGGGGGGGGGGAGGGGCGGTAGCTTCCGCTCTCGAAACTGTGTCTGAGGCGGATGTGTTAGAGGCTTGTGGAGAAGAGCGTCCATCTGGGCCTCGCGGTGTCTGCGACGCTCTGGGCCAATTAGCTTCACCCAATTTCTTGACCAAGGCATCCGCTATGTCATCGGGACTCAGCTTCTTTATGATGGCATGGGCGGTGGACTCTCTGGCTTCGGCAACGGCACATCTGCCTGTTACCTCGGCCAACAATTCTTGAAGTCGCCGCACTGCGTTGGTAATAGTTGCTTGAGCGGCCTTGGCCACCTTGGCCTGTAGAAGCGCCGAAACTACTATTTGGTGCAAGTTGTGAGCCTCCGCTGTGGGCGTGGAGGGAGGGTCGTCTGAATCGGTTCCGGGTGAAAGCCTCGCCCGTTTCTTGCCTGATTTTATTGATTTCTGTTCTGTTTTGATCTCGGGAGTGCGGGCTGTGAGCAGCGGGTTGGACCTCGTTGAGCTCCCTCCCCCGTTGTTTCTTATCTCGGGGAGGCTGTGCCTTCTGTCCAACGAAAGGGGGACACTGGTTAATGTCGGGGTAAGGGTCTCAGGCTGGGCCACTCCAGGTACGAGAGAGGACGGCCCTGCGAGATCACGCAGGCGAGTCATTTTTATTCTTTATTTACATAACTTGGTTGAACTAATCACAGTGATCACTTATAGAATATAATTTCAAGTTGATAAAAAAAAAAAATAAATAACGTTTACTAATGCTAAATGAAAAGTTTTTTTTTTTTTTTGAAAAAGGTTAGATTATTAATTTTTCTAATTGTGACACCACCAAGCTCCACCTCTGTGAACACGATAACTATATTAACACGAAATTTTATATGTGAATCCATAACAATCGAGAGAATTTAGGAGCCTCAAAAAAAAAAAAAAATTCTGGGACCGAGGTCCCCTAAGAATAAATAATGACAGTCACTGGACAGAGCAACAAATAAAATGAAATATCAGTAATGAGATAAAGATGCTACAGTGGATAAAACCAAGAGCAAAATAAATAAAACTAAATAAGAAAATACCATTAAATAAAAATAAATACAGATATTGATGATAAAATTAAAAAATAAATAAATAAACTAAAAAAATAATAGTAAAAAAGGAGTTTAATTAACAGATTCATTAAGAAGAAATCAAGATAAGATAAATGTGTCTAAATAAATATGTAGAAGATAAAATAAAATAAAAAGAAAAAACAAATATGTACCTACTATATAAAAGGGCGCCGGTAGCTCAGTGGTCTGCGTGCTTGCCTTCTGAGCTCAAGAACGTGGGTTCGAAACCCGACCGAGACCCTTAGTTTATTTTATCTGGGAGGTAAAATAAACTTAAGCACGCCGTCCTTCGGATGGGACGTTAAGCGATGGTCCCAAGCCTGTACGATGTCAGGTACTCGTTAAAGACCCCTACCCTAGGTCAATAAAAAATTTAGGGTAGGCAAAATTTAGGACTCCCATAGTAGAGTCGGGCTCATGTCCACCAGAGTGACGAAAGAGCACTCTGGTAGTAGGCGATATGACCTCGTAGTTAAAGCCTGGGCATGAGTCATAAAACCTAACCTAACCTAAAAATCAATATTATGGAGGAGGAAATCTAGCCCAGGCTTGCTATAAAATTAATTAAAGAAAAACTAATGGAAAAAATAAATATATAAATAAAATAAAAGGATGAAGATGAAAAGATAAATAAGAAAAATACAAAGTAACAAGAAATTGGTGTTGAGGAGAGGGAAAGTATGGAGGAAGGGGAATAAACCAACCAATCCCTTCAGTGGCGTATATACGGGGGGGGGGGAGGGGGGCCCAAGGGGCCCGGCCCCCCCCCCCCGAAATAAAAAAAATATTAATATAAAAGTTAAAAAAAAAATAAAAAAAATATTAATATAAAAGTTAAAAAAAAAATAAAAAAATATTAATATAAAAGTTAAAAAAAAAATAAAAAAATATTAATATAAAAGTTAAAAAAAAATAAAAAAATATTAATATAAAAGTTAAAAAAAAAATAAAAAAATATTAATATAAAAGTTAAAAAAAAATAAAAAAATATTAATATAAAAGTTAAAAAAAAATAAAAAAATATTAATATAAAAGTTAAAAAAAAATAAAAAAATATTAATATAAAAGTTAAAAAAAAATAAAAAAATATTAATATAAAAGTTAAAAAAAAAATAAAAAAATATTATTATAAAAGTTAAAAAAAAAATAAAAAAATATTAATATAAAAGTTAAAAAAAAATAAAAAAATATTAATATAAAAGTTAAAAAAAAATATATAGTTGTTGGATATTCTGGTTACTTTGATATAAAAGTAAAAAAAAGAAATAAAAAGTATATAGTAGTTTTGATGTTATTATAGAGTAGTTTTTGAAAGTAGGCTCAATGGTCTAGCGTTACTATCAATCCATCGAGATGTGAAAATAGGCGATGAAGACGTTCTGGATAAGTTTGCAAGTGTGCCAAGAAACCTGGACTTTGTTTTGTAAAGAAAACAAGCTAAATGAAACCATTTTTTTAATTTGATATATTCACTTATTTTTTTTATAACTCAAAAATATTATACCTAATTCAAAATATTATAATTATATATTGACTTTTGTCTGTCGTAAAAACTTACTTTATTTCTTAACCCCCATAAAAACAGTTCTTTGGTCTTTATCAAATACTTACAATTATCTACATAACTGATATACTTAGCTAGTTTATTTTTTAAAAAAGCTTCAAATTAAATTAAAAAAGTTAAAAACAAAACCAATAAAATTTAATTTTCCTGGTACAAGTCCCTCTGGGGCCGCCAATCCTGCTACCCATGTTACCTCTGGTAATACAAGGTCATACTTTTTTTTTCCCCTTATAAAATCGGCCTGGTGGCCCCCCCCCCCCCCCCCCCCCGAAATATTTTCCTATATACGCCACTGAATCCCTTTGGTTGGTTTATTTAGGGCGAACAACTGCTTTGGTTATTATCGCCCTAGGAGCCCTTTTTTTTTTTTTTTTTTTTTATCAAGATGTCGGAAAACATAGAAATTCCGGTGAAAATACAATTTCGATTTTTGACAGATTATATAACTTCCCCTATACCCTGTAGTTTGGGGGATGTAATATCTGATCTGGACAACACAAAACATTCCATTCATCTGAGGAATGATACAAGCACAGCACCACTCAGAAAAGTGGAAACCCAAAAATATAACAGCAATTGTAGAGAGAATGTGGGAACAATGGGAGTTGTCAAACAAGGGGACATTGTCCACAGGGATGATTGTTTTGATCATTGTTGGTCATTGTTCCGGGTACCGAAGGAAAGTGGCCACCACTGATCACCAACTACCACAAGGGTATTGATATCGTCGCTCCTCTCATAAAATACATTTTAGTTTTCGACAATTTCAAGAAGTGGGCGAATATTTTTTGCCATTTATTTTGATGTAGTGAAAAGATTAAAATAATTTAAAAAAAAAGAAGTGCTATCCATAGTACGAAATATTTTGTTACATTTTCGCATTCCCGAACTTATTGATTTTTAGTCAAAGAGAAAGAGGAGATTATGTGAGGCTTATCACAGAGCTAATAACTGCCGATGTGATGAATTTATAGACACAAAATTTAATATGAAAATACAAAAGCTACACTAACTTGCGCTTTGCGGATGATATTGTTCTAGTTGGAAAGTCAAGCGAAGAACTAGAAACAATGATATCGCAGCTAACCACCACCAGCAGGAAAGTAGGACTGACGCTAAACCCGGAAAAGACAAAAGTTATGACCAATTCAAGAAGAGAATGCATCATAGTTCACAAAGAAGAGATAGAGTATGTGGACGAATACCGGTACCTGGGGCAAACATTAACTTTCCAAGCACGAACAGAGAAAGAGGTGAACTGCAGAATTAGAGCAGGATGGAGAAAATACTGGTCTCTGAAAAAAATACTTAAGGGCGAAATTGCAGTCGACCTGAAAGCCAAAATCCTGATGAGCTGCGTCTATCCATCCATCCTATACGGTGCACAGACCTGGTCGCTGACACAAAAGCTGGATCGTCGTCTGGAAGTAAACCAACTTAGGATGATGAGGAGCATGCTTGGAATAAAGATAAGTGACAGGATAAGAAACAGCGAGGTTCTACGGAAGGTGAGGCTAAGAAGCCTCCAGAAGGAAGCACACTTGATGAAGTGGAGATGGGCCGGGCATGTGACAAGGATGGATCCTGGACGATGGGCTAAAGTCTGCACGGAGTGGATTCCTAGAGACAGAAGAAGAGGCAAAGGAAGACCAGGATTGCGGTGGAGGGACGAGATAGTGGAGAGAATAGGGGATGGATGGTGCACAGTGGCCAGCAACAGTTACAGCACTATTTAAGAAATAACCCTCATTTTACTTTTTGCTTTTGCTTTGTTTTATTTTTATTTTATTTTAATCAAGAAGTAACAGTTATACTTAAGAAATAATTTAATTTAATTTTGGAACATTCGTTAATTTCTTTTCTGATTTCTTCTGTTGAAAGAGCACTAGACTCAAAACCTCCAAAAGGAGAGGCATTTGTTCTAAAAGAATGTCAATAAAGTTATTTTATTTATTTTTTTAATACAAAATCCAGTATGTTAGTCAAATATTGACTTTTGATCGGGTGATTCACCGATGACTATTTTCTATTTTGAGAAATTTTATGATAAGGGTTTAGAGAGTGTTCTGAGTTCTCTCTCAATCATGAGTTTCTTGAACTGATGTATCCATGAAGGTTGGATCCTCAAAGCATCATCCTATTTTGGGGACTAAGACGGATTACTTGATTAAAGAGATTCCCATCCTGAAGAGATGTAGAGACCGGGGATTTATCAAGGACTTATCCTTAAGGATAAGATCCTTTGGGATCATACATCTTACAGGATTAGGAGAGAGGGTCAAGAAAGTTTTACATGTTATCATGCATCTGAAAAGGATATTTGGTCAGGCCTCCTCCATCTTTCACTCTTTCCAAACATTCACAATCTCCTAAAATCCTCCTAAGTTTTCCAAATGCCTCGACTTGTTCATCGTCCAAAGGAAGTTATGTCCTTGGTAAAAAAATTGATACCGAATTTTGAACGGAATTTCATGTTTTCCGACCTCCTGAATCCAATAGTAAAAAAAAAATGTCTATTTGAGTCTGTAAACACACGGTTTTGAATTTAAAGCCCACTGTGCCGGGTACGTCGGGTGGAGGAGAACATGACGCACATTGTACTTACATGTACCAAATATACCCAGAGAGAACTTATGTTCACTGAACTGTATAAGCTAACCCAAGCCCCCTTTAACTATCCCCAGCTTTTAGTAACCCGTAACATTTTTATTTACCAATCCATTTACCGATTTATAATGAAAATTCAAAATCAGCCCTAGATTCTTTAGGTAGGTTCCGGTGGGGGGCCTGGGCTTGGGGTTGCTGGCTTGGCTGGGGGTCTGTGGGGGGCACTGGTCTATAGACCCAGGAGCTCCGAAGGTCTGGACGGCCGGCACTACATGCAGACCTTCCTTCAGGAACCTCCACTCCAGTCACTGGTCGGCGCTATGTATATTGTTTTGGGTGATGTGGTCCGGCGGTGCCTCCGGCTGTCCCCCGGCTTGGCTGAGGCCGCTTGCTTGGGCTCTCTGTCTGGGCTACTCCCTCCAGTACCCCGTCTTTGGCAGAATTATAGTGTAGTTTTAAGAATATAAATAGCTAGTGTGGTGTCTGCCGAGGCCAAAAAAGGAAAAAAAAAAACGAATTTAAATATAAAATTACATATTGATACTTTTATTACATCGGCAGTTATTAGAGTTTTGAGTTAAACCTGTCTTATAATCTCCCCCTGTTTTGGTAGATTTGCCTGAAAATCAACAGATGTTGTCTTTTTGGGATTTTTGACACATTATCATGTTCACAGACACACAGAATTTTGGATTCTGGAAGCCGGAAAACATAAAATTCCGCTCAAAACTCTGCATCAAAGTTTTATACCTGTATACTTCATATAGGTGAAGTAAAAAATATATATATATATGAAAAAAGAGTCTGTAACTGAGTAGATAAGTTTGAAGTTTTTATACTTAAAATATATTATACTTGCTATTACAAAAAGTGTGTCTTACAAGTGGTTTGGTTCAAGTTGGGTGGTTAAGAATGGTCCTTGGCTAAGAAGTTTAACCTGTGTGGGTAGGTCACACGAGAGAAGTTGAGAGAAAGACCTCTTGAGGTGGAACCTGGCTGGGGAGACCTGGTTTCATGCTCCGACTATTTTCAGAATTAGACTCACGCAAAACTGAGCTCATTATAAGTTAATTTCTTTCCAAGGGCTTGGAGAAGGTAATGTCTCGAGAATTCAACTTCGTCTTTACTTCCAAAACTAAAATATCTTTCTGTCTTGGCGAATTTCAGATGGATTGCAAGATGCAGGTTGTTGCAACTGTTTCAGATGAGGGCGCCGGTAGCTGAAAGGTTTTATACTCTTATCATATTGTATTCTTTATTTTTACTTCCCCAGCGAAGTTTAGGGGAAGTCATGTAATATGCGTGAAATTGAACTTTTCGCTCTACCGTTTGCGCTAATATTCAACAGTAGAGTTACATAAGGGCTCCTAAATCCTCAAGTTATTACATCGGCAGTTATTGGAGTTTCTGTGTTAAGCCTCTCCCCTAATTCTTCCCGTCTCACCGGTCGATTTGGCTAATAATTAATTGGTGTCGATGAAAATCCGAGATCGAGTTTTCAATGGATTTTTACGTTTCTTCTGAGTACGCATCAATCTTTTTCAATCAATGGTAACCCATTAACCCTGGAATACTAACATAAACTTTGATATATTTGTTAGGTACTAACTATACGTACATGGCATTAAAAATCCATTTTTTCTATCAGAAATGATTTGCATTGAAGTTATGTGTATTATTGTGTTCAATTATTATGCTAAAAGGTATTTTAAATGACCAACACATTCATTAAAAATATTTTTAATAACTCCTTGACAACTTTTAAAACTCTTTCCTTATTTTTAAGCAAAAACACACAATTGATAGCTATATTCTGTTCAGAACCTATAAAAAAAAACACTTAAACTAAAAAATAGGAGTCGAATTCGAATAAATCAGAGTAAGTAGAACAAATAGTAGGGATGTGACCAACACATTCTTCAAAAATTAATTTTTACCAACTTTTTTGCTACTTTTATATCTTTAGTTAAAGTTAAAAAATCACAATCAAAATATATTTTCTGTGTGGACCCTTAAAAAAACGCACTTAAACATAAAAAGAAAAATAAAGCAAATAAAAAATAGGAACGACAAATCAGTCTCACTCATTGTCAGTCAAATTCAAATAGGTAAGGGTTAGTAGAAAGTAGAATTATACTGGATAAAAATCACATTTCATTAGATATGTTGGCATTGTCAAGATAAATGGTAACACACATATTGGACTTACTTATAAACATGAAACACAAACGAAATATAAAATACAAATATATCCTAAAACCGTGTATCAGAGTTACGGATGAAAGCACATATCATTACTAATACTACGTCATAGAGACGTATAAATAAGCACCTTTATTCATAACAATACGTCTGAGAGACGTAGAAAAATATACCAATCATTCATAACAACGCGAGACGCACTATGTTATGAAAAAAATTCACTTACCTGAAATACGAAGACCGGCGGCTACAACCCAACTAAATCAACCCAAGGCTACTCAAACGAAGCATAGCTGGAAGGAGGGGGAAAAACTTCAAAGTCAAGCGAAGCAGCTTTTTGTTTTAAATCTTGAATACGTCTCCGAGACGTGTAGTTAGTATTCTAGGGTTAACGGATAATCGGATTCTAATGAAATTAAACATGTAACTCTTAAAAGCCAAATTGAAAAAAAGGGTGAGTGATGTCTCACAAATTTTATCGGGAGGGGGGACTGTGAGTGGAGGTTGAGCATAAAAATAGTTCAACCTCATTAACGAATACAGTAGAGCAAACAGGGATAAGAGCATTGGATGCTTAGGTCCCTAGGTGTACACACCAGCCCTCCCAGTGGTTTCGTTTATTCTCCAAGATTTAATTTAAATTAGACTCCAAGTAATATGAAGACGGACAAGAACACATCCGGTCACTTGCTGTTCTGTTTTACGAACCTACCTACTAGACCCTAGATCTCATTTCCTGTCTTCCAGGAACTGCTACTGCTACTCTTCACTTATACAGATATAATATTATGAAAACAAATTCCTTCACTAGAAATATCACAGCTTTTTAACGACCAATGGGAAAAGGTATTTTTCCCAAGAAACTAGGATAAGATACTATTATCCGTTTTCGAAACATCGGTTAGCCTATTTATTTATTTCTCTCATATTATTTATTTTATTTTATACATGTGTCATGAAATTTTACGTGTGGTAGTTTTAAAAGCAAAATTTAAAAAAAAGCTATGTGACCTATGTGCATTTGCATATCAATTAAAAATCTATGTATAGATTAAATTCAATTAAATGAATAAATAATTCTGTACTGAATAAAATGCCTAGTTTTGTGATATTATTATCAATGATATTGATATCATGCTGCATTAATCATTTCCACGATGACGTCTACCTGCGTGTGTATAGTGATGAGTAAACACTACACCAAGACCTAAGCAGTTTTGGTCTTGGTCTAGCAAAATGTGCAAGATCAAGAGCAAGACTGATTTTGCTCATCACTTGTTATTGTTATTTATTTTATTTTTTTCTCTCTTTCATATATTTCAAGCATTTTCTACACTGTTTTTAACAAGTGCTCTCCCGTTAAATACTTATATTCCTCAAATTTTCGCTAGTCGAGTATTTTCTTAAAAATCAGCCCCGACACTCAAGTAGTGATGAGCAAACGTAAGACCAAGACCATATCAGTTAGTTACTTCTTAAAGCCCTCTCAGTTAACTAAACCTGGGAAGGCAAAATTTAGGATTAGCAGAGTCTGTTAGTTGGCGAAGTGACCTCGTAGTCAAATCCTAGGCATGAGTCACCATAACTAACTATAAAAAATAACCATCGTCTCTTAATTAAGTAATAAGATGTATCAGTCCAACATGTGTTAAACCACGACTAGTTTCGTCAGTAAACTGACATCTTCAGGAGGGATCTTGCTAGAGAAGAGGTCAACGGACACGTAAGAGTATCAGGGACTAGCCGAACACTGAGTGTCCTCAAGAAACTAGTCGTGGTTTAATAAATGTTGGACTGATACATCTTATTATTTATTTAACAAATAAGTCCACTACATTTGCCTACCACCAAGAAATATATCGTCTCTTAATTGTGTTTCGTGTTCAGTGGTTAGCTCGATTGGGCATTTACCTATGTTGGAGCAGTGGCTTAGTGTAATGTTTAGGGGCCTTGCTGAGTGGATGAAATGAGGGGGTAATAAGTACTACAAAAGAACAATTAAAATCGTTTATGTAAGAGGAAACCTTCTTATACGGAAACGGAATTATTTTCCAATTGTTCAATAAAGAAAAAAAAAAATTCATCTTATAACAGTCGAGTTTCTAATAATATTTCTACCTTTGAGAGGGTAATTTTCCCCCATTGCTCACCGATAAAATGAGAACCCTGGTTTTCACATTTAAGAGGAAACAACTTTATCCTGTATTGTAGTCCTGTATTCCTCGTTTAATGGAAAACGGGGGAACAATATTAAATTTCCCTATTTGAAGTCATTCAGTAGGTTAAGGGCTTTCATTAGGTCTCAAGGGCTCAACTCGTTCCTATTTCTCCCTTTTATGGTAAGAAAGGTGAATCTTTCAAATGATATGCCACAGTATTATATTAGTAGCTCATAAGTATAAAAAAATACTTTTATTTGGGCTTCAGTGTACGCTGCTAGTACAGGAACTTATGCCGTCATTACATTAAGCGTCTATTCTCAGCTTAGAACTAAAAGCCTTAGAGTGGATTTTGTTGCTAGAAAAGTGAGGCAGCCCATAGAGAGCTTGTCCTTTCTGCCCTGCTTGAGAGTACAGAAGACGAATGTATAGCAATTGTAAAATATATACCTATTTTTTGTTTATTTTCAGGTGGTTGACAAAGAAGAATCTACCTAAAGTTAGTTCCATCGTTGATTAGGGATCTGGTAATCCCCCCAAATACATCGATAATCGTTCGGAAATATTCAATGTTATATTGATTGAGCGATCACTCACGTGGAGCGTCTCTAATAACTCCATGAGCCCTCAACCAATGTTCATAGTCTTGCCCCGGAGAGCGAACACACACGAGGTTGTATATTGAATTTTATAAGTGAAATATATTTATATTTGAGATAAATTATATATATATTGTAGACAATTATTATTATTATTATTATACAGCAAGGACCAGTGACACTACGAGCGAATCGAGGCCACTTGGGGCTGATTAAAGAGGATTTTATTTAGAAGATTAATGCTCGGAACTAGCGATGCCTGCGAGTGAATCGCGATCGCTAGGAGCGAAACTAGAGCAAAGGATATAGAGGAAAGAAAGGAAGCAAGATAATTGTTTATTTCCGGAGTTGTATGAACAACCAGGGAGGGCTGAGCTCCCCTATTCTTAGAAGAGCCTTACTCAACCGGTGATCGGTGATTGGCTGGAGGTAGATTTGGCGGGAAATAACAGTCAATAAGATGTCAGGATCCATTCCCCATCCCACGAAAATGAAGAGTTGTGCCCGGGAAGAGCTTCAGACAACGTTGAGTGTTGGGGCCGCTAAGACCACGTCAGTTTATATTTTACAGTTTTAAATATGTGATATCAGTCAACGTTGAGAGTTGACGCCAGAAAGACCACGTCAATTATATCTGTCTTTTAGATTTTACAGTTGAGTTTTAAATATGTGAGTAAATCAACTCCTTCTTCATGCTTGGGCCGGTCAGGCCACTCGAACTACAGTGAATTATAGTGTATTTCGGACGGTGTAAAGCCAGTGAAAACTGTAACTTCTAATGTAGCCTCGGCACCAGACAGATCTTCAACGACTTTAAAATATGTGACCGAATGATTTCTGCGGGAGGTCCAGATAAAGATGATCGCACCGTCATCACCAGGGATATCATTACCGAGGTACCTCGTAATTAAGTTATAATTAATCCTTCAGACATACGGCCAAATTATATATTAAATTGTTTTTTTTTTGTAAATATTATGTTTTTTTTTTTTAAATATGTTACAGTTCTAGGTTTGATTCATTCCATTTCCCCCCACTCATGCTTCTTCTAGTTAGCAACAGTAATTAATTATTAATAATTACTGGTTACAACTACACGTTAGGAACTTGTAACCGTTCTTCCCGTGAGGAGTGTACTCAGCTATCCAAGGCATTTTTCATTTAAAGTCGCGATATAAGAATTTTCGATTTTATTAATTTTCCGATATTAATTTATTTTTACCAATTAAGTAATCTGCACTCCCACGCAGGATGAAAGATTAACAATATATTTATTCTTTAGAGGGATTTGTTTGTCATAGATATTTATCCAGTCTAGTTTTCTTTTCTTTTATTATTAGAAGTTGATTTTTTGAGTTTTCTGGAAGATTAAATTTACCTCGTTTTTCTTTTATAGAGTCATTTTATTTTCTCTCTCTCACCCCTTTCCCAGCAGAAGTGACGACTCCTCCCGACCTTTGATACTTTCTATCGGGAATATAGGATTTTTAAGAGGATTTTTGTCTAGTTTTTGGGAAAAACTAGAATTTCCGTCCTCAAGTTTTAATTGCTGTTCTTCTAGTTTTCCACGGCTAGAAATACCAAGAACTACATTACAGTATATCAGCATATATGTTTACAGAACCCCGTGAAGACGGCACAAATTGATTTTAATGGGAATATTAAATACATACATCGTGGGCGCTACCTTCGAGCCATGGCCTCCTCCAGAGACTTCCCCCAAAGATTCCTGTCCAGAGCTAAAGTCCTCCAGTTTTGCAGCCGTTCCTTGCGTCCCCATCGACTGATTCTATCCATCTCTTCTTGGCTAACCTTCTATGTTTCTTATCTTACTCTCCATAATTCCTTTTGTCAACGAACTCATCAAGTCCCGTTTCCTAAACGTCCATTATTACTTATAGAAATCCTTTAGCCCAATCCCTATCATTCCGTTCTCATCCCGACAACCCTCCTCAAAGGCTAAGGCGATCCTGGCCGAGAGACCTGTAACAATTATTTAAGGAGCCACTACTAAGGGAGTACCGGCACTGGACAGTTTCTCCCCTCGTGCATTCACATTAAGGTCTTCCCGTCACTCTTGGTCTGTCACCACTGCTGGTTAGAGGCTGGAGTGAAATGGTGGCCTCCTCTACCTCCATTAAGTTGGAGAAATGAGGATGGCCTCATTTCCGTGACGTCGGGGGACGACCTAAATTTAATTATTTTTATTTTGTATTTTTATTGTTGTATTTATTTCTATTTCTTTTTTGTAATATAAGCATTGTAAATATTTTACATGGAAAAAAAAAAATGTCTCCAATCTTTGTGAGAATGTGCTAAAATGGAATTTTTTCAATTCTAAATTGCGCGAAAACGAAGCAAAAATCAAAAAAAAATCAAAATAACTTTTTCTTAGCTAATTTCCCTTACTTTTTAAAACAATTAATCAAAGTGGTCCAAGTGACATTTTTAAAACATTGAAGAAACTGTGCATTAAGTTTTTAACTGATTTAAAAAATCTATAATTTATCAAAACCGGAAATATTTTGTCTTCTGCTTTTATGGTGAAAGTTGCTGTTAGCAAACCATAAAATTGAATAAAAATCTTAATTTCAAGGTCACTATTGATATGTTTAAGTTACTTATTCAAGTCACCAAAATGGTATAAGTGATTTGCCACTAGATCTCTGCACTGATAAGGATTTCACTTGTACAACTTTTTTCCTGAACTGAACTATCATTTTTGTGCCCGATTGTGTAGTTAACGAAAAATTTTCAAAAATGTCACTTGGACCATTTTGTTTCTAGCCCCGTCAATTATCATTCCGACCTTTTATGACCTTTGTACCCATTTCAAGTGCTAAAATTGGGTGCCGTCCTTTTTTTTGTTTTCAACCATGAAAAATGGATTCTTCGATCAAAAATCTAAAGGATACTACATTTTTAAAGAGGGAATACAAAAATTCTTAAAATTATAGCTATTTTACTAAAAAATTCCACTTTTGTTTTTTGATCTCAGAAAGTAAAAAGTGCATTCGTGCCGTAGAAGTACACTGATATATTTTTGGATTCAGAGATCGTAAAGTACATAGAATTCGTTGATATTACATTTTTTCCTGATTACATAACTTTCCCTATACTTTGAAATTAAGTTTACACAAAATGTTGACATCTTAACATTGAGTTAGATTTGATATTTACTGTGAAAGAGTTTAAATTGGTTTGACAGTCAGTTATCGAACTGATGAGTTCGGGAATATGTTCTTTATGTTATAGCCCATGTTTCCTAATAGGAAATGAGAAGGAAATTAATAGGAAATATACAGGAACTTAGCCGGAAAATGTCTCTTGTTGGGGTACGGCTTAACTAACTTCAAATATTTAAGTTGAGAAATGTTGATATATTGTGGAAACTTCTAATAAATAAATAAAACAAATTTATTTTTTGAAATATGTTCTATGGGTTCTTATAGGTACACCAGGTAGTTAAGGAAGGAGTTTGAATCACTACTAGGATATTCAGGACTTTGTTCGAAAATATTACATTCATTTTTACACCTTAAGTATAAAAACTATTGTGATCGAGTTTTCAAATGATTTTCACTTTTTAAGTAACGCTGAACATGTTTTGACCATTTCGCGACCATTTTAATGATAATTTATTCCAATGTACTGGCGTTAGCAGTTTTCTTTATTTTATTATACAGCGTAACTCGCTTAATACCATTGCTTAACGGGGCCATCGCATAAACGTCCCATTCGAAGGATGACGTGCTCAAGGTTTTTCCACCTCCCAGAAAAAAAAACCTAAGCCCAGTAAGCAAGCACGCATACCTTGAGCTACAGGCATAATTGCATAAATATTATATACAACAAGCAAATTTGCTAAAAGAGAAAAAAAAAAAGCATTGTAAAAATGTCAAGATGGGGGAAATCACCTAGTGGACACTCATTTGTAACTTACTGTGATTGCTGCTATTGTAGAGGTCTCTAGGCCATTGGCGCTTAAGGCGTCGTTGGGAAATGAGGTAGAATGGTTTGATTTCTCAGATAAAATAAACTCAGAGCCTCAGCCGTGTTTCGAACCCGCGATCTTGAGCTCAGTAAATAAGTACGTATACCACTGAGCTACCCGTCGTCCTCCTTATACCTAGTAAAGTCAGTATGAAATTAATTTAAGAGTGGGGAGAGAGAGTGATCTGTAAAATTTGATCAGTATAAGAAAGTCCGGTAATGGCCACATCACATATAATATACAATATATATTATATATATTTTTTAAATGTTAACCTTTTTAATAAAATAAAACTACCAATAATAAGTATACATTAAAAGTCGTTGATCTCCGTTACAATTTAAACATTACTTTGAATTATTTGCAAAAATAAGTTTTTTTTATATTTTTTGTGGCGCTATAACTTTGGTCGTATAAGTCATATCTTATAGAAAAGACATCCTGGTAGTTGAAAATTTAATAAGGAACATTTCTGGTGGAAAACAATTTTTTGGTATTACTGACCGTTTTTGCGTAAATCAAGAAAATGTCTAAAAAAATAGGTTTCAGAAATAAATTATGTTTGCATCATTAATAATCATATAACCTTCTAAATCTATAGGAGTGAATGAAAATGAATATTGTTAACCCTTTCTCGGTGTTTCCCTTAGTTACCTAATCATTCCCCATCACTTACCTAATAATTGGGAGGGCGCCGGTAGCTCAGTGGTATGCGTGCTTGACTTCTGAGCTCAAGGTCGTGGGTTCGTAGCCCGACCAAGGCCCTTAGTTTATTTTATCTGGGAGGTAAAATAAACTTAAGCACGCCGTCCTTCGGATGGGACGTTAAGCGATGGTCCCGAGCCTGTACGATGTCAGGTACTCGTTAAAGACCCCTACCCTAGATGAATAAAAATTTAGGGTAGGCAAAATTTAGGACTCCCACAGTAGAGTCGGGCTCATGTCCACCAGAATGACGAAAGAGCGCTCTGGTAGTAGGCGATATGACCTCGTAGTTAAAGCCCGGGCATGAGTCATAAAACCTAACCTAACCTAACCTAATAATTGATCATACTTATCTAATTATTAACCATACTTTTTGAAATACTCATGAATGATGCCTCTCTAAAGTTGAGCAAGTTGATTTAACCGAAAACACCCTCTTCACTTGGAATAGTCTGCCGTAGTGAACAAATTGTCCTCAAAGAAGTAGATTAAGTTGATTTAACAGAGAACATACACAATTTTACAAGATACCAAGAAATCCACATCTTTATAATTCCCAAAATTAGAGTTCTGAGCTCCCAACTTCTTTACAGTGCGCAGATGACTTGGGAGATGATCACAGCACACTTAACTCATTTTGGCCATTTTACGACTTAACAACTTATTTCCTGTGACCATAGATATATAAAAATTCTTTTATAATTATTGTTTCTAGTATGCTGTATTCAAAAGAAAACATTTATTATATTTTTTCTTTCATATTTTCTGTTCTTTTGTTTGGTCTGTCATATAAGTTATTTGAAAATAGACAGGAAAATCCAAGAACCAAAGAAAAGGATCAGAGAACAATTTAGATAACAAAGATCACCTTGAGCCCATGTCAAAACAGAGGTGGCTCCAACTGAACTAACAAAATATATATACATATAAATATATAGGGCAGAGGGCGGAAAAACATGAAAACAAAAACTCCTGGTGAATCAGTTTTTGGTCTAAAAATCAATAATTGACTTACATAAGGACTTTATAAATTATATCAGCTGTTATTAGAGTTTTTAGTCTCTAATTCCACCATTTTCCTTTGACCGATTTGGCTGAAAATCAACGAGTGTCGTCCTTATCTGGATCTGGATTGTCATGTTTATTATATAATGATGTCTGCACTTATTATATTATTCCAAAATAATTAACGGTTCGTCAAATAAGTACTTCTGTTATTTCGCTTATATTGTATAGTGGAAGTGATGTAATCAGTCAGAAACTTCATTTTGCGATTTCTCCAGAATTTAAACGAAAAAAAAAAAAAAAAATCTCTATGTATATCTGTTGGTCTATAAACACAAAAGCTCCCAATAGAATGGATGTTTCGACAAGAAATTGTATATTTACATCCAGAATCCGATAAGGACCTATTAATGTCATGCGAAATAGAACTAGACTCCGCAGGATTTATGGCCCCATCCAGGAGGAGGGCGTTTGGCGCATCCGATACAACCTGGAGTTGTATGCACTCTAAACAGAGCCAAAATTGTCGCACTGGATTAGAGTTGCCAGACTACGTTGGGCTGGACACGTAAGGCGAATGAACGAGAACATTATACCCAAGAAACTCGTGAATGCGACACCGGAGGGTAGGAGAAGAGTGGGACGACCCAGAAGAAGATGGCTGGAGACCCTGAACCTCTACGTCTCTACGCAAGACGGTTTGGTGCGGTGGGCTGGTGGAGACTGGCCCAGGACAGAGCTGCATGGGGACATTTCCTGGAGGAGGCCAATGCTCTTGACGGGCTATAGCACCTATGATGATGAAATAGATTTAGGCAACAGAGGTAGAAACTTAACTCAAAAATCCTAATAACTGCCGATGTAATTTGTATTGTGTCAATAGGTAGGTTTTGAGAAACAGCAAAAACATAGTTGATTATTTCGTGCTAGGAAAAAACATTTCGGTCATTCACCGAGTTTTTGTTTTTCATGTTTTTCCACCCCTCTGCCCCATATATTTATATATATCGTTAGGGTTGAAGCCATTTCTGTTTTGACATGGGCTCAGGGCGATCCTCGTTATCAAACTTGTTCTCTGATCCTTTTCTTTGGTTATTCAAATCTATTTCAAAACATATTATAAGACAGAACATAAAGAAAGAACAGGAAATACGAGAGACATTTTTTTTATATTTTGGATACAGCAAACTAGAATAAAAATTATAAAATAATTTTTATCAATTTATTTAGCCCAGCTGAATTAGCTCAAGATCGCAGGGTCCAAACCCAGCCGAAGGTTTTAAGTTCTTTTAACTGGGAAGTGAAAAATCTTGAGGACGCCATACTTTGGATGAGACGATAAGCGATGGTTCTCTGTGCGATGTTAGCTATTCGTTGAAGATAACGAAACCTAGAGTAGAGTCAGACCCATGTCCCCCAGAGAGACGAAAAAGCGCTCTGGTAGTAAGAGATATAATCTTGAAGCGATAAAACCCTGTCACGATTCACAATAACTAGTTATATAGTTTCATTATTATAATTTTGTTGCTTTCTTATTATCCATAGTATAAGAAAGTATTATAATCGTGCGTTTCAAGATCCCCTGAATACGCTTTCAACTTCACCCTAGCTTGGTCGTACAGCAGACATTCGAGGACCACATGTTCTGCAGCCTCGATACCGCCGCACGAACAGTTCGGGGTGTTCTTCCTGTGAAAGAAGAACAGCTTGGAGTTGAAATCACCATGACCTGTTAATATTTGAGACGTCCAGTGATTAGACTGTACCCATGTTGAGTCAATGTGTACCCGGAAGTCCGTGAAGTATGCGTACGTCGTTCGGCCATCTAAGCAACGTGACCAACGTTGTTGCCATTTGTTGCGAGCGGTATACCGTGAAAACGATTTTAGTTATAAACTTGAGATTTTCAATGAAGAAGTCACATGTGCTAACATAGATCTGATTAGATTTTGGCTAAAATCGGAAGAAAATTAAGACCGTTTTACTTTCGGGTCCAAGTACATTTTTCAATTTACTGCTTATGTTTTTGACCTTATGTTTACCTTCAACGACTACTTTTCCAAATTATAGATACATTAACAAAATATTAATTTTAATAATTATATTAAATCAAGCAAGAGCTTCAATTAAATTTTTAATAATAATAACTACAAGAAAATGTGCAGCTTTAGCAGAGATAGGCACATCCCCCAATATTTCTTGAGGAGACGTAGCCTCAGGGGAACATGGGGACATATATTCATAAATTCATATACATATATGTATGCGGAATATTGATGATGTTGATATCACAGCGAATATGAAGACAAAGGCATATTTTGGTGGGCTCCAGCCTACATAAACTCAAAACATAAAAAAAATGAGTTGTGAGTGAATCATCGAGTATGAACTTCGCGAGCTCTCAACGAAAAAATTATATACATACTGTAGGAAATAATGTTCAAATTGAATCGCGTAGCATCGAATTAGAAAATATTTTTTTTATTATTGGTAGTTTTATGGAAAATTATAAAAATGAACAAAAAAATATAAAACATATGTGATGTGGCCATTTGACTTGCTTATATCAACTAAGCTGTGGTATGCGTGCTTGACTTCTGAGCTCAAGGTCGTGGGTTCGTAGCCCGACCGAGGCCCTTAGTTTATTTTATCTGGGAGGTAAAATAAACTTAAGCACGCCGTCCTTCGGATGGGACGTTAAGCGATGGTCCTGAGCCTGTACGATGTCAGGTACTCGTTAAAGACCCCTACCCTAGATGAATAAAAATTTAGGGTAGGCAAAATTTAGGACTCCCACAGTAGAGTCGGGCTCATGTCCACCAGAGTGACGAAAGAGCGCTCTGGTAGTAGGCGATATGACCTCGTAGTTAAAGCCCGGGCATGAGTCATTAAACCTAAACCTAACTCAAAACATAAAAAAATGAGTTGTGAGTGAATCATCGAGTATGAACTTCGCGAGCACGAATTTATCAAGTTTCGCTCTCAACGAAAAAATTATATACATACTGTAGGAAATAATGTTCAAATTGAATCGCGTAGCATCGAATTAGAAAATATTTTTTTTATTATTGGTAGTTTTATGGAAAATTATAAAAATGAGCAAAAAATATAAAACATATGTGATGTGGCCATTTGACTTGCTTATATCAACTAAGCTGTGGTATGCGTGCTTGACTTCTGAACTCAAGGTCGTGGGTTCGTAGCCCGACCGAGGCCCTTAGTTTATTTTATCTGGGAGGTAAAATAAACTTAAGCACGCCGTCCTTCGGATGGGACGTTAAGCGATGGTCCCGAGCCTGTACGATGTCAGGTACTCATTAAAGACCCCTACCCTAGATGAATAAAAATTTAGGGTAGGCAAAATTTAGGACTCCCACAGTAGAGTCGGGCTCATGTCCACCAGAGTGACGAAAGAGCGCTCTGGTAGTAGGCGATATGACCTCGTAGTTAAAGCCCGGGCATGAGTCATAAAACCTAACCTAACCTAACCTCAACTAAGCTGTGATTTTTTTTTTTTTTTTTTTGGCCTTATTTAGTACGATGCATATTAGCCATGACTCTTATAATGGTGTTTTACCTAATTATTTACGATATCCATGGCCCTGGGAGGAAGTTTTATCTACGAAATAAAAACTCACTCCCCGATGGGATTCGAACCCGCAAACCTAGGTGAGACCATGCTACCAAAGCCCTACGCTCTAGCCCACACGGCCATCATGGCCCACAAAATTAAATTATTTACAACAACTCTTATTAACTAATTTTCTAAAATTACATCAGACTTTTTTATGTGGCCAATTTTATATGGGCATACATGTATATTGAGACAACTAATGATTCTATGAATTGATTAGTTTCCTACTTTAATTTATAAATCTAACAAAAAAGACAGGGGTGGCATTCTTTTCCTTATTTAGAGTGCTTAGGTAAAAATAAAGGAAAAATGATAACTACATATTTAAATCATAATGTTTTATAAGTTGTATATTTTTAATTTCTTTTTGTAAATGGTTTTAAAAAAAAGGTTAATGGGTTAGTGAACTATTATAATTTTTTGACAATAGATTAAATAAACCTCCTATAAGTTAATTTAGACAAAAAAATGTACTCTTGGCAAATGACAACAAACTATATGGTTACAAATATGGATTATAAAATTTCTGGCAACTCACGGCATCCTATATCCTCTTTTGTATCTTTCCTTCTTCGTAACTTTCTTCTCAGCCTTTTCTTCCTTCCATATACAAAAATTAACCTTCTCGGGACTTTTCTTTATTCTTCTTCCACGACAATCCTTCATATAAATGTGCTATCTTCCATCTTCTACGCTCCTTCTACGCTCTTCAAAACACCCGACACCTCCTCCAAGTTCCTCCAAAAACAGACTACACCTCCTCCAAGATGCTCTAAATCACACCACACCTCCTCCAAGATCCTACAAAACCCTACTACCACGAGTCCGGCTCCTTCTGCCCTTCTCGCCATCTTTTCCCCCACCCAATGTCATCAGGTTTGTCTTTTCTTTTACAGTTAATCATATTTTTTTTTCTTACTTTTAATATCTTTTGCCAAGATGTACCTACATTTTTATTTATTTGTACTTACTATTTTTTTCCTACTATTTTTATAAAGAATAACAATTTCCTTTATTCTTTGTGACCCCCCCATTCTACACGTCACAATATATTTATGAAATAAAAAGTACGTTCTTATGTAGCTTATTTTCTATTTGTCCTTAGCTCATCTCCGTACTTCAACTGTGCTAAGCATAACACTCTTCTCAGTTGACTGTTGTAACATTACAACTATTCTACATCATCATCGCTTCATCTCTCTCACTCGAACGTCTTAACCCTAACACCACTCTCCTTCGACTGTGCTTCTCTATATAAAACAGCTGATCGCCGGCATTTCTTTCGATCTTTGTTTGTTCTCCATTCATTTTTAACAAAAGAGAATGGTTTAATTTTTGTATATTTATATTCACTAATTAATTTACTACTCAACTTCTATGAGTCATGGTGACCGTGCGGGCTAGAGCGTAGGGCTTTGGTAGCATGGTCTCACCTTGGTTTGAGGGTTCGAATCCCAACCGGTAGTGAGTTTTATTTCGTAGATAGAACTCCCTCCCGGGACCATGGATGTCGTAAATAACTAGGTAACATTGTGACATGGCTAATATGCATTGAACATAAAACCAGAAAAAAAAAAAAAAAAAAAATTTATTTTCCAAATTTATTATTTTTCTATTTTTATTATATAAATTAAATATTAATAAACCCAATGTTTTGTTCTCGATTCTATTCTATTCCTTTTTCCTGTCAACCAAATAAGAAAATACATTTGATTATTACTAGCGACTGTAGAATTCAAAATTCTGGGGGTATTGAGGGTCAGTCAATGATGAAAACACTATTCAAATGCCAACGTTTCGATATATTTCATATCATCATCAGGGCCTAACAAACATGGGGGAATCAAGATTACAAAAAAATATAATGAGTGATCGATTAAAATTATATATAGGTACATAAATATACATTCACACATACACAAATCCACATAAATACATATATACATAACTATACATCCATATACATACACATACATATACACATTGATGAAAAACAAGGAAACTTACTATGAATATAGATGGTTGAGGAGAAGGCATGAAGACTGTGAAGTCTTACGTTCAACTAAGGGTACAGAAGGGTAGAGGGTAACAGATAATAAATCCAGGGAAAACCCCAGTTAACGGGACTTAAATTTGAAGAAAAATACTTACTGGCTAACAGATATTTTACTATGTTGAGAAAAAAAATTCTATAATTATATAACTAGGAACATAATTTAACTTATTAATTAAATGAAGAATTTTAGACAGAATGTAGACACAGTATATGGATGTATATTTATGTATATATGTATTTATGTGGATTTGTGTATGTGTGAATGTATATTTATGAGGGCGCCGGTAGCTCAGTGGTAAGCGTGCTTGACTTCTGAGCTCAAGGTCGTGGGTTCGTAGCCCGACCGAGGCCCTTAGTTTATTTTATCTGGGAGGTAAAATTAACTTAAGCACGCCGTCCTTCGGATGGGACGTTAAGCGATGGTCCCGAGCCTGTACGATGTCAGGTACTCGTTAAAGACCCCTACCCTAGATGAATAAAAATTTAGGGTAGGCAAAATTTAGGACTCCCACAGTAGAATCGGGCTCATGTCCACCAGAGTGACGAAAGAGCGCTCTGGTAGTAGGCGATATGACCTCGTAGTTAAAGCCCGGGCATGAGTCATAAAACCTAACCTAACCTAATGTATATTTATGTACCTATATATAATTTTAATCAATCATTCATTATATTTTTTTGTAATCTTGATTCCCCCATGTTTTTGTTAGGCCCTGATGATGATATGAAAAGTTTCAAACGTTGGCATTTGAATAGTGTTTTCATCATTGACTGACCCTCAATATCCCCAGAATTTTAACATTTGATTATATTGAACATTTTTTGCAAATTTAGAAAATTTGATGGCATCTCAGAATTATATATTTAGAAAAATCCAAATGAAGTAATTGTTAATTGAAATTTTTTTTACACCTATACGTCCACTTTCTTCAAAATTGCACGTTATAAACTTTGTACATATTGTAATTAGGGTCCTTTTCGGAAACTACTATAGACAGCACCATTTAGTAGAAGACCAGCAAACAATTTCTAGCGGAAAAATAATGATTGTTTTTATTGTATTATTTATTTTTATTTTTATTTATCATATTTTTAATTATGACAACGCTTACATATGACTGTCTCCCCCCCTCCTAGTAATGCCAGTATGAAATGATTTTCAGAAGGAAGAAAGGAAGAGAAAATGATCTGTAAGCCTGGTTGCTATAAGAAAGATCTGTAATGGCAACATAAAATTTTTTTTATTTTATTTTAATGATTGTGTGTTAATGTTTAATGGTTCATAGATTACATGACACTGAAGTGCAAACGTTAAAGGATAGTCATGTGCATAAAAGAGATAAGATGCATATAAAATCGGTCTTTTATTACCCATCTCACATGTGATACAGAAATTGAAGATCTCAATCTTCTTAAGAGGTCGTTTAACAAACTTAAAAGTACTTTAAGATAAGACCGATTTATTCGTCTGTTTGATCAAATGTCAGAAAGGTATGGGTGAAGACAATAAATCGAAACTTCTTTGCCCAAAATTAATAAAGGATATTTTACTTATATTATATTTTACAAAGTACAGGAGAAGTTGAGTAACAGTAGAAATTCGATATTGAATTTTTAACAAAAATTTGTCGGTGAATCACGGGCTATATACTTCCCCATCCACTCCACCGTTTGGTCTAAAACTCAATATTTGATTTACATAGTGACTTCTGAATCCACAAACTAAATTTTGTGTCGGTACATTCATTACAACGGCGGTTATTGCGATTTTTTGTCGGCTTATTCCTCTGAAAATTGGGGTCTTGTATATCTCACACCTTTACCGGAACAGTGACCTAACTCAAACAATTTCGAATTTCAGGTTAAGACGTTTTTCGGTCACAAATTGTTTATGTTTTTACTGGAAAAAGGACCTAATGCAAAATACTGGATATTTTTCATGAAAAAAAATATATAAGTCTGCGTTAATTTTTGAAAACCATTAATTTTCTTGCGGAAACAGAGCCTAGCTCAATAGGCTGTTAGGGGAGGTCACTGTTCCGGTAAAGGTGCGATATGGTTTTGAATATTCATATCAAATTTTGTGTCAATACATTCATTACGACGGCAGTTAAGCCTCCCCTCCCCCCTTCCTTTTGGCCGATTTGGCTGAAAATTAATAGATGTTGTCTTACATGGTACTGAAAATACATATAATACTTCGTGTCGATACATTTATTTTATCCGGTACTACAACCAGCATTTTTTTATTTTTTTTATTTTTGGAATCAGGAGGTTGAAAAATATGAAATTCCGTTGAAAATTCAACATCGAATGTTTAATCGATTACATAACTTCTCCTATACTATAGTTGGGAAAATAAAATTGTCTGTCTACCTGTGTTTCTGTGTGTAAAAACGCGATAATTCCCGATAGAATAAATGTATCGACACAAAATTGTATATGTGTATCGAGAATCCCTTTAGGGCGACACTTATTGATTTTTAGTCAAATCAGTAAAAGGGAAGGAGTGGATCAAGGGACAGGGCTTGGCTAAAAATCCTTATAAATGCCGAAGTAATTAAATCAACACAACATCGAATTTCCGACCTATACTTCCCCTTCTAAAATATCGTTGAGTGTTCTCGGTTCGAATAATTTATCAAAATAAATACATAGAAAAGAATATATATGTGGTGTATTTTATATGGCCAACAAAGGAAATATTGTCTATAGAGACTTGGCTAGGATTGTGAGAAACAGACATAGATACAACGGCAGCCATCTAATTCAAAATAATGGTAGGGACTAAGTACATTAGGAATATTGAAAATGGTAGAGAGAATGATTTAGGGCTCTAGTCTGACAGAGGGACTTAACCTGTATTGGGATAGTCATCGTTTATATGAGTCTCCGGGTTCTAAAGACAAAACCTATAGCAATATCGTTTATAGGATTTTCCGGGTACTAAAGACAAAACCTATAGCAATATCGTTTATAGGAGTCTCCGGGTTCTAAAGACAAAACATATAGCAATATCGTTTATAGGAGTTTCCGGGTTCTAAAGACAAAACCTATAGCAATATCGTTAATAGGAGTCTCCGGGTTCTAAAGACAAAACCTATAACAATATCGTTTATAGGAGTCTCCGGGTTCTAAAGACAAAACATATAGCAATATCGTTTATAGGAGTCTCTATCATGGAATTTCACATGTAGCATTCCTATAAGCCCATATGAAAAATAGTTTAGGAGACGTCTCAAAATTCTAAATGAGAGGGGGGGGAGCGCAGCATAAGTTTAAGTTCTAGCTCATTATCAGCGGTTTGAATTGTCATTTAATTAAGTGCGTACTATCTGGGTGACCATCCGTTGTTATGCACATAGCACCTGGCTGATGATTGTAGCATGTCAAATACTAGATGTGGTCACCAGCACTGCTAACCACTTACTAACTTGGTTGTCAGCCCTTGCAACGCACATAATAGCTGGGTTGCCAAGATACGCTCAGCTTATACTAAGTGGAGTTCGCTGTTGCTTCGCAATTACTTGCTACGATGACCATCGTTGTTCGGCCTCGGCCTTAAATTTGTTTTTCATACCAAAACAATAAACATCATTGTCATTTTCTGGGATTTGACTATATATAGGCATATGCCTAATTCCATGTAATAATTGAACATAGCAACGTCATGATTGTTCTGTCGAAGAAATACCTAGGAATTGCAAGAGAGATATTATAGGAAAAATTCAAAGTTCCCCAATTTACGCCGGGTAATACTGCTAGTTAAAAATATATATGATTCTATAAATATATCTAGAAAGAAATTAATTGAGTGGAAAGGGGGAAGGTAGATCTGTAACAAAGTGGTTGGCATAAGAAAGTGTTCTGTGTTGGCCACATCCAAAATACTAGGAAAATAAAGTTGATTCTTATGATCTCAGATGAGAAAAATCTAATATTGGGGTTGCCACATGAAGCCGAAGGGTCGCAAAGGGCCTCGAATAATAAAACCTTCCCTATATGACCTGAAACTCATTCCATACGCCCATGTCGTAGAGGGCTTTCGATATTCCCCAGGCGTAACAATGGCGTATTCCAAAAGAGAATCCCATCATATAATGAAATATTAAAATTAAAAGAAAAATTTCAAAAGTTCCAAAACTATTGTTCTAGCTCTTAATAATTTATTTTGAGTGGAAAAACGTTTGCATGACTGTTCTTCGGATACTGTTAAGCGATTGCGTTTAGTATACTAATAATACAATATCAAGCGATTGTTATTGTTGTTTTTGTAGCTCTACAACCCGCTGACGAGTCTTGGCTTCCTCCAACATCAATCGCCGTGTCCGTTTTCTGCTGCTGTCATCCAGTTACGGATCCCGATGATTTTTTTTACATTGTTGGTTTTTTTTGGTGTCTTTAGGAACTAACGTAAATAACTGCGTAAGAAAGCACAACAACCTTTTTCTAATTAGCATTATTTGACGTCTAAGTTCCGGGTTATTTTTTATTATTATAGGGATATATCCTTTTTTTTTTAAATAATATATTTTTTTTTTCTGAGTTTTTGTTTAACGTCGCATCGACTGCAGGACCATTAGCGACGACTATTGCTTCTATATGCCTTCGTAGAATTTTGTGTCTTGAAGGAACTGGATGAGTCCGTTGTATTCGTCAGTGGGTGTTTGAAGTAGTTTTTTCATGTCAGTCGGTAGTTTGTATTTGTTTCTTAATGCGGTGTAGTTTGTGCAGTTAGTCGGTATATGTTGTACTGTGAGCTCTGTGTAGTCTTGGTTGCAGGAGCATGTCGGGTGTTCAAGTCCAAGAAGTAAGTACGAATGTGTCAGTTTCGTATGTCCAAGTCTTAGTCTCGTGATGACTACCATGTCTCGTCTGTTCATGGTGCTTGGAGGTTTCCATGGCTTGTTTTCGTCTTTTATTTTTCTGAGTTTGTTGTCTGCCGTCTGAGTCCATTGATTGTTCCAGTGTTGTTCAATTTTTTTTTTGAAGTAGGTTGAAAGGTCTTGTGCTGTGTTAACTGTTTGTTGCGGCAGTAAGGAGGAGAGTGCAGCGTCTTTTGCAGCAATGTCTGCTTTTTCGTTCCCAGAAATGCCAACATGGGACGGGATCCAAATTAGTTTTAATTTTTTTTGTTTTTTAATTAATTTTGAATGCCATGAATGACTTTCTTGAATGCTTTTAAATAATATTGTATTTTAAAAGGTGAAAATTAAATTAAGATTCTAGGAAGTTATATTTTTTTAAAATCTATTGAATAATTAAATCTATTGTTATTTATACATTTTTTATTTCAAATAAAATTCTTATTTTATACATTTTTATTTAACAATTAGTATAATAGGAATATTACTCTCCTAATGCCCGGTGTTGCGTTTTCGCAACAGCCTCATTTGCATACTAAATGCATAGCTATATAAAAAAAATAGTGGGCATATATGGGTTAATATAGAGTTTCATATTGATATACACATTACATAGGCATTTGTAGGGACTTTTGTGATGATCACCATTTTATCCTTCCCCCTTTGGGTTAATTCGACTGAAAATTAATAGATGTCGTCCTTAGAGGGATATGGATTGTGTTGATACATTCTAACGGAAGTTGTCGTGCTTACAGGCACACACAAAAACCCAGACAGAATTTGTTTTTTAACTTTTAAAATTTGAAGTTTGGGAAATATGAAATTCCTGGAAAATTTCGTAACAAATTTCTGTCCGATTACATAACTTTTTCTATACTTTGTATAGTTGAAGAAGTAAAATTAGAGAAATGTTTGGGGTCAGGCATGAAAAATGTATCGTAAAAAAAAAAGGGACTATTTGAACCACAGTATGCCGTCCTTTGCTTATAATTTGACCCAACATTTTCGATGGAGACATATATAAAAATAAAGTTAGGAAAACGTATAGAAATCAAGAGCGAATAGAAAATATTGTATTATATATGAGGAGTTTGGAGCCAGAGCGGACCAACTGCTAGAAACTGAACAGGAAGAAAATGGCAATTGAAAATTGAGTACACTTTGTTTATCTCCATAAATGGGCCCCAAATAATTATTTATATTTGAAATTTTAGAATAGTATTGGATGAGTGATCCATTTTTGTGTTCTATAAAGTTTTTGAAGGCCGTATGATCCGTTGTGACTTTGAAAATATATGCACAAAATATTTGTGGACTAAACTTAAAGTGCTGCTATCTATCACTGAAGTGAAGAAACTAAGTGATCCACACTGGTTTTGAAAAAAGGGAACCTATGCCAACAGCAGGATGGTAATAACTCATTTTCCGAAAAATTGTGGGTTGGTCCGCTCTGGCTCCAAACTCCTCATATATATATATTCGTCGAACGTAATGTTAGTAGACGAATGTAATGTTACAATGAAGGAGGGTAGTTGTCATGAGCTAAGGGGTGAAAGTTCTGGCCTCTACCCAAATAAGGTGGATGAATCAATAGCACCGGGTTGGAACACAATACGATAAGATATGGGGAGGGTGAAGGATCTTTTGTGGAGTATCGGCCAGGCTCCACAACTGATGTATCATGAATCGCGCCAAATTCTTATACTTCGTATTGTACTGCGCTCATTTGAAAATAGGTATAATTTGAAAAATTAAAAAATTGTAAAAACCCCCGACACAAAAAAAAATTTTTGTTCATTCATTTTTTTAACTGAAACCTTGATGGGGAGGACTTTTCGGGGGGCTTAAAAGGCTTAGGGGGAGGCTTAGGGGAGGGGGAAGGGGCTTGGCCTTATAAACAATTAGAATAGGAAAAAAAAAACATTTTTGAGTGACGCGATACTCACGAAAATTTATGTGTAAATATCTCCTTTAGTTTCAAAAATTTGCTGTCTTGCACTGATTTTGATTAAAATTTGTTTTATAATGTTACAATAAGAAATGTAGTATGAGGAATTTATTGTTCTTCAATTTTTTTTATACATGAAATTATAGGTTTGTGATAGCTAAAATAATTATATTTTTTTTAGATTAACACTGCTATATTATTTTCTTTTAATACAAATATTATTTATTGTGACAAATTTAAGCTATCGAAGCATCTGAACCTAAAAGTTTCTTACCTAAAGATTATTTTATAGTTCGTAATATTGATATTTAAGTTAAATTCACTACAAATGTAAAAATGATCAATAATGTTATATCTAATCATGTTTTTTAGAGTTGTTTTATTGTTATTGGTTTTATTACATATTTACCTTTACATTCATTCATACTTTACAGTATATATTTAATACAAGATAATGCAGACAAAATATATTACACTTTCTTCGATGATCACAACATTAAAAGTATCAGTACATCATAAAATTTCAAGTGCAGTCGAAATATATTACGCAACTTCTTATTCAATGAACGTGAAAATTCTCAAAAAAAGCTGTCATCACAGATAAAGAAGTGTGTAATAGTGAGAACCATCTTAAAAGAATTTCGTCTTATCTATTTTAGTAAAGCAGAGCTAAGCTATGTTCAGTTTATTGAATTTGTAAATGGACGAAATCACAAAAGTATAATCAACTATTGCAAAGCCGCCTGGAAATATAGATTTGAGCTGTTTTCAGAGTTTAATTATTAATGATATATAAACAGCAAGATGTTTTTTATTTTTATTTTTTGTTAGTTTTTTTTAAGGATCATTTAAGTTAATTTTATAAATTACTGCATTTGTATTTGTATTTGAATTTTTTTGTTTTGTCACTTTTATATATGTGTGAGTAGAAATAGAAGAGACAACCCCTCAGACGGTCAATTTGACCATGAGTATTGTCGGTCAACATTATTATTATTATTGTACATCTGTAAAAAGAAAAATAAATAAAGACTATTATTATATTATTAAAGAAGTGTGTAGTTGTGTGTGTGCGCTGCGCGCGCAACCGTCCGACTCACACACACTTATACATGCACATCAACGAGACCTACGTGTGACATAGCCCCTATCGAGAGCTAAGATGTTTATACATCAAAAAAATTATTTCTTTGAAGACGATAACTCCCGATGGAATGACTGTATGAACACCAAATTCTGTATTAAATGCCGAACAGAACCGCATAAAGACAACTATGGATTTTCAGTCAAATCAGAAGAAGGAAATGGATGGATCTGACGGGGGCTCAACTCCAAAACCATAATAACTGCCGATGTAATGAATATATTCCCACATAATTTAGTATGAGGATTCAGAAACGCCCAGTATTGAGTTTTAGCCCAAAATGAGGATTGGATAGGTAGAGCGAAAACATAATTGATTCATTCTTGGCGGGGAAGTACATCGCCGGTGATTCAACGACGAATTTAACTGAGAATCGAACAATGGCACAGCGACTATTTAACTGAGAATCGAACAGTGACACAGCGACTATTTAACTGAGAATCGAACAATTGCACAGCGACTATTTCTGGTGGCCAAACTAGAAAAATCAGTCGTCGTTGAATCACCGACTATGTACTTCGACAGAACGAATTAATCAATTAATTTTTCGCTCCTCTTCCAAAACCACGTCGACCGTTTCCACCAATATTCAATAGTTAACTTATAGAGGGGCTCCGAAAACCTCATACTAAAATTTGTGTCTATATCAACGACAGTTATTCAAATTTTGTGTTAAACCTCTCTCTAATCCTCTCTTTCTTTCAGTCAATTTGGCTGAAAATCAATAGGTGTCATCTTTAGACTATTCTGTGTTTACATAAAAAATTTCGTGTCGATATTAGTAGTTATTGTGTTCACAGTTACACAGACATACAGACAGAATTCTTTACATATTTCGAAATTGGAGATCAGAAAATATGAAATTCTGTTGAAAATTCAGAATCGAATAATTGACCGATTACATAACTTCTATATACTTCGTATCACTGGAAAAGTAAAATATACCTTGCAGTTAAAAAATAACTGTTATTTAATAATATCTGTTATCAGGTTGGAAGACTTAAGGTACTTACCTGGGTTACCCCTCTTTAGTAGGATCTTGAAATAATATTATTTTTTTGTACTTTCTAATCATTTAACTGACCTGAAGAGTAACTACCTGTTTTATTTACTTCGTTTCTCTTAAGTGTGCATCTCTTAAGCTTTCTCTTTAAATTTTTATTTTTAAAAATTCTTAATAAATATTTTTATAATAATAATAATAATTTAGGTCCCTACAAGCCAAGGAGTACAAGAGTAAAAATATTATATTGAGATAATTAAGGTCAAGGTTCAGCAGTAAACTCGAAGAAAATATCACATTTTTACTTTATTATATATATATAGAGGGCGCCGGTAGCTCAGTGGTATGCGTGCTTGCCTTCTGAGCTCAAGAGCGTGGGTTCGTAACCCGACCGAGGCTCTTTATTTTATCTGGGAGTGACGAAAGAGCGCTTGGTCATGAGTCATAATAACTAACTAATACGAACAAAGTTATAGCACCTCAAAAAAAAAATGACTTTCTTATACCAACCATGCAATCATTTCAAATTGGCATTACAGGGTATAACAAAGTCACTTTCAGAATTACTCTGTACAACAAAAAAAATAGCTCTGATGCCAACTCATTACTTTTATATATACAGTAATGCCAGAATGAAACGATTGCGTGGTTGGTATAAGAAACGACTGTAACGACCACATCACAAATATTTTTTTTCTGTTTTTATTATTATTATTACTATTATTATTATTATTATTTTCTATTAATATAACATTTAATTAATAAATACCTTTTTCTCTGTTCCATATTACGATTCATTTCTAAATGAGGAAATAGCACTACAGAACAAAATCATTATTCCTGCCAGACCATTTACAATAATTTATTTAAACATTTCCTTCCCTCTTTAATTAACTTATTTGTAACAAGTAATTATACATTAGCAATTAACATATAGTTGCTCCGCCCAACATATGCCCTTTATTTATCATCGAATATAACACTATCAGAGAGTATTGTTTCAACAATTAATTATCTCCATACTACCCACTGCTTGTTGAATACAAAATTTCGATAGAATTCGTTAATATGATTCATGCCCGGGCTTTAACTACAAGGTAATATTGCCTACTACCAAGGCGCTCTTTCGTCAATTTGGTGGACATGAGCCCGAGTTTACTATGGGACTGTACGTCTCAAGTTTTGTTATCTAGGGTAAGGGTTTTTAATGAGTACCTGACATCCCACAGACTTGCATCCCAAGGACGGCGTGCTCAATTCACTTCAAATATAAAAAAAACTTAACGGCATGGATTCAAACCCTCGATCTTGAGCTTAGTAAGCAAACACGCTACATCAGAGCTCCCGGCGCCCTCTCGACTAAATATATAAAATTATTTTATAATTTTTTTTTCTAGTTTGCTTTCAAAAAAAAAAATTTGTGACAGTTTTTTTTCTAAGATACTGATGGCCCTATTGTCATTAAGAAGAAGCTGGATTTCAGTTCTTTTCCTCTGATCATTGTGACATTGCAGGTAATGAGTTAGCAGATATGCCAGGCGCGCCATACTAGAAGGACTACCCATCCGTAAGTGACTTCGTTGCCTACATCAATGAAAGAGTTTGGATCAAATGGCAGATTCGGTGGCTCGGTATGACCGATAATAAGCTAAGAACCATCAAAAGCTCCACTCGAATTGGGAAGACTTCAATAAGAGAAAAAAGGTAAGAAGAAGTAATTTTAACTCGGTTACGTATAGGGCAGACCAGGCTGACCCATGGATATCTGATGGCTCGGGAACCCCCTCTGTGTCAGTCCTGCTGGGTCGGACTGTCTGTCAGACACATTCTGACTGAATGCATGGCATAAAGCCCCCAGCGTGAGAATTTCAACATTGCGGATATTTCCGAAATTATATGCAATAATAGCTCCCAAATTAATCAACTATTTCATTTCTTGCAATTCACAAACCTCTTATCTAAATTATAAAACAAACTTATTTTCACCACGTAGCCTTTCTATTCCATATACAGCAATCTCCTTTATTATTATTAATCTGCGCCTATCCAAATTAGCCCACTAGGATCCCCAGAGACCTGCATCCATCAGGCATCCATGACCCTCGTAACCTTATTATTAAATTACAATTTTTTCAGTAAATCCAACAATATTTAACAGAAAAAGGCACATAAAAAGACCAAAATCCTAAATTTTGGCGATTTTCAAATCAAAAAACGCTAAATTCATACTAAAATAGATATTTTCTGTTGACGTGCTTACGTCTGCTTAGTTTACAGAGATAAAAAATAAATACCTAAAAGTACCACACATAGCCACATTTAATGGTACCAATTTGGTCCTGAAATATTTTATATATATATTATATATAAATATTTTCATGTTTTTTGACTCTCCTAAAAAATTTCGATAAATGAATTTAGCGGGTTTTGATTCTAAAGGTCTCATTTGGTATCTGGAGGTCAGATAACAGGAAATCCGTTTAAAAACTGCATCTCGTTTTTGACCGGTTACCTAACTATATACGAAGTAAAACACAATGAATGCATTTGTTTGTTAATTATTTGATTCAGTAGTTAGTACAACTAACTTCTAGTTATTGTAGTTGATAGTTGTACTAAGTTAGTAAATCCAATGCAGCACAGACGGAAGTTAGGACAGCGAACTAACCAAACTTCGCTATTGAACTAACACAGGGGACGAGGAATGGGAAACTGTAAGTTATTAGAATGAAGTTTACATCTCATTATAATATTATATATTTTTTTAAATAATCATATTTTAAAATTAATAAAAAAAAAATCGTCAGTGAATCAGTGCAATGTACTTTCCCAGAACGAATTAATCAATTAACTTTTCACTCCTCATCCGTAACCAGTCGACTATTCCATATTCAATGTTGACTTATAGGTTAGGTTTTATGACTCATGCTCGGGCTTTACCGCTTTATCGCCTATTAAGGCGCTCTTTCATTAGCCTGGTGAACACGAGCCCGACTCTACTGTGGGAGTCCTAAATTTTGCCTACCCTAAATTTATATTCACCTAGGGCAGGGGTCTTTAACGCGTACCTGAAATCGTACTGGCTCGGGACCATCGCTTAATGTCCCATCCGAAGGACGACGTGCAGGTCGAACCAGAATTTTTTTATATGGGAATTGAAAAAACGTTGAGCACGTTCGTTGAGCGATGGTCCCGATTCTACGATATAAGATACTCGTTGAAGGTAACTATGTTAAAGTAAAAAAGAGCCACGGCCGGATTCGAACCCGTGATCTTGAGCTCAGTAGACAATCATCTAAACTTTCACCCTCTTCTCCGCTAAATTAAAGATTCTGATACATTAAAATGTTGATGCATCAAAAATTGTACACTAGCATTAACTAGAAGTGTTCGTTTTCTGTACTACGTTCCATTTATTCAAAAACTTCTTTGAGAAAGGATTGAAGACACAAGATTATGAAGTACATTTTCGAAAACGAATCAAGCAAATGAGAACTTTAAATATTAAACAATTCAAGTTGTGCTTTGTCTTAGAGAACAGACATTTTCATGTAATGTTGCTTCAACTTGAAAAATTTCCTTCCGTCTCCCTTTTACCTTAATGAAACTCATAATAACTTTAATCGTGTTTTCATTTCCAGGAAGTTTCTTCAAATGAGAAATTAAATTTAGTCTGTTTTATTTATTAAATTCCTTCTTTATTACAGTTTTAAAAGGAAAACATGGTGAATTATTAAATTTAATAAAGTAAAAAAAAAATGATAACTACAAATTGTGTAAATAAGAGTAATAAGCTTAACGAATTATTTAAGTTTGAAAGTATTCAAAGAAATTATTTATTAAATTCCTAAAAAAATTTCAAAAAAATTACATCTGGCTCGGGACCATAGCTTAACGTCCCATCCGAAGGACGGAGTCTTCAATTTTTTTTTTTATCTCCCAGATAAAAAAAAACATAAGGGCCTCGGTTTTTAACCCGCGATCGCGAAATGTTAAAATAATTGGAAGAAAAATAAAATTTGTGGGACATACATATTATGTATGTCAGAAAGTTAATATCTGCTTATGTATCTAATTTAGAAGCTATCTTAATGTATAAATTGGGAACGCCAGTAGCTGAGTGGTATGCGTGCTGGCTAACTGAGCTCAAGATCGCGGGTTAAAAACTCGGCCGATGCCCTTAGTTTATTTTATCTGGGAGGTAAAAACCTTCGGATGGGACGTTAAGCGATGGTCCCGAATCTGTACAATGTCAGTTACTCGTTAAAGACCTCTTACCCTAGGTGAATAAAAATTTATGGTAGGCAAAATTTAAAACTCCTACAGTAGAGTCGGGTTCATGTCCACCAAAGTGACGAAGGAGCCCTCTGGAGGTAGGGGATATGACCTAATAATTGAAGCCCGGGCATGAGTCATAATAAAAAATAAATAGCTTTATTGACATTTTTTTTAGTACAAAAGCCTCTCCTTTTAGAGGTTTTGAGTCTACTGCTCTTTCAACAGAAGAAATCAGTTGATATTGAATTTTAACTATTGTTTATAAATTAAATTATTTCTTAATTAAAACTGTTACTTCTTGAATAAATTTAAATAAAAATAAAAATAAAACGAAATTTAAAAAAAAAAGTAAAAATGAAAGTTATTTTTTAAATAATACTGTTACACATTTGTTCCATGTTTCTCTGTTGCTGGCCACTGTGCACCATCCATCCCCTATTCTCTCCACTATCTCGTCCCTCCACCGCAGCCCAGGTCTTCTTTTTCCTCTTCTTCTGTCTCTAGGAATCAACTCCGTGCAGACTTTAGCCCATCGTCCAGGATCCATCCTTGTCACATGCCCGACCCATCTCCACTTCAGCAAGCGTGCTTCCTTGAGGCAGTCATAATAACTAACTAAATATTGTATATATTTTTATGACGTTACCTATTACCATGTTACGGTTTAAGAAATATAATTATTATTATTCTTAATCTCAAGCGCAATGGCAAGTTATACCGTAACTCAGCACTGCTCCATGGTAAGTCATAATTTTAATTAACTTACACCCAAAAATTGTTTAACTTTTCGACTATTTCATCTAGAATTCCACAAAATTGATGTCTTCATAACAAAGTAGTGAGAAAGTGGCTGTGAGGATGACCAGATCCCTAGTGGGCCGTAAAAGAAATCTAAATATTTATGCAGAACTGGAGGATGGCAAAACTTCACGATGTGTATTCATGTGTCCCTTGGTCGTCATGCCATAATCTCATTATGTATCTAAATTAAAATATATCCACACCATACCTTTATCAACTTTAATTATGTTTCATTATTAAGAACAGGAATAAAGTAATCTTGTACTATATTGTCACAAACTTCATTACTTCTCAGTCTAGTTGTGGTTTAATAAATAATCAATACTATAATGATTAACTCTTTATTCACTACTTTAAAATAGTAACACTTAATGATCTGACCAGTCTAGTTGTGGCTTAATAAATAATCAATACTATAATGATTAACACTTTATTCACTACTCTAAAATAGTAACACTTAATGATCTGACCAGTCTAGTTGTGGCTTAATAAATAATCAATACTATAATGATTAACTCTTTATTCACTACTTTAAAATAGTACACACTTAATGATCTGACCAGTCTAGTTGTGGCTTAATAAATAATCAATACTATAATGATTAACTCTTTATTCACTACTTTAAAATAGTACACACTTAATGATCTGACCAGTCTAGTTGTGGCTTAATAAATAATCAATACTATAATGATTAACTCTTTATTCACTACTTTAAAATAGTACACACTTAATGATCTGACCAGTCTAGTTGTGGCTTAATAAATAATCAATACTATAATGATTAACTCTTTATTCACTACTTTAAAATAGTACACACTTAATGATCTGACCAGTCTAGTTGTGGCTTAATAAATAATCAATACTATAATGATTAACTCTTTATTCACTACTTTAAAATAGTACACACTTAATGAAGACATCAATTTTGTGGAATTCTAGATGTAAACACAGTCTAGTTGTGGTTTAATAAATAATCAATACTATAATGATTAACACTTTATTCACTACTCTAAAATAGTAACACTTAATGATCTGACCAGTCTAGTTGTGGCTTAATAAATAATCAATACTATAATGATTAACTCTTTATTCACTACTTTAAAATAGTACACACTTAATGATCTGACCAGTCTAGTTGTGGCTTAATAAATAATCAATACTATAATGATTAACTCTTTATTCACTACTTTAAAATAGTACACACTTAATGATCTGACCAGTCTAGTTGTGGCTTAATAAATAATCAATACTATAATGATTAACTCTTTATTCACTACTTTAAAATAGTACACACTTAATGATCTGACCAGTCTAGTTGTGGCTTAATAAATAATCAATACTATAATGATTAACTCTTTATTCACTACTTTAAAATAGTACACACTTAATGATCTGACCAGTCTAGTTGTGGTTTAATAAATAATCAATACTATAATGATTAACACTTTATTCACTACTCTAAAATAGTAACACTTAATGATCTGACCAATCTAGTTGTGGTTTAATAAATAATCAATACTATAATGATTAACACTTTATTCACTACTCTAAAATAGTAACACTTAATGATCTGACCAGTCTAGTTGTGGCTTAATAAATAATCAATACTATAATGATTAACTCTTTATTCACTACTTTAAAATAGTACACACTTAATGATCTGACCAGTCTAGTTGTGGCTTAATAAATAATCAATACTATAATGATTAACTCTTTATTCACTACTTTAAAATAGTACACACTTAATGATCTGACCAGTCTAGTTGTGGCTTAATAAATAATCAATACTATAATGATTAACTCTTTATTCACTACTTTAAAATAGTACACACTTAATGAAGACATCAATTTTGTGGAATTCTAGATGTAAACACAGTCTAGTTGTGGCTTAATAAATAATCAATGTTATAATACCAGTCTAAAAAATATATATATATATATATATATATAAACTCAAAATTTGTGGAAGACACAAAACCGATTATCAAAATATACAAGATAATAGATTGTGTGAGAGAGTGGACACAATATTTACACTTGAGGTACGCCTGTCTTTATGAAATACTATATAATATACTCCCAATTGTTCAGCATAATCCTCTGTTCTCATTTAAAGACCTTATCATTGGTTACATTTGAAAACCTCATTTAGATGTTTCATATGTATACATAGGATTCCTAAAACCTAGAATAATTCATGAAATATCATAAGTCAGATTTAAAACTGAACAAGGATTATTAAAATAACTTTAAAATACCAAGAAAACTACTTATAAACACAAAATGGTTTCAAAACGTTATTTGAATGAGAGTAAACAGATAATAAATGAGTAAACCCTTCAAATTGAAGAATAATGACAATGGTAAGATTGAATATTAAGTTCACAAAATGAGATAATCAGGGTCAATCTGGATCAACAATGAATACATGAAATTTGAATGATCTGCTGATAAGCATAAATGATACACTTCGTGACAATATTTAATTACAGCCAATTATAAAAATACAAACGATATAATTTGTGTGAAAAAGTGGATCATATATTTACACTTGAGGAACGCCTGCCTTTATGAAACAATATACTCCCAACTATTCAGCATTATCCTCTATTCTCATAAAAAGATCTTATCAGTGCTTACATTTGTAAACCTCATTTAGGTTTTTCCGTTGCTGTTTTTCTGACAGAGACCTAACTAACCTAATGATAACCAGGATTGACCCAGGCCGCTCTCCCTAACGACCACATTTAGCCCAGGTTTTGTTTGCCAACCCATCCCCTCGACCCTAATGCTCTTCATATTTTCCAAACCCTAATCCTGATAACCAACCACCATATCAAGGTTTTAAATTTTATAATATATTATTCCTCGTATTTTTTTTTAAAATATTTTTTTCATAGTTATAAAAAATGTTCTTCATTATATATATATTTTTTTTTTGAGGATTTATCTCTGGGGAAATTGATTTTAATCTATACAAATTTCATTGCCATAATACTTTGATAAGGTACATAGGGGCTGTTCACAAACTACGTCACTCGCCTAGAGGGGAGGGAGGGGGTTTATAACTTATATGATGATTGTGACGGTGGGGAGGGGGGGGGGGGGGGGGGGGCTAAACAAAAAAATGACGTCACGTTTATTATTACACTTTAAAATAAGGGCGTAGACAATTTTCTAAATATTAATTTCATACACATTTTTTTAACGTTAGTATTTTAATAAATTCATATTAATAAAGTAAAATAACATATTTAAATAAAATACATTTTATATATAAAATATTGTACATATGTTCAACATACATAATGTGCGTCAACAAAACAGTAATTTTTTATACCGACAGAAGGTATCCTATAAATTACTGCGCGCGCATGCGATTTCGTTCTATGATAGAACTATTATAATAGTACAAAAATCCAAAATCGAGTTTTCAATTGATTTTCATGATTCAATACGTTTTGGCCACTTTAGCGACGATGAATGTGCGTCTGTCGAAAACAATCTTAAAATGTCGTTTTTACAATTTACAAGATAACACTTATATTTATGACCTAATCAAAAAAAAATTATGGTAAAAGTTGTAGAAAAAATTAAAATACATACTTTATATAAAATAAGATTTTTTGCAGGTCGTCTAGTTTTCAAGATACATGCCAAAAACGTCCTCAAATGTAGTGTTGACACTCATTTTTTCAGAGGTTAGCTAAATTTACGCAAAAAGTGTTAGTTCTATCAAGAAGGGAGTTATTACCAAAAATGTTCCTTAATTAATTTCCAATCGAATTACGTTCTCAAATTTGAGATAGGATCAGTAAGACAAAAGTTATATCGCGTCAAACATTTTAAAATAAACTTATGAAATATATTTTTATCATTGGTTGTTTTTTTATTAAAAATTATTTTTAAAAATATATTTGATGTGACCATTAAAATACTTGCTTATACCAACTGGTTTTTTACAGGCCACTCTCTCTCCCCTTTCGGCCTCTTATATTATACTTGAGGAATGCCTGCCTTTATGAAACAATATACTCTCAACTTCATATGTATATGTATGTACATATTTTAAATATTTTTTTTATTTCTTCCATTCATCCAAAATGTCTCTTCAACAAATTTTTGGACGGGGGACCTCCTTCAAAATATACTTATACTCCAAATTTGAAAATGAAACAGATTTATAACCGAAAAAACTCTATACTGATTTGAAAAATGTATAACAAATATAAGAAACATAATAAATATATGTTGAGAGGGGTTCGGACCATATTTCCTAATATTTCAAAGGAAGGAAGGAGTCTGGGTTCTGGGGGATCTTAAATATTGGTTAACTGTCAGTTTTGGCCACATAGCTCCTGGGGGGGGTGTGGTGAAAAATGTTCAGCCCCCCCCCCCCCCCCCCCCCCCACCTCGGACTTGGTCATATATACCAAAAATCAGGTCATTGTTCACGGTCAGGTTATATCCTTCTTATCCACACACTAACTCTCCTTTTCGGGTCCTTTTGACTGCTGAATGTATTGGTAAGTACATTTAGTAAATACATTTGTGTGATATAATAAAATAAATTTATAAAATAAATAAAAAAAGTCGTCAATTAACTATTTGCTCCTTATCCACAACCAATTCCTAAATCCTCATACTAAATTTGTGTCAATAAATTCATTACATTGGGAGTTATTAGGATTTTTGAGTTGAGCCCCCTCCCCTCATGTTACATTCAATACATCAGCAGTTATTGAAGTTTTTAGGGCCTCTCTCCTAATCTCCCCCTTCCCTTTGGCTGATATTGCTGAAATTTGACAGGTTATGTCCTCATTAGATTTCGATTTCAAATATGAACTTTCATGTTACATTCAATACATCAGCAGTTATTGAAGTTTTTAGGACCTCTCTCTTGATCTCCCCCTTCCCTTTGGCTGATATTGCTGAAATTTGACCGATTTGTCTGAAAATCTTCTCTTTCTTTTTTTAATAATTCTTTATTTTGAATACTTACAATCGGTATAAACAATAAGTAAATTTGATGATTGAAACATAAAAAAAAAAAATGAAATAAAAATTAAAAGAAGAATAAAATGATAAATAAAATTAAAAAAAAAAATATATATAGATATATTTAAAAAAATAAATATATATAAGTAGAGGAACATTGTGCGTTGAGGCATGAGGAGGTCTTTTTGTCCCCCCCTCGCCTGTGTGAGATCGCAAAACGCCTCCCACTCCTATTCTCCTCTTTGTCTATGGGTCTCTGTCTTTATCGTCATCTCTGTTCATGCACCTCCTTGTCTAGTTAATATATGATAATTGCTCGTACTACAGAAACTAAACTTTTTTGGATTTGATCTGATTTTGATGAGTAGCATATCATTGGAAAGGTCTTTTTATGACGAGTTCAGGGAAGTTTGATTTGAATAAAAAAGATGAATTGGTGAGATGTAAATGAAGGATAAAGATTTTCTTTCATTACTTGGTATGGAGGTAATAAAATTCATGATCCTCAAGGGAGAAATCGCAATGTGTTCCTCCTTGTCTTAATTGCTTACACTTCAAAAACGTAACTTTCATGGAACTGATCTGATTTTGGTAATTCACATATCACTGGAAAGGTCTTTTCAAGACGAACACAGTGATATGAAATTTGAATTAAACAAATGAAGTCTATGGTTTTTCATAGATAGGACTGTGGACAAAATAATTTACATATAAAAAAAATTTAGGTATATAATCTGGAATGTGAAATAAAAAAAACTAAAAAATAAAAAAACGTATTTATTGAAATTAAACAACATCAGACGAATTTATCCAGCTTTTTATATGTGGTAATCCAAGCCATGAAACGTACATTCGCTTTCCTTTTCTTCTTATAATTCTTTCAATGAGGTAAACATCTGGGTATCGCACTTTTTGAAGTTCTTCACTGTAGATACCACCTTGAATTATTTGTCCAGTATCATCTTGGATAATGTAGGTTGTAGGAATCGTATTTCGAACTTGAACAACTTTGAAGATTTCAGCACTCCAATTTTTAGTGTAACCTTTAGAAAACATTGTCTTATTTTTCGAAAGTCTCACGTAATCCCCTTCTTTAAATTTTGGTACTTTATTATAGTTTTGTTCTTTGAACAACTTAGTGTAGACTTGTTTTTCGGTAGAAGGTGTTATTTCAGACGGTTTAGCTCCGGTCATTCGATGAATGCTGTTATTATACTCGAAAAGGAGCTGAGGAAGAATATCGTAGAATTTGAAATTTCCACGAAGTGTAAACTGCTTCCACATCTTTGATTTTAATGTTCTATTAAAACGCTCCACGATTGAAGATTTTAAAGAACTGAACGTACTATAATGTTTTATACCATATGATGTCATTAATTTATCAAAAATTTTATTATAAAATTCTTTTCCATTGTCTGATTGTACATGTTTTGGGATTCTTTTTCAATTTAGCAACGGGGAGGTACTACCTACTGAGTTCAAGATGGTTGGTTCACAACCCATACCTCAACCCAAAGGAGCTGGGCTAGCTTTGTGGAAGCCTGAGTTTAGCCACACTTAGAAATCCTTACTTCTCGTACCACTGCGGGCTGACTAAAGTGGTCAAATTTAACTTCATGTGTATTATAGAGTTGTATCAATTTCGAGAACTTTCCGTACAGATACATTTTTTTTCAATGTAAATTATTTTGTCCACAGTCCTATCTATGAAAAACCATAGACTTCATTTGTTTAATTCAAATTTCATATCACTGTGTTCGTCTTGAAAAGACCTTTCCAGTGATATGTGAATTACCAAAATCAGATCAGTTCCATGAAAGTTACGTTTTTGAAGTGTAAGCAATTAAGACAAGGAGGAACACATTGCGATTTCTCCCTTGAGGATCATGAATTTTATTACCTCCATACCAAGTAATGAAAGAAAATCTTTATCCTTCATTTACATCTCACCAATTCATCTTTTTTATTCAAATCAAACTTCCCTGAACTCGTCATAAAAAGACCTTTCCAATGATATGCTACTCATCAAAATCAGATCAAATCCAAAAAAGTTTAGTTTCTGTAGTACGAGCAATTATCATATATTAACTAGACAAGGAGGTGCATGAACAGAGATGACGATAAAGACAGAGACCCATAGACAAAGAGGAGAATAGGAGTGGGAGGCGTTTTGCGATCTCACACAGGCGAGGGGGGTACAAAAAGACCTCCTCATTCCTCAACGCACAATGTTCCCCTACTTATATATAATATTATTATCTTTTATATATATATATACAAGATAATAATAATAAAAAATAAATAAATACGGAAAAAAAACTATATGAAGAGCACGGGCAAAGAACCAGGTTTGTCATCAGATGTTGAAATTGAGAAAACTGAAATTTAATGTTTGAAAGTCCGTATCGTATCAATTTCCCTCACGTCATATTTTCAGCTTCCGTTTTCGTTGTGACAAACCGTCTTTTTGAAGCCCGTAACGATGGTGAATCGTGAAATATGTTTAATATACTAATACTGTAGTGGCGATATCTCACATTCGAGAAAAAAGTGACAAACCTGGTTCTTTCCCCGTGCTCTTCATATAACTTAAATAAAAAGGTTTGTCGAAGGCGGTTTTTAAGAAAAACACTTTTATTAAACAAACTGAAAACTTATATTCGATAAGTGATACAGAGGTTAGTACCGTTCAGGAGTCGAAGCAAGACAGACTGTGTAACAAAGGTGGGAACATGGGAAACAATAGAATTATACAATTCCTAGAAGGGATGCTGGATGGGCAGTAATATTGCTTGGGTCTGTGGGAAATGCCACGTTAACATATACCGGGTGATTCATTTAACCTGAAAAACAAGAAACGAGGTTAAATTTCGTATTACCATTATATGTCCCCCTTTAAACCCTGCAACTTTTGTTTGTACAATTTTTTTCGATAAAGCTTATTTTTCGATTTATTCTTGTTTTTCAGGTTAAATGAATCACCCGGTATATATAAATCGAGAGCATATGTATATGTACAAAATAATATGTAAAAAAATTCTATTTAATAAAATAATAATGGTCTATATGCAAGTAATACTAGTATAATGTATACAAAACAAAGAGAAAATATTATATTTAAATAATAATAATCATAAACATAAAACAAGGCTTCTAGGGCTTTTGTTTTACTTATGTAATTTCGTTGTCAATACATTCATTCTATCGGCAGTTATTTGGTTTCAAATTCTTAGGTAATTTTAGGTAACCTGGAGATTGTATAAATTTGACAATCTAGCAAACTTCAATGTCACTTTTGAACTTTATATTGACGATGACGTAAGTCGAAACGGGTACACATTATGTATATATTTTTTTGGAATTAGACAATATAAATTTTAAACAAGTTCTTTGTTTTTATATACATTTAGAAGACATTACAGTCAGAAAGCTTAAAGGCTAGAATACCTCAAGCAGAGAACGAATTCTTCAGTCACTAAGGTCAAAATCTACCAAAAAATGTTACCAATGTTAAAAAAAATTCTAAAAAATGCATGTGTCAAGTATCGATTTCAGAAACTTGGTTGTGTGCAGTCAGATGACAAATGCTTATAGTCATTTTTGAGATTGCTTTGCCCTGAAGAGAATGACATCTTGCACGTTCACGCATGTTCAATAGGATCGTCGACATCATTTGCAGAAAAGGGAACAATGGGAAAGTTTGAATTCCTAGAACTGGCCGTTAGAACCCCTTCACCTCAGCCTGCAAGCTCCGCCGAACTCGCACAATGAAACCACTGGTTTTCTCTCTACCTTATGATTCCTGGAACAGGGCTTCCATCTGCCGAGCCCCTTCAATCGTCATCTCAGTTATAATAATAATACATTTTTTTCCGTTAGACCAATACATGGTAATAGGATACGTCAAAAGAATTTATACATTAAGATAGCTTATAAATTAGATTTATAACTACTTGAGTCTAACACATCTATGATTAGTAGTAATAACAAAACTATTAAAAAAAGTGAAATGAAATTAATAAAAACTGAACAAATAAATACTTAAAAATATATGAGTTAAAAAAAATTAATACAAGATACGTTTATAATAAGTAGACACATTTTTCAATTTAATAAAAATTAAGATGATGACTTGGCACAGCTTCTAGTATTTTTTGCTATTTTTTTAAAAATGTCAGTGGAGAAATCTTGTTCCAATTTGATACAGAGTTTTTGTCGGAACTTCGTGTTTTTGAACCTCCAGATTTCAAAAAATGCTGTCTGTCTGCACGAGAAATTCCAACACAAAATTTCATATGTAAATTCAAAATCCACGACACTTTTATATTTCAGCAAAATCGGACTAGGGGAAAGGGGTTCAGACGAGGGGGCTAAAAAAGCAAAAACTTTAATAACTGCCGATCTGACTGCTTTTGGAGGGGGAGTGAAAAGTTAATTGATGAATACGTTCTGGAGAAGTACATTGCCAGTAATTTACTGACGACCTTTTTCATTCTGCATTTGCATAAAATAATGGCAAACAGAAATGCATTTCGTCGAGTGCAGTGAGAGAGAACTTTTAATAGATTTACACAAAACCAAAATTAGCTTAATGTAAAAATTAAAGAGATTTTATTAAAGGGATTTGATTCAAGCCTTAGTTTAGCCGTGTTACCTCAATGGAAAAAAAAAAAAAAACTGCACTTTGCATTTCAAATGGGAGAAAGTGCATACCATGATCTAGATCAGTGGTTCACAACCTGGGGGCGATCGCCCCCCAAGTGGGCGATTTGGGGTATCAGGGGGGCAATAAATAAGTGGGGGGGGGGGGGGGGGGGCAATTTGGGGGCGATGAGTATTCAAAGGGGGAAAAATTACAATAGTACTATACAGCTCCTCACAAAACAAAGAAATAAGTTGGACATTTGCGTCAAAGGAGACTTACGCCTGAACTTGACGAACATAAAGCCGGATATCCAAGCTATAACTGAAATCCACCAAGCACAAGGTAGCCATTGAAAAGGTAAAATAAAACAATAACAAAGTTTTCAAACTTTCATTTATTTTTTCAAATTTTAACTAACTTTCTTAATTTTTCCAGATTCCAATTTAAAAATTAAAACATGTACTCCGGTTTTTTAAATGTATGTCAATGATCTTAGTTAATTATTTCACTTCTTCGTTCTTAAAAAAAATCTGTAAAAAATGTACATTTTAATTTTTCATTAATTCATCAATTACGTTTCTTCTCTCCCTCCAAAGCCAATCGACCATTCGAGCCAAAACTCAATATTTGATTTACATGGTGGCTTCTGAATCATACAAAATTTTGTGTCGATTTATTCATTACCTTGGGAGTTATTTTGACAATTTATATTTCGATTCCATACAACTTCTAAAGATTTACTAACTTTTTTTTATTTTCTCACATTTTTGCTCATTATAATTCAATATTTTAAGAGAAATTCTGTATATTAGGTTTCTCTTCTTTTTTTTTTTAACTTTTTTATACAGTGATAGTTAATAAAAAATGTAAAATTAAATAAATAAAAATAATGATAAATAAATAAATAATTATATAATAAATATTACCACATTTCCTGTAGAAATTGTAGCTGGTCTTCTACTAAATTTTGATTTCTACAGTAGTTTCCAAAAAAGGCCTTAAAAAAAATATTGAATGAAATATCGACTTGCAATTTTGAAGAGTGCACATATTTAAAAAAATTTTCAATTCATAATTATTATAGTTGGATTTCTTCTAAATATAATAATGAGATACCATCTTGTTTTCCTAAATTTCCAAAAATGTTCAATCTAATCGAAAGGTATAAATTATCTTAATGGGTTCACAGGGAAATGAATAGCATAGAATAAGAGAACAAATAATAAGGTTTTCGAGATACATACCGAAAACCGTCTTGAAATATGATTATGAAATAGGTGAATAAAAATTTAGTGTAGGCCAAATTTATGACTCTCATACTAGAGTCGGGCTCATGTAAACCAGAGTGACAAAAGAGCACTCTGGTAGTAGGCGATATGACCTTGTAATAACGGGCTTTAATAACTAACATTTATTTAATTTTTTTTCTCTGGGAATTATGAATATCCTTGGGCAGGTGAACCTATGAGAAATTGTGAAGAAGACCTGACATATTTTAAGAGATGAAGGGAGGGTTCAGTGTGACGAGTGATAAATTGTCGCCCGCCTCTCAGCCTCCCCCCCCTCCCACCCCCGCTCCTCCCCACAGGACATTCCAAATATTAAAAAATTTGTATAAAGAGAAAAAATGTATATTTAATTTTTTTTTTCCCAGGGATCCGTAGGTAGATGTCCCTTATAATGGAACCGTTATAACTAGTGTATGACCTCAATCTCAAAAACACTATATATGATATATATATATATATTTAGTTGCTATATTGCTTATTTTGTACAATTCCATACATTTCTATACGGTTCTTGAAATATGTGTCTATATACTACCAGAGCGTTCTTGAAATATGTGTCTATATACTACGCGACCGTTCTTGAAATATGTGTCTATACTACCAGAGCGTTCTTGAAATATGTGTCTATACTACCAGTGCGTTCTTTCGTCGCTCTGGTGGACATGAGCCCGACTCTACAATGGGAATTCTTAAATAAATAATATGTCTAACGAGTACCTCATATAGGTCGTTTTTCGGCCGAGTTTCGAACCCGTGGTCTTGAGCTCATTAGGCAAGCACACTATCTCTGAGCTACTGGCACCTTATACAAACTTCAGTATTAACTTTTTAATAACATAACATGTTATATGTTTACATCCAATTACAACTGTACTCCATAACTTTTAAAACAAACTTTTTTTTGAATATATAAAAATGAAAGTCGTCACAACTTTTTGATTTGATTATTAGAAAAATGTTCACAATTTATTAAACTTTTTCGTTGACATTTTTCCTCCTTTTGAATTTTGCAGAACCAAAATAATTGGTATGTTCTTGTGCTACCTTGACTCTCCTAACATACGTTCAGAAAAAGTTTTACAATAATTTGACTTTGAAATTGAGCAATCGTCCTTGAACCTTTATACAATTTTACATTTTTTTTTAAAATGAAGTTTTTCCTTTAAACTCTTTAGATTGTATCTGTTTACTTAGAGTTTTCTTGTTTAAAAGAAAACGGTTAGTTCTACAGAAAAAATTGTTCATACTAAAAATGTTTTTTCTTATTATTATTTTTTTTTAAACTTTGGCGCAACGATAAATAAGGTCAATAGCGCCTGCACACCTTGGATAGTCAGTGGGAGCACCTTCAGTGCGGCTATCTCTCCTGAATGCTCTGACACTCAGAGCACAGAGAGCAGCAGCCCATGGTACGGCTCCGTACTCCTTTACATCGGGGTTCTCTCCCTGTCACTTCAAGAACGGCAGAAGGAAGAGAGTACCCATCTCCTATTATATTTTATATCATACATAATATATATATACGTATATATATCATATATTTTATTGTATATTTTGGATAATAATATAATAAATAAAGCAGTAGCTACCTGGGCATTTATTGTCTATATATTTGGGTACAATACGGGAAAACAAAAAAATTTAATTGAAAAATTGTAAACAATTATATTTTTATATTATACTTCAACTAGTATGATCACTTAGCTCGAGAATATACGGAAATCAAGTACTCATTATAAGATTTTGGTTTCACGTTCGGTTGGTGTACACAAGAAAATCATCCTTAAAATTAGTTTGTTATTTTATTTTGAGAGTTTGGAATCGCAACCCATCACCTCTTTGTGGACTTCAAAGCAGCATACGACTCCATCAATCGACGGCGTCTATATGCAGTGATGGAAGAAATTGGCATCCCGGCGAAACTGATAAGGATGGTTAAACTCACGAATTAAAAATAATGCCGAGGTCGCTGCGGAGTTTGGAGAGCCCAAGGTCACAGACGTGATAAGACTGGCGAGGCTTCGATGGGCAGGCCATGTGCAAAGGATGCAGGAGGCTGAAACCCCACGAAGACTGATGGTAGTGATCCCGGAGGGAAACAGAGGACGAGGGCCCAGGAAGAGATGGATGGACGCAGTCGATGGGGACGTAAGGAACCTTCGGATGCAAAACTGGAGAACGCTTGCGCTAAACAGTAATCTTTGGGGGAAGTCTCTGGAGGAGGCCAAGGCTCGAATGGAGCTGTAGCGCCGAGGATGATAATGATGATTATTATTTTATTTGTGTTATTATTTTATTTCTTATAAAATTTCCAAGAGTTAAGATGCCTTTAAATTGGAGAAAGAAGCAATAAACACAATGTTAAAGCGCCCGAAAATATGAACAATAAATGTTCACAGGAAATATTTCAAATAGTAACGCATAGCAAACATTTTTTTTTACTTCCTTGCGAAGAAAATTCGATGCGGTTTTCAACGGAATTTCATGTTTTTTGACCTCTATATTCCAAAAATGAAGAAAATAATCAGTCTATGAACACGGTAACTACCAGAATAAATGTTTGAACAAAATTTAGTATGACGATTTAAAAGTTTCTGAGTAAAATATTTATTTATTTTCAAACAAATATGTAAATTGATTTCAGAGAGAGAAAGAAAACTTAGTGAAAATTTAGAATTCACCGAAAATTTCTAGTCTGATATTCAAGGCTTGGACAAGTTTTGATTGAAAAGGTATGTATGTAAACTCAATGATAAATGTGAATTAAATTCTGACATTTCACTGTACATTTTATTTAAATTATTTATATTTATTTAAATTAAATTAATCCGATAGACATAGTGTCGATTAATGGGGAAACTATATTAGATAGTGTTTCTGTTTCGATTCAGTGATTGTCTGTTTCATGTGCGGTTCATTTATAGAAACAAATTGAACAGTCCATTCCGTCCACTCAACTCGACATGTGTTTGCACTTAAAATCCATCTGAATAAACAGTAGTGAAGGAATTAATACTGGACATACGAGGAAAACATGCCTACAAAATATAATACATATGATATATAATACATATTAATCAACTAGAGGGCGCTGGTAGCTCCAAGGTTACTTGCTAATATCGTGGGACCGGCCTCTTTATCTGAGTTGTGAAAAAGCCTTGAGCACGTCGTCCTTCATAAGGGACTTAAAGCGTTCGTTCCTATCCTAGGTGAATATACGAAGATAGGCAAAATTTAGGACTCCCACACTAGAAGAGCGCTCTGGTTGTAGGCGATATGACCTTAAACAAATGGATCTATTTGATTGAAAATCAATAGGTGTCTTATTCAGGGCCTCTTGAATCATCACTCTAGTTTGTCAAATTTGATACTTCGTCGTCCGACAGGGCTCTGCTGTCTCTTCGTTGCAGCCCATCTGCGGGGTCTATTTTATCTCCTTTCTTATATACCTACACTTTACACCTCAGACATGCCCACGTCACCACATACCTTGACAGCTACATACGCCGATGACACTGCCATCTTAGCTGCTGCTGAATCTTCCATACATGCCTCGTTCACATTACAACACAATGTTATTCAAATTGAGAACTGGTGCAACATTTGGAAAATTAAACTCAACACGGACAAATCACAACATATAACTTTTACATTAAGACGAGATACATGTCCCGTCGTTTTTATCTACAACAAGCCCCTCCCTCAGACTAACACCGTAAGATATTTGGGACTTACTCTGGACAGACGACTGCCATGGAACCATCATACAAGCCTCATATGTAGTACACTAAACAAACGATTTAAAATGCATTATTCTCTTCTGCACAGACATTCAAAATTACCCTTAACACAAAAGCGTAACTGCTACACATTTCTACTGAAGCCACTTTGGGTGTATGGCTCACAAATCTACGGTTCGGCTAAAATTTCCAGTCAAAGACACTCAGACTCAATACACAATGCTCCCCATACGTAAGCAACAGAACACTCCACAATGACCTCATGATAAACACAGTACACGACACAACTCAGGACCTTCACAGACGTTTCCATAGCAAATTGCATTCACACCCAAATCCATACATCCACTCACTTTCTTCACCCCACTTGCCACACAATCCTCCCAGGAAATTGAAGAGGAGGTGGAATCTTGCTGTAATCCAAAATTGCAGCCCCCCACTTGAAACAAAATCATAATATCCCCATTCATTGATAATAACCATAATATTCATTGTTTTTAATTTCGCCCAGAGGAGCTACCGCTGGGTGGCCTTCCTCTCTCACGCCGATCAAGTCATCCACATTCAATTAAGTCCTCTTGGTAGCTGGTTGTTGCGTCATGGCAACAGTTGCGACCAACATTATAAAGACAAAAAAAAAAAAAAAAAAAAAAAAAAATTGATAAGTATTGTCATAAAATTGTGTGTCGATACCTTGATTATTTCTGCAGTTATTGTTTTTTTTTTGTGTCAAGCCCTCTCCCCTTATACCCACTTTACCTTTGGTCGATTTGACTGAAAATCAATAGGTGTTGTCCTTATGGGGTTCTGGGTACACATATAAAATTTCATTTTGATATATTCATTCAATATGTAGTTATCTGTAGATAGGGATTTTTTCATTCATTTTGGAATCGGGGGTCGAAAAATATCGAATTTTGGATTGATGAAATACCAAATTAATTTTTTCATTTTTGGGAGCACGAAAACATGGGATTCTGGTGAAAACACAAGATCAAATTTTTGACCGATTACATAACTTCTTGTATACTTAGTAAAGTTGGGGGAAAATATTATATAAAATAAATAAATAAATATATAAAAATCATTTTTCGTTAAATAAGTGATTGAGAATTTTCTGTGAAGGGTACTTTCCAAGGATTGAAGATCCTGTCGACTGTACTACTCGTAAAACACTGGTCTGTGAAATCAATGCGAGACTTCTAGGCGACATGACAATGGTGTGTGGCACTCGAGGAAGACAAAAGGACACTTCACAGGGGGGCCGAAACAACAGGACGACTAGCAGAAAAACAGAGCAAAAAAACAGAAAAACAACAAACCGCAGCGTTACCCTCTATTAGCCAACCTAACCCAGCAAAAAGACATGTTAATTATCAGACAACAAGCACCCTGTCCTATATTTTTGAGGTGGTTACCGATAAATGCAAAGTGAAAAAAAATCATCAGTGAATCACTGTCAAGGTTACTTCCCCAGCAAGAATTAATTAATAAAGTTTTTGTTCTCCCTATAAAATTAATAAATAGTTGACTTACATAGGGGCTTTAGAATCCTCAAACTAAATTTTTTGTCGATATATTCATTACATCGGCAGTTACAGTGAAACCCCCAGTAACGGACACCTCTCAATACCGGACAATATCAGTTACCCCAACATTGAGATAGGATTTTTAACGCATTTTACTGTCTATTTAGCGGACCCTCTTGTAATATCCAAAAATATGGATATTAATTGTTTAAAAAAAAATTATAATCAGTGAAATGAAAATAGTTGAATTGGAAGGCAGGAAGTCCACAGGAAGTCTTTGAAAGACCCCAACAGTAAGGGGTGTGTAAGGGTGGGGGATTGAATAACCAATAGGCACTCAAAAGAGTCCCGGGCGGAGAAAATGGAGGCAAGGAGCTGCACCCAGCTACGTTCTACTTCTTCCGACGCCACCGAGAAGAGAGGTCCACTTCAGGAACCAGCCCTTGTCCAGCCAACATCCCAGAGCCAGGACTCAGCCACCGGACCAAAGAAGATTTGTTGGAGCTCACTTCTACTTTGAGAGACAGACAGATTGATGATAGAAGAGATCCAGAACCCAACAGCAATCGCAACAAACAACAAACAATGGGTACAAGGTACCGTGATACAATAAACAATTATACAGATAGAGTTTAGGAGTAGTATTTTGATTTCTTTGAAGGATTCTGAGGAATAATTATAAAGTATTTAAGAATGTTGATGATGAATATATTTAAGATATATAAATAAAAATGGCGTAATTTTACTTTTATGTATTTTGCACCTCATCTTTATTTTTCATAACTGTTAGCCTATAAGAATCATATAGAAGTAAATAGAATCATTATTTTTTTTAAGAAAAGAGAATTTCACATACCAACAATAATTTCTTATTTACACTCTAAATAACGGACGCGGACAGTAAAAATGTTTAGAATTAGTTCTAATCTTTGTTTGAATCTCGGAATATTCGCCACTTGTGTTTAAATTTTTTCCAATAAACAACATCCGGTTTAAATTCTCTTAAAGCAAAATAAATTCAGTTCTTCTCTGGCCTGCACCATGAGCACATCAAGGAAAAGAATTAGATTAGAAGAAGTAAAATAAATTCAAAAGTACTCGTAGTTAAAGCCCGGGCATGAGTCATAATAGCTAACTAAATCTTACCTGCCAGATGGAAAACCTAAAGGCCTCGGGCCAGTAGGCGAGCACGCTACTTCAGATCTACCAATTCACTCATTCACTCATATGTGTGTATATATATATATATAGGTTAGGGTTATATCGCCTACTACCGGAGCGCTCTTTCGTCACTCTGGTGGACATGAGCCCGACTCTACTGTGGGAGTCCTAAATTTTGCCTAACCTAAATTTTTATTCACCTGGGGCTGGGTGGGGTCTTTAACGAGTACCTGACTTCGTACAGGCTCGGGACCATCGCTTAACGTTCCATCCGAAGGACGGCGTGCTTAAGTTTATTTTATCTGGTCGGGTTTCGAACCCACGTTCTTGAGCTCAGAAGATAAGCATGCATACCACTAAGCTGCCGGCGCCCTCTATATCTTGGATTGAGTACTCTAACTGTATCATCTCCAAACTAAGTATGTTGTAGCTACTTATTGTGAGTCATGCCCGGGCTGTGGGAGTCCTATATTTTGCCTATATTATTCACCTAGGGGTCTTCAACGAGTACCTCACATCTCGCTTGGAATCATCGGTTAACGTTTCACCTCCCATGCCGGGTCTTGGCCGGGTTTCGAACCCGCGATCTTAAGCACAGTAGGCTAGCACACGACCTATTAATTCAATTATAAATGTTTATATGTGTTTACGGAAAAAAAATCATGTTTCTTATACAAAAGCATTAATTTTTGCTTTCATTTATATTTTCTTGACAAACGTCCTCCACCAATATCTCATAACTTCTATCGTAATTTGATTCAAAATCAATTATTTTATATATAGTTATATTATATTTATATACGTCCAAATAAATACTTGACCATTCATTCGAAAAACAACAACAAAACATCTGTATAACAAACAACCAAAATGAAAGTTTGTCATAAATAAAAAATTATCAGAATAAATTTACTTACATACCATCACAGGGCTCAAATAAATTGTATACAATAAAATAAACATCTGTATAACCAGCCAAGTAAAGTTTTGTCATTGAAAAAAAAATATATAACTTGTCGACATGTCACACAACTTGTTCAAAGAAAATTTGATAAAACTTGTTTGAAGAAAGAGAAAGACCGAAAAGAGGGAAGAGGAAGTCATCTAAAGTGAAAGAATGAATGCAGGGCGCGAACATAAAGGCAAACTAGGTGGCTGTATAGGGCGAGAAAATCTCGGAGCGACAGGTATACAATCAGTCAGAAATTCAATCTTGAATTTTCAACGGATTTTCATTTTTTGCGAACCCTTGGTTCCAGAAATCTAAAACAAATATCTAATATGTACGTTTATCTGTGGAAGCGGTAACTCCGGATGGATTGAATGTATCAACACGACATATTAAATATGTTCCCAGAACTAGGGTTCTATCGATACCACAAAGTATCGATACTTTTACTTACTTTTCGATAGTACTCAAGTATCGAATAAAAAGTATCGATACCTACTCGTATTGATTGAATCGAGTAGTTCGTTATAATTAATTTTAAAAAATCTATAAATCTATATAAATTTAAACAAAAATCGTATTGCATCGAGTACTTCGTTATAATTAATTTTAAATCATGTATAATATATATATATATATATATATATATATATATAAATATGTATATATATATATAAGTAATTTTAAATCATGTATAATATATATATATATATATATATATATATTTATATATATATATATATATATATGTATATATATATATATATATATAAAATAATAATAAAAAACACAATACAATTTGAAAGATATAGGTAAATGAGATATTGTAGTGGGCATAAGAAACAAATAGAATAAGATAAAATTATATTATTAAAAACATACTGAAAATAATAAGAAGCCTTGTAGAATAAACATACAATTTATTTTTACTAAGGATATAAAACTACTGGAGACTATTCGTATTTCGACAATATTTCACTATTTTAAAACACTTTTTGCAAGTCGCTGAGATCGAATCGTTCTTAGTGTAATAAATCCACACTTTCGCCGTAGGACGAGGCATTATAATATGTAATTGACAAAATGGAATGTAAAAATAAAATAAAATAATGAAATCGTAATCATGTTCACGGTTCTTTTCCTTAATAAACGATAAACCATTTAATGTAAATAAGGTAAGACGCATCATAAGGACGCATCATGCATCCTGCGTGATGACATCACACATGAGGTTATCACCATCGATATATACGAGTATCATTTTAGTAAAATTGTATGAAATTAAACGGTGAACGATTTTGACGAATTGAAAAATTTATATAAATTTTTTTAATTGTTGAAATTTGAAACGAGTACTTTGAATCGATACGATTAATATCTATTCGATACCTACTTGGTATCGATAGAAACGTATTGATACTAAAAGTACTTGGTATCTGATAAAAGTATCGATACTTTACGTGTATTTACTTGTATCGATAGATCCCTACCCAGAACCCTCTAAGAACGACAGCTATTGATTTTCAGCCAAATTGGTTAAAGAGACTGGAGAAATCAGAGAAGGGGGTTCAACGGAAAAAATTAACTTAAGCACACCATCCTTCGGATAGGATGTTAAGCAATGGTCACGAGCCTGTACGATGTCAAGTACTCGTTAAAGACCCTGTCCTAGGTGAATAAAAATTTAGGGTAGGCAAAATTTAGGACTCCCACAGTAGAGTCGGGCCTCCAGAGTGACAAAAGAGCGCTCTGGTAGTAGGCGATATGACCTCGTAGTTTAAAGCCCGGGCATGAGTCATAAAAAACCTAAACCTATTAGTAAGATGAGTGCATTGAGTGAATTTCTAGAATGATTTTGACAACTGACCATAAATTTTGAATCGCCTAAAATCTAAGAGAATCCGGGAAAATAAGAAATTTTGAATTTTGCTTAAAGAATATAAAAGCTTGCAGTAATGTGAAAAGTTCTTTAGTGTAAATAGAAGCCGTAGTTCTACATATAACTCTATTTGTATTTATTTTCCTTGTTATATTTTCTATATTTTGTTTTGAAATAAATATTGAAACATGACGGATAACGAGATTGTCAAATTCAGTTCTGACAACTGCCTCGACAATAAATAACCAAACGGATATCACATATCCCTGTCACCAAACTTCATAAGCTTTTATGATTCATTTCCGCTTCGTTCGGCACACTATATTTTATTTTCTCACCTAACTTTTACAATCCCAATCGTAATAAATAAATAACAACTTTTTTGACAGAATATAACTTCTTTTGAGAGTTTCTTATTTATATATTGAAGAACTGCACAGCAGCTTCAAATTACTTCACGATTTTATTTTTCTTATTGGGGGACAAAACTAAAACATTTTTTTAAGGGGAATCACCGACTTTGTACTTCCCCAGTAGGAATTAATCAATTAATTTTTTCATTTACATTCAAAGCCAACCCAACTTTTGGTCTAAAAAACATGAAATTTCGTTAAAAACTGAGCATCGAATTTTTGACCGATTACATAACTTCCCCTATACTTCGTGAAGCTGAAGAAGTAAAGTACTAAAACAAACCCCTCTGTAATATTTTAAAATTTTGCGAAGTTTTCTAAGGTGGAAATTTGATTTTGACTTCACTTTTATGGGAAAAAAAAATCATCTCTTAGGTTAGGTTTAGGTTTTATGACTCATGCTCGGGCTTTAACTACGAGGTCATATCGCCTACTACCAGAGCGCTCTTTCGTCACTCTGGTGGACATGAGCCCGACTCTACTGTGGGAGTCCTAAATTTTGCCTACCCTACATTTTTATTGACCTAGGGCAGGGGTATTTACGCTCTCACATATTTTAATAATTTTTGCTAGCCGGCTTTCGAGGTTGTCCTCATCATCAAGATGTCTACAAAATCCCATAATTTAATAACAAAGTTCTGTTCGTTAAAATCCATTAAACAGAGGGCGCCGGTAGCTCAGTGGTATGCGTGCTTGACTTCTGAGCTCAAGGTTGTGGGTTCGTAGCCCGACCGAGGCCCTTAGTTTATTTATCTGGGAGGTAAAATAAACTTAAGCACGCCGTCCTTCGGATGGGACGTTAAGCGATGGTCCCGAGCCTGTACGAAGTCAGGTACTCGTTAAAGACCCCTGCCCTAGGTGAATAAAAATTTAGGGTAGGCAAAATTTAGGACTCCCACAGTAGACTCGGGCTCATGTCCACCAGAGTGACGATAGAGCGCTCTGGTAGTAGGCGATATGACCTCGTAGTTAAAGCCCGGGCATGAGTCATAAAACCTAACCTAACCTAACCTCCATTAAACACTGTAGTAATAAAATATTTAACAAATATAAATTAATTATTTATTAAAGAAATAAAATATAAAATAATTTGGGAGCCATGGTGGCCGTGCGGGCTAGAGGTAGGGCTTTGGTCGCATGGTCTCACCATGGTTTGCGGGTTCGAATCCCGTCCGGGAGTGAGTTTTATTTCATAGATAGAACACCCTCCCGGGGCCATGGATGTCGTAAATAACTAGTAAATTACACAGTGACATGGCTAATATGCACCGTACATAAGGCCAAAAAAAAAAATGAATAAATAAAAATAAAAATAAAAAATAAAAAACATTAAATTGATATAAAGAGCTTTAAAAATAAACATACCTAGTAAAATAATTTCTCTCAGTTGTCATTCTGATGGGGAAGAGGAATAACAAAAGTGTGTAAACAGGAGTAACAATAGAAATTTCAAATTGTTAAATTGACTTTTAAATAGTTTTATATTTAAAAAAAAATTAAATTGTGTTGTTTTAAAATCATATTACCTGGTAATTTTATTTTTAAAGTTCTTCATATCAATTTAATTTTTGAAACTTTTTTATTCATTTAATTTCTTCATATTTGTTAAATATTTTATTTTATTATAACAATATTTTATGGATTTTAACGAGCATAACTTTATAATTGTTTCTTAGTTACTAATTGATGGGTTTTTGTAGAGTGCTGATGATGAGTGCAATCTCGAAAGCCGGCTCGCAAAAAATTAATAAAATCTGTGAGTGGTCAGACTATATTTTTATTTTGCAATTTGTGAAATACTGACTTTTCACTATAGCTATTTTCACATTAAAAAACGCTATGGTAATAGGCGATGTGACCTCGTAGTTTGTCACAATAACTATTCCTATGAGAAAATAAAAAAAATATATGCAGAGTTACAATAAAAAAATTAATGATTTTATTTTCAATTGGCGGACATGAATTCAAACAAACTGTGAGACTTGGGTCAGACAGTACGTAACTAGGCACATCTGGAGAAATGAATGTTCGTACGATAAATACTGGAAAAATGCCTATAAAACTGGATTTGATATCTTTACCAACCCCAAACAGCCCTATTACCAGAAAACAATAATTTTTTTTATTATTTACGTTCTTATTTACAATCGTTTATTGACCATAAATAAATATCAGGCGCCTGTTTTCTAATGATGATCCTGTAGTTCGAACACGGATACATACGTTCTCAAATTGAAATATGAAGACGGCTGATGCTGTGAGAAGTGATAATTTCATAGGGACTTGAAAAATAAAATAAAACTTGTTTATTTGATATATTGTCTAATTTCACTAACTATATACATATACATGGGAGTACTTTCGGTATTTCTACCATCCTCAGCCAAAAGCATAAGAGATAAGACTAAGTTAATTTTCAGAATGTCAGCCTCTCGAGGAACCCATTACCCTCCCTACTGGTGTTCCCCATGACGTCAGACATTCCTAACTAAGCTAAATTGTCAAGCTGTGAGATATTTTATGACAAGGCGGTCCCCATATTTCAAATGTGTGACCCTTTCTAAGATCTAGGTATAAAGCATTAACAATGAACAGGCGAATAATATAACATTAACAAATCAAAAATAATTGGTTCCAGTTACAACTTAATTAAAATTATTATACTGTAAATTATATAAATATATCTATTGGCAAGATTCAGATAAATCATATATCTATATATATATATATATATATTGGTAAATTCTATGTATTGAAACATTTACTAGTTCCTCTTTATTTCTTATTTATCTTGTTGAAAAAAACTAGTTATGGGAAATGAATTCTTTTAATAAAAAAATTGATAAATAGAGGTTTTATTTTTTTTGTTTTGTTTTTTAAATCTTTACATAAATTGGAGACATGATCATATAACATTTATTTGTTTTATTCTTTTATAATTAATTTTTTTTTTTTCACTCACTTGGTCACCATCTGTCCTCCAATCCTTCTCCACTGCTCTTCTTAGTTCATCATACGGCTCTCCGATCCTTCCTTTATTTTTCCATCAATCTGCCTTTTTTCCTGACTTCCTCCAGACTTCTAACTCCAAAAACAAACTCTTCACTACTCCAGCGAACTCTCTCATAAAAAACGAACCGTCCACTTCCACTCTCTCTCTCTCTCTCCAACCACAATCTTCCTCCTTCACTCTCTGTCTCCAACCACAACCTTCCTCCTTCACTCTCTATCGCCAACTACCGACACACTCGTTTCCCCCTCCTTCCACTGTTCTCTCTCTCTTCCCCCACCCTTCTTAAGTCCTCAGTACTGACATCCCGTTAATGGCTTTATTATATTTCTTTATTTATTAACATACCCCCCCTTATTTCTACATGTTACATATCCTTTCCCTTAATGAAAAAAAAAAAATGAAACGAAGAAAATAAATATTTTTTTTTTTTTATAAATACCCCATCACAAACACCATAATATTTTTTTTTAAATACTACATTCAATAAACCATCTAACCAATATTTTAAACAATATAACATATAAAATTTCATGTAAACATTCTCTTTTTTTTTTTTTTTATAATAATGAGGTAACTAGAAAACAGTTTCTTTTCTTTTTTTTTTTTATATCATACAGGTACAGTACAGGTAAACAATAGTACAGGTACTTAGCAAACATTTTTTTTTTTTAAACAATGGTACAGGTACTTAGCAAACATTTTTTTTTTTTTTTTTTTTTTTTTTTTTTTTTTAAATCTCTCTCTCTCTTCAATAATACAATATTTTCTTTCTAACATTTTTAAATACTTATGCAATCAATCCTCTAACCAATATTATAATTATAACATGTACAATTTCATATAAACCATATTTTTTTTTTTTTATATAAAGGTAACTAACAAACAATTTTTTTTTTTTTTTTTTTTTTTTTTTTTTTTTTTTTTTTTTTAAAGCAATAATACATTAACTAGCAAACAATATTTTTTTTTTTTTTTTTCAAAATATAATATAATTTCAATAAATAATTTTGTTTTTTTTTATCATAAAAAAACATTAAAATATCCAAATTTTGTTCAGAGTGAAGAAGGCACTAAACATTTTTTTTTTTTTTTTTTGTTTAACAATATCACATATAACCATAAAATTTAAGAACATGTATACCCAAAAAAACAAATTCAGTTTCATAAACTAAGAAAGAAAACACATATAATTAAGCGAGGCTTATATGACCCAGACAAGCCGATCCACACACACATGGAGCAAGGTCTCTCATGATTTGAAGATATAAGAGGTCATACTTGATCAAAACAAAATTGCCATAGCAAAGACCGACAAGTCACATAATGATAATTATGTTATTATGTCTCCAACAAAAACACTCAACACCATTTCCGCTATCTTCCCAGGAAACATATGGTAATATGGGTCAGTGGGGCTTCTTTAATTATGTACGACCGGTCTCTAATCCTCTCGGACACAACACACCACCTCCCTTTAACAGGTAACTATCTATTATTTATTTATTTTATATTTTTTTTTTTTTAATATATAATTATTTTTATTTACCACATGCATTAAAGTCATATACTACACATCATTCTGTACTGGCCACCCAGTACCCCTGATTATCTAATTACTAAGTGGTCTAATCTACCGTCCTCATATCACTTATGTTGTAGGTCCCTTTTACTTTGTTATCCTTTATGTTGCCTACCAAATACGATCCATTGTCATAACCTCTGATAATCTCATACGGCCCTTCGTATACCGACATAAATTTAGCAAAGATTTTATTTTTTTTATCAGATACCCGTAGCGATTTTATTAAAACACGAGACCCTACCGTTAATTTCATTTTGGTTTTTATTTTGTTGTTCAGCTTTTCTATTTGCTTTTCATGTTTTTTTTTCGTATTCTTCTTAGCCAAAAACAAATGAAAATCATACCCCTCGGAATCTACATTGATCTCCTTTCCGGTCAACCCCATCCATTTTATCCAAATACGAGTTGGTTTGGTTTTAAACATAAGTTCATGTGGAGAGAACCGTGTCGTCTCACTAACTACTTCATTTATGCATGTTTCGATTTTATGAGTTAGATTATCCCAACAATCATGTTTATTTTTTATTAGTACCCTATAAAACTTTAGTATCGTGCCATGTGTTCTCTCAACTGGATTCGCTTGTGGATGTCGAATAGAGGTTTTGCTTAATGTAATATTAAGTTTTTTGAACGTACTCATCCATTTAAATGAACTGAATTGGGTTCCGTTATCCGATAGAATTCTTTTCGGCTTACCTACGGTCGGGATATATTGATTTACGATAGAATTTATGGCATACTTCGCATTTGCTTTTGGTATCGGGTATATTTTGACATATTTCGTAAAAATATCCAGGCAGGTTAAAATATATCTGTTATTGTTTTTTGTTTCCGGTAAAGGGCCAAGAAAATCTACCGATAGACATGCCAACGGCTCCTCCGCTTCGACACAATAAGTTCCCTCGGATAGGCGATAATTTAAATATTTGGTTTTTTTGCATAAAAGACATGACACCACATAATTTTTTACTAATGACAACAATCCTGGAATATAGAAATCTGCATTAAGTATATCATATGTTTTTCTCACCCCAATGTGAGCGTAATTATTATGCGTAAACTCTATTAACTTCTCCGCCAACTCTCTATTTATGCATATTTTCCAACTTGCATTATGATATTTAAATACTATGTCATTTTCTAATTTAAAATTCTTATTGCCTACTTGTGCCCTATCTCGATATTCCTTTAACTCCTTATCTTCGCGTTGGATCTCCACTATATTTTTTATTAAGCCCGCCATTTCCCGATTTGAAATACTTAAGACCTGTGCTGCAATCTCCATCAGATTTTTACAGCCTTCATTCTCTGGTATTGCAAATCTACTAAGCGCATCCGCCACAACGTTTAACTTTCCTGGGCAATACACGATGTCGAAATCAAATTCCTGTATTAATAAAATCCAGCGTGATATACGAGATGTATTTAGCCGACATTCTTTTATGTGAGTTAAGGCGTGATGGTCGGTTTTAATGATAAAATGGCAACCTACCAAATAATTTCGAAATTTTTGCAGGGCAAACACAATTGCGAGTAGCTCAATTTCAGTAGTGAAGTAATTTCTTTCACACTTTGATAGTACACGCGCAGCAAAACTTATTGGGTACATATTTTTTTCATTATCTATTTGATATAAATGGGCCCCCAGTGCAACGCCACTGCCATCTGTTTGTACAATGTAGGTAAATTCCGGCTTTGGGATTTTTAAAATTATTTCTGTAATGAATAAATTTTTTGCGGCTTCAAACGCACCTTTCGCCTTATCGTCCCACTTCCATTTAACTTTTTTACTTAACATTTTCGTTAACGGTAATGTCACTTCGGCCATATCTTTAATAAATCTCCGATAGAAACCAATGAGTCCCAAGAAACCCTTTAACTCCTTAATATTTTTCGGGCTACGGTAATTCTTTATACTATCTATTTTTTCAGGGCACATTTTGACTCCCTCCTCTGAAATTATATGTCCTAAATAGGTCAATTGTGAACAAAAAAATTTTGCCTTAGCCAAATTAGTGGTAATATTGTTTTGTTTTAAAATTTCAAAAATTATTTTTAAATGTTGGATGTGTTCCTCGGGCGACTTTGAAAAAATGAGTAAATCGTCAACAAAAATTATACAAAATTCCTTTGTTTTTTCAAATAGCGGATCCAATGCTCTTATTAATGCAGAACAACTTGTTCGAAGACCGAACGGTGTAACTCGGAAATAATAGCAACTTTGCTTGTATAGGAAAGCAGTATATTTCTGCGATTCTCTACTTAACGGGATCTGGTAGAATGAACTTGTTAGATCCAAGGTGGACATAACTTTAAGATTTTTGCACCTACTAAACACTGTCTCGAGGCTAGGTGGGTTTTCGTATTGCGGGATTATATGCTTATTTAACTCCCGCGCATCTAGACATAATCGGATTCTACCAGTTTTCTTCTTGACCACGACCAGTGGGGATATAAAATTTGAAAATCCCTTCTGAATAATACCGTTTTCCAACATATTGCTTAATTCAGATTCTACCTCCCTTTCCAAATGGAACGGTATAGGGTATGATCTTGCCCTAAAGGTATTTGTTCCCGGTACCAGCTCTAACTGATGAACATATGACGTTATTAAACCCGGTTTATTTGAAAATATACTTTGATATTTGTCAATCATGCCACCTAACGATTTTTTTAGCTCGGGTTCCAAACTACCACATTCCCATTCTTGATTTATTTGTCTACCATTAGTATTTATAGCATTATTATTCACATACAGCTTCAAATCCTGTTTATCCTGAATTGGTTCTACACTATCCGGTTTTACTATTATTTGTTCATCTTTAAATATTGGCGATTCTGTTGTGACCCCACGATAGTAAATGCTAATGTAATTTTCCTTTATATTTATTATTGTATTTAGTTTTTTTAGGGTATCCATCCCAAAGATAACATCATAGATTAATTCGGGGATTACCCAAAAATTAATCTTTATTTTGACTTTTAAAATTTCTACCTCCAATAAAACTTGGTATTTAATAAATTTCGATTTTTTTCCGAAGGCGCCTGTAATTTGAGCAGTCGGTAAGCTTAGTTTACTAATGACTTTGATTCGATCTTTATTTCTATTCATCACTTCTTCCGAAATGCATGTGATTTGTGAGCCTGTGTCCCATAGAGCATCTATTTTTATATCACCGATAAATATACCGATTTTTGGCGTATCTATCTCTTCCACTCGGCTTTCCTCCCCTTCGGCATATAAATATTCTGTTGGGTTTTCCCAGCGATTATCCGTTATTCTCTTGACATTACATATTTTTTTTATATAACACCATGGTTCGTCACATTTATTTTTATTATTTGCCCCTTGTAAACACATCGAATAGTTTTCTTTTATTGATGTGTGGGGCTCTTTTAGTTTTTTGTACCGTTACTCCCCCCTTCTAATTTATCTGGCTCCGAATTTGGTGTATTTCGTTCAATTCTAACCGCGTTAATATTTTGAGGATTAGCCCTGCTACCTGTTGGTTGATATTTATTCACTGGTGATCTATATGAATTTTGTCTATCTGATCTATTTTTATCGTAACTATTAAAGCCTTGATATTTCGGTGTATCTTTTTGCGCCTTAAATGGTGTCCGGTACTTATGGCTATTTATATTTGGAGTGTTCGGGCTACCCCACTTACTTCTATAATGATCCTGGGATCGATAATTACTATTAGGGTTTCTGTATGGGTTAGTGTCCCGCGGATTATTATTATTTATATTTATGGTATCAAGGGTTGCCAGAATGTCGAACAATTCGAACCTAGTGCTCAACTTCTGTAATTTTAATGTGCATTGGATTATTCCCGGGAAATGTTCGGACATTTTTTCTATTATGCTTTTCTCTGGAATCTCCGAGTCTAAATGCTGGCATTCTTGGAATACTTCACGGGCATAGTTTTCCATATTTAAAGTCCCCCCTTCCCTATATTTTCCGTGTGATAACCATTCCCTCACCTCCGATTGTTTTTTTTCATTCCAGTAACGATTTAAAAATTTATTTTTAAAGACCTTAAAATCCGTGAATCGATCAATTTCGGTCTTCCACCATACTTTCACTGTCCCCTCTAGGCATTCCGGGATAGCTAATTTTCTTTCCTCCCAACTTTCCATATTAAAACTGGCAAAACATTTCTCTAGATCCGCAAAAAACTCCACCGGGTTTTCTTTGGTTAAATTCGTAAATTTCGGGATTTTATATGTCGGGTTTATTTTCATAAATGGGGACATGCCTATGCTTTTTTCAATGCACCCTGGATTGTGCCCATGACCCAAATGTTTTTTTATTTCTTCAATTTTTTGACTATTGTTTTTTGTATCCCTTTCTATTTGTTTTATTTCTACTTCTACCATTTCAACTTTTTCTGTGATCTTTTCCACTATTTTTTCGGTATTTTTTTTTTCATCGTTTATATTCTGGAGCGTTTCCATTCTCACTAGTTCCACGGATGCATTAACGTTAGCATTTGTCTCTAGTATCCCCTGGTGAACGGTTTTAACTATTATATCTAGTTCTTCAATCTTGGTTTTATTTACACTTATACTTTGTTCTAAATTTTTTTTTTACTGTTATTAAATTATTTTGTTGTTCCCCCCTTAGTTGCTCTATATTTTTACTTATTTGTATTTCAAAAAACCCAAACCTTTGCTCAACCGACTCGATTATTTCTTTTTTATTAGTTTCTATCTTACAACTTAACTGTTGATTTAACTGTTCAAATTGATTTTGCATACGATCCATCATTTGATCAAATTGGCTCGGATTAAACGGATTATCGTCTTTCTTTTTGTTTTCATCCTCATCCCCCGAATTCGACCTTCCTATAAGCGGACTCGTGACTGTCATAGAATTTTCTCCCGTTCCTTCTACAAATCCAGATTCCCGAACATCGCTATCTACGTCCCGGAGTCCTAATCCGCCGAGGCCACTCCCGATTCCGTCCATTCCTGCAGCTAATTCTCCCGCCTCCCCATCGTAAACAACCTCCGGACCTTGCTCTCCCGCCATGCTATGGGTCGACTCACCTGTGTCCTCGTCCGCCATCTTGCTTCACAATTCTATCCTCTATAATAAATATAATACATAAAATATATTACAGCAATTTCTAAACTATAAACTGGACAAATCAAAAAAAATTTTTTTTTTCTCTATTCCATCATTTTTATTGCCAAAACGTTGGGCGCCAATGAAACATTTACTAGTTCCTCTTTATTTCTTATTTATCTTGTTGAAAAAAACTAGTTATGGGAAATGAATTCTTTTAATAAAAAAATTGATAAATAGAGGTTTTATTTTTTTTGTTTTGTTTTTTAAATCTTTACATAAATTGGAGACATGATCATATAACATTTATTTGTTTTATTCTTTTATAATTAATTTTTTTTTTTTCACTCACTTGGTCACCATCTGTCCTCCAATCCTTCTCCACTGCTCTTCTTAGTTCATCATACGGCTCTCCGATCCTTCCTTTATTTTTCCATCAATCTGCCTTTTTTCCTGACTTCCTCCAGACTTCTAACTCCAAAAACAAACTCTTCACTACTCCAGCGAACTCTCTCATAAAAAACGAACCGTCCACTTCCACTCTCTCTCTCTCTCTCCAACCACAATCTTCCTCCTTCACTCTCTGTCTCCAACCACAACCTTCCTCCTTCACTCTCTATCGCCAACTACCGACACACTCGTTTCCCCCTCCTTCCACTGTTCTCTCTCTCTTCCCCCACCCTTCTTAAGTCCTCAGTACTGACATCCCGTTAATGGCTTTATTATATTTCTTTATTTATTAACATACCCCCCCTTATTTCTACATGTTACAGTATATTTAAACGTACCTGTGCACATCGACTGGAGGGTCATATTATTGGTGACAGTAAAGGGGAATATTTTAGATTGGTTTGGTCGTTCATACAATTTCCATTTTTTAAAGTTCTGTTTATTTCTAATTGTTCTAATGAGTTGAGCAATGTGCTTTTTTCGCAGAAATGAAGGTATTTTATGCCTGTGTCTTTATCAAACGTATGTTTGTGTTGGTTGATGTGTTGTGCAAATGTTGATTTTGTTATGTTGTGTGTTGTGTCCATGTTAGTATCTATTTCTGATATATGTTCTTTGAGTCTTTGTTTGAATTGTCTCCCAGTTTGTCCTGTATAGACTAGGTTGCAAGAGTTGCAATTTAATTGATAAACCCCACTCTTTTCTTCTGTTTTTATTCTGTCTTTCGTATTGTTAATAATTTCATAGGTTGTCACAGATTTTATTAATTTTTGTTAATCGGCTTTCCAGGTTATTCTCATCATCGGGCAGCCTGGTAAAATAACTTTGAAAACAACATCATTTAAACTATTTTAATAAATAAGACTTAAAAGTTAAAATAAACTTAAATAAATCTATTTAAAAATATTTAAAAATGTCATGGATCGTTAAACTCAGTTCTAACGCAGATGGGGAAAAGGAATAACATATCTGTCCCAATCCATGAAACATTAAATAGTTTTTTACACGATTATTTCGATTTTTAAATCTTAGTGGTATGCATGTTTGCCTTCTGAGCTCAAGGTCGTGGGTTCGAAACCCAGCCGAGGCCCTTAGTATATTTTATATGGGAGGTAAAATAAACTTAAGCACGCCGTCCTTCGGATGGAACGTTAAGCGATGGTCCCGAGCCTGTACGATGTCAGGTACTCGTTAAAGACCCCCTGCCCTAGGTGAATAAAAATTTAGGTTAGGCAAAATTTATGACTCCCACAGTAGATTCGGGCTCATGTTCACCAGAGTGATGAAAGAGCGCTCTGGTAGTAGGCGATATGACCTCGTAGTTAAAGCCCGGGCATGAGTCATAATAACTAACTATAATATGAAGATGGCTGATCTAGTGAGAAGTGATTATTTCACAGGTTGTCAAATATAAGATAGTCTGACCTCTCACAGATTTTTTTTTTTTTTTTTTTTTTAATCTGAAAGAGGTCAGACTATCTTATATTTGACATCCTGTGAAATAACTAACTATTGTTTTCAAAATTTTTTACCAGACAGTCTGATTATGAGGGCAACATCGAAAGCCGGCTAGCAATAATTAATAAAATCTGTAAGAGGTAAGACTATATTTGAATTAAGTCACCCCATTCCCTTCGGTCAATTCTGCTGAACATTCATAGGTGTCATACAAATAAATGATGTCGTCTTTCAACTGTTCTATCTGCGACCAGACCCGGTTTAAACACAACTGCATCATCGTCAGTGGCACATTCCACTCATGGCTTCACACAGTACGGGTGAATTCCCGTTAGACACTGAATGTGTCGTCCTTAAGGAATTTTGAATTCAAATATGAAATTTCTTGTCAATATATTCATTACAAAAAACACTGGACCAAGATGAACAAATTTCTGGTCAAAATTATGAAACTCAATAAGAGGTGAAAACGTGTTGTAGCTCATACAGCCTATGAGAAATATACAATTCATATTAGCTGAAATTGGAATAGCTTCATTTTCTTCGAAAATTTGCCACAATTAAATGTCTGCGTCTGCGTCTTCTTCGGACGAATTCATAACTTTAAAATTAAGTTTCTCCCAAATTAGCAAATTTTTGCAAAAACTGATTTCGATTTATGGTTATCTGATGAAAATACTTTAAGAAGGTGAACGAGTGAGAGGCAACAAAAAAGAATCAGTAAATTACGCATTAGTTTTTTAGTAAGCAGTGACGCTAATGATAGTAATTATAATTCAGTACACTTACCTTGAGAAGAGATCTTCATATTTAAGACAATAAAATAATTTAAAAGATTGGGTTTTAACACTATATAAATATAGACTGAGGCAATGTAGAGGGTATTAAAAGGCTGCAATGGTCTTGTTTATGTTTGTACAGGTGTATGCAAGTAAACCCACCTTCACTCCCTCCTTAGAATCTGCATCTGTTTTTTTTAGTTTTTTGGCCAGGTTTTGAGGCATCTTGCCCCAGTTTGAGCCGGTAGCTCAGTAGTATGCATGTTTACGTACTGAGCTCAAGATCATCAAGGGAAGTAAAAAAAACTTAAGGACGCTGTCCTTCGGATGGGACGTTAAGCGATAGTCCCGAGCCTGTACGATATCAGGTACCCCTATTCTAGTTGAATAAAAATTTAGGGTAGGAACTCTCATAGTAGAGTGGGACTCATGTTCAAACTGACGACAGAGTGATCTGGTTGAGGGCGATATGACCTTGTAGTTAAAGCCCGGACATGAGTCATAATAACTCAGAGATGCACAATACCTTCGATAGGAATTTCAAAAGCCTATAATCTTTCATATATGAGATTTTATCATATCTATCGCCATTTTATCGTAACTATCGCCATTTTATCGTATTTATCGCCATTTTATCGTATCTAACGCCAATTATGAACAAATAGCATAAAACTACATACATTCATATTGATGTTAAACTGTCCAGAGCAAATTATTGAAGATGGAGACAAATTTTTGATTTATCGTATCTTGTGGCCTCTGTCGGAACTTACTGTGGCTAGCATCGCCTCAAGGATTTGATATACTGACCAAAACTTCCAACTTATCCACTATGTGGCCTACGTATGGACGAGTTACAGTAACCTTAGGTTCCGTCTCTATTGGAATAGTTTCTGCGGAACTTTTGGTACACGATAATTGGTTTGTTCCGAGAGGCCTTTGGTATTACTATTCTAAGCTGTTCAGCCAAACTCCATAACTAAAAAAAATAATAAATATTTTTTTTCTTTTTTTCCAAATGATCATATTTTCTTGACAACAAAAATTTTATTTTGTATTCTTTGATATCTCGAAAATCGGACGACCTGCAAAAATCGTACCTAATACAAAATATGCCTTTTTGTTTTTTCGACAACTATTAATTGAAGAATTCTTTGATTTGTTTATAATTATAAGCGTATCTTGTTAGTTGTAGTTAGGTCCCAAAGTAATATGATCTCCATTTTCGTCCGATTTCGGCCAAAATCTGTTCAGATCTATGTAAAATAAATTAATGCTTGAGATGTATATATAAAAATATATATATACTCCTATATATATAAAATCTAATGTCTGTATATTTGTGTTTTATAGACTCCTAAACTTCGATTCGATTTTGTTCTTATGTTCAGCAATTATGTTCGTCGAGTCACCGAGAAGGTTTAGAACATAGTTTTATCCCACCCTTACCCCACCCACGCACCCACCCCCACATTTCGTGCATTCGCTTATGGAACAAATGTCATTGAACGAATTGGCATACAATGTTTTGTATTAGATTATATAGAGCACGGAAAATTTTTGAGACTTCTTTCTACCCTACCCACACATGGACACTGCAACGCATGGCGGGTTTAGCTAGTATAAATATATATATTTCAAATAATGTCCACAGGTTATCCCAATCAGATAACGTTGGGAAACGTAATACTTCTAATATTTAAAATACTGATTTAATCGGAAAAATTCTAAAGAAACAGAAAATGCAAAAAACTGGAAAAAAAAAAAGTAGATCCATTAATCAGCTTTTTTTCTTACTTTTTTTTATTTCTTTTTCAGCTGTTTAAGTCCAGAAGAGGAGAAGGGGTGAACTTAGTCAATACTTACCAAAGCCCCTTTGCCTAAGTTCTCCCTGGCCCCCAAGTATTACTGATCATTGTTCGGTGGACTTTGAGATAACCAAGTCCCCCGAAGTTTGGGATATCTGTTGTCAACCCATCTCAACCAAGATATATCCCTCAAAATTATAGGGGATATCTTTGGGGTAGGGGGCTTATGTTCGGGAATAAAAAATTATGACAGAGTCAAAGGTGGAATAAATTTAGCATAGAAAAAGAAGATAGATTTATTGTCTTACCAGCGTCATCATCAGTGATACATCCCATCCACACAGCGTAGCGGTTAAAGAACAACTGGCACAGTGGAAAGACAGCGTCTTTCATTTCTATGAGAAATCTCGTCTCACAAAATCTTAAATAACTTTAGCGTTTTTATGTCAACTGATATAAAATAAATTAAAAAAGTGAAGAAAAAAATCTATATTTCTATAAAAAATATTCTAAATACTTCAATAATAATCAGTTCAATACCCAACTTTCCTTCTCTTCAATATCATCTACTATTCAATTCAATTCAATTCTTTATTAGCCTTTAAGAAATACATCTTTTAGGTTCAGGGTTCGGCCTGTTTATGATATATACATTATTCAGTTAAAAAAAAGTACAAATAAATGAAAATAGAAAATAATAATAATAATAAAATACAAAGTAATATAGAACCTAACTGTTAATTAACAAATTAAAACAAAAATAAAAATGGGGTTAGGTTAGGTTTTATGACTCATGCCCGGGCTTTAACTACGAGGTCATATCGCCTACTACCAGAGCGCTCTTTCGTCACTCTGGTGGACATGAGCCCGACTCTACTGTGGGAGTTCTAAATTTTGCCTACCCTAAATTTTTATTCATCTAGGGTAGGGGTCTTTAACGAGTACCTGACATCGTACAAGCTCGGGACCATCGCTTAACGTCCCATCCGAAGGACGGCGTGCTTAAGTTTATTTTACCTCTAAAATAAACTAAGGGCTTCGGTCGGGCTACGAACCCACAACCTTGAGCTCAGAAGTCAAGCACGCATACCACTGAGCTACCGGCGCCCTCAAAAATGGTATTTTATTTGAATACTTCAATGTCCTCTAATTTTTAGCGCCCTTACTATGTATAGTATGATATTATTGAGGTTTTGGTTGTTTGTAATGTTGAAAAGGGTCTTGTGAGGTTGCGGGCTCTTTAGTGCTTCTACCAGGTACTTTTTTCTTGATTGGCTGAACGCTGGACACTCCATGAAGAAGTGGTGGATGTCGTCCGGTCGGTCTTCGTTGCAGACACTACAGCTATCTTCCCTGTTGAAGAGGTAGGCCACACCTCCCACCGTCATTCTAGCCAGGCTTTCTCTACACAGCCGTATCTGAGCCAACACTCTCGTCCTCTCGATATTTGTCCTCAGCTTTAAGTAGACGTTGTAACAGTAAATATCCTTGTATGTGAGGTTATAGTTAGATTCGAGGATGTGCTGAATGTCTTTTTCGCGGCTCCTTTCTTCAAATCGACTCACAATCTTTTTCTTATGCCTGCTGATAAGATCAGGGTCCTGAGTATCCCATAATTATGAATAGCCTACAGAGGTTAGGATATTCCGGAGTTGAGTCACCCAGTTGTAGGCCGGTAGGTATTATCTACTATAATACATAATATATACTACAACATACGAAAATAATATATATGTGTGATGTTTCCACAGCAGCCCTTTCTCATACCAGAAAAAAAAAAGGAGAAAACCGAATATAGGAATATGTATTATTTATTACAGATATGTTATTACAGATATATTATCCACTTTATTACAGATCACTCTTCGTCCTCTCAAAGTCAATTGAAACTGGCGTCAGTTTTCTTTGTTTCATTGTGTTAAAAAGATCTGTAAAAACATGGTTGGTATAAGAAAGTCCTGTCACATCACATATATTTTATTTTTTTAAATCTCTAATAACTGCCTATGTAATTAATTTACTATGAAGATTCAGAAGCCCATATTTAAGTCAACTATTGATTTTAAGCCTTATTGAAGGGAGAGCGAAAACTTAATTAATCAAATTTTTTTCCTAGCTATGCAAAGGATAGAGGAACTTATGTAATCTGTCCAAATGACGAAGTACAGTTTTCACCGGAATTTCATGTTTTTTCGACACCCTGTTCCAGAAATGAAAAAAAAAAATCTGAGTGTCTATGAACATTATAACTCTTAATAGAATGAATCTATCAACATGAAATTTGTGTATCCACAACCCCATAAGAATAAAACCAATTGGTTTTTCAGCCTAATTGACTATGGGGAATAAGGTGAATTAGGGGGGGCGCCTTAACACAAAAACTCCAATAACTGCCGTAGTAATGAATGCAATGTGATGTATAAAAATAATACAAACATTAAAAAGATTATATTATAATAATTGAAAAATTAATTATATTTATTTTTATTAAAAGAAGCAAATTTCTTTTTAAAACAAATGAGTAAAAAAACAAAAAAAAAACACGGTTCTTTTAGTGTGTGTAGAGAGTTGAGGCCTAGCTATAACGGCGCTCTGAGTGAAAATGTAGTGTCGTGTTTAGGCTTAAGGTATGATGAGCTAAATAGGAGTGAATTGACGGTGAAATTGATCCAAAAAGAAGGTAATTTTATTTGTTTATATGTACAGGATATATGCCCAGAAATATATAACTTAATTTTAGAGAATGGCCCAAAATATAAAACAAGAAGATTGAATTAGTGTTAAGAATTTAGTTTTTAAGATTTTTTCCTATGATTTTTTGTTTGTTTCAATGATTTTTTGTTTGTTTCAATGATGATGAGTTTTATAATTTTATAATGTAGATTATTAAAAAAATAAATCCAAACTATATTAGTCTAGTAATTTATATTCTTTCCCTGTTATATTTTCCCAAAATTATTTGAAAACCTTTGGATTAGATTTAATATAATTTAAAATTTTTAAAAAGGGCATCTCTTTAGAAATCCAAGTGAAAAGTTAGTAAATTGCATTTTTTTAAATATGTGCACTTTCTTAAAAATTGCACGTCTTGAACTTTTGATACTTTTTTAGGGCCCCTTTTCGAAAAAGGTTCGTACTGAAATCAAAATTTAGTGAAAGAAAAGAGAAAACATTTCTACAGGAAATGTGGAAATTTTATTTACAATTATTTATTGTTTTTTTGTTTATTTAATTATTATTATTTCATTATTATTAATTATTAATTAAATATTTTATTTATTTATCATTTATTTAAGTTTAACACTTAAACCTTTTAAGCCTTTTATTTTTACCACAGCATTAACATTAAATTTTCATATCCAAATACAAAACCCCAAAAGAACAACACCTATTAATTTTCAGCGGAATTGACTAGTCAAGATTTTATTTTTAGCGCAAACAAATGAATTTTGAGTGAGAAAAAAAGTTAATTCATTTTGTGCTGGGGATGTACATTGCCAGTGACTTACTGAAGACATCTTTTCTTTTTGACCCATGCCCGGGCTTTTCTGTCAGAGCCCGAATATTCTGTGAGCCCTGTACTGTATGATAATTAAACCATAAAACCCTTCAATTTGTGACCTGATCATATTTCTCTGTGATATTTTCCATTTCTTTATCACAAACCTACACAAATTCTAGAAAATAACAATGTTTTCATGTTTCAAATAACGTTGTACCAGACCATTTTACAAAAGTATTCGAGACCTTTTAATTTTTACTCTTTTTTATTATATACATTTTTTTTTTTTGTGTCCATGTTAAAACTTTTTTACGTTTTAACGTTTGACCTGAATTTTATTTTTCTTAATTAGAAAGTACAATATAATGTGATAATAATTTGTTTGCTACCACATTTCCTGTAGAAATTTGATCTCTTTTGTTTATTTAAATTTTGATTTCTACAGTAGTTTGCCGAAAATTGCCCTAAAAAAATATTATCAATAATTTAAGACGTGCAATTTTTAAGAAAGTACACGTATACAACGAAAAAAATTCAATTTAACAAACTTTACACTTGGATTCACAAAGAGATACCAATTTTTAAATAATATTAATTTCTAATCCAAAGGTTTTTTAAATGATACTACTGGGACAACAGGGAAGATGAATAGGATAGAATTTGAAGAGGACAAATATTTGGGTTATTTGCTTTATTTGCACATTCTAATAAAAAAAACTAAACATTGAACAAAGCAAAAGAAAAACAAAGCAACAAAATCATTTAACTAAATACTTAAAAACTATTATTATTTTTATTTGGGCATATTGAAAAATATATATTATTAATTGTACCTTCTCGACGCCTCTACCACAGAAACCAGACCCCGTCAACTCTTCACACTTTAATTCCACCCCAGTCAACTTTCATCTAATTGTCAACTTCATTTTTATTTAAAACATATCAAAACCACATGCACCGTTTTAGAGCTAGCTCACGACTCCATTACATTTAACACTATTTCACAGCTGTTTTTTTATATGTTTTCTTGTTTTGTTTCTCAAACACCTTGATATATATCTAATATATATATGATATTAGATTATAATAAAAAAAAATTACTTTTTATTCATAAAAAAAATGTTCCGTAGTGTACATCACATTTGCCTTTTCCTTCTTTTTAAAAAAAAATGTTTGTTCACAAAATTTTTTTTTTTTTTTTTTTTTTTATAAGTTCTTTCAGATTTAATTTCTTCCTATACACAGGTTGATTTAGCTTCTTCCTCGAATCCACATGATAAGCTTCCTCCTTCAATACACAGATGGATTAACGTCTTCCTCCAATTCACAGGTAGATTAGCTTCCTCCTCAAACGCACATGTTGGCTGGCTCCTTGGTGTCTTCAACTCATTGCTCAACGATGTATCGAAGTCTCTCTCTCACTTACACTCACTGATTTATTTTTATTTTTTATATGCCCAATTCGACGCTCTTTTTATACATATATGCCCATTTTTTTATATTTTTATAACTATTTACAATTATTAAACTTATATATATATACGTACCTAATTTCTAATAAACAAAAACAAATATTAATCTAAAAATTTACAATTAATCCTTAACCTAAAGAAAATGTTAACTTAAATTTATAAAAATTTGAACTAATTGAACATAAAAAAAATATAATACTAAATTTTTACATATTTACAGGATCAGTCATAGTCATGAAATCAAGTTTGGAAATAATCAAGTTGCATATAGATTTAAGAAATTGCCAATTAATTTTACTTTCCGCCTTTACTATCAATTTAACATTTGTATGTATTCAAAATAATTATATAAAAAGATTTTATATAAAAAAAAATTTACTTGAAATAAAAATTAAATAAATCCTTCGGTTTTACTTCATCACACTTCCAAAATATTACTTAACAATCAAAATTAGGCCTCACGCCGGGTAATAAGGAATACAAATTTAATTTATTTAATATATATAGTACTTGTCTTTTGAGGTATTAAATTCTTTGAGACGTCCTTCTTACTTCCTAACTAAAAAAAATTGTATCTCACATATATTTTTACTTCAACTTCCTTCTCTACTAATAACTCCCTAATAATAATAACTTCATCGTTGACGTAGCAAAAATACGGTTCCTCCTATCTCAGGTAGGCAACCAACACTACATCATAAATCTCCTATATATATCGCTAGTTCTTTCTAGTCGACACAAAAAAATCATCTCTCGCAGATCAAAAAAAAATATAAATCTCCAATTAATCACTAGCTCTTACTAGGATTAAAAAAAATAATTTCTCCCAAAACAAATCTATATAATCCCGACGTCTAAAAGAATGTCATCAGCAATTAATTCAAAACTTCTCTAATTAATATTACCCTTTGTTTGTTCCTATTCCTAAAGTTATATAATGTGCTCCTACAACTCTTCTCATCTACTCTCTCTATTAAACAAATTTACGTAGAAAAACATGTTACTCAGAATAATAAATGAAATTGTCTAAATAATAGAATTTATAATAACAAAAATTTACTAACCTATGCATACATACAATTTATATAATATATTATCCTTTCAAGGCTTCTATACATTTTCGTTCGTCTTTCTAATTTATAATATTATTATGATTTAGTCACGTCCGGTATCCTAGCTGAACAGTTCCGAAACAGAGAATCTGTCCCCTTGACTCGGCCTCAGGAAGTTCGTCATGTCTCCAAAGAGATCTAGGCATCTCTCAGCCTGCTGATTTTATCTTTCTAACATTTTGTAATAAAAAAATATAATAAAAAAAAAATCGATCTTCTTCCATATTATGTTCGTTCAAAATCAGCTGTATATATATATGTTTTAATTTTCAATAAAATCGTTATTAACAAGTAAGTCTCAAATAAATAATTTGTATATATTAAATTTGGATGACTAATCCCTAAATATAATTCTAGATTAATTTTATACTGATCCTAACATCTAATCTAATCCTAAAAAAAATATAAATCCTAATTAATTTAAATCCTAATTAATTTAAACGCAAAACTATACCAAAATTCATCCATACTCTTCATATACCAAAATTCTCTCATCCAAAAAATAAATTTATCATCCATACTATTATATTAGTCCAATGTCACTTCGTCATATTTTAAATTGATCCTAATTCTGTCATGTTAGTCTGTCAGTCATTTCCTCAAACTCATCCGAGTTGCAAAAAAAATGGGTTCACTATAAAAAGTGGCTAATGCAATTATATTGCAAAGCCCAAATTTAATTTTATCTTTTTCCGGATGCCCCGGCGAATTATGTCTTTAAAAATCCCCTCCCCCTTTTCTAAATATTTGTTGAGTGTTAATTTTGTCCTTAATACCTGTTTGAATGCTTTTACTCTCTTTTTAAAATTGTTCTTATAACTTTTATTAGCCTCCTTTCTATTTCCAGTTTGTCTGTAAGTTTTAACTATATTTTCTTTAAAATTAAAATTTGTCTTTTGTTTGTTGTCCTCAGTCTGTTCGTTTGTTTTGTCTAATAACATCCAAATGTTCCTTTCACTCTGTCCATCCACATCAACATTCATCCTATTTTCTTGAATTTCACTTAATACTAATTTTTCTACATTTTGACTCTCTTCCTCCACCTCTTTCTCTAAAATTTGGGTCTGTTCCTCCCCACTGTTATTCTCTGTTCCTTCTACCTCATCAACTTGTGACTGACTGTCAATAATAAGAACCTCTTTTTCTACTTCAGAATTCCCTTCATCCAACTTGTTAATTTTTTGAATAAAGTGCTTTTCTAAGTTTTCTCCTGCTTTATTTATCCTACTTTCAACTCTTTCATTTTCTATTTGAATTTTCTCTAATTGGTTCATCAAATTGTCCACCTTTTTATTTAATTTAACTTCTAAATTTTTAATGTCGCCTCTTAAATTTCCCATCTCTCCCTTTAATTCTTTTCCCTGTTCTTCTATTCTCTGATTTATATTTTCCAAATCCCCCCTTAATTCTATTCCTTGCTCTTTCATATTCCTCCTTAAATCTCTACCCTGTTCTTCTATTTTTTGATTGATATTTCCAATATCCCCCCTTAATTCTTTTCCCTGTTCTTCTATTTTTTGATTGATATTTCCAATATCCCCCCTTAATTCTTTTCCCTGTTCTTCTATTTTTTGATTGATATTTCCAATCTCCCCAGTTAACTTTGTTACAAAATTTCCTAATTTATTACTTTGCTCTTCCATTTTTTGATTCATATACCCCCTTAAATCTCTACCCTGTTCTTCTATTTTTTGATTGATATTTCCAATATCCCCAGTTAACTTTGTTAACACAACACGGAGCCATTCCATATCAGGAGCAGCAATGCCCTCTTTTTCTTTATCTTTATTTACCCCCTCCCCTTGCGACTCCTCACCTTTACCCTGCATGGACTCCATTGCGGCTGGAGTCTCCCTTTCTCTATCTTCCGATAACTCCATATCGGATCTTTCCTCCGAACTTGACCCTTCCTCTCTACTTTCCTCCTCTAATCTCGCTTGTCCTCTGGTAATTGGCATTTTCTTACTTTACTAAATATATAATTACTAAACAAAAACAATGTTATATAAAATAGTAACCTTCTTTTGAAGTTGGCAAAAAAAAATTATTTCTCAAAATTAAATGTAACCCTTATTTGTCTCTATTCTATCCTTTTCATCTTTTTCAACCTATTTCCCTACTTTAATTAATATAAAAAAATTCTCCCATCAAGGTTTTGCCAAAATATGATGGGGCTTTGTGGCGAAAATCGTCCACACAAGGGATATGCCAAAAATGTGATAATAATTTGTTTGCTACCACATTTCCTGTAGAAATTTGATCTCTTTTGTTTATTTAAATTTTGATTTCTACAGTAGTTTGCCGAAAATTGCCCTAAAAAAATATTATCAATAATTTAAGACGTGCAATTTTTAAGAAAGTACACGTATACAACGAAAAAAATTCAATTTAACAAACTTTACACTTGGATTCACAAAGAGATACCAATTTTTAAATAATATTAATTTCTAATCCAAAGGTTTTTTAAATGATACTACTGGGACAACAGGGAAGATGAATAGGATAGAATTTGAAGAGGACAAATATTTGGGTTATTTGCTTTATTTGCACATTCTAATAAAAAAAACTAAACATTGAACAAAGCAAAAGAAAAACAAAGCAACAAAATCATTTAACTAAATACTTAAAAACTATTATTATTTTTATTTGGGCATATTGAAAAATATATATTATTAATTGTACCTTCTCGACGCCTCTACCACAGAAACCAGACCCCGTCAACTCTTCACACTTTAATTCCACCCCAGTCAACTTTCATCTAATTGTCAACTTCATTTTTATTTAAAACATATCAAAACCACATGCACCGTTTTAGAGCTAGCTCACGACTCCATTACATTTAACACTATTTCACAGCTGTTTTTTTATATGTTTTCTTGTTTTGTTTCTCAAACACCTTGATATATATCTAATATATATATGATATTAGATTATAATAAAAAAAAATTACTTTTTATTCATAAAAAAAATGTTCCGTAGTGTACATCACAATAAGAATTAATGAATTTTTTTGAAGGGAGGTTGGTTTTAAAATGTTGTTCATGATTCTTTTTTTTCTTTTTTTTTTTCACCAAGAGATATTTACAATTGTATAAAACATATATATATAACAAACAAATTTGCTGAGGTAAAAAAAATGGCAATGTCAAAATGACAAGAGAGGAGAAATCACCCAGTGGTGACTCCTCCCTAGGACTCATTTATGGTTAATCACTGTCACTGCCTGATCTGAGAAGGTCTCTAGGCCATTGATTCATCAAAAAAAAAAAAAAAAAAAAAAACTATGAGGAATAAACTATAACGGAATAATTTGTGTATATATATATATATATATACACACACACAAATTATTCCTTTATAGTTTATTCCTCATAGAGTTTTATATATATGTATATATATTAGATAAACCCGCCATGCGTTGCAATGACTATTTTTGTAATTAAAAAAAAAAAAAAAAAAAAAATTAAAAGTTGTCAAACCACTTTTTAAACCGTTCCAGTGATGTGTCAAACGACAGTTTCGCATCCTATAAGCCTCACACAGACGGTTTTATGCCAATTCGTGCAATGATTTTTGTTCCATAAGCGAATGCACCAAATGCGGGGGAGGGTGAGTGGGTGGGGTAAAACTATGTTCTAAACCTTTTCGGTGACTCGACGAACATAATTGGTGAACATAAGAACAAATTCGGATCGAAGTTTAGAAGTTTATAAAACATATTTCATACTTGCATTTTGGGTATAAGAAGAAAGTGTGTTAGCATCAGCGGTTTTCTTTGTTTTTTGTGCAGTGTAACTTTAACAGTGAGTTTCTTATACCCACTAATGACAATATGAAATGATTTTTGAGAAGGGGATGGACTGTGGTCTGTGCAAAAGTGGTTTGTATAATAAAGTCCGTTTTATGGATGATGAAAATTTATGGATTTAATGGATCCATGACCCTCCCTTAAATTGTTAATTATACCCCTATTATGGTGTGTAATTAGTACCTAGGATCTATGTTCCAACATAAACGTAACATGTGTACATATTCCTATATTCGGTTGTTGGAGAGTTGCTAACTATGCCATGGACTAAGCTAACGAGGTAGGATAGCAAGTTGGCGAGTTGTAAAGAGACAAGTTGGACCTAGCTGCTGACTACAGAGGCTCTGAGGTACTTAATGAACCGAAACACCTTGATTAGGGAACCTTACTTGGAGTACCGCTCAACCTCAAACCTTGTTATTGTAGTTATCAACTGGAGAGGAATAGCCTCTCTTTAATAATCTAACTAAGAAATTTAATAAGAATTAAATGCAAATTAAATGTAAACTACGTAATCTAATAAGTATTAAATTAAAATTAAATGTAAACTTGGGCACAAACTACACCACATTAAGAAACAAATACAAACTAACGTCTGACATGAAAAAACTACTCCAAATGTCCAACTACGAATACAACGGACTCATCCACTTCCTTAAAGATACAAAACTCTAGGAGGACGTGTAACACAATAGTCGTCGCTAATGACCTTGAAGTCGATGCGAAGATAAATAATAATTTTTATTTTTATGTAGGTATTTCAATAATTACCATCTTATAGCCCTTTTTTGGTCTCACTTATTCTTTTTCATTATTTTTTCTTCATCATTTCCATACAACAACAATATTTCGTCCTACCAGAACATTTTCAAGTACATCACTGAAAAAATATTACATTCATAATAACGTTCACAATCTAAACAAGCTAGCCATATTGTAAAATTATTTTTATCGAATAAAAAATCCTTAAAGATAATAATAACAGAAATAGAAAATAATTTTAAATTAAAAATCGAGAAACAAAAAAACGAATATAAGTAATATGACACATAGTCAAAAAAACTATAAATTTAACATTGGATTGGTTAGTTGTTTATGACTCATGCCCGGGCTTTAACAACGAGGTCATATCGCCTACTACCAGAGCGCTCTTTCGTCACTCTGGTGGACATGAGCCCGACTCTACTGTGGGAGTCCTAAATTTTGCCTACCCTAAATTTTTATTCACCTAGGTCTTTAACGAGTACCTGACATTGTACAGGCTCGGGACCATCGCTTAACGTCCCATCCGAAGGACGGCGTGCTTAAGTTTATTTTACCTCTCAGATAAAATAAACTAAGGGCCTCGGTTGGGTTACGAACCCACGACCTTGAGCTCAGAAGTCAAGCACGCATACCACTGAGCTACCGGCGCCCTCTTATTAACATTGGATATATAAAACGTAAAATCAAAAAAATTAAAATCGAAATAGTTAGAAAATTGAATTAAAAGAATCGATAAACAATAACCTCTAGGGTTATCAAAAATAAAAAATAAAGAAAAAAACAATGAAACAAATTACCACCAATGTGTAGATAAAAATAGGTATGTTATACATATAATTAAAATAACTTTATAGAATTAAAAGATTTTTAAAAAAGAAAAGAATATAGTGAGATTAATTAAGAATTGCTTTTTCCAGATGCACAATATGAAAAATGACACGATATATTAGAATATATTATAAGGAAAAAAAAGGAGTTTTAACATATATGTAATGAAAAAAATAAAAATGTAAGTAAAAGATACAAAAGAATTTTACAATATGGCTAGCTTGTTTAGATTGTGAACGTTATTGTGAATGTAATATTTTTTCAGTGATGTGCTTGAAAATGTTCTGGTAGGACGAAATATTGTTGTATGGAAATGAAGAAAAAATAAATAAAAAGAATAAATGAGACCAAAAAAGGGGCTATAAGATGGTAACTATTGAAATACCTACATAAAAATATAAACTTAAGAGGTCTCAAACAATCGTATATATGATACGAAATTGAAGATAAATGTTGAACTGGAGAGGGAAACGAATTCAAAAAAGGTTAACATGATCGTTACCAGTTATAGATTTGGTAATACTGTTATATAACCAGTATCAAAATAACAGTTGATGCGTTGTTGGCGTGACCTCACACCTTCATCACACTAAAATAATAACAGGTAATAAATACAATACCGTGGGCATGATCTAATACAAAATACTAGACACGCGAACAGAAATCCATCCTGTGCCAGTGAGATAATAGCTGAGATAATGGGCTGAAGCTTGATGGGTGAGTGGTTAGCGTCAAACCGAGAGGACGTTATTTTAGTCTTTGGATTATCAATGGATAATCAATAATTAAGAAATAAACGTTGTGGTGGAAACTCGTCTTGTCTCTTCGTATTTCAGTGGCACGTGGTCCATATCCTGTGTGCTGCCCCACCGGTCGCACTGAGAACTATTAGTCACCTTGATGGTATGTAAGTTTCTGTTGATACACCCGTGGTTATATACCATGTTTATGATTTAATCAGTAATTAATATTTTACCATATTAACGCAAAAGCAGTAAGTCCTGTCGAAAAGAGGGTTCTCACTAAAAATGTTCCTTATTAAATGTCCAACCATCTAAATGCACTCAAATTTGAGATAAGATCAATACGACTGAAGTTATAGATGTAGCTCTAGCTATTGCAGAGATACTGAACTATCTCCGCATCACGGACTGTTGGCAACATGAGTGGCGGTTTCATTGCAAAGATGGGTGTCTAATTACGGAAAACCCGAGATTGAGAACGAGAATATTACATTTAATTCTAATTAAATCTAATCTATTATACATTAAGTTCTCATTAGATTTCTTAATTTAAATTTAATATGCGTTTTATATAGGCTTATTAAGTTCCCAAGTTTATATTTAACTTAAATTTAATTTTTAATTGATACTTCAGATTACATTTAATTCTGATTAGTTACCCTATTTTTAATTTAATTCCTTAGTTTACATTTAAGTCTTATTAGACACTCTACATCTAATTCTTATTAGATCCGCTAGTTCACAATTAATTTTAGTTAGGTAAATACCCTATTATAAATTTAATTATTAGATTCTCTAGTTTACATTTAATTCTAATTAGATACCCTACTTTACTTTTAATTTTTATTAGATTTCTTAGTTTACATTTAATTCTAATTAGATACCATACTTTACATTTATTTCTTATTAGATGTTTTTAGTTTACATTTAATTCTAATTAGATACCCTACTTTCCTTTTAATTCTAATTAGTATGTCTATAAGTAGTATATTGTCTAATCTATTTTACTTCTTATTAGATTTCTTAGTTTACATTTAATTCTTATTAGATTCTCTAGTTTACATTTAATTCTAATTAGATACCTACCGTACTTTACATTTAGTATTTATTAGATTCTCTAGTTACATTTAATTCTTATTAGATTTCTTAGTTTACATTTAATTCTTATTAGATTTCTTAGTTTACATTTAATTCTTTTTAGATTTCTTAGTTTCAATTTTTTTGCAGGATTTCAATGACGACATGCCGACGAGTCACTGAAATCAGTGAAAATTTCTATTTTTGAAAATAGAAATGGCATGAAAGATAGAGATTTCCCCGGGCAACATCGGGTATTACAGCTAGTATAAGACGTTTCGGCCATTTTCCCAATGATGTTTGTCTGTGTGTATATGATAGAAATTTCGTGAGCGCACCACTCACAGTCCCTCTTCCCGTTGAGAATTTTGAGACGTCACACACCCTTTTTTTCAATTTGGCTTTAAGAATACAACATGTTAAATTCATTATAATCCGATGTATTAGCACAATTTTTATGCTTAGCCCTCCAATGCCCCTGTTAAGAATTTAGAAACACCACAAACCCTATTTTTTAATTTGGCTTTTAAGAATACTACATGTTTTTCATTAAAATCCGATCATCTGTTGATGAACTAGACCTATTTTTATGCTTAGCCCCCCTCACAACCCCCCATCCGTTTAAAATTTTCAGACGCCATACAGCTTATTTTTCAATCTCAATGATGTTTGTCTCTTGCTTTGTGCTTGAAATTTGAAATGAAGTTGACACTTGTGCTAACTTAGATCTGATTTTGGCTAAAATTGTACTGGGAGAATCCGGTAACCTACTATCAAATAAAGACATTATTTAGAAATGGTATAATTTTGATCCTGGGGTCTTGAGAAAATGCGGAAAATGAATTAAGGCATTGTATATGCCTTATCTCAAATCTGGGAAGACTGTTTATTGTGTTTATTCAGGGAACACGGGCAAGGAATGACAATCAACTTGAAAAGGGGCGAACATTATACTAAGGCTTCTTTATGTTGGATAAAAAAAAATGTATTTCTCAGAGATCCAATATTTGAAATGACTCAGATCCAGTAGCGCCATACAAAAAATTAGTCGTCAGTGAAACACTGGCAATGTACTTCGCTAATACGAATTAATTAAGTTTCCACTCTCCCTCTTTACACCCATCGATCGGTTTGGGTAAAAATCGATAGTTGACTTGACTTCGTACCACGTTTCGTGTCGATAAATTAATCCGATTGAGAGTTATTAAAGCTTCTGAGCTCCACCCTCTAATCCGCGTTACCCTTTGACCAATTTGGCTGAAAATCATCGTGTCATCCATAAGGGCTTCTGAATACACATATATTAGTTTGTGTCGATACCTTCATTCTACCGGGAGTTAGAGTGTTCATAGACAGCCAATTTTACTCCTTGAGTTAAAAGTACCTACCGAAATTTAACTCCTTCAGTTAAAGATACCGCAATTTTACTCCTTCAGTTATAGATACCGCAATTTTTCTCTCTCAGTTGCAGGTACCGCAATTTATACCGGAAATTCATGCTTACAAACCCCTGATTCCAAAAAAAAAAAAAAAAAATGCATGTCTGTGTGTGTCTGTGAAAACTCCCTAATTTTTATATGCCAAAATCTCATAACAACGACACCTATTGATTTTTCGCAAAGTCAGAAAAAGGAATGGGGAGACTCTAGTTACTGCCTGATGTAATGTATGTACCGACGAAATTTTATCACTTTTGGGTTGTGTAAGGAGATTCTGAATTTATAATAATATATATATTTTTACATTGTCTTTACAATCGAGCAAATAGAGGTTTCGGGAATTTTTGTATGTATAAAAAATATATAGGTATATATTATATATAAAATACAGAATATAATATATATTAGTTTAATTATATATTTTATATATATAATATTATATATAATAAATTAAAAATGTGAAAACTGGATACATAGAATTCATATGTGATAGTAAGATGTTGTGGGACGAAATTTATAATAGAAATAAAAGACGTTGTCTTCTCACTGTTTTATTTTACAACAGAACCGGTTTTCGACGCAACTGGCCAGTTGTCTTCTAACCACTGTGCTATGTGGGTATAATGAACCACTGATGATGACGCTGTTGCGTCGAAAACAGGTTCTGGTGTAAAATAAAACAGTGGGAAGACAACGTCTCTTATTTCTATTATACATAGAATTGTTATTTTTAAGAGGTTATCTATCAGTCTTGACTTTGGTTTAAACACAGAGGTCAACTTGTAACATACGAGTATGTATGTATTAATTCGGCAATATATTTCAAATTTTAAGTATAATAAAAGAGAATTAGCATAAAAAATATAAAAAATATTCCATAGTTTCTGTAAAACCTATATGATCAAAATAATGATAAAATTGATTACAATAAAGATCAGTAATTATATTGTATTTTTAATTATTATATTTTTTTAAAAATACGTGAACATTCTTCAAAATTGCACGTCTTGTACTTTCGATATTTTTTCAGGGTCCATTTCGGAAATTACTGTAGAAATCAACAGCTATAATTTCTACAGGAAATGTGGTAATATTTATTATTTATTCTTTTAGTTTTAATTATCATTAATTTTGTTTAATTATTATTTATATATTTTTTATTGTCAGAATTATTATGAAATAATATTAACATTAGTAAAATCGGCTGAAGAGACGCCGATGTAATGAGTATATCGATATAAAATTTAGTTTGAGTATTCAGAAGACATTATATCAACTATTTATTTTTAACCAGATATCAGATACGTGTGTCCAAAACCCCATAAGGGCAACATTTATTAATTTTCAGATAAATCAACCCCGAAGATAAGGGTGATTAGGGGGGCGTCTTAAAACAAAATCTCTAATAACTGCCGTTGTAATGAATGTATCAACATGAAATTTCATATTTAAATTCATAACCCCAGAAAAACGACACTTATTAATTTTCAGCAGGATTGGCAGAAGGAAAGGGAGGGATCAGTGGGGGCTTAACTCAAAAAACCCAATAACTACCATCGCAAATGTATCAATACAAAATTAAGTATGATTCCAGAAGATCCATCAATTATTGATTTTTACTCAGAGATCAAAAACTCACTGCTGAAATATTTCAGGTGATTCACCAAAAACTTTATTTTTATTTTGAAATATCAGTGAAAATATGAAATTTCGGCGAAAATTCATCAGAGTGACCGATTATGTAACTTCCCCTATACTTTGTACAGCTGAGGAAGAAACAATATCTGAATTTATATTTAGCACCAATTTGATTATCTTAAAATGGGAACAAAGAAAGGACCTGTTCTTATCTCTCAGATTACCACAGAATCTTTTGTCTTCGCTTAAATTAAACTTTTCATTGTTTCGTCACAGTTCTTATTCTTTTTTACATTTTCCACAAGGGCTGAAGAGCCCTTCATCCCCCCTCCTCCTCAGACAAATTATTCTACCCTTGAATTCTCACCCTTAATAGAAAATAAATTCAAGTCTTTCAACCTCTTCACTAAGTTAGAAAAATAAATAAATAAAATGAGAATAAACTGAGAAATAAATAGAATAAAAAAATGTAATTTTTTTTTATGTTCTATTAAATATTTTTTTAACGAAAAAAGAAGGTGATTCACCTGAAAAAAATTTGAATAAGTATTTTTTTGCTCTAATCTACCGTTTTTAAGATGAGAACCACCTCTGTTCTCCTCGGAAAATTAAAATGTGTCGTCTATATGGGGTTTTGAGCTTACATATAAATTTCCATGTCGATATGGCAGTATTAGAGTTTTTGTGTTAAGCTTCCCTCCTAATCCTACTCTTCCCCTTTTCTGATTTGGCTGAAAATCAATATGTATCTTTCTTATGAGCTTCTCAGTATACATATAAAATTTTTGATCTCGTATTTAAAGCCCGGGCATGAGTCATAAAACCTAACCTAACCTATAGTTGTAAATACAAAATAAAAATTTTTTATACCTAGGACTAATATTTGACGCGAAGCTAACATGGTTCCATCATGTCCAGCACCTAGTAGCGAAGACTCGCGGAAGAATAACAATCTTGAAGTGTCTCCTCGACCACCGCTCACCCCTTGCTTTATCAGTAAAAAGACTGCTATATTTGGTGCTGATACGTCCGGCAGTACGCTTGTGGCCTATGGGGTTCAGCTGCTAAAAGCCACATAAACAGGATACAAACTACTCAAAATCGCGTCATGAGACTCATCACCGATGCACCGTGGTATGTTCGCAACACAGTTCTACATGCTGATCTTGAAATACCGGCAGTAGCGGAGGTCCTCAAAGAATCCTACATCCGAATGCAGACAACAATGGCCCACCACCCAAATCCACTGGTCCGGGAAATTGCTGAACACCCACCACCTTTACCACTGGAACGCAGACTTAAAAAGAAGCGACCGCATGATTTTCTCATCAATTGATCAAAAGTCATTTTTTTTTTTTTTTTTTTTTTCTTAGTTATTTTTTTATTTATTTATTATTATTTTTTTTATTATTTATTTATTTTTTTCTCATATTATGTTCATTTTATCTACTTTAAAGTTGGGCAATTATTGAATTGTACCTGAGTTCATATCTCATGTTAATTAGGCCATTGGCCTAGGTATTATTGTTATAGACAGCCCAACTATAATATTCATGTATAGAATAATAAAGTTTACAATAATTATGAAAAAAAAAAAAAAAAAAAATTATAAATAAATAAAAATTTTTCCTATAGGTACTGTACTATTAACAAGATTTTTTTATATCAACCACTTTTTACTGTTCACACTCAAAATTATGCTATACAATTAAACACTCGTAACAGAAATAGATAACAGTTTAATTTATTACTGATTACACTCATCTATGCACCAAACGTAGGGTCGATTTTGGTGGAGTTTGGAACATAGGGAGAGAACAAAGACAGCTGGAACTGGGTCCGTTCGTGTCCCATACAAAGAGCTCCACAATTCCACCCAACGTACAGACTTCATCCCTTCGCCACACATAGACATATTAACGGAACCACACTTGGCACAGCCAGGGTATTGTTGAAGTCCTTTCTCTCTTCTCTGGATATTGGAACTTGTTCAGTTAGCCCACACTCCAGACCCCTTGGAAAATTATTGGAAAACCCAGGAAATATATATATATATAAGAGATATTTGTGTGAGTGTAATTTTCCGATAGCATTATTTTAGACTGAAATATCTTTTAAAAAATAAAAAAAAGTGTAATGAGACGTGATTAATTATTTCACAGGTTGTAAAATAAGATATAGTCTGATCTCTCACAAATTTTATTATTTCTTGCTAACCGGCGTTCGAGGCAAAACCCTCTAAGGACGGAACCTATTGATTTTCAGCCAAATCGGCCAAAGGGAAGGTGAGGATCAGACTATACTCAAAGATCTATAAGGACGACACATATTAATTTTCAGCAGAATTAGACAAAGGAGTGGGGGGGGGGGGGGGGGGGGGGTCAGAGGAGGCTCAACTCAAAAATTCCAATAACTGCCCATGTATTGAATGTATCGGCATAAAATTTTATTGATACATAAAATGTTTGCTGAGTATGAAACACTTATTAAAAAATATAAAGAAAAACGTGTCTATTGTACAAAATATGTGGGAGTATTTTCGGTATTGCCACCAACTTCAGCCACGAACAAAAAACTGACGGTCGTGGCTGAAGTTGGTAGTAATACCGAAAGTACTCTCATATATTTTGTGAAGTTGACAATATTTTTTAAAAAATACGTTTTTCTTTATATTTTTTTATAAAATTTTATATTTAAATTCAAAATCCCATAAGCATGGCACCGATTAATTATTTGCGAAATCGGTCGAAAGAACTAGAAAAGATGGTTAATAGAGTCGACAGTATCTTTTCAATGTAGATGGAAATCGAGGTTTTGTCGTGTAAAAGAAAATGCAAAATTTGTCCAACGTTTCGAAAACTATTTATTTTCTTCTTCAGGGCCTACAGAATATAAACAAACAAATTAGACATTATGGACAATGATATAAACAGAGACTTTATAATAATTTGAAAAAGATATATGGAAACAATTTTTTTTAACATATATAAAAGAGAGAAATATAATAATAATAAATAAATAATACAAATAAATACAACTTTTGAAAGTAGTATTAATTTGTTTGTTTATATTCTGTAGGCCCTGAAGAATTAAATAAATAGTTTTCGAAACGTTGGCCAAATTTTGCATTTTCTTTTACACTACAGAACCTCGATTTCCATCTACATAGAAAAGATGGACTCGACTCAAATAGTTAGTGTGAAGCTTCAGAAGCTACCATGTAAGTCAAATATTGTGTTTTAGCCCATAACGGTCGGTTGGCTTTGGAGGGAGAGGAGAAACATATTTTTTTCGTGCTGGGGAATTACATAGCACGTGATTCACCGACGACTTTTTACATTCAATATAGTGTATTCAGATCATATCATCTGACCATAGTCATCGTAACATCTGACCATATTCCAGATACCTTATAGCAAGACTATCTGCTCAGTATGGAAATGGAAGCCGACGTTCACGGCTCGTGTAGATTCATCCCATTCCCTCGAGACTCCAAGAAGTGTGTTCTTGTTTTCCCTTGGAGTGGTGGGATGTACCCCGAAACAGATCAACCCTTCTTTACATGTTCGTAAGGGATGAAGGTATATATGTAAAAAATAAGGGCAACTCCAACAGCACCTTACATAGTCAAACAACACTCTCTTCAAGTAACGGCCTTACCTACCCTATCGACCTCTGCATTTATCCACTGACCTATTCATGATATCACATATGGAAATTCGAGTTTGCTCAGAGGTAGCCAGCTAGTCTAGTTCAAGATCGCGGGTTCAAAACCCGGCCGTTCGGGTGGTCCCGCGTCTGTACTTGTCAGATACTCGTTAAGGACCCTTACTCTCGGTGAATAAGGTTGACAAAATTTAGGACTTTCCTTGTAGTCGGGGTCGTACCTTTATTTAAAGTCCGAACTTGATTCACAATAACTAATTTACATATGGAAATTTAAAAACAAAATAACCTAACAAGATGATAAGGTTAGGTTTTATGACTCATGCCCGGGCTTTAACTACGTGGTCATATCGCCTACTATTACAAATTAGAAATTCCCAGATAAATTGGAACTGAGAAAAAGGCGAGACAAAGAAAATAATTGAATCCAATAGAGAGCTAGGAGAGGCCACAAAACCTAACTGAGGAGGTTGTGGTTAATTGAAGGCCCAAATTGGTAACCACTCCACTCCTACTTTATACATCTCTATTTTTTTATTTAATACAGAGGATAAGTTTGACTAGTAATTGTAAAAAAAAAAAAAAAAAAAAAAAGGAATTTCTCAGGACTGAATACAATAGAAATTCCCAGATAAATTGGAACTGTGAGAAAAAGGCGAGACAAGAGAATTGAATCCAATAGAGAGCTAGGAGAAGTCACAAAACCTAATTGAGGAGGTTGTGGTTAATTGAAGACCCAAATTGGTAACCACTCCCACTTCCACACTCCCCCATACTGTTTTTCTTCTCATCAATTATATAAATCCTTCTGCTTGGGGAAAATTTTAAGAAAAGTGATTAGTGGCTTGTTCGCTGTATAAAACTGTATATTTTATTTTATAAAACTTTTTATTTTATTTTTATTCATATATTAACAATTGTTATCTTTAATTCACTTCATATATGCATTTAATCAACACATAGTATTTCAAATTTTTTATTTTTAAGATCCCAATTTGGGACGAAATGTCATTTTTTATGTTTTTCCATATTTCAAATATTAACTGTACAGAAAGGATAGGAAAACCCCGTAGGGGCTGAAAAAGGATACCTACCTACCGCTTGGATTGTAAACTACCTAGTTGAACTTCAATTTAGTATTTTTTAAGTCGTGGCTGAAGATGGAAGCAATACCGAAAGTACTCCCATATTATATATTATTTGTGAAATAGACAATATTTTTTTAAAAACATACGTTTTCTTTATTACTATTATAAGAGTCATGGCTAATATGCATCGTACATGAGGCTGAATGTTTTTTGAAAAATTAAAAAAAAATAAGAAAAATATATTTGACGTGGCCATTACAGGATTTTCTTATTTATACCAACACGCTTACAGATCACTCTCTCTCTCCCTCCCCTTCTCAAAATCATTTCATTTTGTATCTTTGTACAGCGTTATCTTGAGAGTAGACATTCTTATACCCAGTAATGCCAGTATGAAATAATTTTGAGAAGGGGGAAAGAGAGTGTGGTAAGAAAGTCCTGTAATGGCCACATCACATTTAGTTTCTGACCGATTACATAACTTCTCCTATACTTCGTATTACTGGGGAAGAAAAAATTCAATTTTTATTGTTAAAACAAAATTTATTTGTATAAATATTGGATATCATCTGACGGAATAAGAGATGAATTAATCGGATATGTCAGGATGGAATGATTATAGGAGTTAGTCGTCAGTAAATTCAATTCTCTCGAATAATTGAAAATTCAAATTACTTAACCCATTATTGTGACTAAATGCATGTCATTAACAATTGGTCCTGTCAACTCTGCAGACGGTCTTACAACCCTTAGTTCTGTCTGTCTGCGATTGGAAGGTGCACGGTACGAAAAATAACGATCTGAGTGAAGTTCCAAATATTTCCAGAATATTTTAGTAAAAAAAGTCGTCGATGGATCACCGGCAATATACTTCCCCAGTAGACCTAAACTATAAAGAAAACACCTATCGATTTTCAGTCAAATCGGCTAAAATAAAGGGGGGTGAATGTATCGACACACTCATTTTCAGCGCAATCGACATGGAAAGGGGAGATCAGAGGAGGATGAACTCAAAAACCCAAATAACTACCGATGTAATGAATGTATCGACATAAAATTTCATATTTGAAGTCAAAATTCAATGGTCACATAACTTGTCAAATTTCAGCGATATCAGTTGAAGATAAGGGGGGTTTATGGGAAAAAGTCCTAATAATTGCCGATATAATAAATTTATCGACACGAAATTTAGTATGAGGATTTAGGAGCCCCTACGTAAGTCAACTATTGAATATGAGAGCAAACGGTCAATTGGTTTTGGAGTTAATTGATTAATTCGTTCTGGGGAAGTACGTTGCTGGTGATTCACCGATGACTTATTTATTTTATCAATATTATTAATTTTATTTATATTGGACTTCTCACTTCTAGTTTTGTAACTATTTATCAAAATGAATACCTATAATATTTGTTTTATTTAGTTAATCTTATAGTCTTGAACAAAAGTTAATTTATATAGTTATGGTCATTGACTTGTACAGAGGTGATTCCTTTAAACAATAAAAATTATTATAATTATTAAGAAGGGGTTGTTAGGTTTTATGATTCATATCCGGGCTTCAACGACGAGGTCATATTGCCTACTACCAGAGCGCTCTTTCGTCACTCTGGTGGACATGAGCCCGACTATACTGTGGGAGTCCTAAATTTTGCCTACCTTAAATTTTTATTCACCTAGGGTAGGGGTCTTTAACGAGTACCTGACATCGTACAGGCTCGGGACCATCGCTTAACGTCCTATCCGAAGAACGGCGTGCTTAAGTTTATTTTACCTCCCAGATAAAATAAACTAAGGGCCTCGGTCGGGTTACGAACCCACGTTCTTGAGCTCAGAAGTCAAGCACGCATACCACTGAGCTACCGGCGCCCTCAAGGAGGGGTGGGTATAATGATGATATAATTGATTAATAAATTGATTTTTCGGAGAAAAATGGCTAATAAGACTGAATTGGGTCAGTAGGATGCGGAAAGAAACTATCGATTTCAGTGCTTCACCCTCTGATTTTTTTTTTTTTTTTTTTTTTTTTTAGCTTAAGTCCCTTAAACCACTTCGACTTTTATGTACTTATAAAAGTTCCTGGACAAAAAAAAACATGAAGAAAAGAAAAGGAAAAAGTTATGAAAAGTTTAAAGTTTTTTGAAATATGAATGGGGTAGTTGTTAGTGGAGATAGCTCTCTGAATATGCAAATTAATTGTAAACAAAAAAATTTTCTAGGGGCAGCAGAATTGAGTAGAATGAATAAAAGGTCTACAACAATCGTCGGCGAATCACCGGCAAAATACACAATGCGAATTAATAAACTACAAACGTGTTGCTCTCCAACAGAAAAAAAAATGTATCAATTTGGTTAAAAATAGGTATCAATCAACTTTTGAATTTACATATAAAGTTACCAATCGATACGAAAGACTTTTATTGGTCTTGATGGACGCAATTCAAAATATCGAAAAACTGAACCAAATTCGTGCTTCATACCATTAATTTGATACCCCAGTTACATTTTTTGAAAAATGTGTACCCCATTTTACACATATTTTCGGAGAAGAATTTTCCATGACCATGTATTTTCCCTGCTTTCGAGCTTCTTTCTATGTTTTCGTGCCTTTCATCTTTCTAGTCAATAACTAGCATAGCGTTTCTGCCATTAACAGTCGCCGTATAGAATAATCTGAAAATCTAGCTACCGATTCAAATTGAGGGCTGCAAGACCAATAATTTGATACACCAATGCTATGTGCCGCATATTTATATATCGTCGGCGTACAAGGAAAAACCAGCTAAGTTCATTTTTGTTAAAATGCATATTTTACCATTACCAAGCCCGAAACTGCTTTCTTCTTCATTTTAAAAACTCTCCAGGTCCAAAATATTCACTGAACAGCTCTTGAAATGACGGTACGGTTTCCTAACAAGTCCTATGTGGAATGTTTGATGTCTGAGAAAATCCATTAAGTGCAGCTAGAAGTATTTGGACTTAGCTGATTTTCCTTGTACGCCCACGATCTGTCGTAGTCACTTAGTGAAATTGTATCTACATGAAATTTTATATTTGAACCCCCAAATAACTGCCGATGTAATGAATTTATTGATACAAAATTTAGTATGATTAAATAGCACCTATGTCAACTGTTGAAAATTTGCTCAAACGGTCGACTGGTTTTGGAGAGTGAGTAAAAAGTTAATTTAAAATTCGTTCTGGGGAAGAACATTGATGATGATTCACCAAAAGCTTTTTTTATTCTTATTTTTGGAGTAAATGTGTAGGAAAACATGAAATACTAGCGAAAACTCATCTTTAAATTTCTTCCTCTACACTTCGTATAGCTGATGAAGTAAGAAAATTTGAAAATTTCGGTAAAAACACTTTGAAAAAGTTCCACAATTTCTTTATACATTTCACTTAGGAATCTAAAGTCTGTGATTTCCATTAGGTATCGCGATCTGCAAACCAGTAATCGTGGAAATTGCATTGACATCGAACCTACCAAAAGACAATAGAAACCAAACTAAGTTTAAATTGACTTAGATTTCCTCATTGGAATTCCAACTTATCTCATTTGAATAATCCAAAATAGTCCTTTATGAAATGGATTTGGAGTTGAATGGTCGGATCCAGCGCTCTGTGTACAATAGACAAGACATATATAGTGTCAAATTTTGTGCATTATATTTTGAAATATTGTCGAAAGATATCATAAATTTGAAGTCTTCACTCTATGTCAATTCTGTTGTAAAGAGAAAATAAATAGACATAATTTATACTACATACAACACATCAAAGCACTGACTCAACTCCTCCTATTTGGCAAGTACTGTCTTAAAATCAATTACAAAAATAATGTGTACACCCTTAATACCCAGGAACTTCGTACAATCTGCAATAAAAACGAATTGGAAGACGTATACCTGTTAATATCCTGTCAGATATACTCCCCCATTAGAAGCCACACAGCCTCAGAGTATCAGTACAGACCGATCCAACTTTCATACATTACTCCTGACCCATAATAAGAATATCTCAAACATTTTCGATTATTTGATCAGCGCTCTGAAACTTAGAGCATTCATTGTTAACGAATAATATATTTCAACTTACATATACTGATAACTCAGTACCTACATCCCCACTCCATATTTACATTCTTTGTTACTTTATTATTAAAATATAATTTGTAATTACTTATTTATAATTTTTTTATTTACTAGCTTTCTCTTTAATACTCTTCATTTTATTTTATTATTATTATTTTCTCTCAATATTATTACTTTTGTTTATTTCTCTATTCTAAATTCATATTAATATCATTTATATATATTGCACTTTATTGTCTTATAGCTTTCTACCGATTCAACAAAACTAATACAATGTTTATTTTATTTTATTATTCTTATAGTTTTGTGCAAAGGTTCCTTCATACATGTAATTATTGTTCAGCTGATCAATCTATAATTTTGAAAATGTTAATATTGTAAATGTAGTGGTCACTGACTTAATTGTGTAGGGGTGATCCCTTTAAACAATAATAATTATTATTATTCTACATACAATATTTCGTAAGTTGCTCGGTTTGCCGAAAACAGTCCTTATAATATGAGGAGTTTGGAGCCAGAGCGGACCAACCCACAATTTTTCGGAAAATGAGTGATTACCATCCTGATGTTGGCATAGGTTCCCTTTTTCAAAACCAGTGTGGATCACTTAGTTTCTTCACTTCATTGATAGATAGCAGCACTTTAAGTTTAGTCCACAAGTATTTTGTGCATATATTTTCAAAGTCACAATGGATCATACGGCCTTTAAAAACCTTATAGAACACAAAAAGGGATCACTCATCCAATACTATTCTAGAATTTCAAATATAAATAAATATTTGGGGCCCATTTATGGAGATAAACAAAATGTACTCAATTTTCAATTGCCATTTTCTACCTGTTCAGTTTCAACCAGTTGGTCCGCTCTGGCTCCAAACTCCTCATATATGACATTCTCTGATATTTCAGATAGGACCAATCGGTCAAAAAGTAAGACTCTTTTATCTTACGTTTTGGTACATTTTATAAGGTACATAAAGGTACACATTATTTAGGTACATATATTTATGTCCCAATAAAAATTATTCTCAAATAAAGGTTGTAGAGAAAACTAAACGGCATATTTTATATAAAATACTTTTTTCGATTTTTGCTCAGTAAATATACAACTATAATTATTAAAAAAATACTCACAATATAATTCATTTGAATAGTAAAAGTGTCACTAACCTGAAAAAAAAATTGTAAGTTATAACAATATATAAGTATTTATATATAATAATAATAATAATAATATATGTTGCATTAAGATAAATAAGAGTGATAAAGCCGCAAGGCCATCCGCCCTGAAGACCTGCGAGGTAGGCCGAAACGGTAGTGTGAGTGGTCTAGACAGGACAACTGCAGCGTCTCCGGCCTCACCTCCGACCATAGATCCTGACAAGACTTGCCATTAGACACACCGGGGTCACACATATGGATACCTGCTGGCTGATTGGTGGATCACAACCTGGGTGTATCCTAAGTGAAGACCCTCTCACAGTCGACCACCTCATAGAAGAGTGCCAACAGTTGAAAATATACAGACAGAGGTTGTCAAATAAGATGTAGACTGACCTCTCACAGATTTTTATTTGTATTAGCTAGCCGGCTTTTGAGGTTGCCCTCATCATTAGGCAGTCTACAAAAGAAACCATTCTAAAGCAACAAAAAACAGGTTGATAATAGTCATAAATATAATAATCACGTTGCCTTTATATTTTATGATTCTTACCAACAGAATCTGTTTTTTGGTTTTTGTTGCTTAAGGATGGTTTCTTTTGTAGATTGCCTGATGATCAAGGCAACCTCGAAAGCCGGCCAGCTAATAAAAATAAAAATCTGTGAGAGGTCAGACTACATCTTATTTGACAATCTGTGAAATAATCACTTCTCACTACATCAGCCATCTTCATATTATATACAGAGAGCGTCATGACATCCCCAACAATCTCCAAGAAATATTTATCAAAAATTCAACACATTTGCTAAACATACTGGACTTCCTGAAAAGAATAAATATCTACAAATATATTTATTCTTAGCAAACTGTTTTCCGTATATAGAAGATATACTAAATTAATGAGATCAATAATTAATGAATTAATACCCGAACGTAGTCAGAACGGAGGCTGGTGTTGGTATCACTGCTAGTCAGATGAAGTACACAAAATTCGCCTCACATCCTCCATTTCTATTCGAAATAGAAAACGCTAATAGCCCTGCAGCTCACGGAAAAAAAAAAAAAAAAAGAGTGATTTCGAATGTGTCGACACAAAATTGTATATGTTTATGCAGAACCTCATAACGACGACACCTATTGATTTTCAGCAATATCCCACAACGGAAAAAGGGGAGTTAGGGGGCCTAACACAAATACTGGCTCTTGAACAAGTGAGGAACGAGAAAAGGCCTTCGAATAGCCGGAGATAACGGAGTCCTAGCTTACTCGCATGATGCGGCCTTCTTAGGAATTAGCCCAGAAGAAGATAGAAGTAAGGTGAAATTACTTAAACACAACGGCAGAGTAGAGTTGGAGGTTAATGTCAACAAGAGCGACTATGTCATAGTTAGTAAGGATATCTCCATGGAGAAGAATTTATATGTGGGGAGGTTCTCTTCTCCAAGAGTTGAAAACTTGAGGTACCTCGGATCAAGAGTACCTAGCATCAACTGGATGTTGGAAGAGATGGACGGAAGACTTCTGCAGGCCCAAAGAGCGTACTTCTCTGTCATCAGGCTACTAGGGTCCAGAGCCCTCCCGAGGAACATGAAGCACAGGATCTACAGCTCCTTGTCAAAGCAATCTTGATCTATGGGCGTGGTAGCTTACTGAGCTCAAGATCATGGTTTCAAAACCCGGTTAGGTTATGGTTATTATGACTCATGCTCGGGCTTCAACTGTTAATATCTGCTGCAAATAAATAATATAAATGATAGAAGGTAAATTAAAATAAAATAAATGGACTGTTTATAGGTTAACTAATAAATTATAATAATGGTAAAAAAAGACTAAATTATTGGAAACAAAACTAACAAATTAAATCTAAAAAATGGTAAAATAAATTATACTAAAATGTCTGGGGAATGTGGGTGGTCGTAAAGTGAAGACGCCAAGGTGTTGTCTCATCACAGTGCAGCTGGGCTGAGGGTCCGTCTTATAGGGCTTCTTGACTAATAAATAAATTATACTAAAATGTCTGGGGAATGTGGGTGGTCGTAAAGTGAAGACGCCAAGGTGTTGTCTCATCACAGTGCAGCAAGGGCTGAGGGCACTTCTGTTCAGACAGCCAGACAGACCGGTCAGGTTAACTGAACAACTATGACCGCAGTGACCTCTACTGGCCACTATCCAAAGTACAAGCACTTCACTAATGGCGTCACCCTCTCCACACATACCCCATTGACTTTATGAAGTTTATTTCACTTTCGGCCTTAACATCAACTACGAGTTCATATCGCCTACTGCCAGAGCGCTCTTTTGTCACTCTAGTGGTCACGAGCCCAACTCTACTATGGGAGTTCTAAATTTTGCCTACCCCAAATTTTTATTCACCTAGGGTAAGGGTCTTCAACGAGTACCTGACATCGTACAGGCTCGGGACCATGGCTTAACTTCCCATCCGAAGAACGGCGTGCTTAAGTTTATTTTACCTCCCAGATCAAATAAACTAAGGGTCTTGGTCGGGTTTCGAACCCACTATCTTGAGCTCAGAAGTCAAGCACGCATACCACTGAGCTACCGGCGCCCTCATATAACTTTTGTCTTATTGATCCTATCTCAAATCTGAGAACGTAATTCGATTGGAAATTAATTAGGGAACATTTTTGGTAAGAACCCCCTTCTCGATAGAACTAACACTTTTTGCGTAAATCTAGCTAACCTCTAAAAAAATGAGTTTCAAGGTTGAGGAGGATTTTTGGAATGTTTTGTCATGTGAAAGACGGCGTGCTTAAGTTTATTTCACCTCTCAGATTTCGAACCCGGAACCTTGAGCTAAGCCAGGAAGCAAGTTTACCACTGAGCTAGAATAAACTTGGGTAGGCAACATCTAGGACTCCCAGAGTAGAGTCAGACTCATCTCCACCAGAGCGACAAAAAAATGCTCTGGTAGTAGGCGATATGGTGACATATCAGGCAGGATATCAATACAATGGTAATATTTGGTAAATAATTAATATACAAAAAGAAAAAAAATGTAATTTTAATTAGACCAACTGATTGAAAAATGATACATTATATAATGATATATTATTGTTAAAAATGTATGCTTATTATGGACTTAATTAAAAGCTGAATTTCAGTGATTTTCAGAACTTCATTGTCACTATGTTACACGGATGACAAAACAACGTTATAATTAGAGACATTATTTATGTGGTAAATATATAGCTTATATCTTATAATTAATTCTCCAAAGGTAAGAAAAGCGATAGCGAGTCTAATTAATAATCTAAAGAATGAGTATTTGGGCGGAACGAAAGTTCGCTCTACTCAGAATCCAATTCAGCGAATTGTTTGACATTGCCTTACACAGAGGTTTCTAAATCCGACACTAAATTTTATGTCGATATATTTATTATATTGGCTGTTATTTATTTTTTATTATTATTATTTTTTATTTATTCTACAATCTGTACAAAATAATAACAATAAGCAGAAGTGATGACTATAAGAAGACATGATAAAATAATAGGTAATACAAAATATTTTAAATATAATAAGAAGCAAAAAAAAGAAATGAATAATACAAAATAATAGTAAACATATACAAAAATGAATAAATGGAATCTGTACTAAATCAATGGTGGTACGTGAATAAACAGAAACCATAAATAAGAGATGAACAAATAAAAAATAAAAAAATGAAATAAAAATAAAAATATATAAGAAACTGGACGAGGACAAGACCAGTAGGACTCCCGCACACTGCCATATACCAGTATCCAACTAGGAGAGGAGGCGGCGGGAGACCAGCGCTGACCTTCCCACCACACTGCCCAACCATCCACTGTCCAGCAGTGGAGGTAGACCTGGCTTTTATTAGCGTTTTTTAGTTGTTCCCCCCTAATCCCTTTTTTGCGGCGGCTGGGTGGTGGCGTAGGATTCTTTTGCAAGCCCAGCGATCCGCACTGCTGCGGGTGACGAGGGCCTATCGCACAGTCTCCACGGCTGCGCTGTAAGTGCTAGCCGCGGCCCCGACCATTGACTTGGTCTTGGACGGAGCCGTTGCCTCGTACTATTGCAGACGCAATCTGCCTCAGGGACAGGATGTGGATGGACCCTTGGGCGCGGCATTGGCGGGCGATTTGCAGGGCGATAGCAGGCAAGAGCGTTGTAAGGACATTGTCCAGGAGTGGATAGTGACCAGATGGACGACGCACGTCTTCTTCCCGGATGTGCGGGCACGACTCGCCTCGACATGGGTCCTGCCGGACCATTGGATGTCCCAGATACTATCCGGTCACGGCGACTTCAACGCTAAGTTTTTCTTTTTCAAAAGGAAAGACAGCCCGAACTGCGCGTTATGTGGCGTCGAGACTGCGGAACACGTAGTCATCGAATGTCCACAGTACGACGGGCTTAGGGCGGCGTTGATACGCTCGACTGGATCGTACCTGGGACTGACCCTGCAGCAGCTGGTGGCCGAGTCTAGTTACCCGGCATTCACCAAATTTGTAGCGGAGTGGAGGAGGCGGAAAAATGCCTCCTAACTTCGAGCCTCGGCAGACCGCCGGTGTCAATAACATCAGGCGATCCTAACACGGCATGAACTTTCCGAGTGTCAGCGCACTCCAGGAAACTACAACTATGGTTCCTCACCGAGGACGAAGAGGGTGTTATGGTCCCACACCAGGGAAGTGTTAATATCTGAACATGACCCGTCAGTAGTCTGCCTCCAAGAGACAAATTTTCAAGATCAACCGATCGGGAAGTTAAAAGGTTGCGACCAATACATCAAAAATCGCAATAGACTATTTCCTAGTGGTGGAGTGGCAATATATGTTAAGAATTGTCAACATCATCGAGAAATCCCTCTGTCGACTCCCTTGGAAACTATAGCAATGTCATATAGTCACATATAGACACAATAGTCGTCGCTAATGACCATGAAGTCGATGCGACGCTAAATAAAAACTAATGAAAAAAAAAAAAAATTATTTTATCAGGTAAGTTTATTTTTTTTTGAAACTCTTAATATCAATTTGTTGACTTTTTATTCATTTAATTGATTTATATTTATATAATATTTTATTACCACAATATTTTATGGATTTTAACAAACAGAATTTTGTGTCTGTTTCTTTGTTGCTAAATGATAGTTTTTTGTAGACTGCCTGATGATGAGGGCAACCTCGAAAGCCGGATAGCAAGAATTAATAAAATCTGTGAGAGGTCAGACTATAGTTTATTTTACACTTCTCACTACATCAGCCATCTTCATATTATTTTCATTAATCAATTCGTTCTGGGGAAATACATTGCCGGTGATTCATGACGATATTTTTATTTTATTAATTTCCACTATATCGATATATACCGAAGAAATGTATTTGATCGAAATGAATATATCGACTTTCACAAATCGATTCTTCAAATATATATAAAAAGAGAGTGGGAATTTAGAGATAACCAGTTCTTTGTCTTTTAAGTATATGAACAAAAGCAGACTAAGCCCCCAAGATAGAAGCAAGCCCACTAAACAACAGTGAATAGAAGTGAACAAAAGGAGCCACCTTGGGGTACTCCAGCCCAGGCCAGGATGGGATCGTTCAATTTGTCCCAGTTTACCCCGGCTAAGGTCGGTTCTGCTTCGCCACCTTCCAGGAGGCTATCTTTGTCTCTTGCATTGGTACAGTCCCTTCCAATATTCCTTCATTTGGGATCTCATTCCTCCTCTTCCCTGGAAGGACTTAATATTGCTTCTTTCAAGGAAACACCCATCTCTATAGAGCCTTTAAAAAGAGAAAAAATAAATTAAGGCGTAGTCAAGGTCCATGCCATAGATTTTCCGTGAAAACGTCGGGATAAAATCTTTTTTCATTTTCTTTTCGATTCTGCCGTAGCTTTTGCATTTGCTGGGCACTAGACTTTTTAGGTTTTTTAAATTCCTTTTGATGCGAGCTTTCCTCTGATTTGCGTTTTCTATAATTTCAAGCATATTTACGATTCATATGAGACATCTTTAATTTTTTTGCAATTTTCAATTTAATACCGATTTTTACATAGAGTCCTAGTAGTGCTCTTCAAGCTCTTTACAATGACACCCGAATCAAGCCCCCTCCCTGCCGATATCGCTGAAATTTGACAAGTTATGTGACCATTGGATTTTGAGAGGTCGGAACACATGAAAATTTCAGTAAAAATCAACGTTTTCTGACCGATTACCTACTGCCTCTGAAATTATTTAATCGGTCAGAAATTGGATGTCTCAATTTTATAACGATAACACAAAATTTAGTATGAGAATTCAAAAGCAACAATAGATTTTTATTCCAAACGGCTGATTGGTTTTGGAGGTAGAGAAAAAACTTAATTGATTTTTACTGGGGAAGTCTATTGATAGCTCACTGAAGACATTTTTAATATTCGTATAACTTCGTCTTGAAGAAAATGACGTATTGTACGTTCCTATCTTGAATATGATCGTCGTAATCCTTTGCACAAAATCAGAAAATGAACAATGTTAAATTCCCTAATGAGTGGTGTAAGCATACCCACCACCCCTTTCTCCGGCCTCATCTCACTGAAAATGGTATTTTCTCATAGAAATAAAAGACGTTGTCTTCCCACTGTTTTATTTTAGACCAGAACCGCTTTTCGAAGCAACAGCGTCATCATCAGTGGTTCATTCCACCCACACAGCATAGCTTAAATCTACACAGACAACAGTTTTCCTTAAACCGCTGTGCTGTGTGTACGGGATAAACCACTGATGATGCTATTGCGTCGAAAACCGGTTCTGGTCTAAAATAAAACAGTGGGAAGACAACGTCTTTTACTTCTATGAGAAATCTCATCCCACAACATCTTACTATCACATATGGTATTTTCATTTTTTATTTTATATTCTTTCAATTGGTATTATTGACTGAAAACATGTATAAAATATATAGAATATAAGAGAAAAAACAGGGAAAATAGGAGAAAAACAGTAGACCAATTAAGAACTGAGGGTTCCTATTTCAACCATCAATTTTGATTTTATTTCAAGGGTTTGTAATTAATTCAGTACTCTGGTAGGAGAGTAATAAAAATGAAATAAAGGGGGGTTGGATGAAGGGTGGGCGAGGTCCTAGAAGGAACCATCTTGAAGTTGGATCGTTAAGAAAACGATCAAAGTAACGATTTTGGCGGGGGAGGGAAAGTTGGACGACTCCCGCCAACTTTCATTATACCAGATTGAGATGGCCGACCATCCACCAGCTGATCTTAACAAATTACACTTACAAACAAACAAACTGGGGATCCAGTTGGCAGGCAATAAGTGTATTTAAGTAAGTCTGAAAGAGGTCTCAAAGGATAGCTCGCTGGAGTGAACTAAGGGGCGTAACTGCCAATGTTGGGCCCTTTACAAGAATTTTTTTTTGCCCGTTTTTTTTCTCCCACCTCTTTAAACATAAAATAGAGAGTTTGTTTGTGTATTTGCAGTAATCTCAAAATGTTCTTAACCGATTTGTGAGAAGGACTAAGCATAAAAATAGGTCTAGCTCATCAACGGATGATCAGATTTTAATAAAATTAAACATGTAGCATCCTTTAGAGCCAGATTGAAAAATATGCTATATGGCTCCTGAAAAATTTGAACGGGAGGGGGGGCGGGGGGGTTATGAGAGGGGCAAAACTCATTAACGGATAGTCGGATTATCATGAAATTTCATACCCCACATCAAATTTCTGATAGACTTCCACTATGCTTCGTACAGCTGAGGAGGTAAAAAAGTAAGTATTCAATCATTTTTACGTTCTTTTAAAAGAAATCAAAATTTTCATATTACATTTATTTTTATTTTATTTATTTCAGTGTAATATTATTTATTTTTATTATTTATTTACCTATTTTATTTTTGTTTCTTTTAAATTTATTTATTATTTATTTTTCTTTATATTATATATATTTATTTCTTATCTTCTTCCACTTTATAGTTAATAGCAGTAGAATTATGTAGTCAAATAGTATTTTACTTTACTCAAATTTAACTAACTAAGTATATGAATTGGGAGTATTGTTCAACATTTTGAAAATTAAAGACATCCCTGTGTGAAAGTTCTGTGCAGCTTCAATCTGCTTATATTCTTCACTTTTTTTTATTATTATACATGTATACAATACAATGTAGTAAACGAATCTCAAAACATTAGGATATTCCGTAAAAAAAAAGAAAAAAAAAAAAAAAAAGGTGTGTTGTAGGTTCGACGACCTGCTTGTCCTATGTAAATGATCAAACAGAGGTTAACAGTTTACAAGAAAAATTAACCTGGAAGTGTCATTATAAACGTGATTGGTTTTCTGTGACTCTCTTGGAATGTAAATTGTTTAATTAAAGAGGTGGATTAACAAAGAATGGAAGACGGGAGGGGGGGATTTGACAATGGTCTGGAGCCTGAATGAATACAAACTAGCTGGTATCTACCACGGGCTTAGCTGGTGACCTAGTATCTGGGCAAACCTACCTTAATGCAAAGGGCTCAGAGCTGCAAGAGGGCGCTGATAGCCCAGAAGTAGCGTGCTAGCCTACTGACCTCAAGATCGTGGGTTCGAAACCTGGCCTAGGTCTTTAGGTTTTTACTTCCCCAGCACAAAATTTATGAAAGTTATGTAATCGTCAAAAAAATCGATGCGGAGTTTTGAACGGAATTTCATGTTTTCCGACCTCCATATATATACATTCCAAATATGAAAAAAAATGTCTTCTAAGTTGAGGAACGCGGACATATTGTGGAACTTGTAATAAATAAATAAAACAAACTTATTTTTTAAATATTGTCTATTCCACCAATGATATTTACAAAACTACCGGTTTCGGCCTTACACCATCGTCAGGTCTAGTTATGAACTAAGTCAGTTTGCAGAGTGCGACCCTTCTAATACATCTCAGGTGAAAGGGTGCTATTTCAATTTGAGAATCCCTCGGCTGTACCATTAGCTGCATCATGAAATATTTAAACAAAAAACTTTTTTCGTATTTACATAAAACAATAGATTACAATTAAGGAACACACAGCCGAAATAAAGAACCGAGGCAACCGTTCTACATTAGCGACTCACATTATTGACAACAGCCACACTTTCGACACATCTACAGGCATCAAATATCTCCATTATTGCTCAAACAGCAGGCTAATTGATAGCTTAGAACAATTAGAAATAAATAAAGCTACCAAGAAGAACATTTGTATCAATGGCTAAATTTATTTTAACTATTCCCCTTTGTTAACACCCTGAACCAGTCCTGTTTCCACATATATGTTTGTTATTATCTGTTATTATTATTTGTTTCCACATATATGTTTTATGTTATTTCATTTTTATTTTTTACTTATTAGTCAAATGATATTGTTTTATGTAAATACGAAAAAAGCTAACGGTACAGCCGAGGGTTTCCCAAGTTGAAATAGCACTCTTTCACCTGAGATGTATTAGAAGGGTCGCACTCTGCAAACTTACTTAGTTCATAACTAGACCTGACGATGGTGTAAGGCCGAAACCGGTAGTTTTGTAAATATCTTTGGTGGAATAGACAATATTTCAAAAATAAGTTAGTTTTATTTATTTGACAACAGCCGATGGAATGAATATATCATCCTGGCATAGGGTAAAGAAGGCAGTATAACGTATCTCCGGGAATGACCGCTGGGTGCTCTAACATGACCCACCTGCGACCATCCCCGGCGCAACGCAGCCATGAAATATCGAGCTTTTTCGGGAAACGCCAATAAGGTGGAGGACCCAGCCGGGCTTAGCAACAAAGGTACACCCGGGGGAGAAGGAATGAATATATCAACATGAAATTTTATGTGTGTATTCAGAACCCTTTAGTGTCGTTACTGCCGTAATGAATGTATCGACACAAAATTTCATATGTTTATTCAAAACTCCATAAGGACAATACCTACTAATTATCAAACAAATCGACAGAACGGAAGGAGGGATTAAGGGGGAGGCTTAACAGAAAAACTAATAACTGGCAAGGAATGAATGTGTCGGCAAAAAAAGTTTATATGAGGTCTTTTATAAGGAGAACATCTATCGATTTTCAGCTAGATCGGCAGAAAGGGAAAGGGTCACAATTCAAAAACCCGATTTATTGAATTTATCGACACAACATTAGTATGAGCATTTAGGAGCCCCTATGTAAGTCAACTGTTGAATATTAGCGCCAATGGTCGACTAGTTTTAGAGCGAAAAGTTAATTGATTAATTTGTTCTGGGGAAGTACATTATCGATGATACACCGACGACTTTTTTTTATATGGGATGTAAAAAACTTTAGCAAGCCGTCTTTCTGATTGAACGTTAAGTGATATCAGGCAGGGGCGTAGCCAGGGGGGGGGGGGGGACACGTGCAAAAAAACAAGATAAAAATGAAATAAACTAAAAAAAAAAATAGTTTTTATTAAAAATGGATTGCTTGCAAGTTACCAATAAGATCTTCAAATTTCCCATGCGTCTGATTCCTAAATCAGCAATCAGCTGTTGCAAGTGCGGGGCAGGCGCCAGATTTTTTAAATATACATCGATCATTTCATTTCCTCCTCAAAATCTTCATTTATGTTATAATTTATTTTCTTAAAGCTGATTTTACATGCGCAGTAAAAATGCAAGGCGCAGCAGCAGATGCACGCTATTGGCTGTAAGTCATTTCATTCTAAAAGCACAGAAACCATAGCGTGCATTTGCTGCTGCTGCCTTTGCATTTTTGGTGCTCATGTAAAGTCAGCTTAAGTATTACAGTCAGTGGTCCGAGCCTCCCAAATTAATAACAAAATGTCTGTAACGCTAACCACGGAAACTGCGGTCTGTGCCCCTGGGAGTCTATATGCCTAACTTTGCCCCCCCCCCCCCCCCCCCTGCTCAAAATCCTGGCTACGCCTCTGATATCAGGTACTCGTTAAAGACCTTAGGTAACCTGGATAGGCAAAATTTAGGACTCCGACAATAGAGCCATCAGGGAAGGGATAAGAGCATTGGATGCTTAGGTCCCTAGGTGTAACACCAGCTCTCCCCCCACTTCCCTCCGATACGATCAATTAATGAACGGGTATGAATGGCCTGTTCTGAGAGTGTGTGGTGTTGTTGAGAAGATGGTCTGGTTCTGCTAATGGGTATGGAATGGAAGGATGTTAAGTGGAATCTGTCCGGGAAACAGCTGTGGTCTCAGCCATGTTTGTCTGAGGGATTTACACCATTTGTAAAGGGGCTTATAACCACCCGATTGTTTGTTAAGTACGGCTTGGATCAATCTGAAGCACATTCGTCTTTACTTCTAGAGAGAAATAAGTCCTTAGTATGGCTTCTGTAATTACGTTATACTTGTAGTCGGGAGGTTAGTATCGTAACGGTGAGTCATGTCTGCCCACGATAGTTATGACTCATGCCCGGGCTTTAACTACGAGGTCACATGTCTACTATCAGAGCGCTCTTTCATAACTCTAGTTAACATTAGCCTGATTCTACTATGAGAGGCCGAAATGTTGCCTACTCCAAGTTTAGTAACATAAAGACACACTGGGATTTTTAGAACCCCATTGATTTATCGCAGAATCCGCGCTGCGTAGTTAAACAAACCTTTAAAATTGATTTGTTATACTGAGTGTACAAAAATGCATTGTTTTTTTGTTTTTTTCGCTATTTCGAGTTTTTGTCAAGGGACCAGGGCTTCATTTTATTACTGTTGCCGGTGTTTCATCATTCACCATTTTGTTCACCCTTTTGTTCGACTTTTTTGTACCGTTTCGCTGTTTTTCCCAAAATAGTGACAATGACCTGCCATTTTCTTTACTAGATATCAGATACATGATACTTATATACTCTATTCCACTAACTAGATACAAATGGTTAGTAGTCTGTTTTCACTGCGGTGACCCTAATTGAATTCAGGCTGCTCTGTCGCTCCCTCAAGTCCTGCTATGTTTACTTGAAACAAATTAGTTTGTAGATGTTCTCTAGATTAATTTCATAGTAACTCCTCTAAAAAAAATTTTCTTACTCAAATAATTTTTTTTAATCACATTTCAGACGATATTATAATTAACGAAAGAGACAGCGGCAATCTACTTCCCCATTACAAATTAATCAATGTTTTCGCTCTCCTTCTACTAAGCGTCATATCGCCTAATACCAGAGCGCACTTTTGTCGCAAGTACCTACTAATTTTTTCCAACTCAGGTTCATCCATCTAGGAGGTTTAACGAGTACCTGACATCGTACAGGCTCTATCGTTTATCGTCCCATCCGAAGAACGGCGTACTCAAGATTTTCTCACCTCCCAGATCAGAAACCGGAGGGTTTCGATTCCGCAATCTTGAGCGCGAATCCCACATTCCATTTGGTCGACTTGGCTGAAAATCAATAGGTGTTGTCTTTAGATAGTTCTCGATTCACAGATAAAATTTCGTGTTAATACATTCATTCTTTCGGGAGTTATCGTGTTCACAAACACACAGATGGATAGGACATACCTTTTTTTACATTTTAAAATTCAGGGGGCAAAAACACATGAAATTCCGGTAAAAATCAACATTTTCTGACCGATTACGTAACTTCACTTTTATTTCGTACTTACCTACTAAAAAAAATATGTTATAAAAGAAAATCTCAAATGAAAAAAATAGAAATATGAAAATTATTTATCGCTTTCGAACCCACGACCTTGAACTCAGTAGCCATGCTCAATAATTACCTCTAGGTAATTATATAATATAAGCATATAGGTATATGCTTATATTATATAATTACTGCTGAAAGCATTATGGCCTGATGATGAGGTAAACCTTGAAAGCCGGCTAGTCGCATATAAAAGCTTGACATCAATTCAAAGTCTTGACAAATTAGATGGTTATTTATTTATTATAAACTCATGTCCGGGCTTTAATTACAAGGTCATATCGCCTACTACCAGAGCGCTCTTCCGTCACTCTGGTGTACATGAGCCCGACTCTATGGGAGTCCTAAATATTGCCTAGTCTTTATTTTTATTCATCTAGGGTAAGGGGGTTTTTAACAAGTACTTTATCGTATACAAGTATCATAGTACAAGCTCGGGGACCCTACCATCTGACGGCGTGCTTAAGTTTTTTTTTAACTTATAAAAATAAACTAAGGGCCTCAGCCGGGTTTCGAACCCACGATCTTGAGCTCAAAAGGCAAGGACGCTTACCTCTGAGCAACCGGCGCCCTCTATGATATAATATTTTAAAACTCCTGTCGTAAAATACCATTGATCAGGATCTTAACTTCAATTTATTAGAATTTAAAATATTATACCCGAATCTACTCTGGGAGTCCTAAGTTTTGCCTATGTAGGGTAGGGGTCTTTAACGCCCTGACATCGCACAGGCCCGAAACGATCGCTCAATATCTCATCCGAAGGACAGCGTGCTCAAGGTTTTTTCTATTTCCTGAAAAGAAATCTAAGAGCCTAGGCCGGGTTTTGGACCCGCTATCTTGAGCTCAGTAAGCTACCAGCGCCTTCAGTATAGGCTCGGGATCATCGCCTAATTTCACATGAGAAGGACGGCGTCCTCAAGGTTTATAGACCAACTAATGTACACTTTGATACTGGATTCCTCATCTCTATCACTGTTCTAACCTACAGTTACTTATTACGATGAAGTTCACTGTGTGATATTGCCACACCCCAGAGCTCCACCATTCCAAGGAAGCGCTAAGTGGCTTCAGGCCAGAGGATGTCTTCGTGACCCGCACAGAAATGCTCTCATAATCACATTATAAACTTCACTCTTATTTTATTTTTTATTCTTCTCTCTTCCCTTTCTTCGTTTTTATTCGGTTATCACAAGAGAGACTCTCGGGGTCTTAGAATAATAAAATTTGAGATTCTCAATTCTCACATTTTTGCTTCACCAGCTGTACAAAGTAAAGGGGAAGTTATGTAATCGGTCAGAAACTCGATCCAAAGTTTTCAACGGAATTTTATGTTTTGCGACCACCTGATTCCAAAAAAAATTGCAGTCTGTGTGTATATGAACACGATAATTCCCGATAGAACATATACCTATGTATGTGGTCACAGGGAATAAATTGGTAAGTCTAAATTCGTAACTTGTCAGGGCAGCACTTTTTTACTTTTTCATTAAACGTGTAAATCCAGTTTTTGGAATAAATAAATTATGTTAGCATCATTATTAATCATATACCTTCTAAATCTATTTATTTTTTTTAATTTTATTTTTGACTTTAGCATTGAGCCATTAGCCACTTCAAAAAAAACAATTTTACATATGAATGTTCTCTGGTGAAATTTAAAAATCTACTCCTATCTCTTGGAAAAATGAATGTAAATTTGCGGAATGGAGATTGGGAAGTCTGAGCAGTTCCATGTAACTTGGGGTATCCTTTGTTATCTTCCGTACCTTATCTAGAAATTTGGTCCTTGCATACGAATATTTACTGCAACACATGATGACATGCTCTGGATCCTCGGTCATTCCACAGTCCTCACAGAAAGGAGTCTCACTTTTGCCGATCCTATGCAAATATTTACGACAAAGTGCATGATTTGATCTGCATCTAAATCTATAGGACGAATGAAAATAAATATTGTTAATCCTTTCCTGGATTTTCCCTTAGATACCTAATCATTCCCCATCACTTACATAATTATTAACCATACTTTTTGAAATATTCTCTAAAGTTGAGCAAGTTGATTTAACCGAAAACGCCCTCTTCACTTGGTATAGTCTGCCGTAGTGAATAAATGGTTAAATGCAGTTATCTCGTGAATGTAGTAGATTAAGTTGATTTAACCGAGAACATACACAATTTTACGAGATACCAAGAAACCCACATCTTTATAATTCCGAAAGTATTAGAGTCCTGAGCTCCCAACTTCTTCACGGTGCGCAGATGGCTTGGGAGATGATCACAGTACACTTTTGGTCATTTTTCGAGTTAACAACTTATTCCCTGTGACCATAGGTATGTATCGCCACGAAACTTTATATGTAAATCAACAATCCACTATCAATGACTCCTATTTTTTTTTTTTTTTTTCCTTGGGAGCTACTTCCTTGGTTTCCGATTCTTATTTTTTTGAAATGTTAATTAGCTATTATGACATATGCCCAGACTTCAACTACGAGGTCGTATCGCCTAATACCAGAACGTTCTTTCGTCACTCTGGTGCATATGAGCACTCTACTCTGGAAGCCCGAAATGTTACCTACCCAAGTTGATTCGAGTAGAGGTCTTTAACGAGTACCTGACATCGTACAGGCTCGGGACCATCGCTTCACGTCCCATCCGAAGTTCGGCATGGTCAATGTTCTTTCACGTCCCAAATTTAAAAAAAATATATATATAAGGGTTTGGAACCTGAGATCTTGAGTTCAATAGGATAGCATGGTATCTCGGAGCTACCGGCGCTCTCTTTTTGTTAGATATATAAAGATAGTTGTGTATTTTCTCCTCACATTTTGAGGTTGGCGTCACCATGTTTTCTTTGGGACTAGCTGGGTCATGAAGCGGGAACAAGTAGACAATAGTAAATAAAGAGTTACTGTAGTATGGATTATTTATTAAGCAGATGTTTGCTAGCGACTGTAGAATTCAAAATTCTGGGGGTATTGAGGGTCAGTCAATGATGAAAACACTATTCAAATGCCAACGTTTCGATATATTTCATATGTGATAGTAAGATGTTGTGGGACTAGATTTCTAATAGAAATAAAAGATGTTGTCTTCCCACTGTTTTATTTATACCAGAACCGGTTTTCGACACAACAGCGTCATCATCAGTGGTTCATCTGTCATAGAATAACGAAAATATACAAATAATAAAAAGTATAAATAATTCTTAAAGCATCAGGGTACAGAGTAAAATTATAAAATTAACTTACCCCACCCACACAGCACAGCGGTTGGAAGATAACTGGCATAGCTCTAAGGGGTGGGGATAGCCAGGTTCACTCACAGGATCTCTCAACAGAGATGTATTGTAATATATGTTTTGGCTGGTTTTTATAATGATATTTATTGTGTATTATTTCAAGTCTGTGATATTTTTAACATTGTATTTATTTATGTATTTATTTTAATTTTTATGTATAGGTTATATTATGTACAGGCTTATTGTATTTATTAGAATGAATGGTTTTTGCATGTTGAGAGAGTGAGTGAACCTGGCTATCCCCACTCCTTAGAGCTATGCCAGTTATCTTCCAACCGCTGTGCTGTGTGGGTGGGGTAAGTTAATTTTATAATTTTACTCTGTACCCTGATGCTTTAAGAATTATTTATACTTTTTATTATTTGTATATTTTTGTTATTCTATGATAGATGACGAGAACCACTGATGATGACGCTGTTGCGTCGAAAACCGGTTCTGGTATAAATAAAACAGTGGGAAGACAACGTCTTTTATTTCTATTTTCGATATATTTCATATCATCAGGGCCTAACAAAAACAAGACACACATGGGGGAATCAAGATTGGAAAAATATAATGAGTGATCGATTAAAATTATATATAGGTACATAAATATACATAATTTTATGTATATATATGTATTTATGTGGATATGTGTATGTTGTGAGTGTATATTTATGTACCTATATATAATTTTAATCGATCACTTATTATATTTTCCCAATCTTGATTCCCCCATGTTTGTCATGTTTTTGTTAGGCCCTGATGATGATATGAAATATATCGAAACGTTGGCATTTGAATATTGTTTTTTATCATTGACTGACCCTCAATACCCCCAGAATTTTTAATTTATTTATTAAGTAACATAATATGTTCATGCAATGTACATTGTAAAACCAGGAGACATTATATTCAACATTTGACTTAGATATTATGTAAATCAAATGTTGAATATAATGTCGCCTGGTTTTGAAGGAGGAGCGATAAATCAATTGAATAATTCGAATTTCTGACCCATTACATAACTTCTCTTATACATTGTACAGCTGGGAAAATATAAACTCGGCCAATAACTCCAATGGATGTATCGACATGAAATTTCATATTTAAATTCAAAACCCCATGAGAACAATACTTATTATGAAATCGGTCTAAGGGAACTGAAAAACCCTAAAAACTGCCATATAATATATTTATTGACTCAAAATTTACTATCAGGAAATTGATTATTTTATTTTGGGGAAGTACATTGCCGGCGATTTATCGATTACTTAAAAAAAAATGTTTTGTTTGTTTATAGAAGACTACTAAAGTTTTCTAAACAGGATTCCATTTGTTTTCCTGTTCTAAAGTGAGTTCTTCGTTGAAAAGTGGAGAACCGAGTATGCAAAATAGAATGTGAGAAATGTATGCACGGGGGTGAGTAAATCATCCCCTCCCATTTTAGTAAAATATTAGACCTAGTTTGTTCTACTTGATAAAACACTTTCCTCCAACCTTTCATTTTTTTCTCTCTCTTTGTTTATTTTTCACTTTCCCATAGGGAAACTTATGTAATGATTAAATTTGATGTTTTTCGCATTTTAATTTCCTTATATTTATAGTATAAGGAAGTAGGGATGGGCGATAGTCGATAGTACTATCGATATATCAAAATGAAAAAACTACAAAGAAAAAGGAGAAGTTTATCGAAATGTTCATATATATTTTTAAGAAAAGTAGCGTATCCTTTCGTGTGAAAAATTCAAATAAGACTGCTATCTTTTGGCGTTTTAGCGCTACTAACCAATGCCATGATTCACCGGCGACTTTTAAAATTCTATTGAAAATTTAATATTTTCGAATTTTAGACAGATTTTTCCTCTATAAAACTATAAGTTCTTGCATAGACACCTATTATTTTTCAACCAAATCAGTTAATTAGTAGATTAACTTTAATTAATTCTTGCTGAGGTACGTACATTGACGACTTTTACATGAAGATCCGTAAATTATATAATCCTATTACTTTCGAAGTCCCATGCTCACAACTTCATGGCAATATGTTTTTGAAAGCAGATTTTAACTTATTTACTGCTTGGAAGAAAGACAGCAGCGACACCTATAAATCCTAGACGGCCAAGTTATGAACCGTAAATCCTACCCACGGAGAAATTATTTTATAGTAAGTGATACATCATGTTAAGCCTCTATTTTTTTTTTTTTTTTCTGTTCCGACTCTTCATTAACGAAATGAAAAATGTACTTTCATTTATTAGCCCCATAGGATAATTGTTAAAAATGTCCAGAACTTATTTATATCCTGTGTTTTTGATATGACACATCACCTGGCTGACTACAGACCAACCCAGTCTCCCTGCTTTTCTTAAATATTATGATTCTTTTAAATATTATGATTATTTTAAATATTATAATTTTTTTTTTAATATTATGTTTTTTTAAAATATTATGTTAAAAAAAATATTATGATTTTTTTAAAAATATTATGATTCTTTCAAATATTATGATTATTTTAAATATTATGTTTTTTTTTTTAAATATTATGATTATTTTAAATATTATGATTCTTTTAAATATTATGATTATTTTAAATATTATGATTCATTTAAATATTATGATTCATTTAAATATTATGATTCAATTAAATACTATGATTATTTTAAATATTATGATTATTTTAAATATTATGATTCATTTGAATATTATGATTATTTTAAATATTATGATTCATTTAATTATTATGATTTATTTAAATATTATGATTCAATTAAATACTATGATTATTTTAAATATTATGATTATTTTAAATATTATGATTCTTCTTGTCCAAAGCAAATTATCATATGAACAGCATCCCCATAAAAATCGTTATCTCTATTAATTTTTTAGAGCTTTTGCCTTTTTTGTTTTTGTTTTTCTAGGTAATTTTCCTAATTAAATGTTAATTTATTTACACCGTAGTTCAGTGCCCAAAAAATTTGAATTATATTGTTGCTCCGTTTATACCATGAATAAGAAAACAAAGTGCTAACATTAAATTTTCAAATATTCCTTTATGACATTATACTCAGAGATTTGAAGTTAAGAAAAATTCTAAAAAACAAATGTTACCTGCGGCATTATTTTAATTTAAATTTAACCTTTTTATTAATACAAGTATTGCGTTTTTTTGTTATCAGTTATTGAATCTATCTATGTATTTATAATTCTGTATTGAACTCCTTGTAGTAAGATAATTCTTTATAAGCAATAAAGTTATTTATTCATTCATATGACTCATCAGTGCCCCAAAAATAATATTATGTGTAAATGTTGCCGTTTTAGCTGTGGAACGATATGCTTAAAAAATATTATTATTATCGTTATTGCGACGAGTCCTACCTAACATTTGCCTAACCAGGTTAACAATAAGTGTCGTCGTTATTCAGGATGCACATACAAGATTTTGTGTCGGTACATTCATTCTATTGAGAGTTATCGTGTTCACAAACTTTCACAGACATTTTTTTTTTTTTTCATTTGTCGAATTAAGTAGGAAAACTCGGCATCAAATTTCCGATTACATAATTTTCCCTATTCTTCGTATATTTTGTGATAACTCCCGATAGAATGAATGTATCAACATGAAATTTTATATGTGATTCTAAAACTCTCTAAAGATGTCACGTACTGTTTTTTAGCGAAATCGGCCAAGGGGAAGGGGGGATTAGCGAAGAGCCTTAACTCAAAAACTGCAATAACTACCAAGCTTAATGAATATATCGACATGAAATTTCATTTTTAAAGTCGGATTTTTTTTTTTTTTACATCAAATTTACTCATGGTGTATACCGATTGTAAATATTCAAAATAAAGAATTAAAAAAAAAAAAAAAAAAAAAAGTCGGATTTATGATGTTTGATGTTTGATGTTTGATGTTTTAAGGTGTTCGACTTCTTGGTCATTACACCTACATATTCACTTTTGATTGATACTATTGTTTGTCTCGGGACTATATCTACTCAGTATTTTAATGGTTTTTTTTTTTAACATACCTATATATACTACTACTTATATACTTATACTTTTTTTTTTTTTTTACATATGTATACATGATATTGTTATGTTTGTATATTTATTATTTATTTTTACTCTTGTTTTTTTTTTTTTTTTTTCTTAAATTTTTCAGTCATTGTTACTCTTGTTTTTTTTTATTTTTTGTAAATATTTATTTTTTTTTCATTCTTTTTTTTCTTTTTAACTTTTTTTATAAATCTTTATTTTTTCCTTTTTTTAAACTTTTTTTTTTTTTAATATATATTTATTTTTTTCCTTTCTTTTAACCTTTTTTTTTTTCATTATCTTTTTTTTTTTTTAACTTTTCTTATAGGTATATATTTATTTTTCAATTTAGTTTCGACTAGATTTTATTAATGAGGTTCGCTTCCGTTAGAAATATTAGTGTCAGGTTGATATGCTGTTCGTCATCGCCGAGACATTGCGTGAGGGATCTATGTATGCCCAACCTGTGCAGATGTTCTGCGTAGATGTTGCAGTCTTCAAAGATATGTTTGATAGTGAGGGGGCTGTTGCAGGTGTTGCACTGAGGTGGCCTGTCTTTGGTGATAAGGTGACCATGTGTGAGCCTGCTATGGCCTATCCGTAGTCTTGTTATTACCACTTCCTCAATTCGCTTACTTCTGATTGAAGAGGACCAGGGGAGGACTGTTGGTTTGATGTACTTTAACTTGTTATCCTGGATCTCGTTCCACATTTGTTGCCAGCTCTCTTGAATTTTGATCCTGTGTGGTCGAGACATCTCCCTTTTCGTTAGAAAAGACGGTCTCAACTCCTGCAATGTTAGGGCCCCTCTCGCCGCTTTATCTGCCAGCTCATTTCCTAGGATATTGATATGGCTAGGAATCCATATGAACTGGACATCTTTCCCAACTTCTCTGAGCATAGTGTTGTGCTGGAGAACCTTCCTGGCTACTGGGTGGGTAGGATACATTTGTTCTAGCGATTTCAATGCTCCTAATGAGTCTGTGCATACTAATATTGTCATTTCTTTTTTATCCATGGCGTAGTTGAGTGCTGCGGAGAGCGCCAGCAACTCCGCTGAGAGGATAGAAGACCGTCCATCTATCCTGTTGGAGACCTCCCGATCGCCAACCACAAAGGCGTATCCTACAGCGTCTTCTTTTTTTGATCCGTCTGTATATATAATGAGCGGGTCATTGAACGGGCTTAGTATATGATAGAACATTTGCTTGTACTCGGCTGGGTTCGTGCTGTCTTTACGTTTGGTGGTGAGCTCCAAGCGGCACTTTGGTTTGCGGGCGAGCCAAGGAGGTGAATGTTCCTCTTCTTCTAGGGGTACAGTTTTGAGGTCGGCCGTTATATTATTGTATCTTAGGCTTACAGGTACTTTGTTTCTAGGCATGTTGCTATATAGATTTAAAAATTTTGGTTCAAAAATGTACTTAAATGCAGGGTTATTCGGGTGACTTCTTAAATTGGAGATATAGTTGGCAGCTAATTTATGACGGCGGAAGAGAAGTGGAGGTAATCCTGATTCTGCATATAAGCTGTACTTTGGACTTGTTCTGAAAGCTCCTGTGGCCAGTCTTATCCCTTCGTGGTGGATAGCGTCCAGGGTCTCTAGGAGACGCTGACTAGCTGAGTTGTAGATAAAACTGCCATAATCAAGCTTGGAGCATACCAAAGCCTGATATATTCTCAACATAGCAAGCCTTTCTGCTCCCCATTTTGTTTTACACAGAACTTTGAGAATTTTTAATTTGTTTTTGCAATTTTGTCTCAAAGTGTTGGTTTGAGCTTTCCAATTCAACCTTCTGTCTAATGTCAGGCCTAAGAATCTTCCGCTGTCAACAAACCTAAGCGGCGTGCTGTTGAGTGTAAGTACGGGAGTAAATGCGTTTCTCAACCGCGTGAAGTTCATGCAGTATGTTTTTTCAGTGGAAAAGGTCATTCCTGTACGTTGAGACCAACTATGTAAACGATCTAGTGTTGTCTGAAGTCTGTTCTGGATTGCAGCTTTGCTACTAGATCTTGTAATTATCGCCAGGTCGTCGGCAAACAGAAAGGCTTTAACATGTTGAGAGACGTTTTTTATAATGCTGCTTATTGCGATTGAGAAGAGTGTCATGCTAAGTACACTTCCTTGTGGTACACCATTTTCTAGGCTGTGACTTGTTGAACAGTAACCTCTAATTGATACATGAAATTTTCGTTCTTTAAGGAACTCTTCCAGGAAACGAGGTAGGTTGCCACGGAGACCCCACATGTGTAAGGTCCTCAATATGTCATACCTCCAAACCTTGTCAAAAGCTGTTTTTATGTCAAAGAAAACTCCGACTGCATGTTGCTTATTTATGAAGGTGTTTTGGAGCTCCGCTTCGATTGCGGTGAGGTTATCGAGTGTGGACCTATTTGCACGAAAGCCACACTGTTCATTACAGAGAAGATGTTTGGTTTCAATTGTCCACATCAACCTTTTGTTTACCATTCTTTCAAAGACTTTACACATTGTACTCGTTAGAGATATGGGTCTGAAGTTCTGGGGGTCAGACTTGTCTTTCCCTGGTTTCAATATCGGAACTATCTCAGATTCCTTCCACGTCTGAGGTATTACACCCGATTTCCATATTCTGTTATACAGCTCTAGTAGCCTAATTATAGTAGTTGATGGTAGATGTTGCAGCATGCTGTTCGTTACTTTATCTGGGCCCGGGGAGCTATCTTTGCAACTTCCAAGTGCAGTTTTTAGCTCCCACATGCTGAAAGGCATATTATATGGGTTTGCTTCAGCATCGCAACAGAAGTTTAGACCCTGTTGCTCTTCTCTTGTTTTATGCTCTGCGAAGGGCGCCTCATACGTAGCCGTGCTTGAGTCATTCTCGTACATAGTAGCGAAGGTTTCGGCTATGTCTATAGGGTTAGTTAAAAGCAAGTTATTTGATTTTATTGCAGTTATAGGATAGGTATCGGTTCCACACATCTTCCTTATTTTCTCCCAGACTACTGAAGATGGAGTGGAAGAGTTTATGGTAGAAACAAAGTTTTCCCACGATGTCTTTTTGTTGGTTATTATGGTTCTTCTGCATGTGGCTTGCTTCTTTTTGTATTCAATTAAGTTTTGAGTGGTCATGTTACGCTGGAACTTCCTTAGTGCTCTCCTCTTCTCCCGAACCGCTGCTTTGCATTCTGGGGTGAACCAGGGTAAGGGTTTTCTTCTTGGGTTAGGTGAGCTCATAGGAATGGCTTGTTCTGCGGCTTTCAGTATGGTAGCTGTCAGCGTTGTACTCATTTCGTCAACATCAGTGGTGGTGTGATGGTCCAAAAATGCTAGCAAGTTGAACTTGTCCCAATTCGCTTTTTCTGTTAGCCATCTTTGTTTCCTTTGGTAAGGTAGGAATCGCTCGCCTAGAGATATTTTTATGGGATAGTGGTCGCTGTGGTGGGGGTCGTCTAAGACAGTCCATTCAAGTCGGGGAGCGAGGAGTGGCGAACAGGTCGTTATGTCGATGGCGCTGTAGGTACCATATGCTGGACTTAGATATGTTCTCTCTCCTGTGTTGAGGATGTGCAGATCAGAGTCGTCCAGAGCTCCAGCTAGGACGTCTCCTCTTGCATTGGTGTGGTCTGATCCCCATCTGGTGTTGTAGGAGTTAACATCTCCAAGGAGTATGACTGGTGGTGGAAGTTGGGAAGTTAGTTGTGACAGTTGATGTGCAGTGAATGGTTCAGTTGGGGGGAGATATATACTGCACAAGGTGATTTTGGTAAAATGAGTTGCGAGTCTGATGGCTACAGCTTGTAGGTTGGTTCGCAGAGCTATTTTCTCGGAGAATACTTTCATGATTACACTAATAGATACCCCGCCGCAGGCTCTGTTGGCAGGAGGTCCATCTGTTCTATAGGTTTCAAATCCCTTTAGAGAAAAGGAATCAGAATTTTTTAAGTGAGTCTCCTGCAGACAAAATACCTGGTTGTTTTCTTCATGAATGAGAAGCTTCAAATCATCAAAGTGTTTCTTCACTCCGTTGATGTTCCACTGGAGGATTTTTACTTGATGTTGCATTGGGTTAATGTTGTTGTTGCTTGTTGGGTCAGCAAGGAGAGGATATGAAATAGTGTACTTTTACAAACATAAGAGATAAAATAAGTGGTCAGAAACCAATTAGATATAGAGTAGTAGTATGTATAGATAGATAGATGAGATGGACAGCTAAAGTTATTAGTGAGAGATAAACAAGAAGGCATGTACAGATTCTCAAAGTAATAAAGGATGATATTGTCACCAAATAGGACATATTGCTTATAGTTGTCATGTGCCTTAGGTTTGAGTTGTAAACATAAACAATTTATTGGTAGATATTCACAGTGGAAATAGAGACAAACAGGGTTGGTAACATAAACATATAAATAGAAGGAGACATTACAATAATGTTTGAAAATATGATTTACTATTCGGTAAGGGTAATGGTCAAGTGAGACTATGACCGAGGATTGTGGAATAGGACAGTAGCGATCTGTGGATGTATAGAAGGGTGAATGACCAAGAAGTAGAAGACGGATGGGGAGAAGGCAGTGATCAGCCATAATGGGGAAGTATAGGCCAGTGAGAGGCTAATTGTTTTCAGCGTTAGGATCGACATCCATAGTATCAGCGCTTCTGTCTTGTTTTTTTCTGGTTTTAGAGGAGGACCTAGGTCTTGGAGGTTTGGGTTGGGGGGGCTCGGGCACGCTAGCAGAGCTAAGGGCACCAGAGGGCCGCCCACTGCTGTTAGCGGCGGCGGCAGAGATTAAGGGGGAGGGTCCGGGCACGCTAGAGGGGTTAGGTGTGCCAGAGGGCCGCTTGCTGCTGGTAGCAGCGGCAGCAGGGGCTGGAGGGGGGAGCTCAGGCTGGGCCGGTGAGGGGGGCAGTACTACTGATCTGTGTGCGACTGGGTCAGTCAGCTTGTCAAGGATACCTGAATTTGTTATTAATAAAGTATTGCTTTCGTTGTTAATATTTGTAATTTTCTCTTCCTGATTGTTATCAGTTTGTACACTAACTTCTCTTGTTTCTATTTTAGGCATTGTTTTACTTTTCGCTATTTGTGAAAATAAGGAAGCCAAAGGGAGGGAGGGTCTTTGTTCATTATATTTTCTTTTGGCAGCAAAGTAAGTTATTTTATTAATATCCTGAATTTTTCTAATTTCTTTCTCCTCATTGTATTTAGGACATTTTTTGTCCAGTGCATCGTGGTCCCCTTGGTGACAGTTCACGCAAAATAGAGGAGTGTTACAGTCTCCTTCATGTTTTAATTGTCCACAAAACTTGCAGACTGGATCTTTTTTGCAAAAATGTTTGGTATGTCCATAACGTAGACAAACATAACAACGTATGGGATTGGAGACAAACTGTTTTACAGGGATGTTATAGAAACCTACCTTGATATCTTGGGGTATGGTTGGTGTACTGAAAGTAACTAGATAGTTATGTGAGCCAAAACGGTTTCCATTTTTTTCATAGGTTAGCCTAATAATATCAGTTAAATTTTGATTTTGTATTTTCAATTCAAGTTTTATCTCTTCAATATCTAAATGAGCTAGATCGAAACATCTGATTACTCCTTTACTCTGGTTTAATCTTAAATGAGGTTCTACTTTTATTGGGATCTTATTTCCTAACATTGTACAACTAAGGAGCTTCCCAGACTGTAAATTTGAGTTGGTTTCTATCAACAGAGATCCATTTCTCAACTTTTTAACATTCCTAACCTCACCAACGATGCTAGTTATGGCCTTATTGATAAAGAAGGGAGATACTTTTTCAAAATTATCATTGTCGTCTCTGTTAATTATTAAGTATTTTGGTAATATTTTGATATTTGTGCATAGTAGAGGGTCAGGGGGAGTTTTTATACGTCCTCTTTTCCTTTTTTGGGTTGATGGTTCTTCCATCTTGTCATCCACTTGGGAAGTAATTTAAATGAAAAAATAGTCAAACAATAAACAATTGAAACCAAAATTGAATAAGAAACTAAAATAATATGAAAAGTAGAGATAATAATAATGTAACGTTAATAATATTAATAATAATAAATGATACTCAAGTTAATAATTCTCAGGAGCTAACAATAGCGTGACTTCTCTCTCCAAAGGTTGATCAGCTGTTCCCGATGACTCTCGGATTTATGTAAATCAAATGTTGAATATAATGTCGCCTGGTTTTGGAGGGGGAGCGGTAACTTAATTGAATAATTCGAATTTATGACCTTATACACAACTTCCCTTATACATTGTACAGCTTGGGAAGTATGAACTTGGCTAATAACTGCAGTAAAAAAAAAAATGCAAGTATACATAATTGCAGGCTTTTACTCAGATCACAAATGCCTCAATCTTGCTACAGAAAAGCACTTTCTAGCCCTTGTAACTGATACCTATTGCAGTTAAAAGCTCCAAAATTGCCTCTGTGTTAATGACTCTCTCGGGCAAACGCACAAGGTACTAAGTATGTAAGGGGGAGATTTGTAGGATACTGGGAAAGTTTCCAGACGGTAGCTGGATGATGTCGAAGAATGATTGGTCCAATTAACTCTCCCCCCCCCCCCCCCCCCCTTTTCAATACAGCTGGGAAAGGCCAATAGTGAAAGTTTTCATCATTTTCACCCCCCCCTGCCACCCTCTTTACAAGTTGCAGGAAAGTGGAAAATATATATATATAGGAGAGTAACGTTGGGAAAAGGCGAGAGGAAAATTGTTGTCATGAAAGGGGACTTCGAAGACAATTGATGAGTAATATAAGTAGTAACTTTGGGATCTATGGGCCTTGTGTTTGGCCCACAGCTACACACTGGCCCACAGCTACACACTGGCCCATATCCCCCCCTCCCGTAACAAAAACTTGGGGAAATTCAACTTTCCACCCCCATACACACAGCCTCCTATCCTATTTTCTGTCTTGTTCACACACACTCCTTCACTTTTTTTTCCCTTATTTTTATTATTTTTTTTTTTTTTCACTCCCTTTCTCTTGAAAATAACTTACAAGAGAGCTTGCAAGAAGAGCAGATGTTGTTGAAACTTTAAATCGCCTTTTTTACTTTAAAGAAAGGTTTGACATTTTCTCAGGATAGAAAAAAAAAAAAAAAAAAAAAATTGTTGCACCCCTTGTTTAACTCTTCTAGCTGAGAACTCACAGTATTCCATGAACGTTTAAGTCTTTCGGCATGACTCCTAGAACCAGTGTTTCGGGTACCATAGCCTAAAAAACGATATTTCACTTACACCGTGGTTTCTAAACCTTCACACTAAATTTTGTGTCGATACATTAATTACATCTGCAATTATTGGGATTTCTGAGTTGAGCCCCTTATTATCTCCTCCTTTCTGCAGATTCCGCGAAAAATTGATAGGTGTCGTCCTCACATATAACATTTTGTGGCGATACATTCATTCCGTCTTAGAATTTTTATGTTTAGCCTCCCCCCTAATCAACCCTACACTTTGGTCGATTTTGCTGAAAAACAATAACAATAAACAGTATATCAAGAACGTTTAGTCTTTTGGCATGACTCCTAGAATGTGTGTTTCTGGTGCCAGAGCCAATCGACTGTTTGGGCTAATAATATCAATATTTGACTAATGGTTTCTGAATCTCCATACTAAATTTTGTGTCGATACAATCATTATAGGAGAGCCGCTTACCCCCGTCTTTCCTTTGACCGATTTAGTTGAAAGTCACTAAATGGACGTCCTTAGAGGGTTCTCGATATACATACAAAATTTCGTGTCAATACATTCATTCTATCGGGAGTTATTGCGTTTACAAACACAAAAACATTTTTAGAATCAGTTTCGGAAAAAATGAAATTTCGGTGAAAGCTTATCGTAACTTCTAACGTTAATTGGAGATCATAAAATGTAATATATCTAACAGGGAATAAGTTGTTAAGTCAAAATGAGTTAAGTGTACTGTGATGATCTCCCAAGCCATCTGAGCACTGTGAAGAAGTTGAGAGCTCAGGACTCTAATACTTTCGGAATTATAAATATGTGTGTTTCTTGGTGTCTCGTAAAATTGTGTATGTTCTCGGTTAAATCAACTTAATCTACTTTTTTGAGATAACTGCATTTAACCATTAATTCACTACGGCAGACTATTCCAAGTGAAGAGGGCGCTCTCTGTTAAATCAACTTTGGAGAGGCCTCATTCACGAGTATTTCAAAAAGTATGGTTAATAATTAGGTAAGTGATGGGGAATGATTAGGTAACTAAGGGAAAATCCAAGAAAGGATTAACAATATTCATTTTCCACTCCTATAGATTTAGAAGGTATATGATTAATAATGATGCAAACATAATTTATTTATTCCAAAAACTGGATTTACACGATTAATGCAACAGTAAAAAAAGTGCTGCCCTGAAAAGTTACGAATTTAGACTTACCAATTTATTCCCTGTTACCACAGATATAAGTTTGTAAAAGCACAGATTTCCTACAAAGGTTGTACAATAATCTCAAGGCTGAAGTTCACAATATAAGATTGAGTGAGATTATCAATGATCTCAGTTGTTATCACAGACAGGAACTAGTTCTGGAGTTAGCAGGTAGCAAGGGCTCTGAGCACTCGGACAATGGCTGACAGTCTCATTGTACCTAATCGAGAAACTGATGTCGGGGTTCTGATAGCAGGGTATTTGAGTCTGTCTTGGTAGCCACTGTCTGAGATGCTGTTCTGTCGCTTCTTCGCGTCTCAGAACTATACCCTCAACCACAGGCGTCGCTATGGGGTGCGGCGGGAGCGCATCGGACCCTCCACCCTTGAAGGGGTGACACCTGCCACATATAAAAAATACAAAAACAACTTTTTTGTTTTCCATTCATTTATTGAATTTTAGTGATTATTTTTTATAAATGCCGAAAAAGTTTCTCGTAATTGTTTAAAAAAAGCCAGTTATCAATTGTTTAAAGTTATATCTTATCTCTATAACTCAGCCTTCTGATATCATAGCGCGATGTCTAACCTGGGCAAACAGCCAGACAGCCATAGAAAATGAAGCTACCAGAACTATAGATTTTGATGAAGTCATTCAAGACTTCGCAGCTATAAAAGCTATGTAATTTTCATTTTATTAAATTTTGTTAGAATAATTGAAAAATCATAGAATAACAAGCTTCTGAATGAGTTTTTGCATTTTATTGTGTTATTATTATAAAATCTAATCATTAAAATTTTTATTATGCTTCGAATGAAATTTTGTGTCGATACATATGAAATTTTGTGTCGATACATATGAAATTTTGTGTCAATACATTCATTACGGCAGTTTTAGAGTTTTTATCTCAAGCCGCTTCCTAACCCCCTCACCTTTGTCCTTTTCGGGTTTTGGTCACACATATAAAATTTCGTGACGGTACATTCGTTCTACTGACAGTAATATTTATATTTATAGGCCGAACCACCTTCGCCTATATGATGTCACTGGTGCTATCAGGTCACGGCGACTTCAGCGCCAAGCTCTTTTTCTTTAAAAGGAAGAACAGCCCTGCCTGCTCGTGTGGCGGCATCGAGACTGCGGAACACATAGTCCTCAAATGCCCGCTATACGACGGGCCCAGGGCGGCGCTGATTCGCCGGACAGGATCGTACCTGGGACTGAACCTGCCGTGATTGATGACGGAGGCTGGCTACGTGGCTTTTGGTCAGTTCGTCTCCTCCTGGTGGAAAATTAAGAAAGCCTTCTAACCCGGCTCCGGGAAGTAGGCAGAACAGAACCCCCAGAAGAATCTCGAGCTCACTCGGCGCAAAGAGGCGTCAAGAAACCAAGGACGACTGCGGACCGTAGCCATTGAGCCGGTCCACAGCACCACAATTGTTTTTGTAAATTAAAGAGGCGTATAGACACGCGAGCAACGAGCCGAACATTAGTCAGTGCGCATGCCTGGGGATGAAGTGCGCAGGCGCTCGACAAACAAGGGAGGTTCGGGGTCTGCTCCACCTGTTGTCGGTTTTTTGACGAACCATCAAAGGAATGTTCGGCTCGGGCTGCGGTGTGTGTGGACTGGTACCAAGCCGAACCGTCTCGACTTGACCCGAGCACTGTTGTTTATAACCAATATTATAACCTTCTCAAATATTTAGGTTTTTGGAAGTGCACGTTCTTTTTTTTTTTTGAATTAAATATATATTTAAATATTATTCAATAAATTATATTTTATTATGGCTTCTGAAGACTGGTCTCAGGAGCTTCAAATTCAGTTTGCTCAGGCTATGAGACAGTACCCAGTCATATGGGATTTAAAACACAAATTACATTTTAATAAAATAAAGAGATTGGATGCATGGGAGGAATTATTCAAACACTTTTCCTAAAAAAGTGTTCATTTTAAACAATTTACATGTAAAAATAAATTACGTATCATAATAAATTCATATCCGTATTAATTGTACTACAAATATGTAAATTAATTACGTAAGTAGCTACCTACCTTGAGCATTTTCTGATTGAAGATTTTGAATAGTAATAAAATGATATACAAATAAACGTAAATTTGTTATCTGCAGGTTATGTTCGTTAGTATGGTTGTGGAGCATCCAAATGCTCGGCTCGTCTCTGTTCGGCTTGGAGTGTGTTCGTTGAAAACTGAAAACGAGCCGAACAGTGCTCGGTTCGTTGCTCGCATGTCTGTACTAGCCTTAAAGGGAGAAACGTGAAAGGTAACCCATTAATATTAACCCAAGTAATATTTATATTGGCTCAGTGGTATACATGCTTGCTTATTGTGCTCAAGGTTTTGAATCCATATATAAACTTTTGTGTCAATACATTCATTACAACGGCAGTTTTTAGAGCTGTTGAGTTAAGCCCCCCCTCTAATCCCCCCCTTCCATTATGGTCGATTTGACTGAAGAACAATAGGTGTCGTCGTTAGAGGGTTCTGGATACACATATAAAATTTCGTTTCGATATATTCCTTCAATCGGAAGTTATCATGTTCACAGACACAACAGATAAACATTTTTTTTTTAATATTTGGAATTTAGAAGTCAAAAAACATGAAGTGAAAAAAGAAAGATGATGATGATAGATGTTCGGCCTCTTGCTTAACTCTTCTAACTGAGAATTCACAGTATTAAAGAACGTTTAGTCTTTCGGCATGACTCCTAAAACGTGTGTTTCGTGAGCCATAGCCGTTTGGGCTAGTAATCAATATTTGACGAATCGTATTTTTGACCGATTACATAACTGCCTCTATACTTTGTATAGCTAGTGTAGTAAAACGTGTGTTATTCTATATTGAAATAATAAAAGAGATAAGTTAAAGTTAAATATCAGAAATACATTGTTGAAAACAAGAAGTTCTACTCAGATATATGTTTCATCCAACAAAAAGATACAAAAACAAGAAAAATTTAACAAATGGGTCACTGTTTTAATTGGCTCATCCCAGCACGTGCCTTTTAGATACAATATTTTCCAGAGAAATGTATGTATATGTGTGTATTAGAGTGACCCAGTTTTACCTAAAGAAAAATATATTTGAACATTATGTCACCCTCTCCAGGTTTTCTATTCCCATTGGTCTGGATAACCAATACCCAAGTTTTATATTTGACCAGAAACTGTAACGCAACTGCGTCATCATCAGTGACAAATCTACGATTGAGTAAACATGAAATATAATGAAAATTAACTATCAAACCTGAACGAATCAGGGTGCAGAGTAACAATATAAAAACTTACCGGTACAGTGTAAAGGATAAAGGACTTTCTACTAATCGGTCAACAATTCTTTGTCATTTCAACGTAATTTCATGTTTGGCGACTGAACTGAAATTTCATATATAATTTCAAAATCCCATAAGATCGACACTTTTCAATTTTCAGCGGAATCGGTAGAAGGGAAGGGGTCTCAATTAAAAAAAAAATCCTATAACTACCGATTTAATGAATGTATCGACATGAAATTTCATATTTAAAGTCAACACCCAATGAGGATCTAGCCTGTCGAAATTTAGTGATTCCAGAAGGGGAGGGGTCTAAATTCAAAAGCCCTAATAACTGCCGACGTAATGAATTTATCTGTACAAAATTTAGTAAGAGGATTTAGGAGCATTTATGTAAGTCAACTGTTCGAATGATTTTTCTCGAGGAGGAGTGAAAAGTTAATTGATTAATTCGTTCTGGGGATATACATTGACGGTGATTCACTGACAACATTTGAAGTGAATATTCTTTAGCGAGACCAGTGAATCGGAATAACCTCGACATAAATAATCAAACATGAAACGCGAAATATGGGGAAGGGTAGCGCATGCGTACAAGTCAAATACGAGTTTAGGTCGGTGTCGGTGCATCAGCTATGCTTTGTATACGGTTTACGCATTAAAATAATACGTTCGATTATTAATTTAATACGTTTAGTTTTATTCTGTTAGTGTTAAATAGTTAAAAATGACAAAACCTTCAACGGGACATGTTCGACAATTTAATGCAAGACAAAGCAAATACAGCAACAAGAAAGCCAAAATAAAGATAATTTAAAATAATTACGCTCGATTTATAATTTTAAATTCTTTCTTATTGATTAACATTTTTCTATTCTAAACTATTTTAATTCAATTTACACTCACATATATAGGTATATATTTAACTAAGAGGGCGCCGGTAGCTCAGTGGTATGCGTGCTTGCCTTCTGAGCTCAAGAACGTGGGTTCGAATCCCGACCGAGGCCCTTAGTTTATTTTATCTGGGAGGTAAAATAAACTTAAGCACGCCGTCCTTCGGATGGGACGTTAAGCGATGGTCCCATGCCTGTCCGATGTCAGGTACTCGTTAAGGACCTCTATCCTAGGTGATTAAAAAAATTTAGGGTAGGTAAAATTTAGAGCTCCCACAGAGTCGGGCTCAAGTCCACCAGAGTGACGAAAGAGCGCTCTGGTAGTAGGCGATATGACCTCGTAGTTAAAGCCCGGGCATGAGTAATAAAACCTAACCTTATAATTGGCACGGTTAATGAAGACAAAAGAAGTTTCAATTCAACCGTGCGCTTATGTGGGTGAGGCAGACCTCCTTTTTTTTTTTGATAGCGCTGTTTTCGCGTCAATCAAGAAAAATAAAAAAATATTAGTTTCGAGATGTCATTCCAAGGCCATATATTTATGTATTATATTTGATATCTTGTGTCCTTACATTCTACTCACTAGCTGTAGTGGCCCAATTTTCCCTGGAAAGGAAAAACATAAATAAAAAATCGTAAATGGTTCCCTTTTATTCGGAAGGAAATGTATTTCCAAATCGGATTTTCTAAGACGAAATAAGTTCTCCCCTCGGATTCCGTTGAAAACTTGGCCCATTTTCAGGAGCCGGGTGTTTCAGCCAAGGAGATAGGTCGTTTAGTATTTGAATAATGCTTTTTTTATTTTAGCAAAGGCAAATTCAAATCGTTTTCATGAATTCTTATCGTATTTCTCTTCCTCTCATCCTCAATACAGCTTTATTTGATCCAAAAAAAAAAAGGACCTAACGTCATTTATTTTGGAAAATACGAAAGCTGCGCGAAACTTTCCCATGAGACTCAAAAAAAAAAAAGGCAATAACAGGACTTTCCTACTCCCTTCTTTAGAAATTGATTACACATTTTTTGTTCCGAATATATTTTTTGCGTTTTGTGTCGATATAGTGGAAATGATCGGAAATAAAACTAAAAAGATGATATATAAAATATATAAGATGATATATAAAGCACTTTTTTTTTGTTATTGAACATGTATATTGTCTAATTCCACAAACATATACATAAATAAATAAAACAAACTTATTTTTTGAAATATTGTCTATTCCACTAAAGATATTTATAAAAATAAAACTACCGGTTTCGGCCTCACACCATCGTCAGGTCTAGTTATGTTCATAACTAGACCTGACGATGGTGTGAGGTTGAAACCGGTAGTTTTATTTTTATAAATATCTTTACTGGAATAGACAATATTTCAAAAAATAAGTTTGTTTTATTCATTTATTACAAATTCCACAATATGTCCGCGTTCCTCAACATAGAAGTATAGCTGGGGAAGTAAACTATCTTAAACTTCCTTTTTATTTATTTGAGAATTTTTTCTTATTTATTCACTTACTTTAAAAAAAAAAATTTAAGTTTAAGTTTAACATAACATAAATGTGTACGGTTCCGGCTTACGCCATCGTCAGCACAAGGTTCAACAATAATGGAGATATGAGCTAGGCAGACATATTTATATTAACTTAAGAGTATCTGAGATAAGAGGTGTCGTTATAGACGAAATATAAGGGAAGTTAGTAGGAAATAATCGATCAAAAGTTCGATGTGAAGTTTTCAACGGAATTTCATGTTTTTTGACTCCAAATATTTTTTAAAAAATCTATGTGTCAATATGTTTGTGTACACGATAACTCCCGATAGAATAAATGTATCAATACAAAATATTTTATGTGTATCTAAAAACCCATAAGGATAACACCTATCAATTTTCAGCCAAATCGGTCAAAGAGGAGGTGAGGATCATGGGGGAGGCTTAACTCAAATATTCTAATGACTGTTAAGGAATGTATCGATACGAAATTTTATATGTTTGTCCGAAAACCAATAAGTACAACAAGTATTGATTTTGAGCGACGACTTTTTTAAAATTTTTGAAAACACGGAAAACATCAAATTCCTGTGAAAACTCAACTTCGTATAGCTGGGGAAGTAGAAAAGATATTACCTTTTTCCAAATCAATAAATATAAAATTTTACTTTGTAATTGTTTGGAAAACTTACTTTACTTACTTTTCCTGGCGCTACGGTCCTTGTAGAACCTGGGCTTCCGCAACGATCTTCCGCCATTCTTCTCTATCCTTGGTCTCCCGTCTCCATCTTCTCACCCATCGTTCTGAGGTCGTCCTCCAGCCAACGTAAGCGGGGTCTACCTCTTCTTCTTTGTTCTCCAGGGTGTCCTCCAGTGTCCTCCTCGGCAATCTGTCTGGTTCCATCCTCTGTAAATGTCCCAGCCATCGCAGCCGCCCCTGCTTCACTAAGGCCACCAGGTCCGGGCTCTTGTACAGGTCCCTCAGCTCTCTATTGGTCCGTATCCTCCATCTATCCCCCTCTGGAGTAGGGCCGTATATCTTCCTCAATACCTTCCTCTCCCACGTATTGACTAAGACTTCGTCCCTCTTAGTCAGGACCCAGGTTTCACTCGCAAATGTGACGACCGGTCTCAGGACTGTTTTATAAATTGTTATTTTGTCGTCTCGATCCAAGCACCTTCTGCAGTGACCGGTAGCATCTATTTCCGGCCGTTATCCTCGCTTTGGTGTCTTCTTTAGCATCATTCCTTGGCACACTTCCTGGGTATCTGCTCGGGATATGCGCGAATGAGATTCCACATCTTTAGTAGAGATGCAATCGCAGAGGAAGACTTTAGAAGATTGGACTATGAGAGCATTCTTAGGTTCATTAAGGAAACTGGGAGACTGAGCACTCCATGAAGGACTTGGGTCAGGTAGTATAAGTATAGTATAAATATAGGCATATAGTTAATATAATAAGGGGGAAGCCAAGCGCTTCCAGGGAAGGGATAAAAGCACTAAATGCTTAGGTCCCTAGGTGTAATATACCAGCCCACCATATAGCATCATTCCTTTATGTGATAACGTCCCCCAGGTATTTGAAGCTAACCACCTGCAACCTCCAAGTACGAGTTCCTTGTCTTTTACTTCCTTCCTCGTGGTTCTCATGTACTTGGTTTTGCCCTCGTTGACATGAAGACCCAGCTTTCAGGATTCCTTGTCACATTCCTGGAACGCCCCCAACAATGCAGCTTTCGATCGTCCGGTTATGACGATATGCGAGATGCTGACTGAGCCTGTTATATATCGTGCCATTAGAGTTCGTACGGATGCCTCGAGTAGCTTTCTCCAGAGTTATATTGTTTGGAAAAACTGTTCAAAAATCAAACAAATTGAAAAAATAAAAAAACATTCAGATTCCGTCTGGGAGATTTTATTCATATTTTAAACGTTGACAGAAATAAAACAAAATTATTCTAAAAATTTGAATTTCAATCATATTCATATTGTTTACACTCGTTTAGACAGAATAAACTGAAGAATAAATATTGCCAGTTTGTGTCAACTTAAAAAAAATACTATTTCGGAACCGGTACATTTTTACCATTTTATACCTTTCTAAATATTGAAACAGTGCGGAAATCATTTCAATTTTCAACCATTCCCATCAAATATACTTATAGTTATATTTTAACTGATTGTAAATATACCAAATAAACAAAAAAAAAAAAAAAAAAAAAAAATGTTCAACCATATTGACTAATTGTAAGTTGAAGTAGCGGAGAAATCATAATAACTGTGGATGTAACTGTAACCATAATAACTGTGGATGTAACTGTAACCATAAAAACTGTCGATGCAACTGTAACCATAATAACTGTCGATGTAACTGTAACCATAATAATTGTCGGGGTAATCGAATCTCTCAATAGTTTTTTTTTTATGGTTCTGAAGTCACTATGTGGAAAGCCTATTAACGAGTGTTTGTCCCTGTTTATTGTGTTGTGTTTTCAATTTCTTTAGGCATGAATGTCAATTTAACTTTCTATAAATATATTCTAATGTTACATTTTATTAATTAATTGGCTTCAATATAACTCAACATTAACTTTAATCAGAATTGAAAGCAATTTAAGGACTCACCTATGTTGTGCTGGGAGAAAAGTTGTTCTACTATAACTTAATAGTTTGATTTTAGATTTGAATTATTTATCTGACTTTATGAAAAGTATTAGAAGTTATAACACCTTCTTTTGGTGCTAAAGAAGTAAAAGAAGGAAACTTTATGCCAACGAATAACCTGCTTAGAGTTACCAACCTGTGAAAAGTTACTAACCTTCTTAAAGTTACTAACCTGCTTAAAGTTACTAATCTTCTGAGACTTACTAACCTGTGTAAAGTTACTCCGGGCGAAGTCGGGTAACCTGTTTGTATAATATATATATAGCACATGTTACAAAATAAAATAATCTCACAGATTTTATGCTAGCCAGCTTTCGAGGTTGCCCTCACCAGACAATCAGGTCTACAAAAAAAATTAAATTTTTTTTAAAAGGAACCATTTAAGATTTTTTACTTCCCCAGCTATACGAAGGTCGAAAATTCGATACGAAGTTTTCAACGGAATTTCATGTTTTCCGACCTCCAGTTTCCAAATATGGGGAAAAAATATGTGGGTCTGTATGTGTGTATGTCAGTGAACATGATAACTCTGGATAGAATGAATGTATCGATACATTGAATTTTATATGTGTATCCAGAACCCTCTAACGACGATTACTATTGAATTCTAGCCAAATCGGTCAAAGCAAAGAGGAGGGGGTTAAGGGAGACTATTTTTTTAATTCGAATTGACTTGCCCGGACTATGAGGACATTACAGTCGAGTGATATAGAAAAAATGGGGCGAGTGGGGTCAAAGGGAGCAGAGAGGGGGTAATTAACATAATGCGGAGCAAAGTCCCTTTACATAAGAGAGAGGGGTGGATGGAGCGGGGGTGGGGGGTGGTGGGGAGTGGAAGAGAAGTTAGCTCAACTTCAGTTTTAACTAGTCCCTCCCCCTACCCCTACCCCTCCACCCCCACTCCCTCTCGAATTATCTTTCATTAATTAATGACACTTCAAACACAGACGAAAATCTTTAAGGCTCTTATTCTAACGAGACGAAGCTTACAATACTCAGTGCCCACTCCTAAACCAGTTGTCTGTTATATTCCAATAATGCTTTTAATACCAGCCATTTAGCGGATTAACATTTCGAAATAACGAAATTGGCTCTAAAAAATATATATATAGGTTAGGTTAGGTTCGGGCTTTAACTACGAGGTCATATCTTTCGTCACTCTGGTGGACATGAGCCCGACTCTACTGTGGGAGTCCTAAATTTTCCCTACCCTAAATTTTTTATTCACCTAGGGTAGGGGTCTTTAACGAGTACCTGACATCGTACAGACTCGGGACCATCACTTAACGTCCCATCCGTAGGATGGCGTGCTTAAGTTTATTTTACCTCCCGGATAAAACAAGCTAACGGCCTCGGTCGGGTTACGAACCCACGTTCTTGAGCTCAGAAGTCAAGCACACATACCACTGAGCTACCGGGGCCCTCAAAAATATATATATGATTTAATAAATCTAGTTCAGCTTGAAATCCTGATATCTCTCTTGATACTGTCTGCAAAATTTGATAATGAAAAAAAAGTTTAGAGCAAAATTGGAATGGTTAATTGGACAGTGTTAAAGAAATGTGCGGACAGTCGGGACATTGTTCAGGAATGATTATTGGGACAATGGCAACAACGTTGGCCACGAAGTTCGGATGACCGAATGACTTAAGCATACTTTTCAGACGTCCGGGAAATAACTTAGATAGCATGTGTGCAATCTGATGTCCCAGATATTATCAGGTCAAGAGGAGGCACAACCTGAACTGTTCATGCGGCGGCGTCGAAACCGCAGAACATGTAGCCGTGGAATGCGACCAGGCCAGGATGGATACCTGGACCAACGACAACTGGTGACGGAGACCGGCTAAGAACTAGGGATGGACGATAGTCGATAGTTGACCACTATCGATAATTCGATAATTCAGTAAGTTGCCGCTTTTCATGCAAAATACTTTTCCAATTGTTGGTATAAAAACATGCTGTAATGGCCACATCACTTTTTTTTAGTCTCCTATTTCCAGTCAATAAAATATATTTTGGGGGTTGCATTTTATAAAATATTGAATAGAATTTTTTCAATGAACCCTTTTCTGGATGTTATCTAATTGGTTATTAGCCCCACAATGTGTTATATATCCGCACCTACCACAGCCTACCAAATTGGTTTTATAAATTTGCCTATTTAGTACAATTTGAAGGAGCCTTTCTCTTCTTTATCGTATTACATCTAAATTACTCCATTACATTGTCGTTAGAGATTGGCTTATGAATACATAATAAGGCTGTGTAAGGTCTCCCATTCCTTATTGTAAGTGCTTCTAAATAATGACGTCATCATACATAGATATAATACAAATGTATTCAGTACACAGTCAGGTAAACGACCTATTCTTGAAAATGTCATTTCGCCCAAATTTAGCCATTATCAAACTATAAACCATACAAGAATAATTTAGAATAGAATATAATAATTTTATTAGTCGGCGTTCAATAGCCTAGATTTTTGACTCCACACAAGAGATTAAATTAGATCGATGAGGTGACCAGTTTTCATTGTGGATAGGACGGCTTCTATAGATGAGTCGATCTCCTAGCATCCTAAGTAAGTGTCTTGTTCGTAAACCCATGGTCTTTAGTATTTCCTCATATCCAGGGCACTCCTCTAGGATGTGGCTTACTGTGAGAGGCCAGACCCCACACTTGCCACAGCCCGTGGTTGCCACCCTGTTCATGGGTTAGACGAGTGTGACCTAGACGGAGCCGCATCAGACATACCTCCTCCTGTCTATTCTGCCTTTCGGAGCTTTGCCATTTATCTATATTTGGTTTGATGGACCTAAGTTTATTTGTTAGTTCCATGTTAGTCAACACAGAGGCCCAGCTCTCTTTTACTTTGCGTCGCAGACATTTCTTCAGGTCTGATTCTATCGTCACTACCATTTCTTTTCCATGCAACGTTGCTGCTTCCTTACTCACTTTATCAGCTGTATCTTTGTGAGGGGATCCAGCAAAAAATTACTTGTTTTTTTTTTTACTTGCGCAATTTGCAAGGAGTTTTTGTATTTTATATACAAAGTGGGCAACGGTTGTAAAGCTGTTGAATGCATTGAAGATCTGACATGGAGTCACTGCAAATCATGTAATTCCGACCTACATCGGAAGTAACAATGCCCAATGCTACGGCAACGGCGCTCAGCTCTGCTGTGTAACTGCTGCAGTAGGTTGTTAGCCTGTATTTATATACTGAAGACTGCGTTTCCACTGCGTAATAATTTATATATTATAAATAATGCCAATAAGAAACAAATTTGTGAAGGAAGGAGGAGGGAGTGTGTTCTGTACAAAATTGATTGGTATAAGAAAGTCCTGTAAAGATAATATCTTTATATATGTGATATTATCACATATATTCCCTTTATAATTTTTAATAAAAAAAGTACCAACAATAGTTAGTTACTGTGACTAATGCCCGGGCTTTAACTACGAGGTGAACATTAGCCCGACTAGTGGGAGTCCTAAATTTTGCCTACATAGGTTTATTAGCCTAGGGTGGAGGTTTAACGAGTGCCTGATATCGCACAGACTTGGGACCCTAATTTATCGTCCCATCCAAAGGACGGTGTGCTCAAGACTTTTCACCTCTCAAATAAAAAATTGAAAGACTTCGGTCGGGATACTACCAATAATAAAAAAAAAATGTATAATTCGTTTCTAGGAGGTACAGTTCAAACATTACTTTCAAATATTGACTACGGAAACTTATTTTACATTCTTTGCAGCGCAAAAGCGTAGGTCATAGTGGTCCACACTTCTATATGGAATTATATTTTTAAAAAATGTTAAGTAAGATCCAATTTTTCGAAAAGAGAAACCGTTTTTGCGATAATCGAGCAAATGAATAAAACAAACTTATTTTTGAAATATTGTCTATTCCACTAAAGATATATATATATATATATACAGATATATATATATATATATATATATATATATATATATATATACAACTACCGGTTTCGGCTTTATCGTCAGGTCTAGTTATGAACTAAGTTGACTTAGTTCATAACTAGACCTGACGATGGTATAAAGCCGAAACCGGTAGTTGTATATATATATATATATATATCTTTAGTGGAATAGACAATATTTCAAAAAATAAGTTTGTTTTATTCATTAATTACAAGTTTCCACAATATGTCCGCGTTCCTCAACTTAGAAGTTGTTAATCGAGCAAATGTTTAAAAATATTGGTTCCAAAATGACATTTCAGTATCTATGAGGTCATATTGCCTACTACCAGAATGCTCTTTCGTCACTCTGGTGGATCCCACATTTTGCCCATTCTCCCAGATAAAATGCTTAAGCGTCTCGAACCCGCGATCTTCTCAGTAGGCAAGGACGATACCTCAATAACCGGAGTAACAGGGGAAATTGATTGCTTCCTGTACAAAAAGTATTATGGATAATGGCAAATGGAAATGGAGCTGTAAGTGTAAAACGCCGGTAGCTCAGTGGTATGAGTGCTTGCTTACTGAGCTCAAGATCGCGGGTTCGAGACCCGGCGGAGGCCCTTAGTTTATTTTATCTAGGAAGTCCCGAGCCTGTACGATCAAATAATCGTTAAAGACCCCTACTCAAGGTGAATAAAAATATACGCTAGGCAAAATTTAGGACTCCTATAGAACCGCGCTCTGGTAGTAGGTGATATGACTTTTTAGTTAAAAGCCCGGGCATGAGTCACAATAACTAACTAAAATAGCTATATTGATTTGTACGTTTAGTTTCTGCCATAGGATACAGCAATGAGAATAAAATTGTGTTATAATAAAAATTTTATGGTCACCAGGTTTACTGTTCATTTACGACAGTCCAAAATGACATCTAAAATTTAATAAGCTATACCCATATAACAATTTCCATTTTGAAGGTAAATTTTGTGTGCACTCGGCACTTGATGATTTTTTTAACTATGTTCACTGGTCTTTTTTTATGGAGTTTACATACAGTCATAAATATAAAAAAAATTATATACCTCATAAAATATATGATGAGCTTAGAAGCAAAACTACCTAACCTACTCAAATGAAATTTAGTGGTATGGGACTTTATTCTTGCAGCTTTATCGACAGTTGTTGTTTCTTTGCCGAGAATATTTCGGGTTTATTTCAGTGATGAGCGGTATTGACGGATGCATCAAAGAATGTTTCTCTTCCCACAGTTTCGACTATAATCAGTTTTCAATTCAACTGCGTCATCATCAGTGGCACATATGTAAAGATAGAGTTAAGTAACAAAAATATTAAAGCATCAGAGTACATTGTAACAAACTAAAATAAAAAAAAAAACTTACCACCCTTATAGTTAGTTATTATGACTCATGCCCGGGCTTTAACTAAGAGGTCATACCGCCTACTACCAGAGCGCTCTTTCGTCAGTCTGGTGGACATGAGTCCGACTCTGCTATGGGAGTCCTAAATTGTATCTACCCTAAATTTTTATTCACCCTTTTTTTTTTTTTAGTATATTCGTTATTTTGAATATTTACAATAGGTATAAACCATAAGTTAATTCGATGAATGACATTAAACAATAAATTATACCTATAAAAAAAAAAAAAATCAAAAATATATGCATTGAAAGCATATGAATATGTACAAAATAATAACTTCTAAGTTGAGGAACTCGGACATATTGTGGAATTTGTAATAAATAAATAAAACAAACTTATTTTTTGAAATATTGTCTATTCCACTAAAGATATTTATAAAAATATAACTACCGGTTTCGGCCTTACACCATCGTCAGGTCTAGTTATGAACTAAGTTAGAGTGCGACCCCTCCAATACATCTCTGGGAGATGTTTGTTTTATTTATTTACAAAATAATAGGTAAAAATAAATAAATAAAAAATTATATATAATAAAATAATAATGGTCTCCATGCAAATAACAGGTTAGGTTAGGTTTTATGACTCATGCCCGGGCTTTAACTACGAGGTCATATCGCCTACTACCAGAGCGCTTTTTCGTCATTCTGCGGGACATGAGCCCGACTCTATTGTGGGAGTCCTAAATTTTGCCTATCCTAAATATTTATGCACCTAGGGCAGGGATCTTTAACGAGTACCTGACATCATACAGGGTCGGGACCATCGCTTAACGTCCCATCCGAGAGACGGCATGCTTAGACAAGTACGCATACCACTGAGCTACTGGCGCCCTCTGCATATAATATAATATATACAAAACAGGAAGAAAATTAAATTATATTTCACCCTTTTACCTCCCAGATAAAATAAACTAAGGAACTCGGCCGGGTTTTGATCCCGCGATCTGAAGCTTAGCAGGCAAGCACGCATACCACTGAGCTACCGGCGCCCTCTTACCATTATAGTTCGTGTCTTAAGTAACACTGGCTAACATCTTAAAGGGGAAGGTCTACGATATTTATTCTAATTTATTTATTCATATACTTGCAAATAAATTCTTAAGCATTCATCCGAAAATAATATATGATAATGTATAATATATGACACAGAACAAAAAAATAAACATCTACAATAGTAATAAAGTAATTAAAATTAATAATAACTATATATTATTACCTCATTAAAAAAAGATTTAGCGTGCTAGCCGACTGAGCTCAAGATCGCGAATTCAAAACCTTGAGCACGTCCGTCCTTCGTGTAGGACGTTAAGCGATAGTACTGAGCCAGCAGGAGTCAGGTATTCCCCTACTATGTAAAGAAGCCCTATCTATACTTGCTGATAAACCTGGGTGGGCAAAATTAAGGACTCCCACAGAAGATTTAGTCTAATGATCACCAGACCGACGAAAGAGCTAACTGTAACGATATGCAACCAACTGATTCTGTTCGGAAATATATTTAAATGAGATTTAAATTCTCGTCTCATATCTTACTATCGCATATGAATAATCGATGTTTTTCTGAGCTGATTAATTGATGCTCTTGTGTTTTGTTATTAGAACGTCAGGGAGCGATGTACGCTTTATGCCCGTTTGTCGCTTGAACGCCTCAGAAGACTGCAAAATCGATCAACTCCCAGTATGCACTCCTTAAGTCGAAGGTGTGCGCTATCTTAAAGTGCACCTTGATACACGACTAACATGGCGCCTACACATCAACATAAAACTCTAACAAGCACACACACACGACTCAGTAGAGTAGAGACTCACCCATAAACAATTTTGTACAATTCAGTGATATCGGCCGAAGAGGAGTGGGGGGATGTTTAATTCAAAAATCTTTATAACTGCCAACGTAATGAAGTTATCGACAAAAAATTTAGTATGAGAATTTCGGAGCTCATATGTAAGTAAGTGTTGATTATTAGCGCAAAAGGTCGACTGGTTTTGGAGAGGCAGTGAAAAGATAATCGTTAATATGTAGCGAAACTACACTTACAGATTGTAAAATAAAATATAATCTGACCTCTCATAGATTTTATTGATATTACAGCCGGCTTTTGAGGTTCCCTCATCATCAGGCAGTCTGATAATTTTTAAAATAACATGTCCAATTTTGATCGTCTATTTGGAAGTCCGTAGAGTATTTTGAGTTGACGGTTCAGCGTGTTTCGTATGAGACGTGTGTGAGGGTTCCATGTCAGTCTTCAATCTAATGCCAATCCTAGATATACAAAAATGGAACTGTTACACTTACTTACTGATACATTATGGACCTACGGACACAGATATCCAACATCAAACGAATTCAGGCGTTATAGTCAAAAACCCTCAGACTAATAACACAGTGCCCCCCCATACATAAAAACCAGAATACTTCATAACGATCTTATGCTACATACAGTACCTGACACAATACAACCTACTTACATACGGTTTTTTAGAAAACTTTACACATATACAAACCCAGAAATACGTACTTTATCTTCACAACACTTACCACAAAACCCGCCACGAAGGTCGAAGAGAAGAAGGAACCGTGACTTTCTGCCACCTTGACTCATATTCGTTCTTAATATATATATTTTTTTTACATTATTTTCTTTTACTTTTATCATCTCTCTTACCCATGTCTTTCAAATCCTTTTTATTTATTTATTTTAGTTTATTTATTTTTCTGTTCTTTTCCTAATAATTGAGATAAATTTTCGTCCCGTGGACCTACCACGGGGTGGCCTTCCTCTCACATGCCATTCACGCCAACATATCAATACGTACCATCATAGATGCTGGTTGTTGCACCCTAGCAACAGTTGTATCTTTATAAATATAAGACAAAAAAAAAATAACTTAATTAAAATGTTTTAATAAATAAAATTAAAAAAAAAAAATATATTAACATACATAAAAAACTATCTAACAACAATTTAAAATTTCACGAATGGGAATATGTTATTCCTGTCCCCCATCTGAGTCACAACTGGGAGAACGGAGTACTGGAGAATGTACCAGTTGTTAGTTTTTTAGTTAGTTTTTTATGCACCTTTATTTTAATTTTTTTAAATTTTATTTATTAAAACATTTTAATTATGTTATTTTAAAAATTATTTTATCAGACTGATGATGAGGGCAACCTCGAATGCCGGCTAGTAAATATCAATAAAATCTGGGAGAGGTCAGACGATATTTTATCTTACAAACTGTGAAAAAAAGTTAATGGATTAATTCGTTCTCAGAAAGTATATTTACCGACTTTTTTTTCAAATTTGGAATTTAGAGGTCGGAAAACATGAAATTTCGTACTGATAATTGACACTTAACTAATTGATATTCCTTCTCCTCCGTCTCTGAGATTGTTACCAAATGAATCTATGCTGCGGATCCATCCATTGTATGAGCAGGTGTGTGACTTGTACCAGATGACAGATGTCTTGCCATGGTAATGGAGAACTAATGGTATGGTAGAAGCAGCAGCCTGTGGCTCACTTGATATCAAACGTCCAATCCATATTGTAGTACACTACCTTAGTCAAGGTATATGTGTATACAGTAATCCCTCAACAATCGCGAGTTCGAATATTCGCGGACATAGAAATGGGGAATGATTCAACTTTCGCGAATAGAAGATTTGGTTATTCGCAGACGTAAAAATGGGTATAATACAACATTTACGAAAATCCCGGTTATGTACGTATTCGCGAGAAGAAAGAGAAAAAGAAATACATATGTAAATTTAAGTCTAGAGCATAATTAATACATATGTAGATTTAAGTCTAGGGCATAATAAGTACATATGTAGATTTAAGTCTAGCGCATAATAAATACATATGTAGATTGAAGTCTAGAGCATAATAAATTGAGGAGTTTGGGGCCAGAGCGGACCAACTGGTTGAAACTGAACAGGTAGAAAATGGCAATTGAAAATTGAGTACATTTTGTTTATCTCCATAAATGGGCCCCAAATATTTATTTATATTTGAAATTTTAGAATAGTATTGGATGAGTGATCCCTTTTTGTGTTCTATAAAGTTTTTGAAGGCCGTATGATCCATTGTGACTTTGAAAATATATGCACAAAATACTTGTGGACTAAACTTAAAGTGCTGCTATCTATCACTGAAGTGAAGAAACTAAGTGATCCACACTGGTTTTGAAAAAGGGAACCTATGCCAACATCAGGATGTTAATAACTCATTTTCCGAAAAATTGTGGGTTGGTCCGCTCTGGCTCCAAACTCCTCAATTCATATGTAGTTTTTAGTCTAGGGCATAATAAATACAGAATCTGTATGTATTGTATGATCTGCAATTGCTGGGAATTTGTTTTGTTTTTCCACCACTTGCGGCCAAAGATTAGGACAACAAGCATTGATGGAGCTTCGCTCCAATTTCTTTAAAGATTTTTCGCTAGACTTAAATCTACATGTAGATTTAAGTCTAGCGAAAAATCTTTAAAGAAATTGGAGCGAAGCTCCATTAATGCTTGTTGTCCTAATCTTTGGCCGCAAGTGGTGGAAAAACAAAACAAATTCCCAGCAATTGCAGATCAAGAAGAAGAAATTTTGATGATAGCTCATAAAATTAGGTGTGAAGGTTTTGGAGATTGAAGACCTATTCAATTCCCATAAAATCGAGCTATCTGAGGAAGCTCTGTTAGATATTATTGAAGGAAAAAAACAGGCATTGGAAGAAAGTGAAGGGGATGTGGAGGGGAAAAAAATTTTCTTGCATCCCTTATTCCGAGTTTCAAATTTAAAAGGGCAATTGAGGACGAGACAACTCCGTACTTTGAAGCTCTAAAAGAACTGACATACACATATAGCTAAATAAAGTCAAATAACTAATTATGTTTTACCTTCAATTAACAATGATTAACTTTGTAATTAAAATGTATAATTTTTTTGTAAAAACTTTAAAACAGTATCGTTTTTTTGAACACTTTAGTTTTTGTCTGGAACGTAATCCCCCAATCAACAATCGCGAATTCACATTGGAAATCATTATCCTCCCCCCCATGAAATAATATTTGAAGTTTGTTGTCACACCAACATTTCCAGGGCACAACCAATAGTATAAAATTTTCTACAGCCCAAAGGTACATTAAATGAAAAATATATGAGTGGTCTCTTTAACAACGTTTTTCACTTAGTAGATGGCTTTTTCATACATCTCGTTTTTTTTTTTTTTGTTCTTTTGTTTGTCCATATAGAGAGGGGGCGCTTCATCAAATTGATCTCTTTATTTTTTATATAAATTTTATTTATTTTTTAAAATACAGCTTTCAAATGTATATTAAAAAAAAAAATGAAATGCTATTAGTCGTTTAAATTGGAAAGTCAAAATCAGTCAGAACCATCAACAGATCTTTAATGACAATTTAAATACTGGATTTTTAAATTTTTGATAAATAAAAGAGAGACAATGTAGATTAGTGAGCAAAATAAACTGCCATATCGAAAAACTCCGACTGCTAACACAAATAGAAATACGTGTCCACAATCGCAAAATAAATTTTAGGATAATACTTGGAGGGTTTAGATATGAGTTTTGTCCTGAAAGTGTCTGCAGGCTCTGTACCTTAGATGAAAAGGACGACCTCATACACTTTTTGTTCCAGTGTCCCTCCTTGTGTATCCCCAGGCAAACATTTCTCCACATCTCATTATTCCAGGGCATCCTTCCTTCTCTTTTATAATCAACCATCATAGTATTATGCTCTGTCGATTTTATTAATCTATTTTATTTTTTTCTTATTTATATAGATTGATTTCTACATATTCTCTTTTATTTACCTATATAGATACTTTTATTTATTTTTTTTCATAATTAAGCTGTTAATTTTATTTTTTTTCCGTGTTTTCTCGTAATTCGACTCAGAACCAATTGTTCACTTTTTTGGTAATGTAGATGTAAAAAAAATTAACAATTTATTTTTATTTTTTATTAATGGTTTAAACATTAAGAAAAATATAATTTAATATATTGCTTGTAAGATATATATATATATAGGGCGCCGGTAGCTCAGTGGTATGCGTGCTTGCCTTCTGAGCTCAAGAACGTGAGTTCGAAACCCGACCGAGGCCCTTAGTTTATTTTATCTCGAAGGTAAAATAAACTTAAACACGCCGTCCTTCGTAAGCGATGGTCCCGAGCCTGTACGATGTCAGGTACTCGTTAAAGACCCCTGCCCTAGATGAATAAAAATTTAGGGTAGGCAAAATTAAGGACTCCCATAGTAGAGTCGGGCTCATGTCCACCAGAGTGACGAAAGAGCGCTCTGGTAGTAGGCGATATGACCTTATAGTTAAAGCCCGGGCATGTGTCATGAAACCTAACCTAACCTATATATATATTTTTTTTGACTTTTTATTCTTGTGTTATGGTTACTACAATTTTACTATTTTCCCTTATCAAACAATGTTCATATTTTTTTAAATATAATTTTTACGTTTTTTTTTCCTAGTTGCTTGCACTATTTATATTAAAGAGCATGTCCATATTTATTATTTTAATATTATTTGTATCTTTTTATTTAGTTTCTATATTACCTACTTGTTACAATTATATATATATATTTTTTCTTTTAATTTATTTTCTATAACTATAAGAATATTTATTTTGTAAAAATACCGATTCATTGTTATACATATATATTCTTTAGTGCAATAAAAACGTTTATCTATCTATTATTGAACAAAATATATAGATGAGAGGCTGTAGCGAAGAGTTGAACCGCAATGCGGGTGGCTACCGAATAATAGAACAGAGTGTCTCACTTGTATAGAAATAGTTAACTGAATATCAAATTATTTAAAAGGGGTGAGTTTTTCTACAAAAAGTCGTCGAATCACCGACTATGTACTTCCTCAGCACGAATTAATCAATTACGTTATCACTCTCCCTTTAATCGACCGTTTGAGATAAAATTTAATATTAGAGTTATATAGTGGTATACTAAATCCTGTATCGACACATTCATTACATCGGCGGTAATTAAGGTCTTTGTGTTACCCCTTTCCTTGGTCCTTCGTTTCCCTTCAACCGATTTCACAGCTTCCGAAGGTTCAGTTCCAAGTACGATCCTGTCCTGCGAATCAACTCCACCCTACGAGGCCTACAGCAGTTCGGACTGTCCTTCTTCTTGTAAAATCCCCATGACAGTAATCTATAATAGTAGTCTATGGACTTACAACCTTGTTTTCCCTTTAAAATTATGACCAAGTTGGCATTTAGGACTGTTGTTGTTGTCGGTTGGGCGTCACGGCGTCGAACCCAGGAGCGATAAATTAAAAAAAAAAAAAAAAAGTAGCCGACACAGACTGGACCCCATTTGGCATTAGACCGTCCGGACAACGTAAATGTCAAATATCTACTGACATTTCTCACCCTTTTTCCGAGGGCAGGGCTAAAAGTCAAACTCAACCCATACTGTACTGAGGTACCAATCTACAGTGGCCGAACTCCACTCTAGGCGTCCCTTCACAATCGAGGTTGTCTCTCAGGGAGAATAGTAATCTAAGTGATAATGAAAATTTCAGGTAACGAAATGTTTACGAAAAGTTATATGACCGGTCATAAATTTGATGAGAAGTTTTCAACGTAATTTCATGTTTTCCGACGTCTAGATACCAAATATTGAAAAAAAAAAAAAAATGTCTGTGCCTCGGTTAGTGTGTGTTTGTATCAACATGAAATTTTATAAGTGTTTCCAGAATTTCAATTTAGAAAGAATTCGAGGTTCTGTCGTGTAAATGAAAATTCAAAATTTGTCCAACGTTTCGAAAACTATTTATGCTCTACCTCCAGAATCAGTCTATTTGCTCTATTATTCAACAGTCAAAAAATTACATCGGCAGTTATTGCGGTTTTTGAATTGTGCCCATTCCTTCAGCGGATATTGCTGTAAGGTGTATTCAAATATGAAATTCTAAGTTGATACATTCGTTATTTCGGCAATATTGGGATATTTGAGTTAAGACCCCATCCCTTCTGCCGATTCCGCTGAAAATTAATAAGTGCCGTCCTTACAGAGTTTTGAATTCACATATAAAATTTTGTGTCGAAATATTGACGACCTGTGAATAATTTTGTATACAAAATATGTCTTTTAGTTTTCTCTACAACGTTTACTTGAAACGATTTTTGATTAGGTCGTACAAATAAGCGTAATCTTGTAGAAGGTGCTTAGGTACATTCGTCCGATTTCGGCCAACATCGAACCAGATCTAAGTTAGCCCATGTGTCTTCTTGTGTCATTCACGCAGATATACAGACAGACATCATCGTGAAAATGGTCAAAACTTATCCAAGAGACCTTGAAATGTGTAATTTCGTTGAAAATTCAATCTCACATTTTCGCACAAATACAATATTTCCTTATACAGTTAGTACAAGAAAGTTAACCCTCCGTCGGGCGCAACTGATCAGTCAGGCACAGCTGCGACATTTATGTTTGCTACGACTCGTCGTAGACGTCCATAGATGGCCTAGCGGGTGGGGCTTCTCAGTAGCTGTCAGTTTTTCACAGATCTTCTAACGTGTACCACTCAGAGTTGATCCTTCGTAATTGTTCATAGTTGACAAAGTGGCCTGAGAAGCTCATTGCGCCAGATTTCGTCACAATTCTTAAGGTACGTACTTGGCAGTTCTGATTATTATAATGGATAATTATAGTGCAATACAACTTCTGTGATTAAGTAATACATGTTTTTTTGTCCTGTGCCTGTCAACCATATGTACATAATGTTTTTCTTTTTTGCAGGTGTCTTTCAGAAATGTTGCGGAAAGAATATGATTTGAATAATCCTGATCACGTTAGGGAAATAACAGAATGTTTACAGCTGATAATTATTTTTTTTAAATAACATTTTTCTTGTTAATTTTGTTTTGTGTTAGCATTTTTTTAGGTAATAGTTATTTTTGAGGACATGAAAAATACGAATTTTGAGAGTATTCTTGATATTCGTATATAATGAAGCCCAAACATGTTTTAAAAAAGATTTTTGTTGTTTCTAGTCAAATATATATCCTATGTCTTCTAACAGCGTAGTTTTTAACAACAAAATCATCCAAAAAAATGAAAGGTTGAAGGTTATAACACCTGTTTGGAGCTTTGTTTGGACTTGTCATTGTGGCCATCTTATTTTACAAGTTTTACTTTGAAAAACCTTGTAAAACCATTCATATAATGTACTGTGACCGTTTTGAAAAATAAAAGATAGTTTCCTCCGCAAAAACTTAGATGTCTGTTGGGCACATTGCGCCCGAACACGTGTCCCCAAATACTGCGCCCGACGGAGGGTTAATCAACTAGTCAACGCTCAAAACGGTTAAAAAAAAAAAAAAACCTTAAAGATAGAATACTTATTGTTCAAGAATAATATCAAAAAAATCAATGAAATTTAGTTACTTACATGAGTTCAGATTTCTAAGTAACGCAAGATTAATTATGTGAGTTAGTAATCTTTAAATCTAAAACGATAGTTATACAATGATTAGCATGTGTGCAGTGTAATAGCATAAAAATATACATGACATCTAACGTGATATGGCGGTACTAACGTGTTATGTTATTCACATATCACGACAACTATTATGCACGTTAATTTGTAAGTCTTGATCGTAAATATAATTAAATACTTGTTAGTTAGTATGGAGTTTACAATATTATATGAGAAAAGTGAGCCCTCTGGATCAGTAGTTCTTTCCAATCCCCCGTAGCTCTTTTTTTTTTTTTTTTTTTTTTTTTTTTTTTTTTTTTTTTTTTTCTTCTTTTCTTGGCCTTAGCTTTTCACCATAGCCAGTCTATGTAGTATTAAATTTAGACTCTTGCATTCACCGACCCTAAAAACTTCACAATACTACCATATAAATATAGTAATAAAGGTAAGGTTATATATTGTAAGGTTATATACAGATAATTGAGTCGCCCATTTCCAAAGCCCGCTCTGTCCAGTACAACTCGTTTTGAGATAATGGCTAAAAACTGTTACATCCACTTGGAAACGAGCTAGAAACGTGATTTTTTTTTCTAATTTTTTCGTCAACGCCTTTTTTCGTTCTATGAAACCCCTGCACTTCACAGCTTAATAATGTTTCTTGAAACGCAGAAAGTAGGATGGACATAGTGGGTTTTGAAACAGTAAGGGTGACAAAGTGGATTTAGGAAAAGTTGATAATGGACAAAGTGGGTTAGGTGGGAAAAAATGCGTGATTCAAGACAATGATCATTCCTTTTTATTTCAGCAATAAAATATTTATTTACATATTCTTATTTTCAAATAATACATATTTTTTATAAAATTTACATATTGTCTCAAAGAATAAAAAGTTCTAAAAAGTAAAATTAGAGGTAGGTTTTCAGAATTCCTATTCAACCCTTTCTCGCCACATTCACTTCTTTAGGTATTTAAAAAATTCAGATTCGTGTATAATTGCATCTGCATCTTGCTCATCGTCTAGTTGGTTAGGCACAGCTACACCTTCGAGGACCACAATTTCTTCGCCTACGTCTTCTTCTTGATGCTCTTCTTCCCCCAAGTTTCCGTCACAGTTGTCAATGTGCTCATTAGCACGAAAAACGATGTTGTTGTAGTAAATTAACCGTGGATCTTCAATCCAATCGCTGCCGAAATGCTTGGTTAGGAGATTCTGGACATCTTCAATTTTTTTCGGGTTCATAGGTTTCCCTTTGGGAATCAATTCGACATTCCGAATATTCCCAAACCTCCTTGTTTTTTTTTAAATAGATTTTCCTTTTCCGAGGTCAGATTGGTATGCTGGCTCCCCTCTCACCATAGGCACTCTGGTCTTTTTAGAGACTGTCACCACTATCCTCTTACACTGGTTGAATTGGAAATGCCAATCTGTCGTTTTCTTGACAACTTCCTTCATATGCTTCTTTCTTCCCTTTCCTGTTTCGGCTGGTAGTATTTTCCTCACAGACAAATTCAATTCATCAGCCATTATCGTTAAAAATACTCAAAAACTCAAGAGAAATTGACAAAACAATAGCACAAAACCGACAACAACAAAGAGCGAAATGCGTCTTTTTTGGCGGACTGATAAGAATGGCACGCAGAGCTACCAAATCATCAAACTAATAATTCTCTTTATTTCCTTTCTTCCTGACAGCATAGAACAAGAAAAAAAGTGGTTTCTATATGTTATTATCTTGTATTATTTATCTTGTAAGATATTGAAAAAAAAACGGGTTTTATTCTAAACTTCTAGTTGCAAGAGGACAGAGTGAGTTTTGGAACTCTGAAGGTAAGGAGGATGTCAAATAGCAACAGACAAAGTGAGTTTTGTTCCTGGTTGGACGAAGTGGGTTATGGAACTGTAAAGCCAGTTGACAAAGTGAGTTTTGGAACTCAACCCACATTTCATCAGCTGTTTTAAATATCACAGAGTGAGTTTAGCTAAAAACCGATTTCACCATCGCATTCTACGCTATCGATTTAGTAAAAATTGATACCTAACTCATTTTTTGAAAAAATTGACAAAGTGGCCTTTGGAAATGGGCGGCTCAATTGTACTAACTACAATACAAACAATGTACCTAAGTACATTCTACAAGATTTCACTTATCTTTACCTAATCACAAATTGTTTCAAGTAAACGTTGTAGAGAAAACTAAAAGACATATTTTGTAAACAATATAATTATTCACAGGTCGTCAATATTTCGACACAACATTTTATATGTGAATTCAAAACTCTATAAGGACGGAACTTATTAATTTTCAGCGGAATGGGCAGAAGAAATGGGGGCTTAACTCAAATATCCCAATACTGCCGATGTAATGAATGTATCGACATGAAATTTCATATTTGAATACATAACCTGTAAGCAATATCCGCTGAAGGAATGAAGGGCTCAATTCAAAAACCCTAATAATTGCCTATGTAATTTAACGACACAAAATTTAGTATAAGGAGCCCCTATGTAAGTCAACTGTTGAATAATAGAGCAAACGGTCGACTGATTCTGGAGATAGAGCGAAAATTTAATTGATTAATTCGTAAATTGGTGGCAACACAAATAGGTCTATAGGAAAATTATTCATAATTAGTTAGTTACCTACTTATTATGACTCATGCCCGGGCTTTAACTACATCATAATATCGTCTACTAACAGAGCGCTCTTTCGTCAATCTGGTGGACATGAGCCCGACTCTACTCTGGGAGTCCTAAATGCTGCCTACCCTAAATTTTTATTCACCTAGGAGAGGGGTCTTAAACGAGTACCTGACGTACAGACTTGGGACCATCTTAACGTCCCATACGAAGCGGGCTTAGGTTTATTTTACCTCAAAAATAAAATAAACTAAGGGCCTCGGCTGGGTTTCGAACCCACGATCTTGAGCTCAGAAGACAAACTCATACCACTGAGCTACCGGCGCCCTCAATTGATATTTTATATATATATATTCATAGATGTGCCACTGATGGTGACACAATTCCATTGAAAAACTGTTCAGATTGGAAATAAAACAGTAAAAAGACGTCTTTTATTTTTGTGAGAAAAATAACTTTTCTATCATTTATTTTTTTTATTTGTTTATTCGTTTCTCAGTTATCTCTATCAATATACACGTAGCGACAATTCTATATCACCGAGTTTATATCGTATTTATAATATCTGGGAGTAGTATTTTTAAAATAAAATACAAACTTTATATTCCACTTGAGTTTTGCAGTTTAAAAGGTAAAAGAGAGCTTAAATTTACTTTTTAAACTTAATAAAATGTTTTCACATAAATAATGGAAGTTTTTGAAATATTCACTTGATTTTCTTGGAAAGGAATATATTTTTTAATATTCCTTTTTGGTTGTTAAGGAATTATTTAAAAATTTCTTCATTGGTTGTCTTGTTAGTTTAGAGCATACCCACAACTGATGGGGCAGACTACCAGATCGCTGTTTTGTCACTCTGGTGGACACGAGTCCGACTCAACTGTGGGAGTCTTAAATTTTGCCTATCCTCAAATTTTATTCACCTTGGGACTATCGCTTAACGTACCATCCGACGGACGACGTACTTAAGTTTTTTTCACCTCCCAGATAAAATAAAATAAGAACCTCGGCCGGGTTCGAACCCACGACTTTGAGCTCAGAAGGCAAGCACACATACCACTGAGCGCCCTCTATTCATAATTAGTATAATTTTTATTTATTTAAATAATAGTCAACTAGAATATTGTGAAGTAAGGAAAACATGTTTTTACAACAACAAAAAAACAATGATTTATTAGTTTTTAAATTATATATTGTAAGCAAAAATGTCATAGGCTGAAATGTATTTAATACACAACAAAAACTTTAGGGGCATGCAGTGAGTAATGGGCAAAGTTGAGAATTATGACACGTAGGAGGGGGGTAACATCTCTGTGGGCTAATTTATATCTGTTTATTATTGGAGCCCCAAAAACACCAACCGATGTTTGTGTTGTTTTTTTTTTATGACGGTTTTGTTAACTTCAGTCATTCATAAACACAAAAACATTAGTATAAAGGGGTTTGTAGCACTCCTGAGAGCAACTCAAAAAATATGTCGGTGAATCACTAGCATTGTAGTTCGCCAGTACGAATTAATCAATCCCTCAGAAACTAATCGACCGTTGGGATGAAAAAATTAATAGTTGATTGAGATAGAGGCTTCTGAATTCTGATATTAAATTTTGTGTCGATACATTTATTAGCAGGAATTTGAGTTCGTGATACGAGCCACACTCCTCTGATCTCCCCTACTCTTCGACCGATTTTGCGGAAAATTAATAGGTGCCATTCTTATGTCATTTTAAATTTTAACATAAAATGTCATGTCGATTAATTTATCATTTTGGAAATTAATAGCGTTTTTGGGTTGAGATCTCCCCCTCTACTTCCTCCTGCCCTTCGGCCGATTTTGTGAAAATTAATAATGAATTGTAACGAGAATTATTGTTGTTTATGTAAAATAAAAGTTCTTTAAAAAAAATAATAATTCTAGATGCTTCTAATTCTTACCTTTCTTTGGTTGCGTGGGTTCGCCAAGACTAAAGGCTAGTACAGACATGCGAGCAACGAACCAAGCAACGAGCCGAGCAGTGCTCGGCTCGTGTTCAGTTTTCAACGAACACACTCCAAGCCGATCAGAGACGAGCCGAGCATTTGGATGCTCCACAACCATACTAACGAACATAACCTGCACAAGTTAACCTGCAGATAACAAATTTACGTTTATTTGTATTTCATTTTATTATTATTTAAAGTCTTCAATCAGAAAATGCTCAAGGTAGGTAGCTACTTACGTAATTAATTTACATATTTGTAGTACAATTAATACGGATACGAATTTATTATGATACGTAATTTATTTTTACATGTAAATTGTTTAAAATGAACACTTTTTTAGGAAAAGTGTTTGGATAATTCGTCCCAAGCATCCAATCTCTTTATTTTATTAAAATGTAATTTGTGTTTTAAATCCCATATGACTGGGTACTGTCTCATAGCCTGAGCAAACTGAATTTGAAGCTCCTGAGACCAGTCTTCAGAAGCCATAATAAAATATAATTTATTGAATAATATTTAAATATATATTTAATTAAAAAAAAAAAAAAGAACGTGCACTTCCAAAAACCTAAATATTTGAGAAGGTTATAATATTGGTAATAAACAACAGTCTCGGGTCAAGTCGGGACGGTTCGGCTTGGTACCAGTCTACACACACCGCAGCCGAGCCGAACATTCCTTTGATGGTTCGTCAAAAAACCGACAACAGGTGGAGCAGACCCCGAGCCTACCTTGTTCGTCTAGCGCCTGCGCACTTCATCCCCAGGCATGCGCACTAATGTTCGGGTCGTTGCTCGCGTGTCTATACGCCTCTTATCAGTTTTGAAAAATCAAGATGACATGAGGTGCAAAATACATATAAGAAAAATTACGCCATTCTTATTTGACTAAATATATTCATGAAAAACATTCTCAAAAACTTTATAATTATTCCTCAGAATCCTTCAAAGAAATCAAAATAATACTCCTAAACTCTATCTGTATAATTGTTTATTGTATCACGGTACCTTGTAGCCTTGGTTCGTTGTTCGTTGCGATTGATGTTGAGTTCTAGAGTTCTTCAATCGTCAGTCTCTGCTGTCTGTCTCTCAAAGTAGAAGTGAGCTCCAACACATCTTCTTCTTTGGTCCAGTGGCTGAGTCCTGGATCTGGGATGTTGGCTGGACAAGGGCTGGTTCTCGAGGTGGACCTCTCTCCTCGGTGGCGTCTGACGAAGTGAAGCTAGTTCTCTCTAGCTGGGTGCTACTCTCTCGCTTCCATTTTCCCGCCTGGGATTCTTGTGAGTGCCTATTGGTTGTTCAATCCCCCACCCTTACACACCCCTTACTGCTGGGGGTCTTCTAAAGACTTGCTGTGGACTTCCTGCCTTCCAATTCAACTATTTTCATTTTGCTGATTATAATTATTTTAATATATTAAACAATTAATATCTATAATTTTTGGATATTACAGAATATACATATAATGTATATACAAACAAAAATTCGTGCCGATACATTCATTCTATAGGAAGTTATCGTGTATCACAGACAAACACACACAAAGACAGACATTTTTCTTTTTCATTTTTCGAATGAGGGAACCGGAAAATATGAAATTCCGTTCATAACTTAACATCGACTTTTTAAGCTTAAATATGGAAAATTATACTTTACATTGGGGAAGTAGAATATATAGGTAATTGAACATATAGAAACAAAATTAAGCATAATGAAACAGAATTGAACATAAAGAAACAGAATTGAATATTGTTAATTCGTGCTTCCTGAATTTTTTTTTTATTTATCCCTTAATGATATAATAGTTAGTTATATGACTTATGCCCGGGCTTTAACAGATCGTTCATATCGCCTACTACCAGAGCGTTCTTTTGTCACTCTGGTGGATATGAGCCCGACTCTACTGTGGGAATCCCAAATTTTGCCTATTCTAAATTTTTATTGGTTTATTTGGTTCGGGACCATCACTTAACGTCCCATCCGAAGGACGGAGTGCTTAAGTTTATTTTATCTCCCAGATAAAATAAACTAAGGGCCTTGGCCGGGTTTCGAACCCACTCATACCACTGAGCTACTGGCGCCCTCTATGATAAACTCCTGTCTTAAAATACCATTGATCAGGTTCTCAACTTCAATTTATTCCAATTTAAAAAATATATATATATAAATCTGTTCTATTTAAGGATTCAGTGTGGCTCCTCGTCTGGGTCATCATCTATTTTTCCCCTGGATGAGATCAGTTGGCCCCTAAGTGATCCAATTCCAATGGAATTATTCCAGTGCCTGTTTGATAGTCGCCTGCACTCCTCTATCGACTAATGTAGGCCACTCTAATGAGAACACAGCTTGTCTTCATGACTCCTAGCTTAATATCCTATTTGTATAAGCTAGACTTAGTGGCCAGGCTTCGTGTATCCAATCCACCTTTATTTAGGAATACTGTATTATAACGAGCTAACCCCGCTCATTCCTCAAATATATTTGGGTTTTTGTATGTGTAATCTATTGTAAAATGTATTACTTTTTTATATCTGTAATATAATGATATAAAGAAACCACATGTGCTAACATAGATCTGAAAATGTTAACCAAAATCGAACGAAAATTAAGATCACTTTACTTCAAGGTCTTAAGGTTTTTGAGATAAGGTACGTTAACCATCTTAAAATGTAGATTTGAAACACATGTTTTTAGACATTTCCTTGATTTACCCGAAAACAGTTCTATCGAAAAATTATATCTTACCAAAAAGGTTTATTATAAAATTTCCAATCATAATAAATCTTTAGATATGAGATAGGATTGATACAACAAAAGTTATAGCGCCTCAAACAATAACAAAATAAAATGTTGCTTATATTTATAACCTAATCAAAAATGTTTTCAAATGAATTTTTTTCTTTTTTTTGCTTTACGTACGATGCATATTAGCCATATCACTGTGTTACCTAGGTATTTACGACATGCATGGCCCCGGGAGGCAGTTCTATTCACGAAAAAAAACTCACTACCAAACGGGATTCGAATCCGCAAACCATGGTGAGACCATGCGACCAAAGCCCAACGCTCTAGCCCGCACGTAGTAGGCGATATGACCTAGTAGTTAAAGCCCGGGCATGAGTCATAAAACCTAACCTAATCTATAATTATAAAATCCATTCAATCCCAGTCGGGCTCATGTCCACCAGAGTGACAAAATAGCGCTCTGGTAGTAGGCGATATAATCTCGTAGTTAAAGCTCGGGTATGAGTCATAATAACGAACTATGAATATATAAATAAAGGAATTCATTTTTTTAATGCCCTTCCCCACTTCTTGAAGTCGATAGATACAATAAAAGAAATTATTCTTCAACTAAAAATGTTTATGTTAGAGGAAACCCTTTACTCGGAAACAGAATTTTATTCACACTCTTCAAAAAGAATAAAATAAGCACAATAAAAAAGCGTGTTTAATATTCAAAAACATTATTTTCTACAAAACTTTCATTTTTTTTTTTTTTTTTTTTTTTTTTTTTTTTCTGAGTTCCTCCACACCTTAAAGGTCAGTTGAATGTACGTTATAGTTTTATTTATTCACTAGCAGTAATACCCGGCGTTGCCCGGGGAACTTTGACTTTTCTCCCAATATCTCCTATAAGGCTATTCAGTTCCTCGACAGTGATGTTATAATTTTTAATTATTCATACGGAATTCAACTGTAGTAACGCTAGTAATTTTTTAGGATCCCTGGGCACCACAGCTAGTATGCGCCTTTCAACTGCGGAAACGACAGCTAGTGAATACTTAGCATCGCTGGACGTCCTAGCCAGTGCGTACATAAGAACGTTTTGACCACAGCTAGTATGTGCCTTGCAACGCTGGGCACCACAGCTAGTACGTAGTTAGGAACGCTGGGCACCACAGGTAGTATATGCCTTGCAACGGCGGACCCCACCGCTAGTACCTAGTTAGAAACGCTGGGCATCACAGCTAGTATGTGCCTTGCGACGGCGGACCCCACAGCAGGTACGTAGTTAGGAACGCTGGTCACCACAGCTAGTATGAGCCTCGCAACAGCGGACCCCACATCTAGTACGAAATTAGGAACGCTGGGCATCACAGCTAGTAAGTGCCTTGCAACAGGGGACCCCACAGCTAGTACGTAGTTAGAAACGCTCAGCATCACAGCTAGTATGTGTTCTGCAACGGCGGACCCCACCGCTAGTACCTAATTAGAAACGCTGGGCATCACAGCTAGTATGTTTTTGCAACGGCGGACCCCACAGCTAGTACGTAGTTAGAAACGCTCAGCATCACCGCTAGTATGTTTTTGCAACGGCGGACCCCACAGCTAGTACGTAGTTAGAAACGCTCAGCATCACAGCTAGTATGTGTTCTGCAATGGCGGACCCCACCGCTAGTACCTAATTAGAAACGCTGGGCATCACCGCTAGTATGTTTTTGCAACGGCGGACCCCACAGCTAGTACGTTTTTAGGAACGCTGGGCACTACAGCTAGTATGTGCCTCGCAACAGCGGACCCCACAGCTAGTACGTAATTAGGAACGCTGGGGAATGTCTTGCAACAGTGAACCCCACAGCGAATATATAATTACTACTACTACTACATGTGAAATTCATGACAATCCGATTCATGACAATACGATCAACCGTTAATGAGCTAGCTCTATATTTATACCCCCCCCCCCCCCCCCTCAACCTCGCCACCCGTTCAAAACTTCGGGACGCCACACACCTTATTTTTCTATTTGGCCTTCAGGAATAATATATGCGAAATTTCGTGACAATACGACCAACCGTTAATGAGCTAACTCTATATGTATATTTAGCCCCCCCCACAACCCTCCTTCCTGTTCAAAATTTTGGGCCGTCACACACCTAATATTTCTATTTGACCTTTAGGAATATTACATGTGAAATTTCATGACGATTCGCCCATTATTTAATGAGTTAGCTCTATATGTATACTTAGGCCCCCCCACTACCCCCCCTCCCGTAAAAACTTTTGAGCCGTCACACCGCCTATTTTTTTATTTGGTCTTCAGGAATACTACATGTGAAACTTCGTGACAATCCGACCAACTGTTAAAGAGTTAGCTCTATATTTATACTTAGGCCCCCCCACAACCCCCCTCCCGTTCAAAACTTTGGGACGCCACACACCTTTTTTTGCTATTTGGCTTTTAAAAATACTACATGTGAAATTTCATGACGATTCGCCCATTAGTTAATGAGTTAGCTCTATATTTATACTTAGGCCCCCCCACAACCCCCCCTCCCGTTCAAACTTTGGGACACCACACACCTTATTTTTCTATTTGGCCTTCAGGAATACTCCATGTGAAATTTCGTGATAATCCGACCAACCATTAAAGAATTAGCTCTATATTTATACTTAGGCCCCCCCACAACCCCCCCTCCCGTTCAAACTTTGGGACACCACACACCTTATTTTTCTATTTGGCCTTCAGGAATACTCCATGTGAAATTTCGTGACAATCCGACCAACCGTTAAAGAGTTAGCTCTATATTTATACTTAGGCCCCCCCACAACCCCCCCTCCCGTTCAAAACTTTGGGACGCCACACACCTTTTTTTCCTATTTGGCTTTTAAAAATACTACATGTGAAATTTCATGACGATTCGCCCATTATTTAATGAGTTAGCTCTATATTTATACTTAGGCCCCCCCTCAACCCCCCCTCCCGTTCAAAACTTTGGAACGCCACACACCTTTTTTTGCTATTTGGCTTTTAAAAATACTACATGTGAAATTTCATGACGATTCGCCCATTAGTTAATGAGTTAGCTCTATATTTATACTTAGGCCCCCCCACAACCCCCCCTCCCGTTCAAACTTTGGGACACCACACACCTTATTTTTCTATTTGGCCTTCAGGAATACTCCATGTGAAATTTCGTGATAATCCGACCAACCGTTAAAGAGTTAGCTCTATATTTATACTTAGGCCCCCCCACAACCCCCCCTCCCGTTCAAAACTTTGGGACGCCACACACCTTTTTTTCCTATTTGGCTTTTAAAAATACTACATGTGAAATTTCATGACGATTCGCCCATTATTTAATGAGTTAGCTCTATATTTATACTTAGGCCCCCCCTCAACCCCCCCTCCCGTTCAAAACTTTGGGACGCCACACACCTTTTTTTCCTATTTGGCTTTTAAAAATACTACATGTGAAATTTCATGACGATTCGCCCATTAGTTAATGAGCTAGCTCTATATTTATACTTAGGCCCCCCCACAACCCCCCCTCCCGTTCAAAACTTTGGGACGCCACACACCTTTTTTTCCTATTTGGCTTTTAAAAATACTACATGTGAAATTTCATGACGATTCGCCCATTATTTAATGAGTTAGCTCTATATTTATACTTAGGCCCCCCCTCAACCCCCCCTCCCGTTCAAAACTTTGGGACGCCACACACCTTTTTTTCCTATTTGGCTTTTAAAAATACTACATGTGAAATTTCATGACGATTCGCCCATTATTTAATGAGTTAGCTCTATATTTATACTTAGGCCCCCCCACAACCCCCCCTCCCGTTCAAAACTTTGGGACGCCACACACCTTTTTTTCCTATTTGGCTTTTAAAAATACTACATGTGAAATTTCATGACAATTCGACCATTAGTTAATGTGTTAGCACTATTTATATACTTAGGCCCCCCTTACAACCCCCCCTCCCGTTCAAAACTTTGGGACGCCACACACCTTTTTTTCCTGTTTGGCTTTTAAAAAGACTAAGTGTGAAATTTCATGACAATTTGACCATTAGTTAATGAGTTAGCACTATTTATATACTTAGGCCCCCCTTACAACCCTCCCTACCGTTCAAAATTCTGGGACGCCACATAGCCTATCATTCAATCGGGCTCAAAAGAATGCCCCGTTTCAGCTTTATTTATATAGATTATATCACAATGTACACAAGTTTTAATTTGTGTTCATATCTATACATACATCTTTTTTTTTTGGGCATTTTTCTTCCATAGTGGATCGGTGTCACCATATTTAAAGTCAGTCTGAACGTTGTGCTGACGTTGGCATAATCCGAAACCAGCACACTCTATGGCTCTGTCAGTTAACAAATATTAAATCTATAAACCGTTAAAAAGCAAGAAATTTGAAGAATGGAGTCTACCGAGCTCAGGATCGCCACTTAGAAATCTAGCTGAGGCACTTAGGTCAGATGTTTTAATCGGGAAGTTAAAAATAACTTTGAGCACTTCGTCCTTCGGATGGGACATTAAGCGATGATCCAGGGCTTTTTCGAATGTGAGGTACTCGATAATGAGACGTATGTTATGTAAATAAACCTGGGTAGGTCAATTTCCACTTAGGTTGAAAGCCTTGAGCACGTCGTCCTTCGGATGGGACTTTCCGGATAAATCTGAATCTGTAGTATCAGTTTTAACAATTATTAAGCCTATAAACCGTTAAATAGCGCAAATTTTTTGAAAAACATTTTTATTTTGATTTTTGTGTAGGATTCAGATAATCCGGTCGTTCTCTATCAGTTTTAACAAATATTAAATCTATAAACCGTTAAAAAGCGAGACATTTCAAGAATGGAGTCTACCGAGCTCAGGATCGCAACTTAGAAATCTAGTGTAGGCACTTAGGTCAGATGTTTCAATCGGGAAGTTAAAAAACACTTTGAGCACGTCGTCCTTCGGATGGGACTTTAAGCGATGATCCAGGGCTTTTTCGAATGTGAGGTACTCGATAATGAGACGTATGTTATGTAAATAAACCAGGGTAGGTGAAATATCACTTAGGTTGAAAATAGCCTTGAGCACGTCGTCCTTCGGATGGGACTTTCCGGATAAATCTGAATCTCTCGTATCAGTTTTAACAATTATTAAGCCTATAAACCGTTAAATAGCGCAAATTTTTTGAAAAACATTTTTATTTTGATTTTTGTGTAGGATTCAGATAATCCGGTCGTTCTCTATCAGTTTTAACAAATATTAAATCTATAAACCGTTAAAAAGCGAGAAATTTCAAGAATGGAGTCTACCGAGCTCAGGATCGCCACTTAGAAATCTAGCTGAGGCACTTAGGTCAGATGTTTCAATCGGGAAGTTAAAAAACACTTTGAGCACGTCGTCCTTCGGATGGGACATTAAGCAATGATCCAGGGCTTTTTCGAATGTGAGGTACTCGATAATGAGACGTATGTTACGTAAATAAACCTGGGTAGGTCAATTTCTACTTAGGTTGAAAGCCTTGAGCACGTCGTCCTTCGGATGGGACTTTCCGGATAAATCTGAATCTGTCGTTTCAGTTTTAACAATTATTAAGCCTATAAACCGTTAAATAACGCAAATTTTTTGAAAAACATTTTTATTTTTATTTTTGTGTAGGATTCAGATAATCCGGTCGTTCTCTATCAGTTTTAACAAATATTAAATCTATAAACCGTTAAAAAGCGAAAAATTTCAAGAATGGAGTCTACCGAGCTCAGGATCGCCACTTAGAAATCTAGCTGAGGCACTTAGGTCAGATGTTTTAATCGGGAAGCTAAAAATAACTTTGAGCACGTCGTCCTTCGGATGGGACTTTAAGCGATGATCCAGGGCTTTTTCGAATGTGAGGTACTCGATAATGAGACGTATGTTATGTAAATAAACCTGGGTAGGAGAAATATCACTTAGGTTGAAAATAGCCTTGAGCACGTCGTCCTTCGGATGGGACTTTCCGGATAAATCTGAATCTCTCGTATCAGTTTTAACAATTATTAAGCCTATAAACCGTTAAATAGCGCAAATTTTTTGAAAAACATTTTTATTTTGATTTTTGTGTAGGATTCAGATAATCCGGTCGTTCTCTATCAGTTTTAACAAATATTAAATCTATAAACCGTTAAAAAGCGAGAAATTTCAAGAATGGAGTCTACCGAGCTCAGGATCGCCACTTAGAAATCTAGCTGAGGCACTTAGGTCAGATGTTTCAATCGGGAAGTTAAAAAACACTTTGAGCACGTCGTCCTTCGGATGGGACTTTAAGCGATGATCCAGGGCTTTTTCGAATGTGAGGTACTCGATAATGAGACGTATGTTATGTAAATAAACCTGGTTAGGTGAAATTTCACTTAGGTTGAAAATAGCCTTTCGGATATATCTGATTCTGTCGTATCAGTTTTAACAATTATTAAGCCTATAAACCGTTAAATAGCGCAAATTTTTTGAAAAACATTTTTATTTTGATTTTTGTGTAGGATTCAGATAATCCGGTCGTTCTCTATCAGTTTTAACAAATATTAAATCTATAAACCGTTAAAAAGCGAGAAATTTCAAGAATGGAGTCTACCGAGCTCAGGATCGCCACTTAGAAATCTAGCTGAGGCACTTAGGTCAGATGTTTTAATCGGGAAGCTAAAAATAACTTTGAGCACGTCGTCCTTCGGATGGGACTTTAAGCGATGATCCAGGGCTTTTTCGAATGTGAGGTACTCGATAATGAGACGTATGTTATGTAAATAAACCTGGGTAGGAGAAATATCACTTAGGTTGAAAATAGCCTTGAGCACGTCGTCCTTCGGATGGGACTTTCCGGATAAATCTGAATCTCTCGTATCAGTTTTAACAATTATTAAGCCTATAAACCGTTAAATAGCGCAAATTTTTTGAAAAACATTTTTATTTTGATTTTTGTGTAGGATTCAGATAATCCGGTCGTTCTCTATCAGTTTTAACAAATATTAAATCTATAAACCGTTAAAAAGCGAGAAATTTCAAGAATGGAGTCTACCGAGCTCAGGATCGCCACTTAGAAATCTAGCTGAGGCACTTAGGTCAGATGTTTCAATCGGGAAGTTAAAAAACACTTTGAGCACGTCGTCCTTCGGATGGGACTTTAAGCGATGATCCAGGGCTTTTTCGAATGTGAGGTACTCGATAATGAGACGTATGTTATGTAAATAAACCTGGTTAGGTGAAATTTCACTTAGGTTGAAAATAGCCTTTCGGATATATCTGATTCTGTCGTATCAGTTTTAACAATTATTAAGCCTATAAACCGTTGAATAGCGCAAATTTTTTGAAAAACATTTTTATTTTGATTTTTGTGTAGGATTCAGATAATCCGGTCGTTCTCTATCAGTTTTAACAAATATTAAATCTATAAACCGTTAAAAAGCGAGAAATTTCAAGAATGGAGTCTACCGAGCTCAGGATCGCCACTTAGAAATCTAGCTGAGGCACTTAGGTCAGATGTTTTAATCGGGAAGCTAAAAATAACTTTGAGCACGTCGTCCTTCGGATGGGACTTTAAGCGATGATCCAGGGCTTTTTCGAATGTGAGGTACTCGATAATGAGACGTATGTTATGTAAATAAACCTGGGTAGGAGAAATATCACTTAGGTTGAAAATAACCTTGAGCACGTCGTCCTTCGGATGGGACTTTCCGGATAAATCTGAATCTCTCGTATCAGTTTTAACAATTATTAAGCCTATAAACCGTTAAATAGCGCAAATTTTTTGAAAAACATTTTTATTTTGATTTTTGTGTAGGATTCAGATAATCCGGTCGTTCTCTATCAGTTTTAACAAATATTAAATCTATAAACCGTTAAAAAGCGAGACATTTCAAGAATGGAGTCTACCGAGCTCAGGATCGCCACTTAGAAATCTAGCTGAGGCACTTAGGTCAGATGTTTCAATCGGGAAGTTAAAAAACACTTTGAGCACGTCGTCCTTCGGATGGGACTTTAAGCGATGATCCAGGGCTTTTTCGAATGTGAGGTACTCGATAATGAGACGTATGTTATGTAAATAAACCTGGTTAGGTGAAATTTCACTTAGGTTGAAAATAGCCTTTCGGATATATCTGATTCTGTCGTATCAGTTTTAACAATTATTAAGCCTATAAACCGTTGAATAGCGCAAATTTTTTGAAAAACATTTTTATTTTGATTTTTGTGTAGGATTCAGATAATCCGGTCGTTCTCTATCAGTTTTAACAAATATTAAATCTATAAACCGTTAAAAAGCGAGAAATTTCAAGAATGGAGTCTACCGAGCTCAGGATCGCCACTTAGAAATCTAGCTGAGGCACTTAGGTCAGATGTTTTAATCGGGAAGCTAAAAATAACTTTGAGCACGTCGTCCTTCGGATGGGACTTTAAGCGATGATCCAGGGCTTTTTCGAATGTGAGGTACTCGATAATGAGACGTATGTTATGTAAATAAACCTGGGTAGGAGAAATATCACTTAGGTTGAAAATAGCCTTGAGCACGTCGTCCTTCGGATGGGACTTTCCGGATAAATCTGAATCTCTCGTATCAGTTTTAACAATTATTAAGCCTATAAACCGTTAAATAGCGCAAATTTTTTGAAAAACATTTTTATTTTGATTTTTGTGTAGGATTCAGATAATCCGGTCGTTCTCTATCAGTTTTAACAAATATTAAATCTATAAACCGTTAAAAAGCGAGAAATTTCAAGAATGGAGTCTACCGAGCTCAGGATCGCCACTTAGAAATCTAGCTGAGGCACTTAGGTCAGATGTTTCAATCGGGAAGTTAAAAAACACTTTGAGCACGTCGTCCTTCGGATGGGACTTTAAGCGATGATCCAGGGCTTTTTCGAATGTGAGGTACTCGATAATGAGACGTATGTTATGTAAATAAACCTGGTTAGGTGAAATTTCACTTAGGTTGAAAATAGCCTTTCGGATATATCTGATTCTGTCGTATCAGTTTTAACAATTATTAAGCCTATAAACCGTTGAATAGCGCAAATTTTTTGAAAAACATTTTTATTTTGATTTTTGTGTAGGATTCAGATAATCCGGTCGTTCTCTATCAGTTTTAACAAATATTAAATCTATAAACCGTTAAAAAGCGAGAAATTTCAAGAATGGAGTCTACCGAGCTCAGGATCGCCACTTAGAAATCTAGCTGAGGCACTTAGGTCAGATGTTTTAATCGGGAAGCTAAAAATAACTTTGAGCACGTCGTCCTTCGGATGGGACTTTAAGCGATGATCCAGGGCTTTTTCGAATGTGAGGTACTCGATAATGAGACGTATGTTATGTAAATAAACCTGGGTAGGAGAAATATCACTTAGGTTGAAAATAGCCTTGAGCACGTCATCCTTCGGATGGGACTTTCCGGATAAATCTGAATCTCTCGTATCAGTTTTAACAATTATTAAGCCTATAAACCGTTAAATAGCGCAAATTTTTTGAAAAACATTTTTATTTTGATTTTTGTGTAGGATTCAGATAATCCGGTCGTTCTCTATCAGTTTTAACAAATATTAAATCTATAAACCGTTAAAAAGCGAGAAATTTCAAGAATGGAGTCTACCGAGCTCAGGATCGCCACTTAGAAATCTAGCTGAGGCACTTAGGTCAGATGTTTCAATCGGGAAGTTAAAAAACACTTTGAGCACGTCGTCCTTCGGATGGGACTTTAAGCGATGATCCAGGGCTTTTTCGAATGTGAGGTACTCGATAATGAGACGTATGTTATGTAAATAAACCTGGTTAGGTGAAATTTCACTTAGGTTGAAAATAGCCTTTCGGATATATCTGATTCTGTCGTATCAGTTTTAACAATTATTAAGCCTATAAACCGTTGAATAGCGCAAATTTTTTGAAAAACATTTTTATTTTGATTTTTGTGTAGGATTCAGATAATCCGGTCGTTCTCTATCAGTTTTAACAAATATTAAATCTATAGCAGTTATACCCGGCGTTGCCCGGGGAACTTTGATTTTTCTCCCAATATCTTCTATAACGCTATTCAGTTCCTCGACAGTACATTCATGATGTTATAATTTTCAATTATTCATACGGAATAAGGCTTATAGTCCTTCAGCTGTTCTAACGCTAGTAAGTTTTTAGGACCCCTGGGCACCACAGCTAGTATGCGCCTTTCAACGGCGGAAGCCACACCTAGTGAATACTTAGCATCGCTGGATGTCCTAGTCAGTGCGTACTTAAGAACGTTTGTGACCACAGCTAGTATGTGGCTTGCAACGCTGAGCACCACAGCTAGTACGTAGTTGGGAATGCTGGGCATCATAGCTAGTATGTGCCTTGCGACGGCGGACCCAACAGCTAGTACGTAGTTAGGAACGCTGGTCACCACAGCTAGTATGTGCCTCGCAACAGCGGACCCCACAGCTAGTACGAAGTTAGGAACGCTGGGCATCACAGCTATTAAGTGCCTTGCAACAGCGGACCCCACAGCTAGTATGTAGTTAAATACGCTGGGCATTACAGTTAGTAAGTGCTTTGCAACAGCGAACTTCACAGCTAGTACATAGTTAGGAACGCTGGGCACTACAGCTAGTAAATGCCTTGCAACAACGGACCCCACAGCTAGTACGAAGTTAGGAACGCTGGGCACTACAGCTAGTAAATGCCTTGCAACAACGGACCCCACAGCTAGTACGATATTAGGAACCCTGGGCATCACAGCTAGTATGCTTTTGCAACGACGGACCCCACAGCTAGTACGTTTTTAGGAACGCTGGGCCCTACAGGTAGTAGGTGCCTTGCAACTGCGAACCCCACAGATAGTATGTAGTTAGAACCACAGGGCATCACAGCTAGTATGAGTTTTGCAACGGCGGACCCCACAGCTAGTACCTACGAGTGAAATACGCTGGGCCACACTGCTAGCGCCTTGCAACAGCAGACCCCACAGCTAGTACGTAATTAGATACGCTGGGCATTACAGCTAGTAAATGTCTTATAGGTGCCTTGCAACAGCGAACCCCACAGCCAGTACATAGTTAGGAACGCTGGGGCTGAGCACTACAGCTAGTAAGTACCTTGCAACAGCGGACCCCACAGCTAGTACGATATTAGGAACGCTGGACATCACAGCTAGTAAATGTCTTGCAACAGTGAACCCCACAGCGAATACATAGTTACTACTACTACATGTGAAATTCATGACAATCCGATTCATGACAATACGATCAACCGTTAATGAGCTAGCTCTATATTTATACTTAGTCCCCCCCCCCCCCCCTCAACCCCGCCACCCGTTCAAAACTTCGGGACGCCACACTCCTTATTTTTCTATTTGGCCTTCAGGAATAATATATGCGAAATTTCGTGACAATACGACCAACCGTTAATGAGCTAACTCTATATGTATATTTAGCCCCCGCCCCACAACCCTCCTTCCTGTTCAAAATTTTGGGCCGTCATACACCTAATATTTCTATTTGACCTTTAGGAATACTACATGTGAAATTTCATGACAATTCGACCATTAGTTAATGAGTTAGCACTATTTATATACGTAGGCCCCCCTTACAACCCCCCCTCCCGATCAAAACTTTGGGACGCCACACACCTTTATTTCCTATTTGGCTTTTAAAAATACTACATGTGAAATTTCATGACGATTCGCCCATTAGTTAATGAGTTAGCTCTATATTTATACTTAGGCCCCCCAACTACCCCCCCTCCCGTAAAAAATTTTGAGCCGTCACACCGCCTATTTTTCTATTTGGTCTTCAGGAATACTCCATGTGAAATTTCGTGACAATCCGACCAACCGTTAAAGAGTTAGCTCTATATTTATACTTAGGCCCCCCCACAACCCCCCCTCCCGTTCAAAACTTTGGGACGCCACACACCTTTTTTTCCTATTTGGCTTTTAAAAATACTACATGTGAAATTTCATGACGATTCGCCCATTAGTTAATGAGTTAGCTCTATATTTATACTTAGGCCCCCCCACTACCCCCCCTCCCGTAAAAAATTTTGAGCCGTCACACCGCCTATTTTTTTATTTGGTCTTCAGGAAAACTACATGTGAAACTTCGTGACAATGCGACCAACTGTTAAAGAGTTAGCTCTATATTTATACTCAGGCCCCCCCACAACCCCCCCTCCCGTTCAAAACTTTGGGACGCTACACACCTTTTTTTCCTATTTGGCTTTTAAAAATACTACATGTGAAATTTCATGACGATTCGCCCATTAGTTACTGAGTTAGCTCTATATTTATACTTAGGCCCCCCCACAACCCTCCCTCCCGTTCAAAACTTTGGGACGCCACACACCTTTTTTCCTGTTTGGCTTTAGAAAAAACTACGTGTGAAATTTCATGACAATTTGACCATTAGTTAATGAGTTAGCACTATTTTTATACTTAGGCCCCCCTTACAACCCCCCCTCCCGATCAAAATTTTGGGACGCCACATAGCCTATTATTCAATCGGGCTCAAAAGAATGCTACATGGGCAGTTTCATAAAAATCCGTCCAGCGGTTTGGGCGTGATGCTGGAACAAACATACAAACAAACCCCGTTTCAGCTTTATTTATATAGATTTATAATTGAATAACATATATATTTATTTTTTATATATTGTTATAGTTACATTGTTTTTTTTTTCTTTTCTATATCTCGCACATTTGGATCTGATGAAGGGACGTAAGAACGTCCCGAAACATCGTTGGGTAAAGACACTTCCAAAGAGTTTTTTGAAAAATAGTTATCTTCATTTTTATTAAATTGATTGTCTACTTATTATAAGTAGTATATTAGTTTTTATTAATTTCATTTAATTTTTTAAAATAGTTTTGTTATTACTACTAATCGTATGTGTGTTAGACTCAAGTAGTCATAAATCTAATAATTTTGAAGTATCCTATTATTTTATTATAATCTTGAGTCCCAATTTTTTTGTAAATCGTTATCATGACGCGATATTTTTTTTTCTATGCATCCCTTACTGTGAACACGATAACTCCCTATCATGAACATATAATAGACAATGATATACAGTGAGAGTGGAAACTTATTTTTTTTTTTTTAATAATTTGAGTTGGGGATGTATATAGCTGGTGAGATTTACCAAATTCTTTGTTGATGTTTTGAGGCTACACACGGCCACACCCTGCTTACCTGTATAACAAAAAATACCCTCTTCGCCTCAAAAAATGACGTGGACAGGGCCAGTGATTAATCCCCCATTCATTATCCCCCCCCCCCCCCCCTCCCTTGTCACCCCCTCTTTTCAACCCCTATATTCAACCCCCCCCCCCTTTACAATTTTTCACTGTCAACAACCCAGCTCTGTTTCTGATGCCTTCTCACCCTTGCCAACTCAACATACCTAATGTATATACACCTGATTAGATCTTTCAATCATATCAAATTGGGTCGTATTTACATCAGCATATATCTATTACCGGTGAAAAAAAAAAAAAAAAATGGATCATTTCCTGCTCTGGGAGAGGCGTAGCCTGGATTTTGAGCAGGGGGGGGGGGGGGGGGCAAACTTAGGCTACGAGGGTGGGGGTATAGACTCTCGGGGGCACAGCCCACAGTTTCCGTGGTTAGCGTTGCAGACTTTTTGTTATTAATTTGGGAGACTCGGACCTCTAGAAGCTCCCCCTGAGGTAACCACTGACTGTAATACTTAAGTTGACTTTACATGAGCAGCGAAAATGCAAAGCGCAGCAGCAGCAGCAAATGCACGCTGTGGTTTCTGTGCTTTTAGAATTAAATGACTCACATCCAATAGCGTGCATTTGCTGTTGCTGCGCATGTAAAATCAGATTTAAGAGTATAAAGTAAAAAATAAATAACGATTTTGAGCGAGGAAATGAAATGATCGAATTCATATATATTTAAATAAATGTAATATGACTTGTTTTGTACATGTTCATTTATGTAACAGCTGATTGCTGATTCAAGAATCAGACGCACCGGAAATTTGAAGATCCTTTTGGTAACTTGCAAGCAATCCATTTTTAATAAATTATTTTTTTTTTAGTTTATTTAATTTTTATCTTGTTTTTTTGCTCTGGCACGTCCCTACTGGCTACGCCTCTGATTGCATAGCTTGGCAACTTAAATGATAAGGTGTGAGTGCGAAGCACTCTTCGGGCATTCTCATATTCACTTCTCCACGCTGCACATTGTATTAGCCACACATACTTCATTTTTAATTTAGCTCATGGTACCTACAGGTACAAAAATTAATAATAGATATCTCGAAATACATTATATAATAATTATTAAAAATAAAATTAAAATTCTAACAAACAAAACATTTTAAAAAACCTCGACACACTAAAAAAATGTTTTTGTTCATTCCTTTTTTTACTGAAACCTTGGTGAAGAGAACTTTTATTGGGGGGGAGGAGGGGGGGGGGGGGGGCTTGAATGGTTTAGCGGGGAGGGACTTGGCCTTATAAACATTTGAGCTCAAACTCCAAGTCTCTAGATGTAATAAAGGCCGATATCCCTACACAGGCTCTAGGCTCTGGTGAAACCTGACGACATATCCGATTTCCACCAAACATGGCTAAAAACCATCTCGCAAATACCAGCTTTTGAAACAAAAAAAAGCCGCTTAGAAATCGGTTCAGCCGTCTTGGAGCTACGATGCCACAGACAGACACAGACACAAAGGCTTCAAACTTATATCATCCCTCCTTTAGCGTCGGGGGTGAAAAACGAAAACATAAAAAAATTAAATAAAAATAAAAAATCGTTTCAATCAATTTTTTCTCTCCCTCCAAAACCAATTTAAAATGAATTTTAGCTTTTTACCGGTTAATCGTAATTTCCTGAAATTTCACAAATACCATCCTTATAAGCCCAGTTGAAATTAGACCATGTGGCATCTCCAAACTTCATTGGAAGAGTTTTTTTGGAGGGGCGAGATATTAAATATTTTCTTCTTGGACCTCCTAAGACTATTTATTGGGTGTGCGAATACAATACCTAATATCGAATATTTACCTTATATTACACATATAATATATACCATATTATATATTATTATGTATATTGTAACGGTGCTTATAGCGCTACACGCTTACATTTATAATTAATTAAAATAATTGATAATTGGTATAAAAATAAAATAATATAATATATTTTTATGTTTAAGTAAAAATCTTTTTTATTTAATTTAAAACGGGTTAGTCACATTTACACACATAAAATTACCCCAGTATTTTATAGGCCTACAAGCTGTATTGATGAATGATGAACGATGTCTTCATGTTGTATTATTTAGGGGATGGGATGACTCATATTCCATTTCAGTTTTCTTTTAGCTGATTTTTCTTTATGAGCAGTAACTTCAACAATGGCCATAGGTGACTTCTGCTCTCGTTGCTTCTTGGTGTCTATCTTCGGATCTTCATGATGCTGAAACACCTACTTGTTCCGGCTATAAGCGCCAAGACAAGGCTAATCACTTCACTGCATAATTTCTACCTCTCTATCTACAGACACCCTCGCACATAAACCACTCTGAACCACCGACACAGACAGACCGGCACACACTCTCCGTTTTTTGCACACCTGCTCAAATTATTGGCTGAAAATTGGCACAGCCTCACAAGGCAAAACAGATGTTTCTATTATTTACTAATTTTAAATTATTTTTATTATTATTTTTTTTTTTGACTTATTTTCTTATTTCAAAATTTATTATGCTTCACAATCACATTTTTACATAATTTCTAATAATAATCAAATTACATGGTTTAATCTTTCTACCAGGGCTCGATCATTGTACATTATCGATGTGTGGTAACCTCGTATAACCTGCCATTCGCTGGATACAAGGTCAACACATCTTATTTATCAATTATTATTTTCTTTACTTTAATTTCTCAATGTACTGGTCACTATGGACCACTACAATGTATATTATATATTATTATTATATTTAACGACAAAGATTCTGACGGCGAACGGTCATTCAAAAAAAGAATATTCATGAATAAGAAATTGGCCTTGACTTTTAAATGAATATAATTTACGAACATTTCTAAATATGCATTCACGATATACAAAAATACATCTTGAATTGCGTGTTTATCACAGTTTTATTATCTCGAGTCTCCTTGGCAAAAAGTATAAGTTCAAAGCACATTATTAAATGTGGGATTTGTTACATCTACTAAACATATTCTATGTCCCCTGAGAATCAAATCCATAAATGTTAATTACCATGTGACATATCTGCATATCAAAACATTTCTTATAATGTTTACATAGCAATAAACATTCTTGTATAATTTATATACAGCGTGTCCAAAAAGTATGGAAACGGGCGATTTTCACGAAAATTTCAGGTCCAAATTCAAAAACAAAAAAACACGTGTCCAATATTTTTTCAAAAGCTATTTAACGACACCAATATCGACCCCCCCCCCCCCCCACCCCCTGTGGGTGAGGCAGGGGGCAACTTTGAAAAGTTAAACGGGATTAAATAATGTAGACAAAACATTATGTTATAAAGTAAGATTGGGACACGTCAAGTAGCTGAAGGGCATCAGTTTGAATATCTTATTAATTAAGGAATCCGCCGTTATTACCTACGTGGTGAGAGGCAAGGGGCCACACCTTAAACAAGCACCCCGACGGTGAGAGGCAAGGGGCCTCACCTTAAACAAGCACCCCGACGGTGAGAGGCAAGGGGCCTCACCTTAAACAAGCACCCCGACGGTGAGAGGCAAGGGGCCTCACCTTAAACAAGCACCCCGACGGTGAGAGGCAAGGGGCCTCACCTTAAACAAGCACCCCGACGGTGAGAGGCAAGGGGCCTCACCTTAAACAAGCACCCCGACGGTGAGAGGCAAGGGGCCTCACCTTAAACAAGCACCCCGACGGTGAGAGGCAAGGGGCCTCACCTTAAACAAGCTACCCGACGGTGAGAGGCAAGGGGCCTCACCTTAAACAAGCTCCCCGACGGTGAGAGGCAAGGGGCCTCACCTTAAACAAGCACCCCGACGGTGAGAGGCAAGGGGCCTCACCTTAAATAAGCACCCCGACGGTGAGAGGCAAGGGGCCTCACCTTAAACAAGCTCCCCGACGGTGAGAGGCAAGGGGCCTCACCTTAAACAAGCACCCCGACGGTGAGAGGCAAGGGGCCTCACCTTAAACAAGCTCCCCGACGGTGAGAGGCAAGGGGCCTCACCTTAAACAAGCACCCCGACGGTGAGAGGCAAAGGGCCTCACCTTAAACAAGCACCCCGACGGTGAGAGGCAAGGGGCCTCACCTTAAGAGGTTTTTCCTCTTGAAATCGGGAAAAAACCTTATCATTACGATTACGACATGATCTGATGCAAATCGAGAGGAATGTTTCGAACAAAATTTACGTATTTTGATGCAAGAAACCCGAATCTGCAATAAAAATAGGGGTTCCCGTTTAATTTTTCAAAGTTGCCCCCTGCCTTACCCACAGTGGGTGGGATGCGGGGTCAATATTGGTGTCGTTAAATAGCTTTTGAAAAAATATTGGACACGTGTTTTTTTGTTTTTGCATTTGGACCTGAAATTTTCGTGAAATTCGACCGTTTCCATACTTTTTGGACACCCTGTATATGTTATATATAATCGCCTCTCCCTTGTTTCCTATCAAATTCATTTCAAGAATGCGTTACACGATATAAGAAAGTCTCTCTCAAAATTACGGTGTACAATGAAACAGAGAAAACCGCAGACCCCAACGAATTATTTTCATATTTCTAGTAATGTCGGTATGGAATGAATTTGAGAGTGGAGAGAGGGGGAGCGAATGATCTGTAACGTAATTGGTGTTAATAGTACTGTTATATTTTTACATTTCTTGTAGTATAAGAAAGTATTGTGCTCGTATGAAAATCATTGTTGTGTGTTTGTGTTGTGTATGTACCGCAAACCATGGGGAGACCATACGACCAAGACCCTACGCTCTAGCTCGCATGGCCCCCATGAATGGTGGTAAAAATGTAAAATAAATATCCGTAAAAAATATTTTAAGGTTAGGTTAGGTTTCATGAGTCATACCAGGGCTTTAACAACGAGGTCATATCGCCTACTACTAGAGCGCTCTTTCGTCACTCTGGTGGACATGAGCCCGACTCTACTGTGGGAGTCTTAAATTTTGCTTATCCTAAATTTTTATTCACCTAGGGAAGGCGTCTTTAACGAGTACCTGACATCGTACAGGCTCGGGACCATCGCTTAACGTCCCATCCGAAGGACGGCGAGCTTAAGTTTATTTCACCTCCCAGAAGGGCCTTGGTCGGGTTTCGAACCCACGTTCTTGAGCTCAGAAGTCAAGCGTGATTATTGGCTCTGTTTATTACTTTTTTTATTTATTTTTTGCCTTATGCAAATTGCATATTAGCCAAGTCACTGTGTTATTCAATTATTTACGACTTCCATGGCCCCAGGTGGGAGTTCTATCTACGAATTAAAACTCACTCCCGGACGGGATTCGAACCCGCCAAACCATGGGACCATGCCCTACGCTCTAGCCCGCACGGCTACCATGGCCCCGTGCCTTTTTCCGCCCTAAAACCACAATCTCTCTCTTAGTATTAATAGTTTTTTATTGAAGTTGGTTGAAAAAGAAAAAAATGAATGTGATATGGCCATTACAGGACATTCATAAACAACGCTTTTACTCTTCTCCTCTCCCCTCTCAAATTCATTTTATACTGTCATTACTGGAGGGTATAAGAAAGTCATTCTCGGAATTACGCTTTGCAATCCAACAAAAAAAAACACCAGAGATTTCAGTATAAATGAATTTGAAAGGGAGAGAGAGGGAGGGAATGATCTGTAAAAAAATGGTTGGTATAAAGCAGTCCAATAATATATTAATAAATTTGTAAATCATGGTTGGGGACACACCCACAGGAGTCACAACTCGTTATGAGGATTCTTTTAACGGGCATCGACCCACAGAACTCTGAGAAATACCTGCCTTGATAGGATGTTAGGAGAAGGGATGAAGGGTCGATGACAAAGTACCCTGAGAGAGTTTGTTGACAAGAGACGGTGTACAGTCAAGGATCTCTTCATTGCCAGAGGAACAGCACATCATAAAGACACCATTCAGTTTTGGACTCAAAAGGACTCCACACATGTATCAATTATTTTGACAATCAGCATTGTAATAATGATGAACAGCCAAAAAAAAATTTGACAGTTAATCACCGGCAATGTACTTCCCCAGAACGAATTCATCAATTAACTTTTCGCTCCCTCCCTCCAAAATTAGTCGACTCTTTGCGCTAATATTCAATAGTTGACTTACGAAGTGGCTCCTAAATCCTCATACTGAATTTCATATCGATACATTCATTACTTCGGCTGTTATAGGTTCGTGATAGCTAAAATAAGATATATACAACTGTGATTGTAGTGTCCCAAAATACCGCGATAATACAGCGTCGATAGTAGTTTTCGAATTTGTTGTTGAAATGCTTCTATTCGTATTCATTTGTAGATTAAGTTTGTCATTTAAAAATGAAATAAGCTGTTCGGTATCTCCTGAAATGGGTAAAACATTATATTACTTGTGACAATATGACAACAAATATATTATTTATTGATCGATATTTTCTGCAGTTATTATTATTATATATTAAATTTACGCTATCGAAGCATCTAAACCTAAAAGTTTCTTACCGAAAGATCATTTTATAGTTCGTAGTACAGTAGACTCTCCCTTATCCGGCGTTCTGTTAACCGGCGCGCTCCCTTATCTAGCGCTCGCAAAATAATATCAAATTTGTTAAACTAAAATTAACATTCAATTATTAGATTATCAATTATATGAGCCACATGTATTTACGAGTACATAATAATTCCGTAACTCACGAATCTTTCATGTATTTTTATTGTACATACATACATATGTACATTGTATTTATAATGAAGGGAACACTGATACAATATTTTATTACTTCACTAATATCCTATAAATAAATGATAATAAATACATAGTTGAAAATAAAACATTTATAAAAAATGTTTCCTAGAATAGAAAAACAAAATTCTCATAGTGAAAAGAATCGTTGGATCGTTTTTCAGACGTCTTAACACTAAAGAAGTGGTGGGACTATGCAGCACGGAACAGTGTTGTGTTAGGGAAACAAAGGAAAATAACCGATTTTTTAAACAAATAATATTTTTAGAATTAGGTACATATTCGGCAATTTAATAAATCTTATCAAAAAATACATACGTGTTTTATTTCTTAGCTCACCTAAAAGCACTTTTTTGTTTTGCTTTAATTGATATATTTTTTCTCATTAATTGATGATTTCCGTTATCCGGCGTTTTCTGTTCTGAGTGTCTACTGTATTGATATTTTAGTTAAATTCACTACAACGGAAGATATGATCAAGAATGTTGTAAAAATACAATAGAAATGCTCAACAGCTGACATCACATATTAAGAAGTGTGTGTGCGCTGCGCGCGCAACCGTTCGACACACACACTTACGCATGCAGCTCTGACCGTCTGGCACAGATGTTTACACATTAAATAAAAAACTTCTTTATACTATAAGTAAAAAGACTTTAAGTATAAAGATCCAAAGAAGAGGAAAAAAAATGAAAAAATATGGTATGTGAAGAAGGTTTGAAGTGGTGTTGTGTAGTATTGTTGTACGGAATGCGGGGGAGGGATCTCAATAAAGAGGAAACGTTCCTTAGATAGTGTTCCAGGAGGATGGACACAGGATCTATCTTAGTAGGAGGGACAGTCCTAGTAGTCCAGGTCTGGACACTCACCTACTCCACCTTTAGTAGCCTGGACCTACACCGGAGCTCCATAGCTCCATCTCAAGGACCCTTCCAAGATGGGGCTGTTCACCCCTAGTTTGTCCCTCTCACTGAAACAACAAAAGGGGGCTTTTCTTTTGTTGAACTCTGCAAGAGAAGAATGGTCCCAAGCCAATTGGCATATTCCAGCAGAGCACTGCTTCGAAACTAGCGTAGCTCTAACACCAAACTCATATTGTGTATAAGAAAGTCACTCTCAGAATGACTCTGTACAATGAAACAAAAAAAATACCGCTGACGGCGACTCATGTCTGTCATTACACTTTGAACTGTCTCGCTTCATTTCTGTCATTACACTTGTGAACTGTCTAGCTTCATGTCTGTAATTACACTTGTGAACTGTCTCTCTTCATGTCTGTCATTACACTTGTGAACTGTCTCTCTTCATGTCTATCATTACACTTTGAACTGTCTCGCTTCATGTCTGTCTTTTCACTTGTGAACTGTCTCGCTTCATGTCTGTCCTTACAGTTGTGAACTGTCTCGCTTCATGTCTGTCATTATACTTGTGAACTGTTTCATTTCATGTCTGTCATTACACTTGTGAACTGTCTCGCTTCATGTCTGTCATTACACTTGTAATGGTAGCTCAGTGGTATGCGTGCTTGTCTTCTGAGCTCAAGAACGTGGGTTCGAAACCCGACCGAGGCCCTTAGTTTATTGTATCTGGGAGGTAAAATAAACTTAAGCACGCCGTCCTTCGGATGGGACGTTAAGCGATGGTCCCGAGCCTGTACAGTGTCAGGTACTCGTAGACCCCCTGCCCTATGTGAATAAAAATTTAGTGGGTAAAATTTAGGACTCCCACAGTAGAGTCGGACTCATGTCCACCAGAGTGACGAAAGAGCGCTCTGATAGTAGGCGGTATGACCTTGTAGTTAAAGCCCGGGCATGAGTCATAAAACCTAACCTATATTTTTTTTTTTTTTTTTTTTTTTTTTTTTTTTTTCTTTTTTTTTTTTTTCTTTTTTTGGTTGGGTCCTAATAATATCAAGACCTTTAACAAACTAAATAAATAAAAAAGTATAAATAAAATAAGGAATTACAAATTAATAATAATAATGTAACATATACAGTAAATATGGAGTGGGGATGTAGATATTGAATATCAATATAATATGGAATTTGAAATTATTCGTTAACAATGAATGCTATAAGTATTCATAAGATGTATACTTTTGGTTCATACCATAAGCCTATATGACGTCAGATACTCGTTAAAAATCCCTAAGGATAACTGATTCTGGTTAGGCAAAATTTAGGACTCTGTAGTAGAACTGACTCTATAGTCAGGCCCAATTACCGCTCTGTTAATAGGTAATATGACCTCATGTTTAAAGCCCGGGCATGAGTCATAATAACTAACTAACAATTGGATATTATTGTTAACGGAATTAAATATTGTTATTATTGCGGACACATGTATTTCCTGAGTAACTAGCCCAGTTTTATGTCGTGGCAGGGACGTAGGAAGCTTCAGTGATGGGTATTTGTGAACCCATAGAAAGTTACAGCCTTAACCGTCCCCTCCAAATGGCTCATAAACTCAATGAAGGAAATGGAGCCAAATATTGAAGGCAGTTAGACTCAACCCATAAACTCTTAGGGAAGTATCTGAGACTAGAAGGGGAAATTTTAGAGCTGAAAGGTTTTGCCAGGATTTTCGCATTCACATGTACTGTTGGAATGAAAGTAACCTTTTGGTAGTAAACCTTGTAACTTTTGGACGGATTAATATATCATTATTGTCATTGGCGTAGCTAGAAGTATTCTCTGGGGGGGGGGGGGGGGGGAGGGGGGGCAGCCGGTTAACACGACCGAGATAATGAAACAAATACTACGTTTTCATGGGTGGATTCAACCTGGGTTGAGTCGTCGATCCGGGATCCAAACACATGAAAACCCTTCGCGCCAGTTATCTTCCAACCGCTGTGCTGTGTGGGTGGGATGAACCACTGATGATGACGCTGTTGCGTCGAAAACCGGTTCTGGTATAAAATAAAACAGTGGGAAGACAACGTCTTGTATTTCTATTAGAAATCTCGTCCCACAACATCTTACTATCACATATGAAAACCCTTCAAGTCAATCCGGATAGAATCCAAGATCGACCTAGCTTTTTTGGGATCGTAACGAGATCCAAATACATGAAAACACTAAGTACGAACGGAACGGGGTCGAGGCATGCGCAGTGCCAGCCTCCTTTCTTCTGCGCAAGCCTCCTCATTAGGCATACAAAGGTATTCTTGTGTAAACTCTCCAAACATCATACACGCTTTTATGAACAACGCACTTATTTGTGCTACTTCCTACCACTCTATATTCTGCATAAGACGCAAGCTTATAAAGCGCAATAGCAACTTTTTTCTCTACTGCCATAGGCTTATTATGTGTATCCTGTTGTCAAGAAACTTGGTCTGTATAATAATTTCCCACCAATAGTCGCTTCTTGTCTTTTTCCAAAATGTTTTGTTCTGTATATCCTTTTTTTGCTTAAGTGTCTATGGATCGCAATTCGTTGTTGGTTTAAAAAACAAAATGTTAGCAAATGTCTCCTTCTTCTTGTTGCAATTGCTGAATCATTTATTTGTCTGAGTCTAAAAATTGTGTACTTGCACAAAAGCAAAGTAACTTTGCTTCAATATTAACCATAATTATTCTACAGCAATAATACACATACACATGCAAAAAAAAAATAATACAAATTTCTAACCTCACTTCAACAATACAAGGAAGTTGAAAATTTATTTAATCTGTGAAGCAGTCACTAGCTCCATGGTTCAAACATAACCTGCCAAGTATATCCTAAAGAGAGGTAGGATTTTTGACATTTTCAGATCTGGATTCAATCCGAACTGAATCCAGTCTCATGAAAACCCTCGATCTGGATCTCGTTTCAAGTCAGTTTGAATCCCATGAAAACGTAGAAAATAGTTTACATTTCACAATCATATTTTTATTTCAAGTTTAATTGAACTTAATAATTAAGCGCTCTTTCGTCACTCTGGTGGACATGAGCCCGACTCTACTGTGGGAGTCCTAAATTTTTATTCACCTAGGGCAGGGGTCTTTAACGAGTACCTGACATCGTACAGGCTCCGGACCATCGCTTAACATCCCTAACGGCTTTCTTAAGTTTATTTTACCTCCCAGCTAATAAAGTAAGGGCGAGTTTCAAACCCACGATCTTGAGCTCAGAAGGCAAGGACGCATACCACTGAGCTACCGGTGCCTTCTATTTGTAATTGTATTTTGTTGTTCTATACTTAAACGCTAAGTGATATACTTAATTTTCTCACTATTTGTAAATTATTACACTCTGACGGTCATCTGTCCAAGAGGTCGTCTTTAGTATAAGATTTTTGATTTTCAAATTATTTGAATATGTGTATTTTATTAATAAATAAATAAAGACTTAATAATAACATTATAATAACTTAACTAATAGTATATTGCGTAAATTGTATATTGTGCTCTATCCCTTCAATAAAGATTATTATTATTATAATTAAGTTGATTTTCTGGTTGCCGGAATGTGGGCTATCATCCCTCGCCCCGATGGGGCACTAGCAGAACATTTTTCCGGTCACGTCTTCCAATACTTTGGCAATACTCATTGAGCCCTCTTCACACGTACATATAAGAAGGGCTCCGCGCTCTACGCCTGACGTATGGCCTCAGCTATCTCCAAGCGGTCATCTTCTCAAGCTGTTACTCATCCGCGCCATTATTGCTTCTCCTTATATCCTAGAAATAGTTCAAATAATCAACTACAATCTTCATTATCACTGTAGAAACTCATTCCATATCATATTAAATTCATCAATCTCAGATTCAAACTTAAGGATACTCGTTTTGAAATGAAATGAAAAGAAATTTTTTTATTCTGGAACCGAGGTCCCCTTAAGAATAAATACATACAGAGTATAGATGAGGAACAATGAGAAATAGTATCAGTATTTCGTAAAATGAAATAAATAAAATAGTGATATATATTACTCAAAGAACAAGGTGCAAAGAAACATTAAAAAAAACTAATAATGCTGCTTTTGCAAAATAAAAATATTTTCTCTCTTAACAATTCTAACCATGATTACGATACCAGGAAAAAGAGGATTTTCGAATAATTAAATATTGTTTCTCGCATAAAGGAATTAATTTCTCTGTATTTTTCCCCACTTCTTGAAGACAATGGAAACAGTAAAAAAATTTAAATTTCAACTAAAGATGTTTATGTTAGAGGAAACCTTCTATTCGGAAAAGGAATTTTTTTTCTCATTGTTCAAAAATAGTGAAATAACCATATATACTAATTTATTATTCTTGTTTTTCTCTTTTATGTCTTTTTTTATTAAGCATTTTATTTATTTATTTCATTTATTTATATATACTATATTTATATTTATTTTATAATTGTTCTTGTTATATTGCTTCTCTTCCTTTTTTATATATTTCGCACATTCTGACCTGATAACGTCGTCGTGAAAAACATACTTCCGGAAAAGTTATCAAAAAATATTATCTTAATTTTAATTAAATAAAAAAAAAATTGTATTATTTATATACTTTATCTATTGTATAAAATTATTAGTTTTGTACTCATATTTTCAAGAATTTATGTATTTATAGTTTTTAGTTATTATATTAGCAGACTCTGAGTTAATATATGTTTAAATATCTAAATTATAAGCTATCTTAATGTAAATATTTGTATGTCATATTCTATTACCATGTTATGGTTTAACTGGAAATAAACATGTAAAAAAATTAATAACTAATATCAGAGAAACGATGAAGTTCTATCTCTAGACAGGAGGCAGGTATAGATGAGCTGTTTGTATACTCTAATAACTGAGCCCTGTTTAAATCATAGAATATTTTAGACTTCAGCAAATATAAGGTCGTCTCTATACGAGACTGTGTTCAGAATTTCTCTCCATCTCAATTTGTATCGTATTTATATAAGAAATTACATCACCTAAGGAAAATACAGGCTTCTCCACTTGACTCCATATTTTCTTTAATATTTCCATTTATAAGTCCATTTAAATAAAATAAAATTATAGATAAAACACTTTTTTGAACACTTATATTGTTTTATTCCACAAACATATACTTAAATGTGTACTGGTTTCGGCTTACGCCATTGTCAGCACAAGGTTCAAGAATAATTGAGATATTTGCCAGGCATACATATTTATATTAACCTAAGAGTACCTGAGGTGAAAGGGTCCCCTTCCCCTCGTAAAACCAGGAGGTGGTAATAACCAACTGTGAACTTATTTGAAAAAAAATCAAATTAAAATAAAATCAAAAACTAACATTCCAAGGATACAGTATAACATAACTGTACATTATATAGCTACTGTATGTCTAAGTAGAAAATTATTTAACCTAGGTTAGTATAGCCATGGATATTTGTTAGCTGAGAAGGATTACAAAGGAGAACATTTGAAGTGTGTCTGGTCGTTTAAACAATTCCCATTTTTTCGAGTCCTATTAATTTCTAGCTGTTCTAGAGAATCTAATGGTTTACCTTTTTCACATAAATGGAGGTATTTTATGCCGGTTGTTTCATTGAATGAGTGACCCATATCATTTATATGTTTCGCAAATATCGATTTTCCCCTTTCTTTACTATATCAGTTATGTGCTCTTTGATACGTTCTCTGAATTTGCGTCCCGATTGGCCTGTGTATACCCAACTGCACGTTTCACATTTGAGTTGGTAAACACCACTCCGGTCCTCTATCTTTATTCTGTCCTTTGTCTTGTTTAAATGTTGATTGAATAGTGTTGATAGTTTTAAATCCAACTTTGAAACTTTCCCTCTTAATCGTGTTACTTATTTGTTCTGAAATGTGCCCGTAATAAGGTAAACTAACCCAAACTCCCTCTTTGTTAAAATTAATGGGTTCTAATTTTGTTAAACACAAAAAAAACTTATTTTCAGCCAAATCGACCAAAGGGAAGAGAGGGATTAAGGAGAAAGGGGGCGAGAGAAGGTCATATCGCCTACTACCAGAGCGCCCTTTCGTCACTTTAGTAGACATGAGCCCGACTCTACTTTGGGAGTCCGAAATTTTGCCCACTAAGTTTTTATTCACTTAGGGCAGGGGGTTTTTAACGAGTACCAGACCATCGCTTAACGTCCCATCCGAAGGATGCGTGCTTAAGTTTATTTTACCTCCCAGATAAAATAAACTAAGGGCCTCGGTCGGGTTACGAACCCACGATCTTGATATCAGAAGGCAAGCACGCATACCACTGAGCTACCGGCGCCCCTACACCACTAGGTGATTCTCTCGAGGAGAATAGAGTTTCACTCCCCAAGCTATACAAAGCATGAGGAATTTTTTTTAAATTTAATTCTGTAAGAAGATATTGTCAAAAAGATATTCTTTAATAATGGTACAAAAATCACCTCCGTCAAAACTTATTTAGGGTACCTTGAACCGTAAATATCGATTGAGAACTCGAACTCGGATTTTTGCACGATTACAATACTTCATTATACTATAGAAATCATTGATGCACCTGCAATGCAATTACTCAGTGCTCTATTGCTTTCTTGAATGCTCAAACTGAGTCTTGGCCTCGTTACTCACAAAGAGACTATACTAACTCACCTTGGTAACAGTGAGATAATCCCACATTAACAGCCAGCACCTGCTGCCTAATCTCAACAGGACAAACAGGCTTAGTCAATTTACAACAGTCTTAGCCGCACCCTGGTGCAGCCGCATAGCTGGGTGGGATACACGTGGAATTGTTTACTTAAGTGTTAATTATGCATAAAAGCATGAACCTTACATAATTATATATAAAACCATGAAGTTGTTAGTTATTGTGACTCATGCCCGGGCTTTAATTACGAGGTCGTATCGCCTACTACCAGAGAGCTCTTTCGCTCCACTGATGGACATGAGTCCGACTCTACTATGGGAGTTCTAATTTTTGCCGACCCAGGTTTAATTGAAGTTAATAAAAAATGACAAGTTAGTTGTGATGAATCTTAAGATTAACTATGAATAATAAGTTCCCCTTTATTATACCTGGAAACAGGGGCGTAGCCAGGGGGGCGCGTGCCCCCCCCCCCCCTTGGCAAGAACAAAAAACCAAGATAAAAATTGAATAAACTAAAAAAATAGTTTTTATTAAAAATGGATTGCTTGCAAGTTACCAATAGCATCTTCAAATTTCCCGTGCGTCTGATTCCTAAATCAGCAATCAGCTGTTACATAAATGTACATGTACAAAACAAGCCATATTACATTTATTTAAATATACATGAATTCGATCATTTCATTTCCTCGCTCAAAATCTTCATTTTATGCTTTATACTCTTAAAGCTGATTTTACATGCGCAGTAAAAATGCAAAGCGGAGCAGCAACAAATGCACTCTATTGGATGTGATTCATTTAATTCTAAAAGCACAGAAACAACAGCGTGCATTTGCTGCTGCTGCGCTTTGCATTTTTGCTGCTCAAGTAAAGTCAACTTAAGTATTACAGTCAGTGGTTACCTCAGGGGAAGCTTCTAGAGGTCCGAGTCTCCCAAATTAATAACATGTCTGCAACGCTAACCACGGAAACTGCGGCCTGTGCCACCGGAAGTCTATTCCCCCCCCCCCCCCCCCCCCTCGTAGCCTAACTTTGCCCCCCCCCCCCCCAGCTCACAATCCTGGCTACGCCCCTGCCTGGAGAAGTAAAAAAAACAGAGGGGCCCAGTTACGACTATGGCGCAACCGATGACGTAGAACTACTATCTTTTTTAATTTATTTATTTCATATAAATTTATGCTATATACAATTCAACTATCATCATCGATTATTCATTAATTTCATTAGAAGTAGATTGAGCTGTATTATTGTTGTCAATAGTGTAGTACGATTTATTATAAAACAAGTTTCAACCCTTCATCTTTCATAAATAATACATATTAACCATATCTTTCAAGAGAAGGATGCCTAACGGTAAAAAGTTTGGTACATTACGGATAGATGGCGGTTCGCGACTCATCTACTAACTTTGAGAAACAATCTTACGGGATTTCGCCTAATTGTTTGTTTTTATGCTGCCATACTTAGAAAGTAGAAGATGAAGATTTGAAATTTGTTTTAATATAAATCGTACTACACGCTTTTTGTCTGTGTTTGGTTCATTATTCTACTATTATATCTAATTATTATTTTAGGAGATATAAGATCTGAAAGTGTGACACATTTTCGTGACGCACTTTAACCCCCACACCGCCAGGAAAGACGTAGTTCTACGTCAAAAGACTGAAGTTAGTGGTGATGATTCTTATGATTAACTATGAAAAATAACTTCCCCTTTATTATACCTGGAGAAGTAAACATTAATCATATGTTAATCATTTTATGTTTTCCAAAAACTTTAATAAATACTTTGAATACTTTCCCAGTTCCATGTTTTTATAATCAACTAAATTTTCTTATGTTCACAGACAGAATCTAATATTAGTCTAAATACAATGTAAAATAGAGGGCGCCGGTAGCTCAATGGTATGAGTGCTTACTTACTGAGCTCAAGATCCTGGATTCAAAACCTGGCCGAGTCCCTTAGCTTATTTTATCTGGGAGGTAAAAAAAACTTAAGTACGCCGTCCTTCGGATGTTAAACGATGGTTCCGGGCCTGTGCGATGTCAGGCACTCGTTAAAGACCTCTATCCTAGGTGAATAAATTTCGGAAGGCAAAATTTAGGACTTCCACAGTGGAGTCGGGCGACTGGTGTCGGAAACCGGCTACCCAGTGTTCAGCCGTTTTGTCGCCTCCTGGCGGAGAAAGAAGAAAGCACTATAACTCTGCGCCGGGGATGACTGCAGGCACGCCGGTGGTTGCTCCCGGCGTCCCCACGTACTTCAACCAGCGAACGCCCCACATTCATCCCGAGCCGGATTGACCTCTTATCGTCGCAGATGGTCGGCTCCTAGCCTACCACAGCAACAGAAAAGATTATTTATTTAATTTTTAATTTTTGAATGACCAATGTTAGGCCTTCATTCCCCGAAGATTCGGCGACGGGTGTCGTGGCCTCGAAAAAGAGAGCGCTCTGAAAGTAGGCGATATGACCGGAAGAGCGCTCTGAAAGTAGGCGATATGACCGGAAGAGCGCTCTGAAAGTAGGCGATATGACCGGAAGAGCGCTCTGAAAGTAGGCGATATGACCGGAAGAGCGCTCTGAAAGTAGGCGATATGACCTCAGAGTTAAATAACTAACTTAATGATTTCCAGAAGTACCAATTTTGCGGACAAATATGAACAAAATATTTCACCTAATGATATACCTAAAAGATGATTTTTAAAAAAAACGATACATTTTGACCTGATTCTCAAAGAATAGGTCATCAGAAAACGGTCAAGGACTCTATGACCAAACCTTACCCTAATGTATTCTTTATCTATGATGTTTGTCTAGGACGGTGTGCAGTGCAATCGACACAGTATTTTCGTCTGATGGTTACCTTAAAGAAATTTTCATCAATAAGATCTTATCGTAATTTACAAACATTATATTCTCATCATGCCACGGCTAAATTGAGAAAATAAAATATAAAAAAGTCGTCGGTGAATCATCGCAAATATGTTTCCCCAGAACGAATTAATCAATTAACTTTCTGCTCCCCCCTCCCGAAGTCGACCGTTTGCGCTAATATTCAATAGTTGACCTTGTATGAAGCTCCTAAATTCTCATACTAAATTTTGTGTCGATAAGTTGACCACTTTGTCTGAAAATCGATAGGTGTTGTCTCTATGGAGTATTGATTTCATATATGAAATGTGTCAATAAATTCATTACAACGGCAGATATTAGGGTTAAGCCTCTGCCTAATCCCCTTTTTCCTTTGACCGATTTGGCTGAAAATCAATGTGTCGTCATTAGAGGATTCTGTATTCGCATGTAAAATTTCGTGTCACTGACACATACACATACAGACATTTATTTTTCATTTTTGGAATCTGGAGGTAGGAAAACATGAAATTTTTTACAGAGAACTACATAACTTTCTTTATTCCTGTATTTTCATACATTCTTAATGATACTTGACATTTTTTATCCCAATATTTATAACTCAAATCAACTGCAACCATACCTAAACCTGAATGCTCCTTTCTCACACATCAAAGCACTGGCTCAACTCCATCTGGCAAGTAGTATCTTAAAATCAGTGACAAAAATAATTTATACACCCTTAATCCCCAGGAACTTTGTACAATCTGCAATATAAACGAATTGGAAGACGTATAGGATATACTCCCCCATTAGAAGCCACTTCCTGTCTCAGAGTATCAGTATAGACCGATCCAACTTTCATACATTACTCCTGGCCCATAATAAGAATGATATCTCAAACATTTTCTATTATTCTCTCTGAAACTTAGAGCATTCATTGTTAACGAATAATGTATTTCAACTTACATATTAAATTGATATTCAATACATCCCCACTCCATATTTACTGTCTTTGTTACATTATTATTATTAATTTGTAATTACTTATTTTATTTATACTTTATTTTATTTATTTATGTTATTTATTTAATATGTTAAAGGTTCCTTTATATATGTCAATTATGGTTTTATATGTGTATTCCTTTATATGTGTCCTTATTATGTTAATATTGTAAAAGTAATGGTCACTAACTCAATTGTATGAGGGGGATCCCTTCAAACAATAAAAATTATTATTATTACTTGATATTTTTCGTAGAGAAACACTTAATAAAAAATATAAAGAAAAAACTATTTTTTTAAAATAAATATTGTCTATTTCACAAGATATATAAATTATATCGGAGTACTTTCGGTATTGCTACCATCTTCAGCCATGATTAACAAATACTAAAACTCATTTAGTATTTGTTAAGTCGTTCAATACCGACACTACTCCCATATAATTTATAGGTTAGGTTAGGTTTTATGACTCATGCCCGGGCTTTAATTACGAGGTCATATCGCCTACTACCACATACGCTCTTTCGTCACTCTGGTGGACATGAGCCCGACTCCACTGTGGGAGTCCTAAATTTTGCCAACCCTAAATTTTTATTCACCTAGGGCAGGGGTTTTTAACGAGTACCTGACATCGCACAGGCTCGGGACCATCGCTTAACGTCCCATCCGAAGGACGGCATGCTTAAGTTTATTTTACCTCCCAGATAAAAATTGTATCTTTAGTTTATTTAATAAACTAAAGGTCTCGGTCGGGTTTCGAACCACGATCTTGAGCTCAGAAGACAAGCACACGGATACCACTGAGCTACCGGCATTAATATTTACTTTATATTTTTCATACAAATAAATAAATGAGCCATAAATTGCCGAAGATCATTAAAATTGTATATTCATGTCATTAAATAGTCTGAAAAGACTGGTAGGCATTAATATTTACTTTATATTTTTTATACAAATAAATAAATGAGCCATAAATTGCCGAAGATCATTAAAATTGTATATTCATGTCATTAAATAGTCTGAAAAGACTGGTAGGCATTAATATTTACTTTATATTTTTTATACAAATAAATAAATGAGCCATAAATTGCCGAAGATCATTAAAATTGTATATTCATGTCATTAAATAGTCTGAAAAGACTGGTAGGAAATAAGACAACTTGACACAACCAATTTCTGACTATAACCAGTTTTAGTTTGTCCTTCATGGTTTAATTCATTTAACTTCATAGTTTAGGTGAATGAAATTTGATGAGGACCTTGGAACTATAAACTATTGAAATTAGGAACTTTCTGATTAATAAACTATTTGAGAACCGTTTATTAGATATCCGACAAGAGGCCAATCCGGTTACTTCCAGGAATACAGTTATTGTTAAGGAGAATAAGGAAATTCCAGTTTTAATTCAACAACAATACAATTATTTTGTAATATTTCATGTGGAAATCTGTTGTTTTATTGACCTTATCTCAAATCTAAGCAATAAATAAATGAATTTTGATAAGTAGGGGGAGATAAGATGGTTCTAGAACAATGGCTAAAGAGCAAGATGGCGGCCGTCCTCCTGACATGTGCCCACGCAATACCAATGCATTGAATTTTTACCGTTTATTGTGATCAACGGGGAATTATTTTTTAGCTGGTAGTTCTCAAAAATTACTAAAAACCAGCTATTGCTATTGTGATCATCTCGGACCTAGTTTTTTGTTTCATTTTCGGGGAAGCGAAAAGACTGGAGCTAAAGTAAACATCCGCTTTTCCCAACACAGCAGTCAGAGCTCTGTGTTGTCTTATCAATCCTTAGTCCAATTTCGTGCAGGTTCGAATTTTTTTTGTGAAATTAAAGCGTTCGGATTTAAATAAACGACAAATGTCGAAACGTCGTGATATCACCTCTTCAGAGAAATTAAACATCTTAATATCGTACGATCGCCTTTCTACGGATGAAACAATTTTTAGATTGTACATACGTAAATACATCATATTATGCATTCTACTGTATGTGAATGAACAATGCGGCATGCACTGATTATATATAGTCTCTCGCTCCTTTCGACGTCTGGACAGTGGGTTGCTCTGCACTGCCACACCCGGGACTTGGGACAGGCTGGTCTCCCGTGACCTCCCCCCTCTCCACTAGATGTTTTCTATTATTTTTTACATATTCCTTTCTTTATTGCTTTTCCCTTCTTCTTATTTATTTTAAATAATTTATATTACTTATTATTTTATCATTTATTCTGTTTTGAAAGAATATTTAGGAAAATACAGAGTGAAGAACGGAAAAAAACATCATTACTCCTGTATATCTCCTTCTGTCTGGTATCCTGTCGATATCCCAGGAAGGGTAGAGAACGGAAAAGGAAGAGAAGAAGACAATTCCTGAAGACTGAGCTGTCAAGGAACTCAGGTTTGTTCAGACTGACGATTCCTGATTGCCAATCTACCTCTGTGCAATTTAGTAGCTCTTTGGATCTTCATGCATGGATACAAAAATATAAGCAAGACGGAATTCTAAGGAATTTTCCCATAGTTTAGGGTTTGGAAAATATTTTTTTTTGGGTAATGGCGTAATATATAAAATTTTTCGATTAATCATCGGCAATTTACTTCCCCAACGCGAATTAATAAATTTAATATTCGCTCTTCCTCTGAGCAATTTCGGTTTTTGAGTTAGGCCCCCTTCTTTGAGTCCATACTTATTTTTGGCTGAAAATCAATGGGTTTCTGGATAAACATTGTGATGTACGAAGTAATAAACATTGTAAATAATAAGAAAAAAACTCCGAAATTAATTATTTTTTTAGGGAGGAGAATCGCTGGTGTTGAGTTTTTTTTTTGTGAAGACGGCTGAAATATTGATTTTTTAAATAAAAACATTGTTAGGATATTAGTAAAGTAATAGTTTTTTTTTTTTTTTTTTTGGCCTTATGCTCGATGCATAGTAGCCATGTCACCATGTTATCTAATTATTTACGACATCCATGGCCCCGGTTATACTACATTTTATTTGATAAACTGTGAAAGAGGGCGCCGGTAGCTCAGTGGTATGCGTGCTTGTCTTGTGAGCTCAAAAACGTGGGTTCGAAACCCGACCGAAGCCCTTAGTTTATTTTATCTGGGAAGTAAAATAAACTTAAGCACGCCGTCTTTCGAACGTTAAGCGATGTTCCCGAGCCTGTACGATGTCAGTTACTCGTTAAAGACCCCCTTACTCTAGATGAATAAAAATTTAGGGTAGGCAAAATTTAGGATTCCCACAGTAGAGTCGGGCTCATGTCCACCAGAATGACGAAAGAGCGCTCTGGTAGTTGGCGATATGACTTCGTAGTTAAAGCCCGGGCATGAGTCATAAAACCTAACCTTGATAACCTGTGAAACGACACTTATTATTCTACAGCGGAATCGGCAGAAGGGGAGGGGGGATCACACAGACAAACAGAAACTTTTTTTATTCTCATATTTGGGAAAACGTGAAATTCTGTTGAAAACGGCATCAAAATGACCGATTATATAACGTCCTCTATACTTTGAATAGCTGGGAAAATCAATTTTAAGAGGGCCTCGCCAGGTTTCGAACCTGAAATTTTTAGCTCTTATAATACTTAGTAATTAGCTATTCTCTATCCATAATTAATAAGTTAAGTCTATTTTGTATTACATAGTTAAAGCCCTTTTGAAGTTAATGTCCCCGATAATGAATACTATTGGCTGATTTTACCTGACCTAGTAAAGCTCTCTAAAGTGTGTAATAGGATTTAACTTACAGCTTTGGTTCTGGTCCGAGCTTAATTTTAAATACCTGCTTATTAAGTCAGCGGTCTTGTTTTTAAGGAGCTTACTTAAATTAATAAAGTAGAGAAGGGAGGATTCTATGTGTCTAATATGTGACTTTCCCGTTATTTGATTCAATACATATTGTGACTCATGGTTTAACTACGAGGTCATATCGCCTACTACCAGGGCGCTGTTTTGCCGCTCTGGTGGACATGAGCCTTACTCAACTCTAACGAGTACCTGACATTGTACAGACTTAGGACCATCACTTAACGTCCAATTCGAAGGACGGCGTGCTCTAGGTTTGTATGATTTAAATAAAAGACATGAGGGCTTCAGCCGTTTTTTGAACCTGCGGTCTTGAGCTCAGGCAATATATATATATATAGATGCGTTCCAGGCAAAAGGCCCTATCCCTCAATTTGTGAGATTTTCCTGTTTTGGCCCTATCCCACACTATTGACTATCCCGCACATTTCTGTTAACTCCATTTTGTAATGGTTTTTAACAAAATTTTTAAAAATAAGAAATTAGAAATTGGAGGGTCTTTGACATTGCAAAATGTGGTCCAGGGAAAAGGCCCTAACCCTCATAGGTACTCTCACAAAACTTTAAATCATTTGAGAGACCAAAAGACCTATCCCCTAGTCCAAATTCCCTATCCCACTAGTTTGATGATGTTGATTGATCCGTTTCATTTAAATCTAGCGCCCTAATCGGTTTTTTGTTTAACCAATAGATTAGGGCTTTTGGCAGTTTACATTATGAGACAGGCCCCGTTGCTACAAGGTGACAAAGGCCCTAATCAACAAAGTGGTTCACTTTACTGTTATTTCTTGTAAAGAGATGCAAGTATTGATGAAAAATAATTGTTCTATGTAACAGAAAATATTCTTAAAAATTACAATTAAACTGATGTGGAAAGCCAACAGTTTTTTTCTTTCTCCTGTAAAGTTAACCTTATGTGGGTTAGGGGCCTTTGCCTGGAACGCATCGATATACAAAATATTTATAATTAAAATGGGAAAAAAAGCCATTTGTCTGTGTGTTTTTGAACACGATAACTCCCGAAGAATGAAATTATCGACACTAAATGTGTTATGCGTATTCAGATCACCGTAAAGACGACACCTATTAAATTTCAAACAAATCGCTTAAAAGGAAAAGGGGATTGTGGAGAGAAAACTCCAATAACTGTCATGATGAATTTATCGGCACAAAATTTCAAAACAACATAATAAAGACACATAGGAATTTTCAAGTCAAGCGAGGGGTTCAGAGGGGGACTCAACTCAAAAATCCGAAAACTGCCAATGTAATGAATTTATCAGCATGAAATTTTATATTAATTTTTTTTTTAACAATATGAACAGCAGTTAATTATTATGACTCATGCCCGGGCTTTGACTACGAGGTCAATTCGCCTACTACCAGAGCGCTCTTTGGTCACTCTGGTGGACATGAGTCCAACTCTAATGTGGGGAGTCCTAAATTTTTCCTACCCTAAATTTTTATTCACCTAGGGCGGCGGTCTTTAACGAGTACCTGACATAGTAAATGCTCGGGGTCCATCGCTTAACGTCCCATCCGAAGGACGGCGTGCTTTTTAATTTTACAATAAAACCGCAGAAGACCCGAAAAGCCTATGTGAATTCAGAAGTCCCTATGTAAGTCAATTGTTGATAATTAGCCCAAAAAGTCGATTAATTTTGGAGGGAGAACAAAAATTTAGTTGAATAAAACACTTAGAACGAGTAAAAAAATTCCACTGTATTTATATAAAATACACAAGATATTTAGCTGGTTAGAGCATTGTCAAGTGTACAGGATACAGACTTATGACTGGTGGTAATATTTGGGGGGGGTGGGGGGGGGGGGGGGGGGGGGGGGGGGGGGGGGGGGGGAACTACCATACAATATCATAATTTAATCAGAAAAATAATTAAATAATATATCTCAATATTAACCTTTTACCTGTATCACAATATTAACTATATCTTATCTCAATTACTAACCTACACAGACACCCACTAGATCAACTTAATTGAAATAAAAACATATTGCACCCCTATAACATTATATTATTATGCAATATGTGATTATTTCAATTTAAGTTGATCTAGTAGGTGTCTGTGTTTTTTAGTTTTAAATGTGATATAGGTAATAGTTTATTATTGAGACTTACTTTAATAGGTTAATATTGAGATATAGTTAATATTGTGATATATGGTAGTTCCCCCCCCCCCCCCCCCCCCCCTCCCACCCTCTATCTTGACTTGAGCGCGAAATATATTGTGTATTTTATATAAATATTATAGAAAAATTTAGTTGATTAATATTTGTTGGGAAAAGGCATGGCCAAATCAAAAACATTTTCTGGTGAAAAAATAACATTAAATTTTTGACCGAGTACATAACTTCCCGCATACCTCATACAGAGTAAATATTTAATGTATTCTATAAAAGAATGAGAATTAGAATGTGTAGAAAGTTGGTAGAAAAAATTTTATTGAAATTCCTTCGGCTTTTTACCCAGTTGGGTATCATTATTTTGCGGAATTCTAATAAAAATGTTCTTTGATGTTGTACATTACAAAAGAAATTCCCTCTTTTTTGTTAGAAGGGGGGCTTACAGCCCCGTTGAAAATGATATAGGCCACTCAACATGCCTAATGTCAGAAAAAATTGAAACTAGGACAAGGCTCTCCTGCCTTAAATAGGAATGCACATTTTATTTACCAAGCTACATGATGGATAGGGAAAGTTATATAATTGGTTAAATATTCTATCTTTTAACTGGAAATTCATGTTAACGAAACTGAAATAAGAAAGAGAATCTTTGCGGCAAACAAGTGCTACTATGGTCTTAGCAAGCACTTCAGAAGCAACCACATATCCAGGCAGACTAAATTCGTTCTATATAAGACCCTATCCGCCAGTTCTTCTGTATGGCTCAGGAACCTGGACAACTTCGAAAATGAGCCTTTTGGTGTTCGAAAGGAAGGTTCTGCGCAGAATATTTAGAGGAGTGCAAGTAGGCCATGCATGCGCAGACGCAAACAACCAGGAGCTCTACGAACTATATAGAGAACCAGATGTCCTGAAAGTCATGAAGATTCGGCGGTTAAGATGGGCAGGACATGTCGCCAGGATGGAAGCATTCATGGAGTAAGACGGCGAGGGAGACCTAAACTGAGATGGGGCAGATGGTGTGGCAGAAGATGCCCGAAACATGTTCCGCATCAGGAACTGGATGGCAGCCGCACAGGATCGAGACAATTGGCGGCTGTTGGTGGAGGACAGGACCCGTCACCGGGTTGTAGCGCCACCGATAGATAGACTGAACTGGAATTTCATGTATTCACACTCTCCGATTCTAAAAATAAAAATACAATTTCCTGTGTACGCCTGCGTTCTCGAAAACTTCCTATAAAATGAAAATATCAACACAAGTTTTCATATGTGTATACGAAAAATTCTAAGAACGACACCTATTGATTTTCAGTCAGTTACAGTGATTCAGTAAATACTGTCAGGAAAACGAAAAAAAAAAAAACGGGAATTCTTAGAATTCGGCAGAAGAAACATTAATTTTTGTGTCCGAAAGAAGCGGAAGATGAAGCCTTGAGAGCAGTGCTCAAGCAATTATTATTAACTAGCATAATACCCGGCGTTGCCCGGGGAACTTTGACTTTTCTCCCAATATCTCCTATAAGGCTATTCAGTTCCTCGACAGTACATTCATGATGTTATAATTTTCAATTATTCATACGGAATAAGGCTTATAGTCCTTCAACTGTAGTAACGCTAGCTTTGGAGCTAAAACTAATTTATTCAAAAAGATTTCTCATTAATCGTTGCAATGGTTTTCGAGTTACAAAGATTGCGTGAGTGGATGCTGGAATGGACCAGGGGTTGATTAAAAAATAGACCTTAACCTTCCGGTAAATAAAACTTATCTATTCAAAAAGATTCCTCATTAATCATTGCAGTGGTTTTTGAGTTACAAAGATTGCGTGGGTAGATGCTGGGATGGACCAGATATTGAGGTACTAATAAGCCTATAACCTTCCACAGACGATGACGAACAAATTTAAAAAAAATTTTAATCAAATCCATCAAGCCGTTCGTGAGTTATAGCGGTACAACGCACAGACATTTTCAGCTTTATATATATGATGTATTAGCAACATTTGTTCATAATAATAGTTGCTTGAGCACATTAATACAATATTAAACAAGGAGGTTCTCGAATGTGTGGATCAACGGTAATAATATCACAAAACTAGGCATTTTATTTAGTACAGAATTATTTATTAATTTAATTGAATTCAATCTATTGTAAGATGTAGAAATAGAGGGGGGTATTTTATAAATAAGGATATATCATCATATATGATATTCACTCAAGAAGGGTGGTCTGGAGAGAGAAAGAGAGAAGTGTCGCGGTTGCAGATAGAGAGTGAAGCAGGAAGGTTGTTGGATTTTTGTGGTTGGAGAGAGAGAGTGAAGTGGACGGGTGTTTTTTTTTTATGGGAGAGTGCAAGTGAACGGAAGATGGAGAGTTAACTGGAGTAGTGAAGATTCTTTGTGGAGTTGGAAGTCTGGAGTTCTGGAAATGGGCAGATTGATGGAAGAATCTATGAGCCTATGATGTACTGAGAAGAGCAGCGGAGGATTGGAGGATAGATAGAAAAATGTGAGTGGATAAAAAAAATAAATGTTATATTATCATTGTCTACCGATCTATGTTAAGGTGTAAAACAAAGGTAAAAATATTAAATCTTGTTCCATGAAAACATTTTTTATTAAAAGAATCACCACCCATTTAATTATTCAAAATTACAATAGTAAATTTTAAGAGAACAACAATCATTACAATGGCGCAACAACGTGGAGCTATTTTAAAAAAAGAATATAATTATATTTTACCATATGTAACAATCATTACAATGACGCAACAACGTGGAGCTAATTTTAAAAATAGAATATAATTATATGTTACCATATGTAACAATCATTACAATGGTCACCAACGTGGGGCAATTTAAAAAAATAAATAAATTTAAAGAGAGTTTAAGAATTATTACACTATATATATTTTTTAAATTAATGTGCAAATATACATATTATGTCACATAGCCTATTTTTTAATTTTGGTTTTAAAGCTACTTCATGTAAAATTTCATTACAATCCGATTATCCGTTAATGTGTAAACATTTTTATGTTTAGCCCCCCCCCCCCCCCCCCTCCCTCACCCCCTCCCCTCCCAAACCCCCTGTTGAGAAATTGGTGACATCACACACCCTATTTTCAATTTGACTTTTCAGAATACTACATTTAAGTTGATACGCTTTGATTGGCACCAAAGCGAAGGTGATATCATTCTTCATTCGCGAGGTTTCGTGCAGGAAAAATTGACCACGCACGTACACACACATACTTCATATGTGATAGTAAGATGTTGTGGGATGAGATTTCTAATAGAAATGAAAGACGTTGTCTTCCCACTGTTTTATTTTATACCAGAACCGGTTTTCGACGCAACAGCGTCATCATCAGTGGTTCATCCCACTCACACAGCACAGCGGTTTTACCTTCCTATTCGCCAGTTATCTTCCAACCGCTGTGCTGTGTGGGTGGGATGAACCACTGATGATGACGCTGTTGCGTCAAAAACCGGTTCTGGTATAAAATAAAACAGTGGGAAGACAACGTCTTTTATTTCTATCACACATACTTCTTTCCAAAAATAGTGTAAAAATACAGTAGTGACCTTGAAACCAAAATATGTTGAAAATTTTGATTTCTATTTTCGGACCTATTACAATAACTTTCCTATATGCTGGATAATTAATATATTTTTTAAGTAAGCTCGTAGTGTTAACGCTAAAACTAATTGATTTAAAGTTCCAAGTGTCCATTATTAGACTTGTAGAGTTAAAGTTAAAACGAATCATTGCAAAGCGCAAACTATTCATTTTAAAGCTGGCAATGTTAAAGTTATTATTAAAAATTTTAAATTGCTAAATACCAGTTGTATAGTTATCGGGACAAAGTTGAAAATATCTTTTTTAAAGGTTAGTTATATCTATGGTGACAGGGAATAAGTTGTTAAGTCATAAAATGGCCAAAATGAGTTCAGTGTACTGTGATCATCTCCCAAGCCATCTGCGCACTGTGAAGAAGTTGGGAGCTCTGAACTCTAATACTTTCGGAATTATAAAGATGTTGGTTTCTTGGTATCTCGTAAAATTGTGTATGTTCTCGGTTAAATCAAGTTAATCTACTTCTTTGAGGAATCATTCACGAGATAACTGCATTTAGGCATTTATACACTACGGCAGACTATTCCAAGTGAAGAGGGCGTTTTCGGTTAAATCAACTTATGACAAGAGAGGCATCATTCACGAGTATTTCAAAAAGTATGGTTAATAATTAGGTAAGTGATGGGGAATGATTAGGTAACTAAGGGAAAATCCAAGAAAGGATTAACAATATTCATTTTCATTCACTCCTATAGATTTAGAAGGTATATGATTAATAATGGTGCAAACATAATTTATTTATTCCAAAAACTGGATTTACACGATTAAAAAGTTACGAATTTATACCCTGTGACCACAGATAGATATATATATATATTTTTTTTTTGTATTTGGAATCTGAAGGTCGGGAAACATGAAATTCTGTTGAAAACTTAACATCGAATTTTTAACGATTCCATAACTTCCCCTATACTTGGATGGCTGTGGAAGTATTTGACAATTCTCAATATTTGAGTTGTATCGATTTCTCTAAATAGGAGGTTGAGAAGTGGTTGTTTTGCCTGTTTTCCTGAGTGACAGTTGCCGGTTAGTTGAGGTTGTCTTGTAGTCCTCTCTCTAGTCACGCCGCTGTCAGCGTCTTGTGACAGGTTTTGGGGGCGGCTACAGCTCTTCCCCCCCCCCCCCCCCCCCCTTTCTCCACCCCCCACTTTTAATCCCGAACATCACGCAACTCTCACAGGGACATTTACAATTATAATTCTAAATTGTGGTAATTAAGGTGAATCCGGGGACACGCGACATAGTGACGGATGCAAAATACTCATGCCATTCTACCTTTTTACCACTTATATTATTTTTTTGATCATCCTATTTCTTTTTACATTCCCCAATTCGTCAACTTCAATTATCTAATCGAACCAGAAAGGATCTTATCAATAGGTTAGGTTTTATGACTCATGCCCGGGCTTTAACTACGAGGTCATATCGCTCTTTCATCACTCTGGTGGACATGAGCCCGACTCTACTGTGGGAGTTCTAAATTTTGCCAACCCTAAATTTTTATTCACCTAGGGTAGGGGTCTTTAACGAGTAAGTACCTGACATCGTACAGGCTCGGGACCATCGTTTAACGTCCCATCCGAAGGACGGCGTGCTTAAGTTTATTTTACCTCCCAGATAAAATAAACTAAGGGCCTCGGTCGGGTTACGAACCCACGTTCTTGAGCTCAGAAAGCACGCATACCGGCGCCACGCATGAGCTACCGGCGCCCTCTTATCAATATAAATATATATCTTTGACCTTTAAAATTTAAATAAAAATAATCATATCTGGTTCGGTATAATAATATTAATTTGAGATATTAATTGTGAATCGTAAGATTTGAGCCTAGTTATAATAAAATGATAATAAAAATTAATACGACTTAAAAAGATTAATAAATGATAAATAATAATAGGATTAAACAATAATAAGTTATGTTATATATAATATTGGAGAGGGCGCCGGTAGTTTATTGTGCATGCTTGCTTTCTGCTTTCTGAGCTCAAGATCGTGGGTTCAAAACCCGACCGAGGCCCTTAGTTTATTTTATTTGGGAGGTAAAATAAACTTAAGCATGCCGTCCTTCGGATGGGACGTTAAGCGATGCTCCCGAGCCTGTACAATGTCAGGTATTCGTAAAAGACCCCTGCCCTAGATGAATAAACATTTAGGGTAGGCAAATTTTAAGACTCCCACAGTAGAGTCGGGCTCATGTCCACCAGAGTGTCGAAATAGCGCTCCGGTAGTAGGCGATATGACTTCGTAGTTGAAGCCCAGGCATGAGTCATAAAACCTAACCTAACCTATAATATTAGGAAAAATAGAATAACATTAGATCACAATAATGATTTAAATTACATTCTGGCTAATTTTTGGCTCGTTTACAATATAAAGTTAGAGGGCCATGGTGACCGTGCATGGTACTTATTTATTTATATTTATTTTAGCACATATAGCCAATATTACAATACGTTGAAAAAATTCATATGGAAATTTATTTTACACTCTTTGGGGCGCTATAACTATGTTTGTATTGGTCCATTCTCAAATCTACACATTAGCAATTGGAAATTTAATACAAAACATTTCTGGTAGGAATTAATTTTTCGAAACTTTTAGGACGGTTTTTGTCATCAACCACCCAAACGGATCAAACTGCAAAAATCATATTTTTTTATAAAATATGCCTTTTAATTGTGTCTACAACTTTTATTTGGGGGGCCATGGTGGCCGTGCGGGCTAGAGCGTAGGGCTTTGGTCGCATGGTCTCACCATGGTTTGCGGGTTCGAATCCCGTTCGGTAGTGAATTTTATTTCGAAAATAGAACTTCCTTCCGGGGCCATGAATGTCGTAAATATATAGGTAACACAGTGACATGGCTAGTATGCATTGCACATAAGGCCAAAAAAAAAAATAATAATAAATAAAAATTATAAATAAAGTTACGTTTTCATACGTTTTTGGCAGTTTTTGGGTACAATCCCTCCTCAGTAGGTTCCTTCGTTTTGAGGTTCAAGTCACACATATAACCTTTTGTTTCAGTATATTCATTTTATCGAAACTTATCATGTTTATAGACACATAGGTATTAATTTTTCATTTTTGGAATCAGGGATTGGTAAAACATAAAATTTCGGTGAAAACTCAACATCGAGTTTCGGACAGATTAAATAACTTCCCCTATACTTCGAAAAGCTAAAAAAGTAAAGGATATCATTAATTTTTTTTTTTTTCTCCCCAAAGAACAATTCTTCTTGTTAGATCGACAAAGTTGATTCCGCGGTTCAGCTGAAAAGAACTCAATTTAACTTTTCAAAAAGAGTTCAAATGTTTCGAAGAAAGACAGAAAAGAAAACCGATGGTTAACAACGAAACTTTTTGGCTCAAAAGCGCCCCTCCTCCTAACCCCTTCCCCCTCATTCTCCTCCTTCTCCTCCCACTCCTTCCCCCTCCCTCTTCTCATCCCCTCAATCCACTGGATTAACTTAGTAATTAAACATTTTCAACATAATTAAGTGTTTTTTTTTTTTTTTTTTTTTTACATGGGGAATGTTAAAACTTCTCCGTCTTTAAATTAGTTGTGTAATGAGAACAACGGTTGAAATATAACGTTACTACTTTTTATCTTCCGTAAGGAAAAGTATGTCTCATGATGGGATGAAACAATTGTATTCGATATAATCAAAACATAGAAAAAACACCATTTTGATTTCATAGACTCATAGAACACCAATATTGACTATAGAACCAAAGGAAAGTAACATAACCTGACATAGATAACCATCTGAACGGTTTCTTTCGAAGGACATTTCTAATATAAAATTTAGGGGCCACGAATGTTGTAAATAACTAGATAATACCGTTACATGAGACGTGGCTAATATGCATCGTACAAAAGGACAAACAGGGGCGTAGCCAGAATTTTGAGTGGGGGGGGGGCGAAGTTAGGGTGCAGGGGTGGGGGAGTATAGACTCCTGCACAGCCCGCTGTTTCTGTGGTTAGCGCTCCAGACAAGGAAAATTTGAAGATCCTATTGGTAACTTGCAAGCAATCCATTTTTAATAAAAACATTTTTTTTAGTTTATTTAATTCTTATCTTAATTTTTTGCTCTGGCCAGTGGGGGGCACGTGCTCCCCCCCCCCCCCCCCTGGCTACGCCCCTTTTATATATACATATAAAATTTCTTCAGAAGCATTCATATTTAAACAAATCCAGAAATTACCCCAAAAAAAACGTCAGAACGATAATTCTGTCCGTGAGGCATGATGTATAAGGACCGACCTCATACGTTTACATTTAACGTACTGCTTATTCTCAACGTGTAATTGCAACGGACCACAGAACAACATTTTGTGACATCATGGGCTGAGTTGTAAGAATATGAAGAAATAGGTAAATAAAACAAGCTTATTTTTTTAAATGTTGTCTATTCCACTAAAGATATTTATAAAAATACAACTACCGGTTTCGGCCTCACACCATCGTCAGGTCTAGTTATGAACTAAGTTAGTTTGCAGAGTGCCAACTTAGAAGTTGAGAATATGAAGACATTAAGCCTGAATAACTAACTCAAAAGCCGAATGCTCTCAACTTCAACGGTACGTATGGAAACGGACATTAATTCTCCCATTAAATGCATTCGATATAAACGAATCGTTGTGGCCATTAGTTGAGTCAAATCCTGAATCTAATTAATTATCTTGTCCCAGTTACATTGCAAAACCTTCAATTACTAGCCCCAAATACTCAAACAGAGTTTTAAATTTATCCAATCGGTATGCAAGGATTTGGAAATACTGGCTGGACAGATTCAAATCTTAATTAGATCAATTCAGGCAATCACTCAGAAACTTAAAATACTACATAACACATTTGGTGACATATTGTAACAAACTGAATTTGATCAGGACCAGTTTCTTCAAAAAAAAAATTTCGATGGATAAGGAAAAGCTCCAGATCAGGACATAATTTAAAAAGGGCAGACCAAACGGGCTCAATCTATCCAGCCTCTCTCTGATTCATTAGACATTCATATTATATTATTATATACATACAGGGGCATAGCCAGGATTTTGAGCAGGGGGGGGGGCAAAGTTAGGCTACGAGAGATGGACTCCCGGGGGACAGCCCGCAGTTTCCGCGGTTAGCGTTGCAGACTTTTTGTTATCAACTTAAGAGACTCCGACCTCTTGAAGCTCCCCCTGAGGTAACCACTGACTGTAATGCTTAAGTTGACTTTACATGAGCAGCAAAAAATTCAAAGCGCAGCAGCAGAAAATGCACGCTGTGGTATCTATGCTTTTAGAATTAAATGACACATCCAATAGCGTGGATTTGCTGGTGCTGCGCTTTACATTTTTACTGCGCATATAAAATCAGCTTTGAGAGTATAAAGTATAACATAAATAAATAAATCTATGCCGACCGAGGCCCTCAGTTTATTTTATCTGGGAGGTAAAATAAACTTAAGCACGCCGTCCTTCGGATGGGGCGTTAAGCGATGGTCTCGAGCCTGTACGGTGTCAGGTACTCGTTAAAGACCCTTACCCTAGATGAATAAACATTTAGGGTAGGCAAAATTTAGGACTCCCACAGTAGAGTCGGGCTCATGTCCACCAGAGTGACGAGAGAGCGCTCTGGTGGTAGGCGATATGACCTCGTAGTTAAAGCCCGGGCATGAGTCATAAAACCTTATCTAACCTATTAAATCTATGTGAATCAATAATTGTGTATTATTAGTATAATTATTATACTAATTCAATGGATTTCTCCAATATTTTAGAGAATGTGGCGGGGTTTCCAACTTTCCAATTAACGGCTGTCAGTTAATTTCTTGCTTTTATTTTCACAAATAGTTGTTAATTATTATGACTGATCTCTGGGCTTTAAGCACGAATTATACGTTAGTTCACAGTAAAAATTAGTTATTTTTATAACTTCCTATACTAAGTATAGGGAAAGTTATGTAATCGGTCAAAAATTCGATGTCGAGTTTTCAACTGAATTTCATGTTTTCCCGAGCATCCCGGTAGAATAAATGTATCAACAAGAAAATATGTGTATCTAGAACCTACTAACGACGACACGTACGTTTTTCAGCCAAATCGACCTGAGGAAATGGGAGGATTGGTGGGAAGGCTTAACATAAAAACTCTAATAACTCCCAATAGAATGAATGGTATCAACATAAAATTTCATATGTGGATTCAAAACTCCATAAGGACGACACTTATAAATTTTTAGCGGAATCAACTATTAAATATTAGCTCAAGCGGTCGACCGGTTTTGGAGCGAAAAGTTAATTGTTCAATTTGTGCTGAGGAAGTACATAACAGGTGATTCACCAACGGAGGAATATTGCTATACTTACTCCATGTATATGGTGACGTCATAGGTGGTCAGGGATGGATCTAGGTTACAGCTGGGTGGGGATGTATTGCTATACTTTCTCCAATACTGCTCAGGGTATGAAGTCACTTCCAGGCCCTGTCTACTGACTTATTAAAAATGAAACAAATATGACTAAAAATTATTATACATTGTTAAATATATTAAGGAGGACAGAGATAAAGTATATAAAGAATAAACTATTCTAATATTTATTATTATACATTGTTAAATATATTAAGGAGGACAGAGATAAAGTATATAAAGAATAAACTATTCTAATATTTATTATTATACATTGTTAAATATATTAAGGAGGACAGAGATAAAGTATATAAAGAATAAACTATTCTAATATTTATTATTATACATTGTTAAATATATTAAGGAGGACAGAGATAAAGTATATAAAGAATAAACTATTCTAATATTTTTATTATACATTGTTAAATATATTAAGGAGGACAGAGATAAAGTATATAAAGAATAAACTATTCTAATATTTATTATTATACATTGTTAAATATATTAAGGAGGACAGAGATAAAGTATATAAAGAATAAACTATTCTAATATTTATTATTATACATTGTTAAATATATTAAGGAGGACAGAGATAAAGTATAAAAATAATAAACTATTCTAATATTTATTATTATACATGGTTAAATATATTAAGGAGGACAGAGATCAAGTATATAAAGAATAAACTATTCTAATATTTATTATTATACATTGTTAAATATATTAAGGAGGACAGAGATAAAGTATATAAAGAATAAACTATTCTAATATTTATTATTATACATTGTTAAATATATTAAGGAGGACAGAGATAAAGTATAAAAATAATAAACTATTCTAATATTTATTATTATACATTGTTAAATATATTAAGGAGGACAGAGATAAAGTATAAAAAGAATAAACTATTCTAATATTTATTATTATACATTGTTAAATATATTAAGGAGGACAGAGATAAAGTATATAAAGAATAAACTATTCTAATATTTATTATTATACATTGTTAAATATATTAAGGAGGACAGAGATAAAGTATATAAAGAATAAACTATTCTAATATTTATTATTATACATTGTTAAATATATTAAGGAGGACAGAGATAAAGTATATAAAGAATAAACTATTCTAATATTTATTATTATACATTGTTAAATATATTAAGGAGGACAGAGATAAAGTATATAAAGAATAAACTATTCTAATATTTATTATTATACATTGTTAAATATATTAAGGAGGACAGAGATAAAGTATAAAAATAATAAACTATTCTAATATTTATTATTATACATGGTTAAATATATTAAGGAGGACAGAGATCAAGTATATAAAGAATAAACTATTCTAATATTTATTATTATACATTGTTAAATATATAAAGGAGGACAGAGATAAAGTATATAAAGAATAAACTATTCTAATATTTATTATTATACATTGTTAAATATATTAAGGAGGTCAGAGATAAAGTATATAAAGAATAAACTATTCTAATATTTATTATTATACATTGTTAAATATATTAAGGAGGACAGAGATAAAGTATATAAAGAATAAACTATTCTAATATTTATTATTATACATTGTTAAATATATTAAGGAGGACAGAGATAAAGTATAAAAATAATAAACTATTCTAATATTTATTATTATACATGGTTAAATATATTAAGGAGGACAGAGATCAAGTATATAAAGAATAAACTATTCTAATATTTATTATTATACATTGTTAAATATATTAAGGAGGACAGAGATAAAGTATATAAAGAATAAACTATTCTAATATTTATTATTATACATTGTTAAATATATTAAGGAGGACAGAGATAAAGTATATAAAGAATAAACTATTCTAATATTTATTATTATACATTGTTAAATATATTAAGGAGGACAGAGATAAAGTATAAAAATAATAAACTATTCTAATATTTATTATTATACATGGTTAAATATATTAAGGAGGACAGAGATCAAGTATATAAAGAATAAACTATTCTAATATTTATTATTATACATTGTTAAATATATTAAGGAGGACAGAGATAAAGTATAAAAATAATAAACTATTCTAATATTTATTATTATACATTGTTAAATATATTAAGGAGGACAGAGATAAAGTATAAAAAGAATAAACTATTCTAATATTTATTATTATACATTGTTAAATATATTAAGGAGGACAGAGATAAAGTATATAAAGAATAAACTATTCTAATATTTATTATTATACATTGTTAAATATATTAAGGAGGACAGAGATAAAGTATAAAAAGAATAAACTATTCTAATATTTATTATTATACATTGTTAAATATATTAAGGAGCACAGAGATAAAGTATATAAAGAATAAACTATTCTAATATTTATTATTATACATTGTTAAATATATTAAGGAGGACAGAGATAAAATATATAAAGAATAAACTATTCTAATATTTATTCAGTTTTCTGTAGGAGGAGCCTAAAATAACAGAAGAAGGGAATCCTGGTCTATTGAAAGAACAACATAAAAGGTAAAACTCATATTGACACTGAATATTGATTGGTCTTTCTTCTTCTGTAGTTGAGTTAGAAGAAGACATCCTGGAGAGGCAGATCCTATTCTTCTTTCTCACTTCTAAGAACTTCTTTGCTTCGTGGAGTTACACAGCTTATTATTCTGCTTTAAAGCCTTGACGGTGAACTAACCACTCGTGAACTCATCCATGCAGAGGGTACCAAGAGAAGACGTATGGAATATCCTGGAAGGTTTGGAGATCCGGCTTCCTTTAAAGGAGAATATCAATAGCCTTAATAAAACGTCACAGGATGTCAAATATAAGATAGTCTGACCTCTCACAGATTTTTATTGGTAGTAATAGCTAGCCGGCTTTCGAGGTTTCCCTCATCATCAGGCAGTCTACAAAAGAACCATCCATAATATAATATGTAATATAAATAGCAAAGATAAATAATTAAATTGAAAACACAATTTTTGATTAAACATACCTGATAAAAAAATTTAAAATGTTTGAATAAAACTAAATAATATAATAAAAATAAATAAATAACAATCTAAAACATTAACAATTTAAAATATCATGGATGGGGACAGACGAGTTATCCCTGTCCACCATCTGAGTCACAACTGGGAGAACGGTGTACGTGAGACTGGACAAACCACCCATCCCCTCTCTAGAGGTTTGTCAGATGGTGGACAAGGATAACTCGTCTGTCCCCATCCATGATATTTTAAATTGTTAATGTTTTAGATTGTTATTTATTTATTTTTATTATATTATTTAGTTCTATTCAAAATTTTTAATTTTTTTATCAGATATGTTTAATCAAAAATTGTGTTTTCAATTTAATTATTTATCTTTGCTATTTATATTACATATTATATTATGGATGGTTCTTTTGTAGACTGCCTGATGATGAGGGAAACCTCGAAAGCCGGCTAGCTATTACTACCAATAAAAATCTGTGAGAGGTCAGACTATCTTATATTTGACATCCTGTGAAATAATCACTTCTCACTACATCAGCCATCGTCATATTATTTCATAAAACGTTGTCGGCAGTTATTAGGGTATTTGAATCGAGCCATTCTCCTCTGGATTCTTCGACCGATCTTACTGAAAATTTATAGATTCTATTCTTATGGGGGCTTTGAATATACGACGAAGGAGAGATGAGGCTTGTGGTCGAATAAAAGAAACTGTTTGAATTTCTGCTAAGCTTTCGGCACTGAGTGTACTTTCTTCAGAGCCTGTATTGATATATATAAAATATTATTACTGTCTATATTGACATATATAAAATATTATTACTGCCTGTATTGACATATATAAAATATTATTACTGCCTGTATTGACATATTTAAAATATTATTACTGCCTGTATTGACATATATAAAATATTATTACTGCCTGTATTGACATATTTAAAATATTATTACTGCGTTAATGTTTGTAAATATGAGTAAAAGACATAACAATTGTGACTAAACCATTAATTAACATTAAATAAATTACAAGAAAACAAACTGAAATAATATATTTAAACAGAAAACCATAAACAATATAATTGTGTTTGTAAATTTTCAATCAGGGGATTTACGGTTATAATTCTGTGCTGTTTGGGTAAAGGGGTATATGTCAATTTTTTGTGAAAATGGGTAACACCTATCTAAAGCAAGTCATAACTTGCTTTAGATAGGTGATCTCTATGTTGTGGTAAAGAGAAATAAGTCAGAATCTTATGACATCATTGAAAAAAAAGGAAGGGAAAAGGGGGACAACTGAGAAACATGGAAGTTCTCTGAAAACAGAAAAACTGACATATACCCCTTTACTCCAACACCCCAGAATTAGTGTATATTGTTTAAATATAATATTTCAGTTTGTTTTCATGTAAATTATTTAATGTTAATTATTGGTTTAGTCACAATTGTGTCTTATCCTTTATTCATATTTACATACATTAACGCAGTATATTTTGTATAATATATACATATTATGTATATCAGCCCTGAAGAAGATACACTCAGTACCGAAAGTTTGGCAGAAAATCCATATTTTTTTTATTCAACCATAAGACTGATCTCTCCTCCTTCGTATTGCATCGTTGGTCAGTCCCTCTCTAATTGATTCGTTACAACGGCAGTTATTAGAGTTTTTACGTTATGACTCCCCTAAATGTCACCTTCTCTAGGGGATATTTGTCTGAAAATCTATAAGTGTCGACCTCAGAGGGTCCTGGATACATATATAAAATTTCGTGTCGATACATTCATTCTATCGGGAGTCATCGTGTTCACAGAAGTACATACACATACTAATAACATTTCTTATTTAAAATTTCGAATTTGGGGTAATTATAAAAAAAAAACATTAGATAGACCCGAAAATTGTGTTTATAAATACAAATCAAACCATTTTTTAAAACTACAATAGTATCTTTTTTGTAACTTTGAGATAAGGGATAAATGTCTCTCTCGTTTACCCAATTTAGTCTTAACGACCTATCCGAAGTCGGACAAGTTTCAGGTTACATTTTCTCGCCGATAAAAAAAACCCTAAAGGTCTCTCAGCTTATGTCACCTACTACAAAACAAATGTGATGAACATAAAACTAACGAGGCATATACAGGTACGTTAATTTATGTTACATGAGAATGTAACTCAGACTTTATGTGGAAGTTAGAGCAGTATCTCTGTCACCTAGTTAGTGGCGAGTTTTACAGTAATGAGACTCTCTGGTAACTTTGATAAGCAGACATCCTTCCTATTGTAATACACCCACCTTAATTGGAGAATGTGGGATACGAGTATTAATTAACAAATAGAAATTAAATAATATATTTTAAAAAAAATTCGTCGGTGAATCACGAATTAATAACATTACATCACGATCTGAACATATCATAGTAACACAACAGCTCTATGCAAATCTGCACAAGTTCAAGTCACATCCGAAAAATCGACTTTGGCCGCGTGACCTGCCTGAGGAGGACCCCTGAAGAGGCGGTGGTGCTGACCAGCCGTTTCATCAAGTGATTTGTTTTTCCTTTTTATCTGTGTATATTTGCTTATTTGCGATGTATATTCACAAATGTGAAAATTGACCTGTTATAAAAACAAGCAGGTTTTCGGATCCCCTGCCATAAACCCTCCTCCCGTTCAAAGTTTTCAGACGCCATATAGCCTATTTTTCAATCTGGCTCTAAATAATTCCTAAAATCCACTTTTTTAGCAGTCTTTTTCTTCAAACAAAAAAACGAGTGGACTGAATTTGATAAAATTCTTTTCAGATCATATTTACGTTGATACGCTTCGATTGACATCAAAACGGAGTCGATATCATTTTTCAAAATTGACCACGCACGTACGTACACACACACACATGTACTTCTTCCCAAAAATAGCGTAAAAATACTGTAATGACCTTGAAACATAAAAATATGATGAAAATTTTGATTTCGATTTTCGGAACAAACTTATAAGCAACAACAAACATGTTTCGCAGACTCGACAGAAAATGAAACGAAGATTTGGACTGCTCAAAAGACTACTAGACTAGCGATCTTAACTTCCCCTCAACCATAAACTGGGAGTCTATCAGGCCTATCTGGACGTATAACGTTCAGCTCTGGGGTTCAGCTAAGCCCTCAGACACCAAAAGAATTCAAGCCATTCAAAATAAAATCCTTCGAACAATCACACAATGTCCATACTACGTATCAAACTTAACATTACATCCTGACGACTAAATCGACTTTGGCCGCGTGACCTCCTGCGGAGGCGGTGGTGCTGACCAACCGTTTCATCAAGAGTCTCAAGTGAAGTTTTTCTTTTTATTTTGTTCATAGTTCCTTATTGCGATATGTGAAAAAAAAAATTAAGTGAATAAATAAAATAATATAGTTCAATAAAATGAAATTCAATTTGAGAGGGCGGAGAACGATCTGTACAATAGTGGTGGTATAAGAAAATCCTGTTATTTCTTATAATTATAATAAATCTCATTATTATAATTTTCATTATAATAATGAGAAGAAATAAGAAATGGATAAAGAGGTTGGTGGATGAGTGAATTGCCAATAGGACTCCGAGAAGTAGCTCATAGAACACCGATAATGGCCTCCAATTTCCCGTGGAGCTCTTCTTCAAAGGCGAAATTTAAAAGAAGAAATCCATTTATATGCTCTTTGTGAGTAGTGAGAGAGCCATCTTCAAGGACAGCCCATCTCTGAGTAAATTAACTCATTTAGAGAGATCAACAAAATAGGGATCCATATATCGCGTTAAATGAAAGGTAAGGGATTTAAAAATGGTGTTGATATTAGTCATAATGTTTACTTTTTCTATTATTTACTAATAAAGTATTATAATTATCCTTTTATATTTATATTTTGTGTTTATGTTTATTATTATATAAAATTTCATATTTTCTCTTTATTTAAAATTTTTTTTTTTTTTTTTTCTTTACCTATTATTTTGTACATAACCATCAGCTTTCAATATATATATATATATTTTTAAATTATTATTTTTTTTTTCTATTTTTTTTTGCGTGTTTGCGATTAACCGTGGTGTGTAAGCTCCAGATTTGCTATGCTCCTACTCTTCTTTCATTTAAGTCTCTACTTTTCCATTATCTCCTAACTCAGCAAACCTCTGATTCCTAAGGCTGGCTCCTATGAGATAGTTCTCGTCTTCCTATAAGTCTCTCTCTCCACTGGACCGATTGTTACTCTTCTGTTTCAGCAGTCCAGTTTTTTACAATTCATTCATATACAAGTCATTATAGTTACCATGTTTCTTATTATTATTACTAGCAGTAATACCCGGCGTTGCCCGGGGAACTTTGACTTTTCTCAAAATATCTCCTATAAGGCTATTCAGTTCCTCGACAGTACATTCATGATGTTATAATTTTCAATTATTCATACGGAATAAGGCTTATAGTCCTTCAACTGTAGTAACGCTAGCTTTGGAGCTAAAGCTAATTTATTCAAAAAGATTTCTCATTAATCGTTGCAATGGTTTTCGAGTTACAAAGATTGCGTGAGTGGATGTTGGGATGGACCAGGGATTGATTAAAAAATAGACCTTAACCTTCCGGTTGATAAAACTTATCTATTCAAAAAGATTCCTCATTAATCATTGCAGTGGTTTTTGAGTTACAAAGTTTGCGTGGGTGGATGCTTGGGATGGACCAGACAGAGGTACTAATACGCCTTCTTAGGGAACGTATGTCCCAGAATAAAGATTGTTTTTCATTTCTTTTCATTGTATTTTCATTTTAAGTAGAGACAGAGACCCTCAGCTAGGTACCTACTTCCGATTAAAAAAAAAATGCAGCTGCACCTTCAATAAAATGTTCTAGGAATGACTTGATACTGCGATCAGGAAAATTTTGACTTCCCTGACATCATGAATTTGAGAAAAATTGGAACTGAAGTAAGGGAAATCATTTCAAACCGCAAAAAAACAAAGAAGGATTACTTCATATTTCAAGCTCTGATAACGTTATAACATAACAATGTAGACACGTATGTATATTACATTGTACACACATATGTAAGTCGTTAAATTTAAAGTGTCTCGATTAACCGTGGTTTTCATTTATCCGTGCGACCGCTCCCTCACGTTCACTTGTTGCTACAGAAACTGGAAGTGTAGGTCCAATTTTCAAAAACCTGTGAATTGTTGGGAAAATTTTCTTGTCACATTGTTTTAGGCTTGAAATAAAATATTTTCGAACTGCTTTCTCTGCCAAGGTCAAGCTTCACCAGGATCCGCACACGACCTCTAGTAGGAAAATGTTTTATATAAATAAATTATTCCATGCAAGTAAAAATAGTTTTATTATTTACAAAAAGGACAATTTTTATTTAAATTTGGGGGGGATTGATCCCCCATATCCCCCCCCCCCCCACGGACGCCCCTGATAATCCTGATAATGAACATGATCAAAAGAGCAGGATTTCTTTTTTCATGGAATCAATCTTATGCCTGATAGTTTTAGATTCTGATGGGGCATACTTTGATTAACACAACGAACAAATAACTGCAAAGTAAAAATCTATTTTTAACCAAAAAGTCCCCATTTTTAATTCCCTTACCTAATAAATTCTATAATTTTTATTTATTTTTTTCATTTTCAGTTTTTTATTTTTTTATAACGTCCACCCTTATGGAAATTCTTTTCTTTAGGCTGTCAGAGGGTGTGTAAGCCCATTTTTATTTTGGCACATTACCGGGGTTATTTACCAACATCCATGTCATGATCCCAGGGGAAAAGTTTTATCTATGAAAATAAAAATCTCCCCCGGACGGGGTTCAAATCCAAACCATTTATATTTTAGTTATTATGACTCATGCCGGGGCTTTAACTACGAGGTCATATCGCCTACTACCTTTCGTTACTCTGGTGGACATGACTCTATTGTGGGAATCCTAAATTTTCATTCACCTAAAAGAGGGATCTTTAACGAGTACCTGATGTCCCATCCGGGTTTCGAACCCACGATCTTGAGCTCAGAAGGTAAGCCACCATAGGGGCCTAAGCTTACAATGCTCACATCCCTTCCATGGAAGCTCGAATATGGGGTTTTATAATTGGCCTACCAAGATTTAGTTACCTGGAGAACTGAACTCAAGATTGCGGTTTCGAACCCTGGAACGTTAAGCGATGGTCCCGAGCCTGTATGATGTCAGGTACTCGTTAAAGATTCCCTACCCTAGGTGAATAGAAATTTCGGATAGACAAAATTTATATGTTCACCTGAGCGCCCTGGTAGTATCCAATATGTAGTTTAAGTCCGGACATGAGTCATAATAACGAACCAAAATACCGGAGAACTGATCCGGTAATCTTCACAAATCCAAGCAACTATCTAAGCAACTTTGTCATGAGGAGACTCTATATAATGTTAACACATTTCAATGATCTAAAGGACATTACTAGTGATCACTGGATTGTTGTCTGAATAATGCATCTAACGATAATGCACATCAATGTTATTATAGAACTAATTACTAGTTAATTAACGAATAGTCAATTTACACATTATAGGTACATAGAGTGGGCCGCTGAAAGGTCATCATTACCATAACATTATTTGCCCGTTTATAATCAGTATTCGAATTGCGAAACTTCTCGTTCTAATCCGTAAAACCGAAGACTTAATGCGTAAATATTATTTGTTATTTCTGTTGGACTCTAACTATTTAGAGATTTTATTGATCTACTTTGAAGCGGAATGTGATTTTGCATTCCCATCTATATTGAAATATAGAGGAATTATTTCTTGATTGGTAAGCGGATGTAGGACACTTGTCAACTTCCCAGCTTACAGGAATGTTCTTGTTATGGTTCCGAAAATCTAAATCAAAATGTTCAAAATATTTTTATGTTTCAATGTCACTACAGTATTCTTACACTATTTTTGGAAAGGTTAGGTTAGGTTTTATGACTCATGCCCGGGTCTTAACTACAAGATCATATACAATTTAAAACTCAACTAAATGTTTCATCGAAAAAATGATTTTAAAATAAAAATATATGAATATATGAGGGGCTCCGGTAGCTCAGTGGTATGCGTACTTGCTTTCTGAGCTCAAGATCGTGGGTTGGAAACCCGACCGAGGCCCTTAGTTTATTTATCTTGGAGGTAAAATAAACTTAAGCACCTCGTTAAGCTATGGTCCCGAGCCTGTACGATGTCAGGTACTCCTAGACCTAACTATAGTATTCTTACACTATTTTTGGAAAGGTTAGGTTAGGTTTTATGACTCATGCCCGGGCTTTAACTACGAGGTCATATCGCCTACTACCAGAGCGTTCTTTCGTCACTCTGGTGAACATGAGCCCGACGCTACTGTGGGAGTCCTAAATTTTGCCTACCCTATTTTTTTGTTCACCTAGGGCAGGGGTCTTTAACGATTACCTGACCTCGTACAGGCTCGGGGCCATCGTTTAACGTCCCATCCGAAGTATGGCGTGCTTAAGTTTATTTTACCTCCCAGATAAAATAAACTAAGGGCCTCGGTCGGGTTTCGAACCCACGTTTTTGAGCTCAGAAGACAAGCACATCTGAGCTACCGGCGCCCTCATTTTTGGAAAGAAGTTTGTGTGTGTATGTACGTACGTGGTCAATATTTCCTGCACGATATCTCGCGATTGAAAAATGATATCGACTCCGCTTTGATGCCAATCGACGCGTTTCAACGTGTGTATGATCTGAAAGAAATGTTATAAAATTCAATCCAGACGTTTTTTTTTGTTTAAACAAAAATACTGTAAGAAAAGTTGGATTTTAGGAATATTGAAAATATTTATACGATTTAATTTCTTCTGGCGGCAATCATTACGCGTGTAGCGTGATGTAACGTAGTCTCCTTTTGAGCCAGATTAAAAAATAGGCTATATGTAGTCTGAAAATTTTGAACGGGAGGGAGGGTAAGCATAAAAATACGTTTAGCTCATCAACGGATGATCGGATTTTAATTAAATTTAACATGTAGTATTCTTAGAAGCCAATTTGAAAAATAGGATGTGTGCTTTTCAAAATTGTACTTTATAACTTAAACTTACCTCCAAAAAATACTGCAGTGGGTTTTCTGCAGGTAAGGTTTCTCTGTAGGTTGGTTTAAAATTCCAGTCAGGGGACACAAACCACTCAAGATTAATCCAATCTTCAAATTTATTCAGACTGAATAATTCATATCGATTGACCACGGAATTTAGGAAATGTTCAACAAGAAATGGAATAAAATCAATGATACATTAATATTGATAATAACAAGTTTGGTTTAATTTGTGATATGCCCGGGCTTTAACTATGATGTTATGTAGCCTAATAACAGAGCCTATGTGCTAGTAAGTTTGCTATGGGATGAGATTTCTCATAGAAATGAAAGGCGTTGTCTTCCCATTGTTTTATATCATCCAGAAATAATTTTCAACGCTACTGTGTCATCATCAATGGCTCATCCCATCCGAACAGTGTGACGCAGTTGCTTTGAAAGCCTATTTTGGATTGAAATAAAACAATAAAAGAGCCCTGTTTCGTAGCTCTCGTGGACAAAGGCTCGGGACGATCGCTTAACATCCCCTCCGAAGGACGGCATTCTCATGGTTAAAATGGAGAGTTATCGTGATCAGAGACATACACACACTGTCACAATGACTGACAACGTTTTTCTTCATTTTTTGATTCAGGGAGTACCGAAAAAAAGAAATTTTGGAAAAAACTGATCATGCAATTTCTGACCGATTACATAACTTCTCCTATACTTCGTAGAGTTGGGGAAGTAATGGTAAAATTTCATTGAAGTTATTTTCTAGCAATAAAGAAAGTAGGTATATATAATTCATTTAGAGGGAGCCGGTAGTTCAGTGGTATTCGTGCTTGCATTCTGATATCAAGAACGTGGGTTTGAAACCCGACCGAGGCCCTTAGTTTATTTTATCTGGGAGGTAAAATAAACTTAAGCACGCCGTCCTTCGAATGGAACGTTAAACGATGGTCCCGATTCTGTACGATGTCTGTTACTCGTTGAAGTCCTAGGTGAATAAAAATTTAGGGTAGGCAAATTTTAAGATTTCCGCAGTAGAGTCGGGCTCATGTCCACCAGTCGAAAGAGCGCTCTGGTAGTAGGCGATATGACCTCGTAGTTAAAGCCCGGGCATGAGTCATAAAACCTAACCTAACCTATTATTCATTTGAAGTAATTACTTCCTCATCTATACAATGTATGGGGGAAGTTATGATGTAATGAAGATATCGACATGAAATTTCATATTTGAAGATAGAACCCAATGAGAAAGTAACCTGTCAAATGTCATTGATATCGGCCGAAGGGAAGGGGCGTTCAGAGGAGGGTTCAACTCAAAAACCTCATTTACTCCCGATGTTATTATTCCATAGTAAAATAATTTAGGAGCCTCTATGTAAGTTAACTACTGAATATTCAGACGACTAGTTTTGGAGACGGAGCAAAATTTTATTTGATTAATTCGTTCTGAGGAAGTACATTGTCGGTGATTCACCGACAACTTTTAATTAAATTTTAGTAACTTTAAAAATTTAATTTCCTAAATTTGATTCAATTTTAGTAAAATCCATGCAATAATACGACATGTCAAAATTGTAGACTTTCCTTTCGATGTTTGGTTCGAAAACCTTTCAACGCAATCGTCCACTTACTCATTGAAGAAATGGTCTTGTCCCAAATGAGTTAAGCCGGCGTTACCTATAAGATAAATTTAAAAAAAAAAATCACCTTTGAACTTTGTGATGACGATGGCGTAAGTCCTATTTTTTAATCTGGCTCAAAAGGATGCTACATGTGTATCGATTGCCCCCAGAACAAATTAGATCAGATTAATATTTTTCAAGAATTCCTAAAATCAACTTTTTTGTCAATATTTTTGTTTAAATTTGATAAAATTTCTCTCAGATCATATATACGATACGCTTCGATTGGCACCAAAGCGGAGTCGATATCATTTTTCATTCGCGAGATATCGTGCAGGAAAAATTGCTCACATACACACACATACTTCTTTTCAAAGATAGTGTAAAAATACAGTACTGACCTTGAAACTCCCCTTTACAGTAGAGCCTCGATTATCCGAACTTACAGAGCCCTCAACTTTTTTTTAATTCACGCCACGCGCTCGGCCGGTTCAAATGTGACTCATGCCCGAGCTTTTAATATCAAGGTCATATCGCCTACCACCACCTCTGGTGGACATGAGCCTGATTCTACTATGGGAATCCTAAACTTTGCCTATTCATCATTTTTATTCACCTAAAGAGTACCTGACATCGTACAATCGCGTAATGTCCCACCCAACTGACACCATGCTCATGGCTTTTTCACTTCCCAAAAAAAACTCAAATAAATTGTTGACCGAGTTTCGAACCCACCATCTTGAGCTCATATACATCCAGCTTGTACCGGCGCACAGTGTGAAATTTATGAGTTTTGATATTCAAAATTCGAGCCCCCGCTCAATTTTTGAACAATTTGGATGAAACTAGCTGCAAAATATTTGTGAAAGATGGCTTTTTATCAAGTAACTGCGGGTTTCACAATCAAGGTATTATATACCAATTGACAGCTTCCAAAACCCCACGAAAATTTTAAAAGTTTTTGTTAACGGATTTTTACAACTTGAATGAATGTTTTTTGGGTCGTTCATTACGAATTTAATATTTATTTTAGCCAAAAGTGGTCCTAATGTTGTCATTTTGGCCTAAAGAGATCCAAATTCAATATATTGGCTATTTTTTCCACTGACATATAATACCTTGATTGTGAAACCCAAAATTATCTGATAAAAAGCCAGCTTTCACAAATATTTTGCACCTAGTTTCATCCAAATTGATCAAAAATTAAGCGGAAGATCGAATTTTGAAAATCAAAATTCATAAATTTCACACTGTGCGGCGTCCTCTTTCCACTATAACACAATCGCAAAAATGTATTCGGGCATAACCTATAAGGAAATCATATTTTGTAAGTATTACATAATTCATTTAAATTTTTGGCATAACTCCAAAAAAATAATGAAGTCAAAATTCAATTAATTAAAATAATCCCTTAAATCTGTAGTAAATGTGTATTTAAGCTAGAATTAAGAGATCCTGCTAATTATCCGGTAGCCAAATATTTACTTGCCATTTTTAATTATCCCTTCTCTCCTACACTTAACTTAATTGAAAGTAAACTGTTACCTCTGATATAGTAATTGAGGGTTATTTAAATAAATTAAGTACCTCTAATATGTTTCTTTTAGCTGTATTATATTTAACAAGTTATAATTATAAGATTATTATTATAAAATGCTATCCACCTAAGTATAATATTAGGTTATAAGAAGAATCATACTCAAGTCTTACTTCTCCTGAAGTACGAAGTATAGGGGAAGTTATGAAACGAGTCAAATAATCGATGAGGATTTTTCAGTTTTTATGTTTTCTGATCTCCTAATTCCAAAAATAAAAAAAAAATTGATGCGTAGTCAAGGTCCACACCGTAGATTTTCCGTGAAAACGTCGGGATAAAATCATTTTTCATTTTCTTTTCGATGCTGCCGTAGAGCATTTGCATTTGCTCGGCACTAGACTTTTTAGGTTTTTTAAATTCCTTTGATGCGAGCTTTCCTCTGATTTGCGTTTTCTATAATTCCGCGCATTTTTACGATTCATATTAGACATCTTTAATTTTTGTGCAATTTTCAATTTAATACCGATTTGTACATATATTTCGGCGAATATTTTTATTGTTTCACTTTGAGTTCTAGTAGTGCTTCGCAAGCTCTTTACAATGACACCTGAATCAACGTCCTATCTAAACGCATTATCACGCTAAACTAATTTCTAATTTTACACAACGCTAATTCGCAACAATCATCCACCGGCCCAATAACGTCACAGGCAAAACAAACACTACACAACAAACACGTATAGACATGCTCTATCCATTGTGACCTCAACCGTTGTTATCGCATTATTAGTCTCGTAGTTATTATCGATTGAAATCTAACGGTATTTTGTAACACAAGAAAGTTTGACCGGCTGTCACTGTGCTTAACAAGCGAATAGACGTTTTCACGTAAAAGAGTATTTTTTTTTTTAGTTCATAGTGACTAGAAGAAGGGACTTGGAAGTGAAATATGGTCAAAAAAAGAAGACACCTCTGGAAAAAATCGACATCCCAGAAAAGTTTAAGCACCCAAAAAAAAAAAATTTCAGTGATTTACCGGCTATGTATTTTTTGAGCATGAATTAATCTATTAATTTTTCGCACCTCCTCCAAAACCAATTGACCATTTGTGCTAAAATTCTATAATTAAGTTAAATAGGAGCTTCCGAATGCTCATACTAAATTTTATATTGATACAATCATTACATTGGCAGTTATTAGAGTTTTTGTGATATGTCTCCTTCTAATCTACTGATTCCTGTGACCGATTTGACTCAAAGGTTCCAGATGAATTGTCCTAAGAGCATTCTATATAAATGTATAAAATTTGGTGTCGATACATTCATTTCTATGGGGAGTTATCATGTTCACTGACACGCAGACAGATTGACATTATTTTTAACGTATTAATTTAAACGTCTATCTTCTCGTTAAGCACAGTGACAGCCGGTCAAACTTTCTTGTGTTACAAAATACCGTCAGATTTCAATCGATAATAACTACGAGACTAATAATGCGATAACAACGGTTGAGGTCACAATGGATAGAGCATGTTTGTACGTGTTTGTTGTGCAGTGTTTTGCCTGTGACGTTATCGGGCTAGTGTTGGCGCCGACGGAATGATTGTTGTGAATTAGCGTTGTGTAAAATTAGAAATTAGTGTAGCGTGATAACGCGTTTAGACAGGACGTTGATTCGGGTGTCATTGTAAAGAGCTTGATGAGAACTACGAGGACTCAAAGTGAAACAATAAAAATGTTTGCCGAAATGTATGTAAAAATCGGTATTAAATTGAAAATTGCAAAAAAATTAAAGATGTCGTCTCATATGAATCGTAAAAATGCGCGGAATTATAGAAAACGCAAATCAGAGGAAAGCTTTAAAAGGAATTTAAAAAACCTAAAAAGTCTAGTGCCGAGCAAATGCAAGAGCTACTGCAGCATCGAAAAGAAAAGAAAATGAAAAACACTTGTTATGATTTTATCCCGACGTTTTCACGGAAAATTTACGGCGTGGATCTCGACTACGCCTTAATGTTTTTTGTTTTTTTTTAATTTTTGGAATCAGGAATAAAATATCTGTCTGTGTGTGTGTCTGAGAACATGATAACGATCGATAGAATGAATGTTATGACACATTTTCTATGTGTATCCAAAACGCATTAAATACAACATAAAAACTCTAATAACAGCTTTTGTAATGAATGTATTAACATAAAATTTCCTATGTGAATCCAAAGCTCTCTAAGGACGGCACCTATTAATTTTCAGCGGAAACGGCCAAAAGGGAGGAGGATCAGTGGGAGCTCGACTCAAAATGTTATAACTGTTATAAATGTAATCAATATTAAATTCACAACTTTATTAAAAATCCCGTAAGGATGTTACCTATTAATTTTCCGCGATGCAGATGGTCAGTTAAGGAAAGCTATCTTTCATTGAACTGCCATATTGAAAAACTCCGACTTCTAGCTCAAATTCGTCTCAACAATAGCAATAGAAATTTTAGAATATTATTTGCAGGGCTTAGATATGAGTTTTGTCCTGAAAGTGTCTGCAGGCTCTGTATCTTATGAAAAGGACGACCTCATACACTTCTTGTTCTATTGACCCTCCTTGTGTATCCCCAGGCAAACATTTCTCCACAATTATCTCACCAATAGACCAGAATATTACTCAGAAACATTTGTGCATATTTTAAAAAATAATTATTTCTTCTAAATTATTATTACTTCTAAATTATTTAGAAGTTAGAAAAATTAATAATTTATTTTTATTTATTACTGTTGCTTTGAAAATAAAGAATAATTTAATTTAATTTAATTTGTTGCATGTACGTAAGATGGATATATATATTTTTTAGAGGGCGCCGGTAGCTCAGTGGTATGCATGCTTGACTTCTGAGCTCAAGGTTGTGGGTTCGTAGCCCGACCGAGGCCCTTAGTTTATTTTATCTGGGAGGTAAAATAAACTTAAGCACGCCGTCCTTCGGATGGGACGTTAAGCAATGGTCCCGAGCCTGTACGATGTCAGGTACTCCTTAAAGGCCCCTACCCTAGATGAATAAAAATTTAGGACAGGCAAAATTTAGGACTCCCACAGTAGAGTCGGGCTCATGTCCACCAGAGTGACGAAAGAGCGCTCTGGTAGTAGGCGATATGACCTCGTAGTTAAAGCCCGGGCATGAGTCATAAAACCTAACCTAACCTAACCTATATATTTTTTTATTTATCTATTCATGTTCATGTCATATCTTGTTTTATATAATTTTTGAATTATTTCTTCCTTTCTTTTTCTTTTATCCTTTTATTATTTATATTGTAAAAAAAAAAAAAAAACACTCATAGAGGTTGTAATCTTTTGTGCAATAAAAGTTTATCTATCTATCTATTAATTTTCCGCGAAATCTGTCAAAAGGAAGGACTCTCGACCCAAATACCCTAATAACTGCCGATGTAATAAATGTATCGACTTTATTAAAAAGCCCATAAGGATGTCAACTATTAATTTTCCGCAAAATCAATGGAAGGGAAGGGCCACTCATGTATCGACACAACATTTAGTTTGATGATTTAGAAGTCACTATGTTAGTCAACTGTAGCTAATTAGCCCAAACTGTAGATTGGTTTTGGAAGACGAGAGGAAACTTAGTTAATTAATTCGGTCTGGGGAAGTACTCTTTGATGTTGTTCATTGTTAAGTAAATTAGTCTCAAGTCTGTAATGTTAGTGTTTTCAAACAAGGTTTACGACAAACACGACGTTCGAAAACGTTTAATTAAATATATTTGTTAGATTTTTTTTCTTCCTTAGCTACCTAAAATTACATAATCGGTCAAAAATTCGATGTAGAGTATTCAAAATTTCATATTTTACGACCACCAGATTTTAGATATGAAAAAAAAAATGTCTGTCTTTGTGTGAGTAAACACGATATCTCCCGATGGAATGAATGTATCGATACCAAATTGTATATCTTGAATTTAGAACTCTCTAACAATGGCACCTATTGATTTTCAGCTAAATCGACTAAAGGCAAGAGGGGGATTAGGAGAGAGGCTTAACATAAAACCTAAAATTTTATTTTTGGGACCTGAAACTCATAAGGGACAACACCTATGGACTAAAGGGGAGGGTAACCCCGTTGATACGAATTGACATAAAATTTCATTCAAAACCCCGCAAGGACACTTCAACGGATATTCATATTATACGACCTCCAGATTTCAAATATTAAAAAAAAAGTCTGTCTTTGTGGGAGTAAACACGATATCTCCCGATAGATTGAATGTATCGATACCAAATTGTTTATGTGAATCGAGAACCCCCTAAAAATGACACCTATTGATTTTCAGCTAAATCAACTAAAGTCAAGAGGGGGATTAGGGGAGAGGCTTAAAAAAACCTTAAACTGCCGTTGTAATGAATGTATCGATACAAAATTTTATATTTGTGACCTGAACCTCATAAGGACAACACCTATCTATTTTCACCCGAATGGACTAAAGGGGAGGGGTATTAGGAGAGTGAACGAACGCCGTTGTTACGAATTGACATAAAATTTCATTCAAAACTTTTTTTTGGTTTATTTGGTATATTTACAATCAGTTATAATATAACTATAAGTAAATTTGATAACAGTGAGAAAAAAATAATAATAATAATAATTAAAAAAATAAAAAATTAAAAAAATTACAGGAATAAATAAATAAATAATAAATAAAAACAATAATAATAAATACAGTGGCAATATACACAAATTAAGATCAAATATGTACAAAACAAATAATATATACAAAATATGTACAAAATAATTATAATAATAAAATAGCTTTCAGCTCGAGACCCCTCGAAACACCCCGATTATCTGCCATCCCAATACCTCCAACTTAATGGAGGCAGGGGAGGCCACAGGGGGCTGAGTGATCCCCTCGCCATCTTGTTCTACGCTGGAGGTAGACCAAGAAGGAAAGAAGAGCTGAAAGTACGAGTTCATGAGGGGAGAAGCTGGTCACTACCAGCACTCCCAGTTATATGTATATGCTATCTTAACCTAGCAGGTCTCTCGGCCAGCACCGCCTCAGCCTTCTGGGAGGATTATCTGGGTGGGAGCGGGAGGACAAGTGTCGAGCGACGGGATTGACATGGAAGGAGAGGTTAGAGTGGAATTTGGAGAAGCGGGACTTGATGAGGTCAATAACAAAAGGAATTTTAAGGTCATTATGGAGGGTAAGGCTGGACACATAGAAGGGAGCATCGACAATTGTTCTTAGGACTTTGGATTGGAAGGACTGGATACGCTTGATGTTAGATGGCTTAGCACAACCCCATAGTTCCAGTCCGTATGTCCATATAGGTCTTATTATAGTCTTGTAAATGGTCAGTTTGTTTTCAATAGAAAGTCTGGATTGTCTGCTGAGCAGCCGGTAGAGCAGGCCAAACCGTCTGTTCAGCTCCTGTCGTTTTAATCGTGTGTGGGGGTTCCATGTCAGTCTTCGGTCTAGATAGAACCTTAAGTATCGGACTTCATTGGAGGCAGGGATCGGAACGTTATTGAAGGAAATCGGAGGACAGGATTGGCGTCTCAGAGTGAAGGTAACATGGTTACACTTCTCTTCATTAATTTTCACACTCCACTGCCGACACCAATCCTCTATGTGGAGAAGGTGTTGCTGGAGATTTTGGGAGGCTATGGTAGGATCTTGGTTGGAAGCAAGGATAGCTGTATCGTCAGCAAAGGTTGCTAGGAGTGTGTTAGGATTGGTAGGAATATCAGCAGTGTAAACTGTATAGAGGATGGGACCGAGAACACTTCCTTGGGGAACCCCCGCCTCAACAGGCACGTAGTCGGAGTACTCATTACCCTGACGAACTTTGAAGAAGCGGTTGGAAAGGTAGGACTTGAGGATGAGGTAGTAAGTGTGGGGAAGGAGTCTCTTTAGCTTGAAGAGCAGTCCAGGGTGCCAAACCCTGTCGAAAGCCTGAGCCACGTCCAGAAAGGCACCCGAACAATAGCTCTTACACTCCAGGGAAGAGGAAATGTGGTCTACAATGCGAAGGCCCTGCTGTACAGTAGAGTGATGGGTTCGGAAGCCGAATTGGTGGTTAGGAATAACATTTTTGGAGTCAAGGATGGGAAAAATTCTTTTTAGAATAATTTTTTCTAGAATTTTTGAAAGGATGGGTAGCAAACTTATAGGACGATAGGAGCTTGGAACGTTGGGAGGTTTTCCAGGTTTAGGGAAAAGGATAATGGTAGAAAATTTCCAAAGGGAAGGAAAGTAGGCTGTTCGGAAGACACAATTAAAAATATATGTGAGGAAAATAATGGCTTTGCGGGGAAGATTTCTAATTATTTTACAAGTGATGAGGTCATACCCTGGAGATCTTCTTGTAGGTAAGGACTGGTTGAAGTGTATGACCTCGGAAGGATGGACAGGTTTAGGAGGCAAAGAAAGTTGGAGGGGAGAGTCGAGGAACTTCTCGACTTTGTAAGATTGGGAAAGAGGATCGGGGTGAGGGGTGAATGTTTGGCGGAGGTGGGAAGCAAACAAGTTGGATTTCTCAATGTCTGATGCGGCCCACGAGCCATCCACACGTCGAATAGGAGGGGAAGTGGTGTGGTACTTTAGGATTTTTCTTGTCGCCGACCATAAGGATTTATCCTGAGTGGATAAGGAGGACAGATAGGAGTTATATTGTTGGGATCGGTAGGATGAGAGTTGCTGTTTGAGAAGTCGGGAAAGTTGGTTATAGGTTTGGCGGTCTGTGGGATAGCGTGTCCTCTGCCATGTGGCTCGAGCACGACGCTTTGAGGAGATGAGGTTCAGGATGTCTTGAGGAAGGTTCTGGGAACGTGTGGGATGAGATGTTGGGAAGGAAGATTTCCAAGCAGTTTCTTGGATGAGGGTTGTGAATAAAGAAACTGCTTCATCAAGCTCTTCTGGGGTTTTAAGGGATATATTGAGGCTGATTGAATTTTCCAAAGAGTTTTGGAAGAGTTTCCAATCGACAGGACCTCGTGTTAGGGTAGGGGGCAAAGGTTTTGGGATAGGATGGAGGTCTAATACTAAAAGAACAGGGCTGTGATCGGAGGAAAGGTCATCGAGATAGGAAATATTTGCGTGAAGCGCGCCCAGGCCGCAAGAGATGTAGAAATCCAATAGGTCTGGGAGTTTGTTAGGATCGGTTGGCCAGTAAGTTGGGGAATCAGGAGAGAAGTAATCATAATTACTGGAGGACAGGACTCGGTTGAGGACTCGGCCTCTCGAATTAGCCACTCTACTGCCCCACTGAGAATGTTTAGCATTGTAGTCACCACCAGACACGAATCTTGGACCGAGTGTTCGGAAGAATGCATGAAACTGGTCAGGTGAAATTACAGTTTGAGGACAGTACACTGCTGATATAGTGAGAGGAAAAGGAAACAGGGCTATTGAGATAGGAGTTGCTTGGAGATAACTGGAGGAGTAAGGAGGCAGGATATGGTGGGAGAGGGCTCGGCGGACAAGTACCGCAGTGCCTCCATGGGCTCTACCATCCGGGTGGTCCGTCCTGTAGGTGACATAGTCCGGGATGTTGCAGTGTTTTCTAGTGGTCAGTCGAGTTTCTGTAATTAGAGCTACGTCTATCTTTTTGTTGTGTAGTAGAGCGTCGAGTTCGTCTTTGTGGTTGTGTAAGCCATTGGCGTTCCAAAGGAGGATGGATAAGGAATGTTGGGTAGGAGGCACTATTGGGATCTATTGGCAAGTAGGGTTATGATTGGGGCCAGAAGGTTGAAGAGTTGAGTGAACATTGACTCCATCTTCGTCATGAAGGAGGAGAGGACAGATGTTATATCGATGGCGGAAGGAGGGGGAGGGATGAAGGGTGAAGGGCGGGGCGGGATGAAGGTTGAAGACTGAGGCGACTGAGCCCTGGCTCCAGCCAAATGGGCATAGGAGAGACCTGGCTGAGCGGCGGCTGACATGGGAAGGGCTGTCCGAGGAGGCGCTGGGCGTGGTGCACCCTGATGTCCTGAAGCCAGGGCTGGGAAGTCCTTGGGAAGATGGGGGCCGAAGGACTGCGGGACAAGGGGCTGCGCTGCCTTGGGCCCTGTACCGGTGGCGGAGCTCCTCAGCCGCTTCAGATCTGTGTGTACGGTGCACCCTCTGTAGTTGGCAGGGTGTTGGCCACCACACAAAGCACACTTTGCTGGGAATTCTCGCGGCTTACGGCAGGTCTCAGTGGCATGCAGGCCCGCACACTTGACACACCGGACAGGGTGGCCGCAGTATCCCTTTGTATGCCCATACTCTTGGCACCGATGGCACTGGGGGATATCCCTCCGTTTGTGTGGCTCCTCCACCTTGACCACGCTATGGACCAGCATTGTTAGGGTGACGACTTCTTGGTTGTTGTCTTGGGGCTCCAAGTCCAAGAAAAATAAAGGAAGGAACGCCTTAGTTGCAGGGTTCTTCACCCCGGAGATGTTCCTCACGGAGTAGCCCATCTCCTCCAGCTCCTCCTTGATGAGGGAAGTGGGTGTGGTCGGGTGGAGGTGCCTCAGTACCACCCTGAAGGCCTTCTCCTGCTTTAGCTGATAGCAGTGGTAGCTATAGTTGTCCTTCTTCAGGAATTGAATGACGGTGCGGTAGTCATCCGACGTGTCCAATTGGATCTTCGTGTGCCGTACGGAGGTCTGACACACGAAGCCTTTAGGTCCCAAAATAGCCTGGAGTTTTTTTGTAAATTTATCAAAATTACTAATGTTCATGATGAAAATGGGGGGTGGTTTTGGTGTTGATGATGGCTCCTCTTCGTCGATGGCCAGAAGGGTGAAGTGATTGGAGATGGGCGTGGTTGGACGCGAAATCCCCTGGGAGTCAGTTACGGTTGCCTCGCTGCCTTCCTGTGACTGGACTTTGGTCGGGCGACCTCTCTTCTTGATTCCTTTCCCTCCCATTTTAACAATAAAATTAAAAGGAGTAAAGAAATGCCAAAAAAAAAAAATAAACTAAAAATAAAATATATATATATAATAATAATAGTAATAAGAGACGGGGGGTGGGGGGGGTAGTAGTAGTAACTAAAGTCTTAGGGTTGGGGGCAAAGGGATGGACACTACCTGACTCCAACAGAAGAAGTGGGTCACGGTTACCTCCACTCTTCAACAGATGTAAGGTTCCTGTGGAATCCAGGGGACCCTCTCGAGTCCCTTAAAACAATGGATTTTTAAAACTGACCTGCCACAGTTCGTGAAGGTCCATTGTGGTCCAAATTTTGCACACTTGGTTCAAGTCACTTGTAGTCACTGTACGTCAAATTTCAATTAGATCTATTCACTTTGAGACAGTAAAAACGAGCGGACAACAGGGACACGATGTACACACTTCGGCTGCTGGCACCAGACTTTCCATTCAAAACTAACCTAACCATCCCTAACCATTCAAAACTAAAAACAAAATGTATCGATATGAAATTGTTTATCTGAGTCGAGAACCCTCTAACAATAGTCTGCTTAAGTTTATTTTACCTCCCAGATAAAATAAACTAAGGGCCTCAGCCGGGTTTCGAACACTCGATCTTGAGCTCAGAAGGCAAGCACGCATACCACTGAGCTACCGGGCGCCCTCAACACAAAATTGTATACGCGCAACCAGAATCTCATATGGACAATACCCATCGATTTGTAGTCAAATCGGCAGAAGGGAAATGAGGGCTCAACCCAAAACAGCATTAACTGTCGATGTATCGAATATATCGACATGAAATTTCATATTTAAAGTCAAAACCAAATAAAAACATAACCTATCAAATTTCATTGAAATCGGCAAAAGAAAAGAAGAAGATCAGATGGGGGCTCAATTTCAAAACCCTAAAAACTGCTAATGTAATGAATTTATCGACCCAAAATTTAGTATGGGAGCCTTTAATCCAACTATTGAATATTAGCACAAACGGTTTACTAATTTTGGAAGGGGAGCGAAAATTTAATTACTGGAGATGTATACGTCATTAAACCGCCGATTTAAAAAATATTATTTATGGTTCTTCATATCAATTGATACTTCATTGACAGTACAGGGCATTTTAAAAATTTAAATATTTTATGAAAAAGAATTTTGTGGAAGTTGGCGATCAATGGAACCTAAAGTACTCGGGATAGAGACGTGAAATTATCATAATGATATGGAAAGATGTTCCATTCTCGATAGGACACTTGTTAAGAAAGTTGTGTCAAGATAAGAGGGGGAACATGAAACAGAATATACATGGAATATCACGGAATATTATCATTATCGACTGTAGCTCCGACAAGGAGGACCGGACCTGGACAAATGGGGAACTAATGAGAAGAGGCTGAGTAGTTACAGTGTCCTCAGAGCGCCAGATAGCGCTATTTCATTATAAATTAGAAACATTAAGGCCGTCTGCACACGGACTACTAAACGGTTAATGACGCGGTTCCGCACACTAGGCTACTCTCTAGAGATCGATATCACTAGTTTCTTCTGTGCAACCATGGAAACTGGATCATCATTGTGTATCGTGGATAGTGATGAAGCCATTATAGTGTATTATCATCTATACAGAAGAAATATAATGCAAAGAAGACTCTGGATTGAAAGAAATTTCGGTCAGTGATGATTTTTCCACATCATCATTGGTCGAGTGATGGGTCCTCTTGACTTGGTTGTGATGACAACTCAGGCAGGTTTCTTTTCAGTGAGACATTTGAGTTCTTGGAGTTGAGTGTTGTAATGGAGGTAGGGGTACTGATAACGGTGATTGCAATATATATTTATTAGCAACAGGCTCCGGACCATCGCTTAACATCCGAAGGACGGCGTACTTAAGTTTTTTTTACCTCCCAGATAAAATAAACTAAGGGACTCAGCCGGGTTTCGAACCCACACCATTGAGCTACCGGCGACCTCTTTTCTCAGAGGATTCTGAATCTTTATACTATATATTGTCTGTCAATGAGCGAACAGAGCCTATTGGTGTTCGAAAGGAAGGTTCTGCACAGAATATTTGGAGGAGTGCAAGTGGGCCATGCATGGCGCAGACACAACAACCAGGAGCTCTACGAACTATATAAAGAACCAGATGTCCTGAAGGTCATGCAGATTGGGCGGTTAAGATGGGCGGGATGTGAGCTGAGGAAATGTCGAAGAAGCTGCTAATGGAGCCCATTCATGGAGTAAGACGGCGAGAAAGACTTAAGCTGAGATGGGCAGATGGTGTGGCAAAAGATGCCCGAAACATATTGCGCATCAGAAACTGGATGGCAGCCGCACAGGATCGAGACAATTGGCGGCTGTTGGTGGAGGACAGGACCCGTCACCAGGTTGTAGCGCCACGATAGATAGATTTTCTCGATACATCGGAAGTTATTGGGGTTTTTGAATTGAGCCTCCTCTGCCCCCCCCCCCCCCTCCCCAACCCACATATAATTTTCAACCAATTACATAACTATCTCTATACTATGTACAGCTGGGGGCAGTGTTTCATGAAAGCAATGGAACATAAGTGACCAGTTAGTGTTGGACACTGTTTTTCAATCAGTGCCGTATCACACACCTTTTAGAGTTCCATGTTCACACTAAATGCAGTTGCATTCCGTTTCTCCATTTCAATGTTGCAGAAGCTAATAGCAGAGAGCCTCAAAGTGCAAACCTATTAGTTGGGGCATGTTTGTTTGTCGATCCAGTTTGTGTTGTGCAATTTGTCAACGTGGAGCTAAAAGTAAAACAAAAAATCGTCAGTGAATCACCGGCCATGTTCTTCTCCAGGACGAATCAATCTGTAACCCTTTTGCTCTCCCTCCAGACACAGTCGACCCTTTGGACTTACATTGGGGCTCTTAAATTCCGTACTAAATTTTGTGTCGATAGTTATTAGAATTTTTGTATTATGCCCCCTCTCCTGAACCCCCTTCTCTTCAGCCGATATTGGGTTCTCATTGAGTTTTGAACTAAATATGAAATTTCATGTGGATTCATTCATTAAAACGGCAGTTATCAGAGTTTTGTGTTAAGCCACTCCCATAATCCCCTCTTCCCTGTGGCTGAAAGTCGATACGTTACCACATTCGCAAATAAGCTTTGAATTAAAAATTTTTAATTTAAAAAACTATATTTGCCTCAGTATTATGAACAATTACATTGTTTTATTATTTATTAATTTATAATTTTTTATTTACCTATTTAGACTTTTTTATACACTAATTTATAATTGATTAATCTATATATATATATATATATATATATATATATATATATATATATATATATATAAACCTATATATACAGGGTGTCCTTTTTAGATGGCCCGGCTGAATTTCTCTTAAACCGATAACGTTATAAAAAAAATAAAAAATACGTATTTAATATTTTTCAGTCTAGTTTAATATTTCGAGTTGTTTTTGAAAAAAAAATTGTACGGGGTACCCCAGGACCAATACAACTTTAAAATTTCAAATAGGATCCTATACCTTCCGACACATCATTTTGAAGGATTTTTAAAGCTGAAATCAATGGTGCAACCCGATTTTAAATTGGTCAAAAAATTATAAAGTTATGGTTCAAAATTAAAAAAAAAAAACATTTATTTTGTTTCGGTATTAATTCCAATAAACCGAATTTGCTTCCTAATTTTAGTAAAAACGTTAAATTGCTTTTATTGTTTACATTCACTGTCATTGTTTACCCAAATGGTCTTATGAAAGGGAATTTTAATTCCTGGAAATAAACAACTTTTACAACAGTATCTACTTCCTTTCATTCAGTATGAATCAGCCAGTCAAAATGAACCGAAGGATGCAGTTTTCCCATCAGGAACAAGTTGATATGTACAATTGTTTTATTGAAAGTGGCGGTATTGCTCGCCGTGCAGTCGTGTTGTACTCCCAGAAATTTCCCCATCGTCCCCAAGTGAACCACAAAACGTTTATTCGTGTTGCTCACAATATGAGGAGATTCGGATCAGTTGTGGGTCCATCAAGAAACCGGCAGCGCAATTCCGACGAGGAGCTGGATATGTTATGGAAAATCCAAATTCTTCTCTCCGAAATACTGGAAGGGTTTTAGGTTTTTCAAAGAACAAAATTAGAGATGTACTCCGGACTTATAATTTTAAGCCCTATCGCTCTCATCTTGTCCAGGGGCTTCGGGAGACTGATTATGACAGGCGTCTAATGTTCCTTGCACAAATGTCGATTTGGGAAGCTCAAGAAAGCATTCTCCCATACATCCTATGGACTGATGAATCAAAGTTCACCACAAATGATGTACTGAATCGTTGGAATTTTCGAACGTGGGCACAGGAAAATCCCAGAGTATCGTATTCTTGTCGTCACCAGGTGGTTCACAGCATCAACGTTTGGTGTGGACTTCTCGGAAATAAATTAATTGGTCCTTATTTCTACCGAAACAATTTAAATGGAGCTCAGTTTCTAAATTTCTTGAGAGAGGAATTACCAACTTTACTAGAAGAGGTTCCTCTGCAGCAACGGCAAAGAATGCTCCTGCAGCTTGATGGATGTCCCGCACACAATTCTCTGCAGGTGAGAGATTATTTAAATCGTCACTACCGGGATAGGTGGATAGGACCTCACGGCCCCATCTGTTGGCCTCCTTGGTCACCCGATCTAACTCCGTTAGACTTTTTCTTGTGGGGACATTTGAAAAACAGCGTTTATGCCAATCATAACCCTGCAACGTCAGTTGAAGAACTGCAGCAAAGAGTGGAAAATGCTTGTCGATCCGTCTCTCCTCAGTCTATCGCACTGAGCACCAGCGAAGAGTGGTTAAGACGAGCCAATCTTTGCATCTTCAAAGAGGGCAGGCAGTTTGAACATGAAATGTAGGTTCACCAAAAAAAATAGTTATATTAATTTTTACTAAATTGAAAAATGTCTCTACTTATTATATTTATTTGTTCAGTTTTTATTAATTTCATTTTACTTTTTTTAATAGTTTTGTTATTACTACTAATCATACGTGTGTTAGACTCAAGTAGTTATAAATCTATATCTTAATGTATAAATTGTTTTGACGTATCCTATTACCATGTATTGGTCTAACGGAAATAAATTTATTATTATTATTAAATAAATGGTCGATCGCCTTTTATTTTTTGAACTATTGATTATGCAGAATTTTGGTGTAAAATTTCTAAGTATTAATTTTGCAAAATTTAAGATTATAGAAATGTGCAGAAAATTTTTTTTGGAACTAAACACACTTTTCAGATCTGAAATTATTCAATAGATCAAACTTAAACAGAAATGTAGGATTTCGGACCTCTGCTGGGCTTCCGCGAAATTAAGCTCCGTAGGTAAGCATCCTCTGCGCTATCATTAGTTTGATTACAGAGAGAAAAACAAAAACGTGATTAATTCGTACTGGGGAAGTACATTGTTGATGATTCACCGACTTTTTTATTTTTTTAGAAACTTTAATATTCTTGTTTAGAGATCCCTACTGTTTTTTTTTTTTACAATTTCATTTGTTTATTTTATAGAGGGGTGGAAAGGGGTGAGGGGGTGACTGTTTAAACATTGATGATAAAATTAATTCTCCCCCCTCCCCCCCCCCCCCCCCCCAACCCTCTCAAAGCTCTCTTTTCTGCAAATTTATTAAACCGGTAAACAATGAAAAATGAGACCAACAAATATTGAAAATGTTCGATGGTTAATAACTTTTGGCGAAAAATTATACATAAAAGTTTTACCTAGTCAAATAGATGTTGATTAGCGACTGTAGATTCTAATTGTAGGAATATTGAGGGTCAGTCAAAGATGGAAAAAAACACTATTCAAATGCCAACGTTTCGATATATTTTATATCATCATCAGGGCCTACAAACATGGGGGGAAAAATCGAGATTAGAATCAAAAATAAACAAAAAAATTTTTTTTTTGTTTATAAACATTACTGAACGTTAAAAATACATTATAACAAATTAAAAATTGAAACTGACTTACTTTGTTTAGTAATTATTCATAGTAAGTCAGTTTCAATTTTTAACTTGTTATAATGTATTTTTAACGTTCAGTAATGTTAAGAAAAAAAAAAAAAATTTTGTTTATTTTTGATTCTAAACTTGATTTCCCCCCCATGTTTGTAGGCCCTGATGATGATATAAAATATATCGAAACGTTGGCATCTGAATAGTGTTTTCTTCCATCTTTGACTGACCCTCAATATTCCTACTAGTCAAATAATATTATTATTAGTTAGTAGTAATAACTAGCAGTATATTACAAAATTCGATATATATCAAAATCGTCTATAACGACCTCCAAGGGGATAGGAAAATCTGGTCGTTATAACCAGTGGTCGTTATAATCACACTTTTTTCCCTCCCCCAATCGCATCATAACAAATGAAAGGTCATAACAACAATGGAATATAAGTTGAAAATAGCATTTATTTACATTAAGGAATTGGAAAAATGTAAAAAAAAAAAGTAAATCGGTCCGTTAATAGGAACATTTTTCTTTCGATGATTCCTCCTCAAAATTTTTTTTTTTGTTTTTGAGTGGGAAACACCGAATTCTTTTGATAAAGTTGAATTTGACTCAACCTCTTCCAGCCGCCAAATGATGTTGCTTTTTCGGTCAAAGATTTTTTTTTACACGTCATGTTGACAATTTTAGGAAACGTAAACAACTGAGGGTAATTGAAAATAAAGTTTAAAAAACCCAACACGAATTCATAGGTCTCGAAACAATTATGTATCCAATTATCTCTTGATGTTTTGTTTACATTCTGTCATTATAGACGACTTTTAATTCTCCAAGTTGTCTAAACGAGCGTTACCACGACAGATGACGTCGTTATATCCACTGTCGTAATAAGGGATATTTTACCTGCAATTTGTAAGGACGAACTAAGCTTTTTCTCGAGATTTCGTCGTTATTGACGGTACGTCGTTATACCCGATGTCTTTACACAAGGTTTTGACTGTATTCCACAAATATAAAATACGTTTACAATATATTCAAGATTATTTTCGAGACTATAAAATAATGTGCAAAATTGTCAACCATTTTACAACCCTAGCTATCCGTATGACTGCCGTTATAATGAATTTATCAACAAGAAATGTTAGCATACTGAGCTCAAGATCGTGGGTTCGAATCCCAGTCGAGGCCGTTAGGTTTTTTATCTTGCAGGTGAAAAAACCTTGAGCACGTCATCCTTCGGACGCGACATTAAACGATGGTCCTGAGCCGGTGTGGTCGGGCTCATGATCACCAGAGAGACGTAAGAGCTCTATGGTAGTAGGCGATATGACCTCATAGTTAAAGCCCAGGCATGAGGGACTAACAATGTAATGACTCTTGAGGGAGAGCGAAAACTTAATCGTTAAATTAGTTGTACATAATTCACCCCGTGCTTCGATTTAGCTAAAGAAATAAAATATCCAGTCCAGCTTCAACTCAATTTATTTAAATATTTGCAAATTTCCTGGCACAAATCCCGAGCTTAAGAGATCTGTAAAACCCTTTTTTCTAAATATATTCTCTTAAACTTCCATGTATTCAGGTAAGTAATTAAATACCATTAATAGATCGATTAGAAGGATGATATCGATACTAGGATCGATGTTGACTTGTTGAAGTAGATATAAATGTACTAATGAGGAAGGTTATGTATCAATTATTATAATGATATGTCACTCCACCAATTTACTGTGTCCACCTTATCAAAAATGTATTCCCATGTCAATATTTCATTGGACAACCACTGTCGTTCCTTCCATTTTTACTTCTCTGTTGAGATAGTTCTACAATCTTGGATAAATTCGTAGTTTGGATTTTATAAGAAGTATACCGTTAGGTTAGGTTAGGTTTTATGACTCATGCCCGGGCTTTAACTACGAGGTCATATCGCCTACTACCAGAGCGCTCTTTCGTCACTCTGGTGGACATGAGCCCGACTCTACTGTGGGAGTCTTAAATTTTGCCTACCCTAAATTGTTATTCATCTAGGGTAGGGGTCTTTAACGAGTATCTGACATGGTACAGGCTCGGGACCATCGCTTAACGTCCCATCCGAAGGACGGCATGCTTAAGTTTATTTAACCTCTCAGATAAAATAAACCGAGGGCCTCGGTCGGGTTTCGAACCCACGACCTTGAGCTCAGAAGGCAAGCACGCATACCACTGAGCTACCGACGCCCCCAAGTATAGGGTAAGTTATGTAATTGAATGTTTTTTATTTACGAAGAAAAGTTAAGTTAAAGAGTAAACAACCGTAAAAATGAAGGGTAGACTTACCGATTTTCAATCTCCTGGAAGAAATGTTGGAGAGGATGTGGCTAACAATGGTAGGGATTTAACCTTCACTTGAGGCATAGCTAGAAATACTTCCACCCTCAGCTCGCTAGAGAGAGCCAATTCCCAGTAACTGTAATAATTATGGGACTCTACCCATCTAGGGTTAATGGACGTACGACATACTCATCGTCTTTCATAAGAACCAATGCTAACGTTCAATAATATAATATTTCTCATTGTTCCAAAATGCGATGTCACATTCGAACTAACTCATGACAATTAGTGTTAATAATGCATTTCCAGATTAACCTTTGTCATTACTTAGTCGATGTGTGTAGTGGGCGTCTGTATAGGAACGGTTCAGAGCGGTAAAGACAACGAGAGAACGCTAGAACACCTAAAGACTTCAACCTACAGCCTGTCTTCTGAAGCTGTTAGTCAAGGAAATACATTGTTCAAGTAATTAATGTTGCGTGAACTATTGTTCCAACTCAGAATACAGTATGTATTTGGTAGAGGCAACGATTAAACCAACGAGCAATTCGTCTATTATTACCCGAACCTGTTACCAGAATACCTGCTCCACCAAAATGATTTACAGACTTAAATTGCGAACGTATACATTATCATTATTTTTTTAAGAATACCTTTGAACTAATAGAGTATAGAATCTGAACTAATTTTTAAAAATGGCCATTACAGGATTTTTTTATACCAACTATGCTTACAGATCACTCTCTCTCCCCCACCTCAAATATTACTTCATACTGGTATTATTGGTATAATAATGCCTGTTGAGGCCTGGCATTTCCTTATTCCTCCCCCCCCCCCCCCTCCCCTGCCTTATAGTGAGTGTACATCGCAGCGCCACTAGGCTCGTTGCAGCTAGCGCAATCTATCTATGAGGAGAGGAGCGGACCTGAACTCATCAGTAGTTGTTGATCATCTGACTTGATCTGTCGAACATCAATTGTTGACCATCTAACCTGGTCCATCACCTAACCTTGACCTCGTTCACCCATGCCGTGAGTAGAGGCCATGCTTTCATTTTTACCTTTTTTTATATACAGTCCACTTTTATCAGTTATACATACACCCGGCGTGTACATATTGGTCCTACGCCGCCGGATCAAAACAGTCCTATAAAAATAATAAGTTATTTTCAAAGTTTTTAATCATTTTTATTTAAACTTTTTTTTGAAATTTGGGATTAGTTTAATTTCATTTTTTTCAAAGTGTACCTTTCTTTACCTTATACAATTATATCTTATAGGTACCTTAGGAAGTATTATTTACGTTTTCTATCTTACGTTTTATCCTTTACGAAATATTGTTTACCTTTTCTTCACCATATAATCCTTTCCTTCACATATACTCTTACGTATATATATATTTGAGGAAATATTATTTACGTTATTTCTATTTCGTACATTTTATATTTTACGAAATATCGCTTACATTTTCTTCATTGTGTACATATATATATATATTTTTTTTTTTTCCTCTCCATGCCAAAAACAATGAAGACAGAGTCCCAGTTAAAACGTTTTGTAGCCAAGAAGGAGAATAAGTTTCGAAAGCTGCAGCTATTATATGATGCGTCCGTTGCTGCGGGCAGTGATCAAAGTAAGATCGCGATTTTCAAAAGTCGGTATGAAGATATAGAGGAGATCCGCTCAGGTTTCCAAGACCTGGTGGAGCATATCAATGACTTGGAGATCACCCTGGATCCGGATCATGTGCCCTCATATCAAAATTTGGAGGCCTTTGATGAGATGTATTATGCCATCAAAACAGCAGCTGGAAACTTGCTCAAGCCGGCTCAGTGTTCTGTAGAACAGACAGTAAAGGCAGTCCAACCTCGGCTACCCAAATTGTCACTGCCGACTTTCGACGGATCTCTCAAGGGGTGGACCCCCTTTTATGAACAATTCAAATGTCTCATCCATGAGAATCCTGCCATCACCGCTGTGGAAAAGTTTCATTATCTGATTTCGTCAGTTTCTGGCCCAGCCTTGTCTGTGGTTAGAACCTTGCCCATCAGTGAGGCCAACTATCCCATAGTTTGGGCCGCTCTCCTGAACAAGTATCAGAATAAAAGAATACTCGGTGCGGACATATTAGAAACTATATTCAATTTTCGTCCTCTTCACACTGAGTCACCAGAGAGTCTTAATCAATTTTTGGAGGTATTTTGTGAGGCCGCTACCGCCTTACATAATTTAGAAATTGTAGACCTGCCTGGTTTTATATTGATGCATGTTGCCTTGCGCAGCCTGCCTTACGAGACGAAAAAGAATTTTGAGCGCCATCATATCAATCAAGAAATTCCAACTTGGAATAATCTTGTGACATACATACAGCACCAGACTCATGTTTTGGAGGTCTCCCAGACCACTCAGCAGATCAAACTGAACCCTAGGATTCAATTTTCTGTTGGGAAGAAGACTTTATTACCAGACAATAGGCTCGCCAAACGAGGATTTGTATCGACATCAGCGCAGTCGCCTACTAATGCCTGCCCTGTCTGCAAACTTCATCATACTATATATAAGTGTCCTGACTTTCTTCAATTGAAGCCACACCAGCGCCAAGAACGGGTTCAAGCCCTCAGGCTGTGTTTCAATTGTCTTAAAGGGACCCACTTACAGCCTAGATGCTCGTCCATGACATCATGCCTCACATGCGGTGCTCGCCATCACACTTATTTACATTCCAGTAGTTACCCATCTAGATTCAATACCACTATGAAGTCTTCTGAGCCCAGCACTGCGGCAGTTGATGCAGCTTTACATGCCTATAATCCACAGTCTCAAACAAGCTTCAAAACTGTGTTATTAGGTACTGCTTTAGTACATATACAGGACTATCTAGGTGAGTATCAGACCATCCGAGTATTGATCGATTCTGGGGCGCAAACATCTTTCGTCACGGCAGCATGTGTACAACGTTTGGGGTTACGTATTAAAAAATGTAATTTCCCTGTTGTAGGCCTAGGTCAGCATATTGTAGGTGACACTAAAGGGATGACCAGTTGTCGCATCAAGCCTCGAGATTCTGACCAACCGCAGTTCCAAGTGGAGGCAGTCATATTACCTGAAATCACATCTAACATGCCAGGTACAAGTATTCCTTGTAATATTTATGATAAGTTTAAGCACCTGCCATTAGCTGATCCGAACTTCTGTACGTCAGCTCCAGTTGATTTCCTCATAGCCGCCGACCTTTTTCCTCATGTCTACGATGGTCAACGAATTGTACCAGGGTCAGAATACCCTGCTGCCTTGCACAGCATTTTTGGGTGGGTTATCACAGGAAAGATCGAACCTTGCTCTTCGCCATCTTCCCCTGTGACATCTCTTCATTCTACCTACAATTTTCAGTTGGACGAAATTTTGAAACATTTTTGGGAAAGCGAAGAACCTCCTACGCTGCCAATAATCCATGAGGATAATATGAGGTGTGAGGAGATTTTTACTAATTTACATTACAGACAAACCGATGGACGTTATGTTGTTCCTTTGCCCTTCTCTACGTCCAGACTCCTAACATGGACTGGAAGCTCTTACAGCTCTGCGCTGACTCGCTTGTTCGCTGTGGAACGTCGCCTTGCCCGACATCTTGACCTCAAGCGAGCTTACCAAGATTTTCTCGACGAATATGAAACACTTGGTCACATGACCCAGGTGCCTGAATATTCTCGTCTTGGTAAACCCCAATCTTATTTTATACCGCACCATGCTGTTTGTAAAATCTCTAGTTCTACGACTAAATTAAGAGTGGTGTTTGATGCCTCTTGTAAGTCTTCTAACCAGCCATCATTAAACAGCTTACTCTTAACTGGTCCCAAATTGCAACGGGACATTGTTGATATTATTTCTCGTTTTCGATTACATCCTTATGTTTTCACTTCAGATATATCTAAAATGTACCGGCAGATCATAATCCGTCCAGAAGACAGGTTAAATCAACACATCTTGTGGCGACGGTCCCCTGAGGAGCCCGTCAAGGAGTATGAACTCAATACTGTTACCTATGGCCTTTCTGCGTCACCGTATCTCGCTCTTCGTACTCTTCAACAACTCGCCAACGACGAAGGTGCGCGATTCCCTCAAGCCGCCAAGGTCCTATTGCAGGATGTTTACATTGATGATGTCCTCACTGGAGCTTCTACAGTGGAGGACGCCCAGAACCTCAAACGAGACCTTATCAACTTGTTTCATGCTGGAGGATTTCATCTTCGCAAATGGAGCAGCAACTGCCCCGAACTGATTCGTGACATCCCAAACGATCACCATGAGACACCATTATCATTTGATCCTGACGGCCATGAAGTAATAAAGGTACTAGGTCTGCAGTGGAACTCCACCACCGATGCGTTTTCCTACGATTTGGCTGAGATCCAACCTAGATGCACCAAGAGGTCAATACTTTCGCATATTGCTCGTACATACGACCCTCTCGGCTGGCTGTCTCCAGTTATTTTCAGATCCAAGTGCCTCATACAACATCTTTGGCGTCTAGGGATCGGATGGGATGAACAGGTGCCTTCCTACTTGACAGATGAATGGACTTCTTACTGCGAGCAGTTGCATCATCTATCTAGTATTCAGATTCCACGCTATATACTACAGCCAAACAGCACGTCATCCTGTTTAGTTGGATTCTGTGATGCGTCAGAGCGTGGGTACTGCGCAGTGGTGTATCTAGTTACTGTTGGAGAAATTAATAGCACAAGCCATCTCCTTATGGCGAAGTCCAAGGTAGCTCCCCTCAAGACATTAACTGTACCTCGGTTAGAGTTGTGTGGAGCCTTGCTTCTTACTAAACTTTTGAAATTTCTCTTGTCAACATTTGAAAATGTCATGACTCTGTCTAGTATCTTTGCCTTAACGGATTCTACGACTGTCTTGTCATGGCTAAAGACGTCACCCCATCTCTTGAAAACATACGTTGCCACTAGAGTTACTCTCATTCTTGAAACACTCTCACCTACTTCGTGGCATCACGTACCCTCCGAATTAAATCCGGCAGACTGTGCTTCTCGAGGATTGCAGCCCAAACACCTCGTGAAACAGCATCTGTGGTGTACAGGGCCTCCATGGCTCACTTCACACTCTTCTAATTGGCCGATTTATTCACCTTTTGACTTGCCACCTCATCTTCCCGAGCTGAAGAATTTAACCACTGTTAACTCGTTTGTCCAAACCACATGCAGTTCTTGGGATATCTTAGAGAAGTATTCCTCTCTTTCAACACTCCATCGAGTAACAGCTTGGTGTTTGCGGTTCAAATCTAATCTCAGATTGCCATCTGATCAACGATGTCGAGGCCCGTTGACCTGTTTGGAATTTAATAATGCTCTGACCTTCATTATTAGAGGCGTCCAGCTAGAACATTTTCAGCAGGAGCTTTTAGCGATTTCGAAGAATCAGGATTGTCACGCTTCCATTCAACGCCTCCATCCGTTCGTCGACTCCGTGGGTCATTTGAGGGTGGGGGGCACCCTCAAACATGCCTCGCTCCTTGAAGCCTCTATTCACCTTTTCATTTGGAAGGAAAGCAAGCGGCGCCCCGCAAGGACATCGTATTTCCTTATTGGGGCCCCCCTTCTAGCCGTACCGGAGTACAACATTCAAGAACTCCAAATGAACCACCTCAACCGATGGCAACTGATCCTGCGCTCCAGTCAGCATTTCTGGATTCGGTGGTCCCGCGATTATTTGCATACCCTCCAGCAGAGATGCAAATGGTTCACCGCCCCACCAGATCTGAAGATTGGCGATCTGGTTCTGCTTGTCGAGGCGAAGACTCCGCCCCTGCAGTGGCGCCTCGGAAGAGTGCAGGAGGTTCACCGAGGACAGGACGGTGTAGTGAGAGTTGCTACTGTTCGCACCTCTCAAGGGACCTATCTTCGCCCTGTGGTGAAGCTCTGTCCCCTGCCTACACCGTAATTCCCAATTCTTCCTTCCTCCTTCCTTTCCTTTCCTTTCCTTTCCTACTTTCCCTGTTTTTTTTTGTTTTTTATTTCTTTTATCTAACCGCCGGTGGTTATTTTTTATTTTTGAAAGAGTTCTTTTATTTTTTTTTGTACTTATTATTTGACTAGAAATCCCAAGCGTGATTTCGGTGGGGGGTATGTTGAGGCCTGGCATTTCCTTATTCCTCCCCCCCCCCCCCCCTCCCCTGCCTTATAGTGAGTGTACATCGCAGCGCCACTAGGCTCGTTGCAGCTAGCGCAATCTATCTATGAGGAGAGGAGCGGACCTGAACTCATCAGTAGTTGTTGATCATCTGACTTGATCTGTCGAACATCAATTGTTGACCATCTAACCTGGTCCATCACCTAACCTTGACCTCGTTCACCCATGCCGTGAGTAGAGGCCATGCTTTCATTTTTACCTTTTTTTATATACAGTCCACTTTTATCAGTTATACATACACCCGGCGTGTACAATGCCAGTAGGGGAGAATAGTATGTTTTAGCTCTTCGCCAAAACATACTATTCTCCCCTACTAATACCTATTCTCAAGTTAACGCTGTACAAAGAGACAAATGAAATGATTTTGAGAAGGGGAGGGGGAGAGAGAGTGATCTGTAAGCGTTGTTAGTATAAGAAAGTCCTGTAAAGGCCCCATCACATATATTTTTCATAATTTATCAAAAAAAACTACTAGGTAATACATAAACCGTAATTTAAAGTTCGTTGCTATGGGCTACGATTTAAAAATTACAATTAGATAATATCTAATAAATATAGAGAGCGCCGGTAGCTCAGTGGTATGCGTGCTTGCCTTCTGAGCTCATATGGCGAAGCCCTTAATTATTATCTCCTCCTGGGAGATAAAATAAACGTAAGCACGCCGTCCTTCAGATGGGACGTTAAGCGATGGTCCCGAGCCTGTACGATGTCAGGTACTCGTTAATGACCCCTGCCCTAGGTGAATAAAAATTAAGGGTAGGCAAAATTTAGGACTCCCATAGTAGAGTCGGACTCATGTCCACCATAGTGAAGAAAGAGCGCTCTGGTAGTAAGCGACATGACCTCGTAGTTAAAGCCCGGGCATGAGTCATAAAACCTAACCTAACCTCTAGTAAATAAATAAGAAATATATTATATTCTTTACGAGCCTATTTTATATATTTATAATTTCCAGTTTTTTTCCAATGGAGCACTAATTTATTTATCTATTTATTAATTTCTTTGTACGTCATACTGATACTATTTTCATTGTTCCTGTTCTTTACTCTATATTTATTTATTCTTAGGAAACCTCAGTCCCAGAATAATAAAATTTATTTTCATTTCATTTCAAACGAAATATAGGGTAAGTTATATAATCAATAAAGAAATCGATGGGGAGTTTTCAAAGAAATTTCATTATTTCCGACCTCTAGGTTCCAAATATATTTAAAAAAAAAGTCTATCTGTCTGTCTGTAAACATGATAACTCCCGATATATAAATAAATATATCGACGCGAAATTTTATATGTGAATCCAGAACCCTCTAGCGACAACCCCTATTGTTTTTCAGACAAATCGACCAAAGCAAATGAGAGGATTTGGATGAGGCACATAAAAACTCTAATAAGTGCCGATAAAATTATTGTATCAACACGAAATTTTATATGTGTGAGCAAAGCCCCATAAGTGAAACACCTGTCGTTTTTGAACCAAATCAGCCAGAGGGATGAGCAGGATTAGGGGGGAGGCTTAACGCAAAAGTAACCTGTTGAATATTAGCAAAATGTTTCAGTGGAAGAGTTTTATTTTTTTTTTATTTTTTGAATCTAGTGGTCGGAAAATAAGAAATTCCATTGCTCACTTCTTTAATTTTCAACGGAATCAGCCTAAACGCAGGGGAAGTCTGAGGGAGGGGACTCGACTCGAATGCCCTAATAACTGTCGATGTAATGAATATATCGACAGTAAATTTAGTATCAGAATTCAGAAATCAAATACAGTAGAACCTCTATAAGTCGAACATCAAGGGAGACGCCAAAAAATTCGAGTTATAGAGTTTTCGATTTATGGAGGATTTCGACTTAGGCGGATTTTGATTCGACTTGTAGAGGTTAAGATTCATTCTAACTAATTTTGAGTTAGAGAGATGAAATAAATAAAAATTCAAGTTACAGAGGTAACAAACATATTTATATTTATTATAAATCAACATTATTTCAAAACATCCTTAAAATAAAAAATACGTAGTATATGTAGGTGTTAAAAAAAGTCAGTAATTTTTTTTTGCTTTAGATAATTGGTAATCCTATTTATTGTATACTCCTAAATTGTTTTCTAAGAAACAATGGTGTACATTGTCGGCAAATTCTTAAAGTCGGTAACTTATTTTTCTTCGAGCTATAGAGGTAATAAGTTTCAAATAATAGAGTTGTAAAGGTTTTTTTCGAGTTATAGAGGGAAAATATGTACCAAAATGGCTTGTAGGGACTCACTGATTATTTCGACTTATAGAGGGTTGAGATTTCGAGTAATGGAGGTTTTGGGGCTTGAAGGGAACAAAACTTTTTTTCTAGTTTTGGAGTTCTCGACTTATCGAGGTTCGACTTAAAGAGGTTCTACTGTATTGAGTTTTAACCCAAACGGTCGATTGACTTTAGAGAAAGCAGAAACTTAATTGATCGGTTCATGCTGGAGAAGTACATAGCCAGTGATTCAAATATTTTTGTTTTAAAATTTTACAAAGGTGGACAGGAATGCCGGATGTGTACAAAGTGTGAAAGATAGGTCCCAGGATGTTTACATGTGGGACACCAGCCCGCATAGACAATGGGTCCCAGTTGAATAAATAAAGACTGCGGTTTTAGTACAATCGATTTTAGAGATAGAAAAGGGTAGCAAACCTATGCTAAAAATTTAAATTTCAACTAAAAATATTTATGTTAGAGAAATCTCTCTATTCGAATATATTCTTTCTCATAGTTTAAAAATAATAGAACAACTATAATATAAAGTCGTGTTTCTTGTAAAAAAAATTTGTTAGTGAATCATCTGATATGTACTTCCCCAGAACGAATTAATCAATAAAATATACTTCCCCTCCAAAACCAGTCGACCGTTTGATTTAATATTCAATTAAATGAATAATAAAGCCGCGTTTACACTATGTAGCAAAACAGCTATACAGCCGAGCTGTATGTAGCTGAGCTATATAGCTATGACTAAAAACGTTTCGTTGTATAGCTGTATCAGCTGTATGAGCAGGTACTTGATGAAAGCAACCAGTTTACTTCGAGATGGCAAGCACACAACTGACGAGCGTCTTCAGGCGACAGAGCATAAGCTTAGTCGTCCACTGGGACCGGAAAGTTGCGAACTGCGAAGCAACGAAATCGGGCGCCGTTCGTGCGAATGCCGATCGTCCATTGATCCACTCAGTACGTCCGAATGCGTAGACGGGATGGCTCTTCGGAACGGTTTTTCCGATGATTCTGACGACGAATTTTTAGCAGGATGTCAAAAATAAGTTAGTCTGACCTCTCACAGATTTTTTATTTAAGTAAGCTAGCCGGCTTTCGAGGTTTCCCTCATCATCAGGCAGTCTACAAAAGAACATCCTTAATATGTAATATGAATAGCAAATAAATGATAAAAACACAATTTTTGATAAAACATACCTGTTAAAAATTTGAATAAACTAAATAATAAAAATATAAATAAATAAAAATCTACAACAAACATTAACAATTTAAAATATCATGGATGGGGACAGACGAGTTATTCCTGTCCACCATCTGAGTCACAACTGGGAGAACGGTGTACGTGAGACTGGACAAACCTCCCATCCCCTCTTTAGAGTTGAGGAGGGGGGACTCTCTCTTCCTCCTTTCCAATTTTATTTCGATACTTTCCAATGTATCCATTTTTCTACCTTTTTGGACATGATGCAGTAATGAGACTGAACCGGCCTCATGTCCTGTGTTCTGGAGGTGTTGGAAAAATTCAGAGTCGCCCCTCCTCAAATGCTCCCTCACTCTAGTCCTCAGCTTCCGGCCTGTCTGCCCAAGATAAAAACATTCACAGTCTTTACAAGTAATCCTGTACACGCCGGATTTGTCAGGGAGGTCCACACGATCTTTGGTTTTTGAGAGCATCCCCTTAAGAGAAGTCCTACTTTTGAAACCCACATTCACGTCATCTCCCTTTATTATCCGAGATAATTTCTCAGAGAGTCTGGGGAGGTACGGCAGAACACACCAGCCACCCCCGCCATCCCTCTCCTTAGTTTGGTTACACCCTCCGTACACTGACGTTACCATTTTCTCCTCCGTCTTTCTTTTCAATTGAAAAGAAAGACGGAGGAGAAAATGGTAACGTCAGTGTACGGAGGGTGTAACCAAACTAAGGAGAGGGATGGGGGGGTGGCTGGTGTGTTCTGCCGTACCTCCCCAGACTCTCTGAGAAATTATCTCGGATAATAAAGGGAGATGACGTGAATGTGGGTTTCAAAAGTAGGACTTCTCTTAAGGGGATGCTCTCAAAAACCAAAGATCGTGTGGACCTCCCTGACAAATCCGGCGTGTACAGGATTACTTGTAAAGACTGTGAATGTTTTTATCTTGGGCAGACAGGCCGGAAGCTGAGGACTAGAGTGAGGGAGCATTTGAGGAGGGGCGACTCTGAATTTTTCCAACACCTCCAGAACACAGGACATGAGGCCGGTTCAGTCTCATTACTGCATCATGTCCAAAAAGGTAGAAAAATGGATACATTGGAAAGTATCGAAATAAAATTGGAAAGGAGGAAGAGAGAGTCCCCCCTCCTCAACTCTAAAGAGGGGATGGGAGGTTTGTCCAGTCTCACGTACACCGTTCTCCCAGTTGTGACTCAGATGGTGGACAGGAATAAATATTTTTATTATTTTTATTTATTTATATTTTTATTATTTAGTTTATTCAAATTTTTAACAGGTATGTTTTATCAAAAATTGTGTTTTCATCATTTATTTGCTATTCATATTACATATTAAGGATGTTCTTTTGTAGACTGCCTGATGATGAGGGAAACCTCGAAAGCCGGCTAGCTTACTTAAATAAAAAATCTGTGAGAGGTCAGACTAACTTATTTTTGACATCCTGCGAAATAATCACTTCTCACTACATCAGCCATCTTCATATTAACGAATTTTTAGCGTTGGAATTATCACCTTTGATTTATCGACGAAGGCGATATAGACGTAGACGGGAAATGTGGGTGAATCCCATTTTCGAAAAAAGAGAAGAGTTTGGCGAATTTTCTCATTTGTGGCGTGACCTTCAAATCGATGATAATCACCACTTCTCCTATTTTCGAATGGAAAAGGACACTTTTCAATACTTTCTTGACAACATCTACTCAAGACTCGAAAAATTCAGTAATTTTCTTGTGGCGATTTCCCCACAAGAACGGCTGGCTGTTACATTAAGGTAAGTGGAAAGAAAGAAAAAATCACTGTACTTTTTTTTTACACAAACTGTATTTTTTTATACTTTCAAACTAAACTAAGGTACATAATAACGATACAAACGAATAACTAGACAAACGTAGTACAAAAAATGTAAGTAATTTTTTATTGATTTACAAAGAAGGTTCCACTAGGATCTAATTCGTGAAAATAGGACGATGCGTTGTACTGACCCCCAGAGGAATCATCAGAAGAATTATTTGGTGTACAATGTGAGGATGTATTCGGAGTCCATGTTTTTTTAAGCTCTTTCGCACCTGTTCGTCCGTAAAATCCCAGCAGAATGGGATCGCTTCGCACTTCGCACCTGTTCGGCCGAAAACTGACGAACGATACGGGTCTAGTGGACGCGGTCCCCCACCTTGTCACATGTTTGGATCGTTCGTGCATTTTCGGACGAATTCTGACGAACTGATTTCGCTACTTTTCGCAACTTTCCGACTGGCCTAATACTATTGGTTGACTATAAAAGAGAGGGGAGGATGCCCAGACAAGGTTTGAAATAAAATTAATTTTAGACACTAGGGGCTAGATAGGAAAGTGTGAGGAGAAAGAAGAAAAATAAAATAAGATAAAATAAAAAATAAATAAACGATTGATAAAAATATATATGTATGTGTGAAATGAACAAAAAAAAAAAAATATTTATTATAATGGAATAATTTAGGGATCAAAAAAAAAAAATTATAAAAATAGAGAAGAAAAAAAAAAAGGATAAGTAAATAATTTAAATGATTAGGTAATGAGGTTGAATTAGAGAATATGGAGGAGAGATCAAAAGGGAGTGGATTGTTTGGTGAAGAGGAATTGGAATAGTGAGGATTTGAAGGAAGTGATGGAAGGAGAATGACGGATTGGGGGAGGCAGGGAGTTGCAAAGAGAGGAGGCCTGGACAAGGAATGAATTGTGGAAGGCCGAGGAGCGATGGGAGGGGATGAAGAGGTCTGAAGGACGGGGTCTAGTGTGCCTCTGGTGAACAGAGGACTGGAATTGAAACATTTGGTAGAGGTAGTAGGGTTCTTTGGATTTAAGCATTGGGAAGAGGAAGGAGTCTAGGAGATAGCTTTGGCGGTAGGAGGGTTTGAGCCAGGGCGAAATATGAGCGTCTCTAGGGACATCGAAAACAACAACGTGTTTAACGCTGGAGTTTGATATCGAGTCCCTTTACTAAGATCATTATAGACCAGTCACCCGTCGGAAGACTAGAAAGGATACAAGGAGTTTCCGGGAACTTTGTGATAGAGAGTGAAGGGAACGTTTAAAGGAGGGAAATGGATGTAGTCTTTCCAGGAAAGGGATTGGTCGAGGATGATACCCAGGTTTTTGACTCTGCTAGAGTAGTTAATGTTGGTTTTGTCCAGCGTTAAGAGAGGAAGGTCAAGTAAGTTATTGAGAAGTTTTTTGCGCTGGGGAAGTAATATAAAAAAGGGAGGTATTGTAAAATTGCTAGTAATAAACCAAGAATGAGTATTACTTTCATTGACGCTTTACGATTTGTCGTAACAGGATTAACTCTTGTTTCATTCTTCATCAGCTATAAATGAAAGGATCTCCTGGAAAATGTCAGCCCAAGACATTCCCCAAGTTAGTTTACCTGTCGACAGGTACAGGATCCATTCCTTCAATAAAACTCTGAAAGGTTTTCTCTCTCTCTGTTTCGGATTTTTGGGCTCTTCAATTGAATCGAAGAACAAGACCGAGGGAAAAACCAAGACGGAAAAGATACCTATATAAAATGAATTGTCAATATTAGAGTGAGGAAATCCGACCATACCATACCTTCGGGAGTTTCTATGGAAAATCCTTGTATTCTCTTCCTTCCAGGACGAGTATCCTTCTGACTGGCATCATCTCATGCCTTGGGGTTATATCATACATCAGTGAACAAGGTCACCAATTCACTAGAGACGGATTTTCTATATATATTCTTAAAACTATAGGACTTTCTTATACCAACCATGATTACAGATCACTCTCTCATATTGGTATTACTCATTGGCGTAGCTAATGGAAATCAAGCTAATTGGGGATCATGTAGCTCGATTATTAATATTTTCAGACTTCAGAAAAAAGCATTAAGTATTATAAACAATATTACTCAAAGAACAACCTGCAGAGAAATATTTAAGCAACTTAAAATCCTGCCTTTGCCATCGCTGTTTATATTTGAAAAATTAATGGTTATTAGGAAAAATATAAATATTTTCCCTCTCAACAATACGATTACGATACCAGGAAGAAAGAAGACTTTCGAATAACTAAACATTGCTCTTCTCTTTTTGAAAAAAGTATAACTCATAAAGGAATTAATTTATTTAATAGCCTTTCCCACTTCTTTAAGTCAATAGATACAACAAAAAAATTTAAATTTCAACTAAAAATGTTCATGTTAGAGGAAACCCTTTACACGGAAACGGAATTTTATTCTCACTGTTCAAAAAGAATAATATAATCACAATAAAGAATCGTTTTTCATATCCAAAATCATTATTTGATAAAAAGCTTTCATTTTTATATTTTGGCCAGAGTTCCTCCACACCTTAAAAGTCAGTCCAATGTACGTTATTGTTTTATTTATTCATTTATATATATATTTTTATTTAGACATTTTTATACATTCATTTATAGTTGACTAATATATATATATATATATTATTTTTCATATATTGTTATAGTTACATTGTTTTCTTTCTTTTCTATATCTCGCCACATTGGGACCTGATGATGGGACGTAAGAACGTCCCGTAACATCGTTGGGGGATAAAGACACATCCGAAGAGTTTTTTTGAAAAATAGTTATCTTAATTTGTATTAAATTGAAAAATGTGTCTACTTTTTATGAACGTATCTTGTATTGTTATTATTATTTTATATATTCTCATATATTTTTAAGTATTTATTTGTACAGTTTTTGTTAATTTCGTTTTACTTTTTTAATGGTTTTTATGTTATTACTAATCATAGATGTGTTAGACTCAAGTAGTTATATATCTAATATATAAGCTATCTTAATGTTTAAATTCATTTGATGTATCCTATTACCATGTATTGGTTTAACGGAAATAAATAATTATTATTATTATTATTTGTGTCTGAGTGGTGTACGTCTGTTCAGTAGTGGGTATAGTTGTGATAGTTGAGTGTATGCTTGTGTTAGTTTTCTATGTACGTGTGTCTTCCATGTCAGTCTAATACTGAAATGTACTTCAAGGTACTTGGTTGTCACATCAGTAGGTGTCCAGGATATGATGTCATTGTTGATTCGAATCTGTATGAGTGTGTTCAAGTTAGTTCTTTACACAAATTTAAATCAATAATTAAAATTTTCATCAGGGAGCCATGGTGGCCGTGCGGGCTAGAGCGTAGGGCTTTGGTCGCATGGTCTCACCTTGGTTTGCGGGTTCGAATCCCGTCCGGGAGTGAATTTTATTTCGTAGATAAAACTTCCTCTCGGGGCCATGGATGTCGTAAATAAATAGGTAAAACACCATTATAAGAATCATGGCTAATATGCATCGTACATAAGGCCAAAAAAAAAAAAAAAAAAAAAAAAAAAAATTCATCAGTCTAGTCATTTAGTTTTATTAAATATAAAGCTATTATATATAAATATTCTCAACATGAGCAGAATGAACCTAAGAACTAAGACAGGTCATATGAAGAAACGCCTGCACAATATGGACATCGCTAGAAGCCCTCTGTGCAGGAAATGTGGCGAGGATAATGAGACTCCGGTTTATATCGATATTTCTTTTACTCTTTAAAATATAGATAATTTTGTAACCAATTATCTGTAAAAGAGGCCACTGTGTAATATATATCGATATGTTACATACATCGTAAATAAATAAATATAACTCTGATGTATTATTTAGGGAACTGTCTTTGTAATTTTGCCCTTAGGACACCGCTTATTATGTCCATACCTACAATGTGTTTCAGAATAAAGCTACTCTTCATAACTTTTGAATGAGTGATTTTATCGAGGTGGGACAAAGCACGATCTTCAATAGTCCGAGGTATTGTGCTATTGTGTTGACTCAGTCTTCCACCAGAAGCGCTGTATGTGCACTAACTTTAAAATCTTAAAAAATGTTTTTTATTAAATTTCAAAATTTTTACCTGTTCTCAGATTTGAGATATGATCTATATGAACAAAATTATGGCCTATTTTACGAATGTAAACTTTATTTAATTCCGGCATTACTGGGTGTATGAAAGTCAATCTTAGAATTACTATTGGAGAGTGCAACAGAGAAAAAGACATTCTTATACGTAGGGATCTATCGATACAAGTAAATACGGGTAAAGTATCGATACTTTTGGCCGATACCAAGTACTTTTGGTATCGATACTTTTTGTCGATACCAAGTAGGTATCGAATAGATATTACTTGTATCGATTCAAAGTACTCGTTTCAAATTTATCATTTGAATCATCGTTTCAATTTCTTACAATTTTCTTTTATTTGTTGGTGCAATAAAATACTGAACTCAAATGACGGTCCACGGACAAATCATGTGTCTGTGATCACGCATTATGTGTGATGCGTCCTTATTTCTTACCTTATTTACATTAAATAGTTAATCGTTTATGAAGGTATACGTTTGTTTAATTTTGAACAGAACTGTGAAAATGATAACGAATTCAGCATTTTATATTATTTTTACATTCCATTTTGTCAATTACAAATTATAATGCCTCGTCCTACGGCGAAAGTTTGGATTTATTACACTGAGAACGTTTCAATCTCAGCGAATTGCGAAAAGTGATTTGAAAAAGTGAAATATTGTGGGAATACGAATAGTCTCCATCAGTTTTATATCCTTAGTAAAAATAAATTGTATGTTTATTCAATAAGGCTTTTTATTACATTCAGTATATTTTTAATAATATAATTTTATCTTATTCGATTTGATTTATTTGTTTCTTATGCTCACTACAATATCTCATTTATATATTTCAATTTGTATTGTGTTTTATTATTATTATTATTATTATTATTATATAGGTATATATATATTATACATGGTTTTAAACTATTTATAACGAAGTACTCGATGAAATACGATTTTTATTTAAATATATATAGATTTATAAATAATTAATTACAACGGACTACTAGATTCAATCGATACGAGTAGGTATCGATACTTTTTATTATATACATGAGCAGTATCGTTAGTTTTATTCGATACTACTCATGAGTAAAAGTATCGATATTTGTGGTATCGATTGAACCCTACTTATACCCAGTAATACCAGTTTTGTATTTGAAACGGGGAGGGGGAAAGAGGGTGAACTGTTACGGTCACATTGTGTATACCAATCGTGTAAAGGGGATATTGTAATCGTCTCAGAAAAATCTGAGATCCAGTTAACGGATTTTTACGGATCAAGGTCCCCTGAATACTTATTGACTATTTTCGCGATTTTGTCCGTATGTAATTGGAACATTATGCCCGCTTTAACGAAGAAACGATTGCAGCTATGAATCAATATGAAAAAGTGCCGACAAAGAAGACTAAATATTGACGCTAATATTTAAGAAATATTTATCATGTGTATTTTGCAGCGAATTCCGTTTAATCCGGACTTTCGGTGATCCGGGTGGAGTCCGGCCCCATCTAGTCCGGATTAGCGGGAGTCTACTGTATTAATTTTTATTTTTATATTATATATATATTTTTTTTTATGAAAGCGCCGGTAGCTCAGTGGTATGCGTTGTTGTCTTCTGAGCTCAAGATCGTGGGTTCGAATCCTAACCGAGGTGATGGTCCCGGGCCTGTACGATGTCAGGTACTCGTTAAAGACCCCTACCCTAGGTGAATAAAAATTTAGGGTAGGTAGACAAAATTTGGAACTCCCACAGTAGAGTCGGGCTCATGTCCACCAGAGTGACGATAGAGCGCTCTGGTAGTAGGCGATATGACCTCGTAGTTAAAAGCCCGGGCATGAGTCATAAAACCTAACCTTTTATAAGTATTCATTCCTATCACTTCCGTTCAGCACATTTTGTAGGAAAAGTTTTGCTGTTTAAGGGATTATAAATTTAGATATTTATCTCCTGTCAAATCAAAGGGTCAGAAAACATAAACATTTCAGTGAAAACTCATTACATAACTTCCTCTATACTTGGAAGGACTTAATTCCTAGAAAATTTTTAATTAACAATAACTAATTGTTGTTTATTATTTTTTTTAATTCTGGCTCCAGGATAATAGTTACAACATCTCTGTAGACTGAAACCTCTTTATTAAAAGAAGAATAAAAGAGGAAAATTACGAGTTCATTTTAATTTTATGAGTTTTCTTTCAAAACTGTTGGCGCACTTAGAGTTTTTTATATTTTCCCAGAACTTTTACAAGTTTAATGTATATCTTCAAAAGGATGCTTTACTTTATTCTTCAAACTTGCATCAATTTTTTTTGAAACTCTTTTTTTTGAAAGTCAATTAGATTTTTCGATAAAGTTAAAACAAAATGTGAAAAAAAGTCGTCAGTGAATAACCTTCAATGTATTTCCCCAGTATAAATTATTATAAGAAGTTTTCCCTCCAAAACCTTACATGGGAACTTCTTAATATGAAATTTCGTGTCAATACAAGAATTAGTAGTTTTGAGAATAATAGTAATATTGATATTGAGCTTCCCCCCCATCTAAATGCCTTACGTAATTTATGAATGACCTCTTATGTGTTTTTACACCCCGGCCATTATATTATAATGTCGGAATTTCTGAAATGGGATAAGAATTATGAAACAATGAGCCAAGAGTTGTGAAATAATTTCCAATGGTTCACAATAAGGGATGAAATATGTTAGTTTTCCAACAAGGGTATTTATAGGTAAGTCTAATAATGGAAATGGTAGAAGTTTGATTTTTCCAAAGTAAGTTAGACAGTTTCCAGAGATGTATTATTCTGTCAGGAGAATCTGAACATCACAAGTTTTCCTATCTTGAAGAACTTTTTTCTATTAATGGATGAACTAGACATTTTTATGTATACCTACATATCTTTTTTAAACTTTAAATATAAGTATTTTAACTATTCATAAATGCAAAATCAAGTTTTCAACGGAATCCCTCGTTTCAAAATCCCCTGAACACGTTTTAACTATTCAACTTTGTGAGCGCTCTATCTCAAAAAAAATTGTGGCTATGAACTAAAAATTGAAATGAAGTCACATGTATTAACTTATATCTGATTAGAATTTGACCGAATAAAAATGAAAATTGAGACAACTTTACTTCCGGGGCCTAAGCACCCTTAATGTTCCAAAATACCGCTTGTATTTCGAACCCGCGATATACATTAGAAATAATGCCTACTAAATTTATTCGTATTGGACCTTTCCAATCCGAGGACATATAAATGATTGGAAATTAAAAACTAAATTTTTCATGAAAATTAGTTGGCGTCGTTCTTATGGGGTTCTAGTTGTGTTTCTTAAACTTCTCTGGGATGTTAAAATATTGATTTTCACTTCACTTTTTTTGACAAACTTACGGACCTTCTTCTGGTCACTATGAACCATTCATAGTGACCAGAAGTAAGTGTCCCGAAATATTGTTAAAAAAAGGGGAAAAAGAAGACACCTCTGGAAGAAATGCCGGAAAAAAAAAAAAAAAAAACAACAATAAATCAACGGATTCTGGTTATACAAATGAAATTTCGTGAATACGATAACTCCCAATAGAATTAATAGGTTAGGCTAGGTTAGGTTTTATGACTAATGCCCGGGCTTTAACTACGAGGTCATATCGCCTACTACCAGTGCGCTCTTTCGTCACTCTAGTGGACATGAGCCCGACTCTACTGTGGGAGTCCTAAATTTTGCCTACCCTAAATTTTTATTCACCTACGGTAGGGGCTTTAACGAGTACCTGACATCGTACAGGCTCGGGACCATCGCTTAACGTCCCATCCGGAAAGACGGCGTGCTTAAGTTTATTTTACCTCCTAGATAAAATAAACTAAGGGCCTCGGTCGGGTTTCGAACCCACGTTCTCGAGCTCAGAAGACAAGCCCGCATACCACTGAGCTACCGGCGCCCTCTAGAATTAATATTTAAACACAAAATTATGTGTATATTCAGACCCGGTTAAGGATGACATCTATTGACTTTTAACCAAATTGATCATAGGAAAGAGTCGCCGGTAGTTCAGTGGTATGCATGCTTGCTTATTGAACTCAAGTTTGTGGGTTCGAAACCCGGTTAGGCCCTTATCTGGGAGCTAAAATAAACTTAAGCGATGGTCCCGAGCCTCTACGATGTCAGGTACTCATTAAAGATATTTACCGTAGTTGAATAAGCCCAGACAAAATTTAAGACTACCAGAGTGGAGTCTCTTATGTCCACTAAAGCGACTAATGAACATTTTGGTAGTAGGCAATATGACCTTGTAGTTAAAGCCCGGGCATGAGTCATAATAACTAAATAACTATTGATTTACAGCCAAATTGGCCGTAGGGAAGGGGGAAGAGTGCTCAACATATAAACCATAATATCTGTCGATGAAATGAATATATCAACAAGAAAATAATCATTTTTAGACAAAATGTTTCATTAGTTTTAGAGGTTAAGCCGAAACATAAATTGATTACTTAATTCATGCTGCGGATATTCATTTTCGATTATTCACTAATTGTTAAACTAATACTAATTTCTTATTATTATTAATTATCTGCCCCATCAGTTAATGGGTATGCTCTAAACTAACAAGAGAACCAATGAAGAAATTTTAAAATAACTTCTTCAACATCCAAAAAGGAATATTAAAAAATATATTCCTTTCCAAGAGAATCAAGTGAATATTTCAAAAACTTTCATTATTTATGTGAAAACATTTTATTAAGTTTAAAAAGTAAATTTAAGCTGTCTTTTACCTTTTAAACTGCAAAACTCAAGTGGAATATAAAGTATTTTATTTTAAGATACTACTCCCAGATATTATAAATACGATATAAACTCGGTGATATAGAATTCTCGCTACGAGTATATTGATAGAGATAACTGAGAAACAAATAAACAAATAAAAAAAATAAATGATAGAAAAGTTATTTTTCTTTTTCTCACAGAAATAAAAAACGTTGTCTTTTTACTGTTTTATTTCCAATCAGAACCGGTTTTCAATGGAACTGTTCCATCTACGAAATAAAACTCTTTAACGAGTAACTGACATCGTACAGGCTCCGGACCATGGCTTAACGTCCCATCCGAAGGACGGCGTGCTTAAGTTTATTTTACCTCCCAGATAAAATAAACTAAGGGCCTCGGTCGGGTTACGAACCCACGATCTTGAGCTCAGAAGACAAGCACTGAACACAAAATGCCCCACCATACTTGTGTAACAAAGCTTTACACCGCGACTTGACCCATAGACACAATGATCAAACAGACAGAAACTAGTATTGTTATATTTCTACACTCAAAATTTATTTACAAACGAATCCGAAAGTTCGCAAAATTTACTCCATAATCCCCCAAAAATTACAAAGAGAATTTGGCATAGAGATCTCCTGTTATAAAATGATATCATCAGAGCTCACCGCGGATTATATTTTCCTATCAAACATTTCAAGTCATATTTATTTTTGTTTATTATTTATCTATGTATATAGGTCGTTCCTATCGTTGGTTGTGCAATTTTGTTTGTATAGTTGTGTATTAAAATAAATAAATACCAACATATAAATACATATTTTGAATACATCTCACGTTTATTATTAGAACATGTTATCATAAATGTGGTATCAAAATAAATACTTTTTTTAATTTTTCATTTTTTTTTTTTTTTAGTTATCAATTATTAAAATACTTTTTACAAATTATAAACTTTTTTAGAAGCACTTTGCATTTGTTGTTTATTTTATGCGGGAGGTAAAATTGACTTAAGCACGCCGTCCTTCGGATGGGACGTTAAGCGATGGTCCCGAGCTTGTACGATGTCAGGTACTCGCTAACCTAGGTGAATAAAAATTTAGGGTAACCAAAATTTAGGACTCCCTTAGTAGCGTCGGGCTCATGTCCACCAGAAAGACGAAAGAGCGCTCTGGTAGTAGGCGATATGGCCTTGTAGTTAAAGCCCGGGCATGAGTCATAATAACTAACATCCCCCGTCCGTGATATCCCAGAGAACTCGAAATTAAATATAATCAATGAATATAAGAATATTGTCATTAATTTAGTTTATTGTTTCAAGAGCTTTAGAAATGGATTCATATAAAGAGTTGGATCGTAGTCTATATTTCTTATCACTATTTTTAGTTTTGATCGGTCAGAAATTCGATGCAAAGTTTTCAACGGAATTTCATGTTTTCTGACCTCTTGATTCCAAAAATTTAAAAAAAAAAATATGTCTGACAATGTCTGTGTACACGATAGCTCCCGATAGAATGAATGTATCACCACGAAATTTAACATATTTTTGCAGAACCAAGGACGACACCTATTAATTTTCAGCGGAACCAGCCGAAGGGGAGGAGGAGTTCAAAGGAGACTTAACTCAAAAATCCCAATAACTTCCGATGTAATGAGTGTATCGACATGAAATTTTATATTTAAATCAAAACGCCATAATGATGGCACCTATTACTTTTTCCGCGAAAGCAACAACGACATTAATTTTTGCACTATAATGATACTGAAAATTTATTTTCATATTAAAATGTTCCGCCCCTACGCAACCAAATTATCTCCACTTCTATAAAATACGATTTCCATAGCTAACTGACTATCTTTGTGTAATTGCGATAAACTTCGGAACCCGTTAACAGACTTCGATGTGGTTTTCATCTACATTTAGAATATTTTTCAAGGAAGGCTTTAGGCTACATATCATCACGCTTTACTTTCTGGAAGCGTTTGTAATATTGCATATTTATTGTGCTTTTGAAACATTCAATTCTTACTTTCAGTTTTCAATCCAGATTTTGGTTTATTAATATATGAGTAACCGTTGTAGACTTACAAAATGAATGCTTCTCACACGGACAACTGTACGTCGCCTGCTCCCGTGTCAGTCACACCAACCTATTTGAAGGTAGAACTTCCAACATCGTTTACACAGAAGTCCATCGCTGATTTTATTCCAACCTATTTCATCTCCTCTTTGTCCTGCCCCGAACCGCCCCGAAACCGGTACTGCAGCTAGTTATAATATAATGACCTAAATATTCCAAGCTAATCCAATTTCACGGAAAAAAATCTCATCTGGTAACGTTAATATGCTGAAGTTAATCATTCCATGGAGGATAATTTTTACAAAATTTTGATTGGCTTGGTAGAGAACACGTATATTAATTTTTTTTTTTCAATTTCGCTAAGACCAATTATCAGATATTGGGGATGTAACGGTATTTCACCTGATTGGTTTCTGAGTTCTTCTCTTTTTTTATCCCTGTTCCCTTTTTTTACCCCCCCCCCCCCCTTAACTTTCTGTCAAGCAGAAATAAAACGAGGAGAGACAAGGTAGATTGTAGAGGTCGGCTCTCCTAATTGACATAGAAGCACAGTCCCCTTAACTGTATCTTCCGCCAATTTGTTCTTCTCCCTTATTGTACAACTAATAATTTTTTATATTTTTATTCTTAAGACCTTGGCTCATCTCTGCTCGCTTCGCTCGCTAACTCTGACAGAACTGAACTTGCTAGTTTTCTAGGTCATCATAAAAGCGCGGGATGCAGGAAGTTAGCAAAGAAACGAACGTAAAACGATATAAAACTGTCGGTGAATCACTGGCAACGTACATCCCCAGAATGAAATAAACAATTAAGGCTTTGCTCTCTCTCCAAAACCGCAGATAAAAGTCATTAATTGACACATTGGAGCTTCTGATTCCTCATTCAAATTCGAATGAACGAATGTATAGAAGTAAATAAATAATTTTAACTAAATTTAAAAAAAAATATTTTTAATTTATTTTAAATATTTAAAATTTTGTAAAATTTACGTTAAGATGTACCACATAATTAATAAGTATTTACAATTAATTATATTAATTCCCTATATGGGAATTTATTTATTCGGCTAAAATTTGTTGAGGAGATTTCCGACCTCTAGATTTCAAATATAAAAAAAAATTTGTCTGTGCGTCTGTGAACACGATAACTCTAAATAGAAGAAATGTATCGACACAAAATTGTATATGTGAATCCAGAATCCTTTAAAAACGACACTTATTATTTTTCAGACAAAGAGACCAAGGGGGAGGAGAGAATTTGGAGGGAGGTTTAATGTAAAAGCTCCAATAACAATAATAGAATGAATGTATCGACACAATATTTTATATATGAGACCGGTACCCCATATGGACAATACCTATCGATTTTCAGTCAAAGGAAAAGGGGAAAGGCTTGATGCAAAAACTATAATAACTGCCGATGTATCGACATGAAATTTCATATTTAAAATCAAAACCCAATGAGGACATTACCTGTCAAATTTTAGCAATGTTGTCAGAAGGGAGGAGGGGGCTTCAGCGCAAAAACCCTAATAAATGTCGATTTAATAAATTTATTGACACAAAATTTAGTGTAAGGGTTTAGGAGCCCCTAATCAAGTCAACTGTTTAATATTAGCGCAAACGGTCGACTGGTTTTATGAGCGGGAGCGAAAAGTTAAGTGATTAATTTTTTCTGGGGACGTACATACACGACTTTTTTATTTTTCAACCTGTGAAATAATCACATCTCCCTACATCAGCCATTTTCACATTATATTAATTTAACATTTCACTTCCACTGAAACAAATTGTTTACTGGATGTGACAATGAAAATAATTGTTTTATAGAAGCCGGATAATGTCAAAATTGGTAGAGACAAACAATTAGAATTTATATAACAGTTCTGAGACCGGTTACATATGCTAGTGAAACCTGGGTCCTGACTAGGAGGGACGAAGTCTTGGTCAATACGTGTGAGAGGAAGGTGTTGAGGAAGATATACGGCCCTACTCCAGATGGATGGAGGATACGGACCAATAGGGAGCTGAAGGACCTGGTGATCTTACAGAGGATAGAGCCAGACAGGTTGCCGAGGAGGATACTAGAGGGACACCCGGGAGGACAAAGAAGAAGAGGTAGACTCCGCTTATATTAACTTGAGGACGTAGACGACCTTAGAACAATGGGTGTGAGAAGATGGAGACGGGAGGCCGAGGATAGAGAAGAATGGCGGAAGATCGTTGCGGAATATGAGAGACAATATAAATTAGAAGAGCTTGTTTTATACCTCTCAGATAAAAAACCTCGGTCGAGCTTAGAATCCACAATCTTGAGCACAGTGGGCAAGCACACTACCCACCGGAGCTATAATAATTCATACATAAGTATAGTAACTGTTATTGGCTTTTAAGATACTTTTGATATACAGTACCAGAAAATAAATAAATAAATAAGGATAACTATACAATATAGAGGAACTTGATAAAGATATTTTGTCTCTAGCGGTGAGACGGGGTATCAGAGAACTTACCACATCAAGTGGCTTGTTTAGAAGTTTGGCTCCTTACCTTAGCAACTCCAAACTACAAACATCCTACTCAGGACCATATCGACTCCTTTTTCTATTTACACACCTATACGAGGTATAGCGGAAGTTATGTAATCGGTCAAAAATTCGATGCACATTTTTCAACGGAATTTCATATTTTCTTACATCCAGGATTCAAAATATGAGAAAAAAAAATGTCAGTCTACCTGTGAACATTATCTCCAAAAAAATGAGTCTATCAACACAAAATTTTATATGTGAATCCAGAACTCGATTAAAGGGAAGGGGGAGTTAGGGGAAAAGCTATGTACATTCAAAACCCCATAAGGACGACACTTATTAGTTTTCAGCAGAATCGACAGAGGGGAACTCAACTTAAAAACCCCAATAACTGCCGATGCACAGTGGGGCAATTCACCAACTTAGCACGAAAAAATTCAAATTATGAAACTCTCACTTGAAAGATGGGAACAATTGGTATTGGAAGTAGACTAGTTGTAGACATTGAACCCAAGAGGTGGGCCTCCGTTGTTTACAATAAGTGCACAAAGCCGGCATGTAAACACAGGAAGGACACGTCATTATCTTTTTACATCAGTTACAACAGTGCAGTTCATTTATTTTTCAAACCTTAGCTAATATGTCTGATTCAGGAGAAGCTAAGTGAATAAACTATATTGTTTATTTTGCAAAAATAGTGCATAAATTAATTAAATTCAATGCATAAAGTTGTTTATTGGATAATTTACATTCTGAAAGCCGCCCAAATAATTGCAGGCGATTGCATGGCTTCTACTTACCATTTTTCACTTGGTAATTTAGTATTCTAATTGTAGGAGAAGCAGAACCTTAGCTCTCCTTGATAAGCCACAATTTTTTTTTTTTCCTTTTACAGGAAGTTCTAATGTAGTGAAGAACTCTTACATGTTTTCACTATGGTTGAAATTCAAGAGTCTTAAACGAAACGTAGCGGTTCGGGGAATGGCGGTTGCACTTTAAAAACGAATTATTTTATTTTATTTTCATTATTAAACTGCTATTGTAGAAGCAAGTGCTTTTTTTAATTTTTTTTTTTATCCCATTAACACGAATCTCTTTAATCTATCTCTTTTCCTTACATATAGATGCCTGTAAAATGTGAGAGCTGCACTTTTTAATTTTTTTGCGCTAATTATCCGTTTTGCCCCACTGTGCGACGTAATGAATGTATCAACATGAAATTTAATATTTAAAGTCAAAACCCACTGAGGACAACCCATAGAAATAAAAGACGTTGTCTTCCCACTGTAGAACCGGTTTTCAACGCACAAGAATGCACAGTCTGCTCAGTCAGAAATGTTACAATTTTTCGTTTGAGTTTTGGAGGAGGAAAACGCTGCATCTACCTCAAAACCTCCTGGTATAACTTACACTACAAAAATTTGAAACATTTTTATTTTTACTTTATTTTTACAGTGGAACCTTGCTTAACGAGCATAATTACTCGTAACGCGAAAAATTCGTTAAGGGAAACACTTTTTCCCATATACATACATGAATTATAATGTAAAACGCTAAGGAAACAAGTGCTAAACAATGACTGATTTAGGATTTCCCCTCTCCTCGTCATTCATGCGAAACGTCGCTCATTAAGCGAGTCATTTTGACGTGAAAACTTCTATTCGCTCGTTAAGCACAGTGATAGCCGGTCAAACTTTCTTGTGTTACAAAATACCGTCAGATTTCAATCGCTAATAACTACGAGACTAATATACGCGATAACAACGGTTGAGGTCACAATGGATAGAGCATGTCTGTACGTGTTTGTTGTGCAGTGTTTGTTTTGCCTGTGACGTTATCGAGCTAGTGTGGGCGCCGGCGGATTATTGTTGCGAATTAGCGTTTTGTAAAATTAGAAATTAGTGTAGCGTGATAACGCGTTTAGATAGGATGTTGATTCGGGTGTCATTGTAAAGAGCATGAGAAGCACTACTAGGACTCAAAGTGGGACTCGTTACGCGAATTACTCATTATAAGAGGTGCTCGTTAAGCGAAGTTCCACTGTATTATCTTCCTGCTGTCACCAAACTAAATATCTTGTAGAAATAGACAGGAGCTGATGGGACAGACTGGTTACATTAAGCTCCAATGTTTGACTAGGTCTCACTCGAGAACTGGAAACAAATATTGTTTCAGGAACAAGGACATCAGGCCAGATATTGTCAAACAAGGGCGTAGCCAGAAAGTTTCAGAGAGGGGGTTCAACACAACGAGCTTTAGGGTTCCACTTAATTAACACTCATAATATGTAGTGTAAAGTAAATTATATAATCGGTCAAAAATTCTATATTTATTTATGAAAAATTTCATATTTTCTGACATCTGAATCCAAAAAAGAAACGAAAAAAGTGTCGATGACTTATGTTAATGTAATTCTTCGGAACGAATTAATCAATTAACTTTTCGCTTCTCCTCCAGAACCAGTAGACCGTTAGCTCAAATATTCAACAGTTGACTTAGCTAGGGGCTTCTAAATCCTCATACTATATATATATATATATGGTGGGCTGGTGTATTACAGGGACCTAAGCATCCATTGCTTTTATCCCCTCCCTGGAAGCGCTGGGGTTCCCCCTTATTATATTACCTGTATGTTTATACTTATACTACCTGAACCAAGCCCTTCATGGAGTGCGTAATCTCCTAGTTTCCTTAATGAACCTGAGAATGCTTTCATAGTCCAATCTTCTAAAGTCTTCCTCTGCGATTACATCTCTACCAAAGATGTGGAATCTCATTCGCGCATATCCCGAGCAGATACCTAGGAAGTGTGCCGCCGTTTAGTCTTCTTCCCCACATCTATCGCAGGTAGGACTGTCCTTGACTCCCAAAGGGTGTACGTTATCTATTGAACGGATCATGTCCTGTGAGAACTCCAGTCAGTTGCCTTATCTCGTTCCTTTTGAGGTTCAGGATCCCGTCTTTCAGAACTCTAGACTCCTCTCCTAGGAACATCTTCGACTGCCTGCATGTGGTCTTTTCTCTCCATGTACGCTCCAAAAGGTCCTTAGTCCATTCTTTGATTTGGGTTCGGTATTTCTCCCGAGATATTCCCAGCACCGGTTCTGGCCCCATGAAAGGCTTACTTGAACCTTCCCTGGCTAGTCGGTCCGCCTCTTCGTTTCCCTGGATCCCCGAGCGTCCGGTAACCCAGTAGAGTCCAACCTTCTTGCAGTTTCCTAGGATGTTTAACTGATTTGCGCACTCCCTTACCAGCTTTGAAATCCTCATACTAAATTTTGTATAGATACCTTCATTACTTCGGTAGTTATTAGGGTTTTTGAATTGAGCCCTCTCACCTGAACCGATATCGTTGAAATTTGACAGGTTATGCTCTCATTGGATTTTGTTGTTGAGTCTCCCTCTGATTTCCTTTCTGTCGATTCCGCTGAAAATTAATAAGTGTTATTCCTATGGGGTTCTGAATGTACTGTAATGTATTTCCCCATCATGAATAATCAATTATTTGTTGAAATAAGTTATTTCTCTCCCTTTAAGACCAATAGACTGTTTCGACTAGTTCTTCCCGCATCTGAAACCATATGACAGCTACCATGGTTTTTGACTCGATCCTTTCTCATCTGATCCCTCTCTGAAAATTAATAGATGTTGTTTTTGTAGAAGTTTGAATTTACATATGAATTTGGTGAGTCAAGGGTTCATAAAATATGCAATTCTCGTGAAACCTGTATAAAAATAAATACAACAATCGAATGTGCTAATAGAGAGATAAAGTAAATGTCAGGAGGGGAGAAATCACCCAGTGGTGTCACTCCCATGTTACTGATTTCCTCTCATTTGTAACTAATCACTGCTGCTGCTATGGAGGTCTCTAGGCCATTGACGCTTAAACCATTGTTGGGGAAGTATGGCAGAATGGAGGGCTCGGTCTAGAGGATTATTGTGGGAACTAAGAAGGGAAAATAATTTTTTATACTTGAATTTTAGCGGCTTCGGTGACAAGAGGTACGTTAAGGTCAGTGTGAGCTTTGTTATAGACGTAATAAGGACGCCGTCCTTTGGACGGGACGTTAAGCGATGGTCCCGAGCCTGTACATTGTCAGGTTCTCGCTACCCTAGGTGAATAAAAATGTAGGGTAAGAAAATTTAGGACTCTCATAGAGTTGGTCTCATGTTCACCATAATGGCGAAAGAGCGCTCTGGTAGTACTTCATTTGACTTTCACTTCTGTGTCTTCATTGTCCCCACACCTCACAGACATCTTGTATATTTTCTCTTATTATATATTATATTTTCGTTATATTATTTATGAATGAGAGAAGAGTTACCTCTTCTAATGAGGTATGACCTATTTATTATTCCATTCATCCCTTACACGTCATACAACCCTTTTCATAATCTCCTTTCATTTTCTATTTCGTAATTTGAATATCCTTTATATCTTTGAAATTAAATTCACTCGAGAATTCCGATCTCTGGCGGAATAGAGAGGTCAAATTAGCCGGATAATCCAAAGGAAAATAAAAAAAATTAAAAACCAATATTTTAACTCAGGCAAGGCTCACGTCACCCCCTCCTCAAAAATATCAAAATTTAGAATTGCATTTAACATTTTTTTTTGCAAATCGGTTAGATATTTCATGTAAAGTTATCACCAGGTAAGACGGCGGCACACTTCCTGGGTATATGACGGGATAAGTGCGAACGAGATTCCACATCTTTACCACAGAGGAGGATTTTAGAAGATTTTAGGGAGCATTCACAGGTTCATTAGGGAAACTGGGAGACTGGATACTTCATGAAGGACTTGATTAAGTAGTATAAACATACAGGCAACAAAATAAGGTGGAAGCCCAGCGCTGCCAGGGAAGGGATAAGATCACTGGATGCTTAGGTCCCTAGGTGTTAAACACCAGCCCACTATATATACTCGTATCTTATTTTCCGACACCCTAATTTCTGTAATTCTGGGGGTCTTATTAGGATAACTACCCTGTTACCAGTATTATTATTACGGCTACCAGTTTATTACGATTATAACCAGTTAATTAGGATTATTCTCTCGAGGGTGTACGCAGTGGAAATGAATATCTAAAAAGGGGTAGGGGTATCGTAATAAAAGAGACACAAGAGAAACAGATAAATATATATTGTACTTACAATTTGGGGTCCAGGCATGGCTCGGCAGATATAAGTGAAATACTAGATACAATTAATAAATATAATACAATAGACCCACAATGAAAAGTTGAAGATAAGAGATGAATAGTACAAATACAAGATAGTGAGTGTCCTAGTGCAAAAAGTGAGTGTCTCGCTCTGCCGGCCTGGGTATTTATAATGCCATTGAACAGCCTAGACTGTCGTTCTAGAACCTTCCATTATAGAAAATTGGATATTTCTATATATAAATTATTTACAATGGTTTTGTTCTATATTTAAATTATTATCACATATATATATATATATATATATATATTGTTGGGTCGAAATCCGGAAAATTTTGAGCCTATACGAAATTTAAAAAGTTTGTTGAAAAAAAAAATTTTTGGACTTTATTAGAAGTTTTTGTCATCGTACTTTTAGCCCCCACAAGAGGCTTGAAAACAGCTATTTTTTGATATTTTTGACATTTTTCATCTAAAAATGGTATGTTATGATTTTAAAAAAATTCACGTGCGTGGCAAATGAAAGGTCAATCAAAAACCTTTCAAAATAATGTATAATACTATATTACTTGATAAAAGTAAAAAAACTACGAAAATATGAAATATCTGTTTATTACTGTTTTTTAGTCACAGTGACCAAATTATTGCGATTCTTCAAATAAACTCACGTTTTTTCCAACAAATCTCTTCAACAGATTCCGACTGATATTCGAGTCATGTTCGCATATGTAACATTTGACTTATATTAATGACTATTAATTATAATTTTTTATTCTACTTGTTGATTTTGTATTCGTAATTACGAATTACTTATTTTATTTGATGTTATTCACGATTAATAATGTAAAATAAATCAATATTCCAAAGAATATTTATTTTTTGATATAATATTATTAAAACGCCAAAAAACGCTATTTTTAAATTTAAATAAAAATTCAGTATTTATTCCGAAAAACATTCGCAAAACATCATTTTAAAAGATTTTCGACTGACCTTTCATTTGCCACACACGTGATTTTTTTTTTAATCATAACATACCATTTTTACATGAAAAATGTCAAAAATATCAAAAAATAGCTGTTTTCAAGCCTCTTGTGGGGGCTAAAAGTACGATGACAAAAACTTCTAATAAAGTCCAAAAATTTTTTTTTTCAACTAACTTTTTAAATTTCGTATAGGCTCAAAATTTTCCGGATTTCGACCCACCCTAATATATATGTATATATAGATCTTTAACTTTATTTCACAATACTTATATCGGCCTTATAATATATATTTTGGCAAAACTAAAATCTAGACACGGGATCGATTTGGTCCAATAGTTCTATTCGTTCTATAGAGCCTATTTATTCCATGTGTTCTATATTACATCATATTATCTGTCACATAAATATAATGCTATATGTCCCGATATATTTTTATAATATTAAAAATTAATTTCCCCTTAGTGTCAGTGTAGTGTATGTATATTTGGTGGGATATAGGGGATTCTGGAAACAAGGAATATATATGGTGACAGTCTGTGAAAATAATAACTCCCAGTATCAACTCAAAATGTTATAGTTGTTCCAGAAGTCTTGCATTTATTGATTTTTAGCGAAATCGGCCGCAGGGAAGGAAAGTATTAATTCAAAAAACCTAATAACTAAATTAAAATTACAAAATATTTATTTTACTTTAGTACTCTTTAATATGCTCAATTAAAAAAAAATTAAAATGTCGTCGGTTCCCCAGAACGATTTAATCAATTAACATTTCGCTCCTAAATCGTCATAATTCTTACATCGGCAGTTTTTAGGGTTTTTACGTTACGCCTCCCCTCTAATCCCCATTCCCCCTTTGGTCAATTTGGCTGAAAATCAATAAATGTCGTTGTTAGAGGTTTCTGGATTCACATATAAAATTTCGTGTAGATACATTCATCCTTTCAGGAGTTATTTGTGTTCACAACACACAGACAGACAGAATTTTTTTCAAATTTGGAATCAAGATGTCGGGAAAAATTTTCGTTTTGAATTACATAACTTCGCCTATACTTTGTATGGGGAAGTAAAAATGAATTTTATGTAAGCATTTTTGGAGCCATGCTTATAGGAAAACTTTTGATCAGAATTCCATTTTCTTTAAGATCCTGAAGTATCAACGTTTACACTTAGTACGCCCTGGATAATGTGGAGTATACAAGAAGAGAGTTTATCTCTTGGGAAAGTCAATAACGAGAGAGCCAGGAACAAACTTGAAAATTTAAATCAAAAGATGGATCGTTCGTTCAGTCAAAGGATCTGACAGCAGAAGACTGCCGATGTAGAAAATTCACGGAGCTTGACTTCACGAATCTACTGTTTAAGTAATTAGTATAGAACTTGACACTAACGAGAGACGAACCTTCCAAAATATTTAACATCAGCTCAAACTCCTCTTCCTCTTCCTCATATACATTTATTAAATATAAAATTTCTCTCTCTACTGGCGTTAAAATACATTTTGATTAATTCTGGCAATACAATTAATGGTAAAAAAAAAATACATAAGAATAGTAAAAAAAACACATATGTGAGTGACGCGTGCTTTACTTTCAAAAATCCACGTCAATCCAGTTGCTCGACTCTTGTCATCACATTCCCATCCAGATAATCACCCCCGAAGACTGAGGCGGAGCTGGCCGAGAGACCTGCTACTGTAATCTAGCAACAATATTTTGGGAGTGCCGGTGATGACCAGCTTCTCCCCTTATGTAATCCTCTTATCTTAAGAACGGGGGTCGTTTCGATGGGTCTCGATTTGAAGAACTTTCATGTAGATTTTATTTTATCTTTATTATTATTGTTTTATGTTTATGTTTATTATTATTTAAATTGCAGAGACAATTATTATTTTATTATGTTATACATATATTTATTTATTTTTTTTTTTTTTACCTGTTATTTTGTACATAATCATATGCTTTCGTTGTATATATATGTTGCAGTCAAAGTATGAATTCCAGTGAATGTATACATTAACTAGTCAATGTATACATTGACTGAATTCTCTAGTCAAAGTGTACATGGATGTATACACTTACGTCTATGCCTTAGTGAAAGTATAAATAGCTAGCATTAATAACATAAATAGAAATATTACAAAAGTTGGGGGCGTATTTGCCGGCGTTCCGCCGGCGGGACGATATATCTGCCCCTCCCGTCGTTCCTATATTTGAAGTAGTTCAGGTTCTAGCTTATAATTAAAATCAGCTTTTATTCAAAAGATCCATTTTAATATTGTTTACAAATGTTTATATTTTATGTTATTGTTGCATCTTTCCTAGATATTTATATTGTAAAATAAATTTTGAAGTTTAGTTTTAGTTTTTTTTTTTTTTACAAAAACCTTTTTTTCTCATTTATTTATACTTTCACTAAGGAACACTAGAAAATGTATACATTATCTAGTAAATGTATACATTCTCTAGCAATAGTGTTCATTTTTATAATCAATTGATACTTTCACTAAAACGGCTAGTTAATGTATACATTGACTAGTTAATGTATACATTCACTGGAATTCACACTTTGACTGGGACATATATATATATTTTTCCTAATTTATTGTATAATGTCATTCATCAAATTTACTTATAGTTTATACTGATTGTAAATATTCAAAATATAAATATATCTTTTGGAATCTAACAAAAAAAACATTCAAAAATTTGCTATCGTACACTGATTTTGATTGAAATTTGTTTTATAATGATACAATAAGAGAAGACTTAGTAGTACGAGGAATTAAACTTTCAAATTTATTGTTCTTCAATTTATTTTATGCATGAAATTATAGGTTTGTGATAACTGAAATAAGATATATACAACTGTGATTGTATTATCTCTAAATACCGCGAGAATATTGTGTTAATGGTAGTTTTCGAATTTGTTGTTGAAATGCTTCGATTCGTATTCATTTGTAGATTAAGTTTGTCATTAAAAAATGAAATGGGCTGTTCGGTATCTCCTGAAATGGGTAAAACATTATATTACTTGTGACAATATGACAACAAATATATTATTTATTGATCGATATTTTCAGCAGCTATTATTACTATTAGGTATATATTGTATTTTTTTAGATTAGCACTGCTATATTATTTTCTTTTACCACAAATTTTATTTATTGTGACTTTAAGCTATCGAAGCATCTTAACCTAAACGTTTCTTACCGAAATATCGTTTTATAGTTCGTAATATTGATGTTTTAGTTAGATTCACTACAACGGTAAATATGATCAATAATGTTGTAAAAATCATGTTTTTTAGAGTTGTTTTATTGTTATTGGTTTTATTATATATTTACTTTTACATTCATTCATATGTGACGAAATATATTACACGATAATGCAGTCGAAATATATTTCACTTTCTTCTTCAACTTAAAAAGTACCTACCACATAAAACTACAACATTAAAAGTACCACATTAAAAGTCAAATGCAGTCGAAGTATATTACACACTTTCTTATTTCGTGAAAGTAGTGTGCTCAAGAACAGCTGACATCACAGATAAAAAAGTGTGTAGATGGGAACCATGGTTACCGTGCGAGCTAGAGCGTAGGGCTTTGGTCGCATGGTGTCACCATGGTTTGCGGGTTCGAATCCCGTCCGGGAGTGAGTTTTATTTCATAGATAGAACTCCCTCCCGGGGCCATGGATGTCGTAAATAATTAGTAAATAACATGGCTAATATGCATCGTCCATAAGGCCAGAAAAAAAAAAAAAATTGTGTGTAGATGTGTGTGTGCCGAGTAAAGTGTTTCCTCTAACATAAACATTTTTAGTTGAAGTTAAAATTTTTTTTTGTCACTATTTATTTCAAAAACTGACCATTTACAAGACAATAGTAAAACCTATATGGGCGTACTGACTTGAATTATGGGGTTGTGCTAAGCCATCTAACGTGTATCCAGTTTTTCCAATCCAAAGTCCTGAGAACAACAATTATTGTCGATGCACCCTTCTATGTGTCCAACCTTACACTCCATAATGACCTTAAAATCCCTTATGTTATTGACCTCTTCAAGTCCCGTCTTAAAAGTAGTCTTCATTGCGTTTTTAAGTTATTTTAATGTGATCTGTGAAAACAAACAAAATTTTGAATTTTTTGAAAAAATTTGTGAAATTTTTGAAAAGTGGTTGTTCAAAAAAAGTACTGTTATGACCATATCACATATATTACTGATACATTTTTTGCAGAGATATTTTGAAATATTTAATAAAAATTGTAAAGGAAAACGTATATGTTTTTTTAAAATATAGTCTATTTCCCAAAATATATGGGAGTACTTTCGGTATTTCTACCATCTTCAGCTACGACTAAATGGAAGTTGAATCAGTTTACAATCCAAACTTTCCCCTTTTTCAGCCCTCACGGGATTTTCCCTTTGTCCCTCCTGTTCAGTTGTCTTAAAAATATGGAAAACATTTTTAAAAAATTTCGTTTTAAATTGAAATCTTAATAATAACAGAACATTTTTTAGATAGTATGTACTAATTTAAAATACAAATATATACGCATATATGAAATAAATCTAAGATGATAATAATAAATATATGAATAAAAATACACAATAACTTTTTTTTTTCTCATTTATTGGCAATTTTTGTACAATATACATTCAATTGTGCTAAAATCAAATAAAACAAAACGTCTGGCACTTGAATGAGGCGGCTGACCAACGTCAGTCCTCTTGATTAAGGTCGCTATGGTGCTTCCTCTTCAGACGACGTTCTGGTCTTGGCGGAGGTAGGTGGAGAGGGATGGCATGTAGCAGAGGGTTTTGATGATCTTGCATGGTCCGCAGCAGACTGGCGTAGCAAATAGGCAGGCATTTTTTCACCTCAGGGATCTGAAGATCATTGTGTTTTGTTTTTGTTTCGGCAAAACCAGGGCGCACTGGAATCCGTAAGGCCCGATTCTGGAATGTCTGAATACGTTTTATTTGAGAATCGGAGGCAGAACCCCCAGATAGCGCAGCGGTGATGCCACATGGGCCTGATGAGCATCGTATAGACGAGCCTCTTGAGATGGAGGGGGAGCTGAGTGTTCTTGAGGAGAGGTGTCAGCTGGTAAAGTCCCAGTGTTCGCCCCAGGTCAACTAGGTGTCCATGGTGAGTCCAAGGTACCGAACGGAAGAAGTCTGTGGAACAACACAATCACTGTTAAGTCGTGGCTGAAGATGTTAGCAATACCGAAAGTACTCCCATATATTTTATATATTTTGTGAAATAGACAATATTTTTTAAAAACATACATTTTTCAGTATATTTTACATATATTATTTCCTCAGCTATACGAAGTTATGTAACCGCTTAAAAATTCGATATCGAATTTTCACTGGAATTTGATTACTTATACAAAATTGAAAAAAACAATCTGTGTTTGTGTCTGTGAACACGATAATTTCCGATAAATAGAATGTATCTACATGAAATATAGTATGATGATTCGGAAGCCACTATGTAAATCAAATATTGAGTTATAAACCAAAAACTGTCGATTGGATTTGTAGGGAGAGCAAAAACGTAATTGATCAATTCTTGTTGGGGAAGTACGTAGCTGGTGATAGTGACACCGAAGACTTTTTTTAAAAAATGTTGATAGTTTTTAAAAAACTATCCTACGTTTAGCTGGAGAAGGAATTCATCTCAAAAATCCACGGGGGATCGGAATAACATGAAATTTTGGTAAAAACATCGAGTTTATTATCGATTACATAACTTCCCCAGGTTCTTATGGCTGGGAAAGTAAACAACAACAGAGCAAATATTCGAAATAGGTATAAAAGGGCTGTCAGAAAGGGATATGAAAAGTTGAAATGTGAAATGATGGAAGGTCTGAGTGAATACCAAAGGGCCCCTACACTAATATATCACATGGGGGGAGGTGGGGGGGGGGTTCCCACCTCTACTCCAGAATCCGCCATTTTCATTTTCATACATATATTTTAGTTTGTATTACCTCAACAAAATACTACATATGAGTTACACTACCATAAACATAAATAGGTTAGGTTTTATGACTCATGCCGGGCTTTAACTACGAGGTCATATCGCCTACTACCAAAGCGCTCTTTCGTCACTCTGGTGGACATGAGTCCGACTCTACTGCGGGAATCTTAAAATTCGCCTACCCTAAATTTTTATTCACTTAGGGCAGGGGTCTTTAACGAGTACCTGACATCGTATAGGCTCTGGACCAACGCTTAACGTCCCATCGAAGGACGGCGTGCTTATGTTTATTTTACCTTCCAGATAAAATAAACTAAGGGTCTCGGTCGGGTTTCGAACCAACGATCTTGAGCTCAGAAAACAAGCACGCATACCACTGAGCTACCCGCGTCCTGTAAATACAAATATATATATATGCCTTATATTATATATCCACATCTTCTGGGACATTTTGGAGAACCCTGTATTAAACATAATAACAGACAAAATGACATCAGTTTTCAAATTTTGTGAGAAAATTAAGTTATCAATACCAGACAGAAATGAGTAATGTCTGCAGGGGCGTAGCCAGAATTTTGAGCAGGGGGGGGGGGGGGGGGGTTTAGGCTACGAGGGTAGGGGTACAGACTCCCGGGGGCACAGCCCGCAGATTGGGAGACTCAGACCTCTAGAAGCTTCTCCTGAGGTAACCACTGACTGTAATACTTGAGTTGACTTTACATGTGCAGCAAAAATGCAAAGCGCAGCAGCAACAAATGCATGCTGTGGTTTCTGTGCTTTTAGAATTAAATGACTCACATCCAATAGCGTGCATTTGCTGCTGCTGCTCTTTGCATTTTTACTGCGCATGTAAAATCAGCTTTAAGAGTATAAAGTATAACATAAATGACGATTTTGAGCGAGAAAATGAAATGAACGAATTCATATATATTTAAATAAATGTAATATGACTTGTTTTGTACATGTACATTTATGTAACAGGTGATTGCTGATTTAGAAATCAAACGCACGGGAAATTTGAAGATCCTATTGGTAACTTGCAAGGAATCCATTTTGAATAAAAACGATTTTTTCAGTTTATTTAATTTTTATCTTGGTTTTTTCAGGGGGGGGGGGGGGGGGGGGGCACTCGCCCAATACAATAATTTTCACCGAAATCAGCCGAAGAGGAGATGGTGATCAGAGGAGGGCTCAACACAATAATCCCTATAACTGTCGATGTAATGAATGTATCGACACAAAATTTAGTATGAAGATTCAGAAGCCACTATATATTCAAGTATTGAGTTTTAGTTCAAAGGCAATAGGCTTCAGAGAGAAAGTGAAAAAATAATTGATTAATTCGTGCTGAGGAAATAGTAGCTCGTCAGCGGCTCGGAAAACATGAAATTTCACTTAAAAACTTAATCTAATAATATAATTTCTATGTCTATTACATAATAGAAAAGAATAAATGTTTTCTTAAATGGAAGTTAAAAGTTATCTGTGGGCTCTATGTGAAGATGTGTGAGTACCGAAAGAAATTAGTGAGACTCGGAATGTCCAGCATTAGAAGTTAGTTGATAATTACTTAGTAGTGACAACAAGTCAAATACTGGGTTAAATACCAGGTTAAACTAAACACTACCAACTAACAACATAACGCTATCTAATTGAATTTTCCAGGTAAAGTCCGCTCTGGTAAGTCTAACTTGGATCATCTCACTCTACACTTGTGTAAATTTCGAACTAGTCGTCTCATTAAATGTTGAGGAGAACTAGCTAGGTTATCAGGTATTGCCCGGGGGATATTACTTTGATGTAGATGTCGCATATCCTCATGAGATTTTGGCCGAAATCATACTTCATACTTCCCCAGTACGAATTACTCAAAATTTCGCTTTTTTCAAAACCAATTTACAGTTTGAGATTAAAATCATGAATCCTCATACTAAATTTTGTGTAGATATATTCATTACATCGGCCGTTATTAGGGTTACATAATATATGAGATGAATAAAGTGCATTTTTTAGGTTAGGTTAGGTTTTATGACTCATGCCGCTCTTTTGTCACTCTGGTGGACATGAGCCCGACTCTACTATGGGAGTCCTACATTTTGCCTACTCCAAATTTTTATTCACCAAGGGCAGGGGTCTTTAACGAGTATCTGACACCGTACAGGCTCGGGACCATCGCTTAACGTCCCATGCGAAGGACTTAAGTTTGTTTTACCTCCCAGATAAAATAAACTAAGGGCCTCGGTCGGGTTTCGAACCCACGTTCTTGAGCTCAGAAGGCAGGCACACATACCACTGAGCTACATTTATATAAAATGTATGGGAGTACTTTGGGTATTGCTACCATCTTCAGCCACGACTTAACAAATACTAAATGGAAGTTCAACCAGTTTACAATCCAAACTGTCTCTTTTTCACCACCCAAGAGATTTTTCCCTATCCCTCCTGTACTGTTAAGTCTTCTTAAAAGTATCAAATATTAAATTTCGTCTCAAATTGAAATCTTAATAATAACACAACATTTCTTAAATAGTTTGTGATGATTTAAAATACAAATAAATATTCATATATAAAATAAATCCAAGATGAAAAATATAAATATATGAATAAAAATACACAGTTAATTGAGGAAATAAGTACGTATACTTTATATTATAAACTATAAAAAGGGTTAATATATTTTGTGAAATAGACAATATTTTCAAAAAACATACATTTTCATTTATATTTTTTATCATGTATTTCACAGTATGTCTGCAAAAATTTTAAGTGTACTAAAATCCATAAGTAAAGTGATCTAAATTTTTGTCCGATTTTGGCCATAATCTAATCTAAGTTAGCACATGTGACTTCTTCATTTTAATTATCAAATTTTAAATTCATAGCTACAATTTTTTCAGAGTTGAGCGCTCAAATCGTTCCTCTTATAAGTACAAACATTAGTCAAAGTGTATACGCTCTAGCCCGCACGGCTACCATGATTCATATTTTATTATTAATAATGAAAATAATTTAATGAGTATGGAGTTAATACTATTAATATATCTGCATTGAACCGCACATTAAAAAGCAATTAATAATAAATACAATGCAGTTTTTTATTATATTTTAAATGCGCTGGGATTTATTCCTAAAAAATGCACTTTATTCATCTCATATGTCTCCGCTATGTGTTCACTGACATTTTGTTTCATGCGCAAAAAATACTATCACATTCAATATTCTGGGAAGTGACAAGCGCTCCTCTAAACTTGTACTTGAAGGATTTTGAGATGCTAATTTGAATGAAGCCAATTATTTTTATTTATTTTTAAAAATTCATTTGACTTGGGTACAAAGTTATGGGCAAGAGATGTAAAGAGATTCCCCTTAAGCACAGGATAAGTGGTCAAGAGCGATTTAACAAGAGTTGAAGTTCCAATTTGGATGGTCAAGTGGCCGTGGAGTCAGACATCAAAGGATGGCTCTGGGGATCTTTGAAAAGACCAGCCTAGGATTCTCGCCTCACTTCACACTCTTTCTGAATTTATGAATGAGGCTAAAAGTTTGTCCACCGGAACAGCTTATATCTGTTTATACCCCTTCCAAGTCTATCCTGTTTGTTATAGTCGCTCATGCCCGGGCTTTAACTACGAGGTTATATCGCCTACCAGCTGGCTCTTTCTTCGCTCCGGAGGACATGAACCACTTCTATGGGATCTTTAACGAATACCTGACATCGTATAGGCTCGGGGCCCATTGCTTAACGTCCCATCCGAAGGACGGCGTGCTTAAGTTTATTTTACCTTCCGGATAAAATAAACTAAGAACCTCGGCCTTTTTCTATCTTACACTTTGAAATGAAAGTGATACTTGACCATCTTGGGTATAGAGTGACTCGTCCTCCAGAGCGACGGAAAAGTGCTCTGGTAGTAGGCGATATTATTTTCGGGGCTTAGGTCACGCCAATGGGTAGGACAATGGAGTCTGATGTCTCTGAATGAGATTAACGGAAGATTGCAAGTTTTAATGGGCGTACGCCACTATTGACTTGCATCAGCGGAGAATATCCTCTTTCAAGAAGACTTCAGCTGAAGACAATACAGCTCTAACGATGTTCCTTCACAAAACCTTCAGACGGTAGCAACTACTCTCTCTCATATTGTACAAAATGAAACCTCATTCAGAATTAATTGAGGTCTGTCCCTTTCTACTAACATCCACCTCATTACCATTGGGTTCTTCGCTTTGATGCAGCGGAACTGACGTAAGGTTATTTTGTGCATATAGGCCCTAAGGTAATAGTGTCTGTCCACGATTGGAAGGCGTAACTCTTAGACCTACTTATAACCAGTCATGCCAGGATCAAATTTGAGAGGGGGGGGAATGAGGGTGATTAAATTCAAAATGGTCACACACTTAGATATGATTAGATATTGGCTTTAAAATCACTTTACTTCGGGGCCTAAGTACATTTTAAAAGATAATGCTTTTTTTTTGACCTTATGTTTGATGCAAATTAGCCATGTCACTGTGTTATCTAATTATTTACGACATCCATGGCCCCGGGGAGGGAATTCTATCTACGAAATAAAACTCACTCCCGGACGGGATTCGAACCCGCAAACCATGGTAAGACCATGCGACCAAAGCCCAACGCTCTAGCCCGCACGGCCACCATGGCTCCTTAATTAGTTACAAAATTAGTATAGTATTAATTACAAAAGTAGTAAATTACTTAGTAATCAGACTTAATTTTGATTAAGTTCTTGAGCTCAGAAGACAAGCACGCATACCAGTGGCCGGCGCCCTCGGTAGTATTTTTAAAAAATGGAATTAAATATGTTGTGGCTATTATAGGACTTTCTTATATCAACGAGAAAATGGTCAAAGCCGCTGGTACTAATAACGTCCGATTTTGTCCAAAATTTAATCTAAGTTATGGCATGTGATATCTTCATCACAAATTCAGTTCATTGCTGCAGTCATTTTGAGTTACAGTGGTCACAAAGTTCCAGTCACGTAACACATATATGGACATCATCAAGAAAATGGTCAAATCGTGTTCAGTGGACCTCAAAAGGTATCATTTTCTTAACTCTCTCTCGATTTTCTTCACGATTACAATACTTCATTATTTCCCTCATCATCAAGCTGTATGATAAAACATTTTTTTTTAAATTATGAAATTGTAAACAAGTAAATTTCATTAGTAAACTAAACTTTAAACTAAACAAGTTATGACTACATTTTAAAACAACACGTAAAGGGAAGCCTCGAAAGCCTGCTATTAAAATTGTAAAACTGTGATAGGTCAGTTAAATCGTCTTTATTTTACGACCTGTAAAATAATTAATTGTGTTTCCAAAATTTCTCTGGGATGTTGATTTTTTCCGGCATTTTTTCCAGAGGTGTCTTTTTTTTTCTTTTTTTTTTTTGACAATAGTTCGGGACAGTTTTACGTCCCTTCTTTTGGTCACTATGTACGAAACGGTTCATAGTAGTGACCAGAAGAGAGGAAGTGAAAGTGTCCCGAAATATTGTCAAAAAAGAAAGAAGAAGACAAGAAAAACGTCGGAAAAAATCAATAAATAATTAATTATCAAAAGCAAAAAACTTGTTTAACATTTCACAAAAATGTATACAAAGTTAAAAAGGGACATTAAATTTTGCTAGGTTGGTATATTTATACAGTTTTGAGAGAAGCCCAAACTTCCTTTTTCACAAAGATGGAGGTAGTCTATCCCCGTGGCTTCGTTGTATCAGATACTTCTCAATACATCAGCCATCTTCTTACTGTCTTCTTTAAACTAAGCTATAAAAAATTGAACGGAACTTGTAGGTGTAGGTTGGTCGAACTGGCCTTCAACGTATATTAATCGAACTAAACTTGAAGTTAGTCGAACTGAAGACTTATTCGCACTGAACTTGAAGATAGGTTGGTCGAACTGGACTTAATAGTACATTAATCGAACTAAACTTGAAGGTAGATTAATTGAACTAAACTTGAAGGTTGACTAGTCGAACTGAGAATAAAGGTAGGTCGAACTGAAGTCTTATTCGAACTGAACTTGAAGGTAGATTGGTCGAACTGAACTTAAGGTAGATTAATCGAACTAAACTTGAAGGTTGACTAGTCGAACTCAGAATGTAGATAGGTAGAACTGAAGACTTATTCGCACTGAACTTGAAGATAGGTTGATAGAACTGAACCTGAACGGTCGAACTGTGGCCGAATTATCCACAAGAATATGAATATTTTCTATAACCACTGGACTAATAATCGCAGAATTTAAGGCTGACAACTGATCCTCTCTACTGGCCCTGTACTAAACCTGACGGGTATAGCTGTTCCCCCGTTTGTTCTTCCTCCATAATGTTGGATCGATGCTAACATAATGTACCCAGGATATTAATGTAATACACCCCTGGCAGAGTGCAGTACCCTGCGCTAATAAACAGGGTTAATGGCTTCGCGAGGAAATTATGACACTAATAAAGAAAATATGCAGTTTAGCTCAGCCCATCAACCGTCCTGTCTCATACAAAACATTCTAGCCTTGCACATTAGCAAAATCCTCTAATTTTTGGTTATTTTACTCGCACGCTCTCTTACTAGCATATTTAACCCATGAAATCGACAACTATTAATTTTCCGTGAAATCATCAGAGTGGAAGTGGGTCTCAACCCAAATCAATCCAATAATAATTATTAATTAATTATATCGACAATTATTGTCGATATAATGAATGTATCGACATGAAATTTTATATTTAAATTCAAAACCCCATATGAACGGCACCTATTTATTTTCCGCTAAATGGAGGGGGGTCAGAGAAGGGGAACGGACTCAAAAAACCTAATAAATAAATTGATTGACACAAAATTTAGTATGAGAATTCAGAAACCTCTATTAAATCAATTATTGATCTTTAGCCCAATCGGTTGATTGAATTGGGAGGGAGAGAGAAAACTTAATTGATTATACAGTTCTGGAGAGTATATTCTATAGTATATTCACGGACGACTTCTTTTTTGAAATATTAATAATACAAAAAAAAATATTCAAAATGTCTGGCTAAAATAGTATTGTGGAATAATTTTCACCTATCCTCCACTTAAGTTTTTTAACTTAAATTTTCTACATTATTTTCCCACCTATACGAAGTACAGTAAAATCTGGTTATAACGATATTCAAGGGACCAAGAAAAATACATTGTTATATCCGGAACCAAACTGTTAGACCTACATACAAATGTATGGGCTTGTTAGTGAAAAAAAAGGTGTTTTACAATGATCATAACGAGAAAGTTTACATATTTTTATTTACTTTTTAAAATTTACTTACATACATTTGTAACTGTATACATAAATTATGTATACACATGAGTACATATGTATTAATTTTCCACAAAAAAGTTAGTTATTTTAGTTTGCTTGCTTTTTTTTAAGTATAAATTTTTGCTTACATGGTTATGCAGTTCCGAAGTCACGATCCTTACGGAGGCAAATGAAAGACTAATCTGAAACTAGGAATATACTCACTAGAAGGGAAGAAGGGAGTTCGAAGAAAATTCAACAAGGGGGAAATGGTATGTTTGGAAATGGAATGACTCATTGCGCTCGGAAAGAGTAAACAAGAACCGTGTTAAAATCCCTTTTCTATAATGTTCGTATTTTTCATCCGTTCAAAACTCATACTGTTTTACCCAATTGTGTATGTATGTGCGTATGTACATACATATTATATCGTTATAACCGGAATGAAAAAATAACTTTTTCTTATGTTTTAGATCGTTTTGTACCTAACATCGTTGTATCCGGATTTATTTCTTCATTTTTAAATAACAAACCAAATAAAAAACTGGGTTTACATCGTTTTATCCGGAAAATCGTTATATCAGGAATCGTTACAGAAGGATTTTACTATATGTAAGCTATGTAATCGGTTCAAAATTCGATGCGGAGTTTTCAACGGAAAAATCATGTTTTCCAAACTCCAGAAGCCAAATATGAAAAAAATAAATGTTTGTGAGCACGAAAACTCCCGACAGAATAAATGTATCGACACAAACATTTATAATTGAATTCAAAACTTCATAAGAACGACAGTTAATAATTTTCAACGGAATTGGAAGAAGGAAAGGGATCAGAGTACTCAACTCAAAAACTCAAATAACTGCCGATTTAATGAACGTATCGACGTGAAATTTCATATTTGAAGTCAAAACACTTCATTTCATTTAATTTTCATTTCATTTCAAAACACAATGACGTAACCCCTCAAATTTCAGAAAAGATTTCAGGGAAAGACCAATTCAAAAACACTAATAAATACCGATCTGATGAGATTACATTATTAAAAATTTATCGACACAAAATTTAATATGAGAATTTAGGTGCCAATAAGTAAGGCGAATAGTGAATATTAGCACAAAACGATCGATTAGTTTTGGAGGGGGAATGATTGTCAATTGATTAATTTGTTCTGGGGAAGTTCATTGTCGGAGATTCACCGACGTATTTTATTCAAAATTTGTTTATAATGTAATTAAATTTCATGGTGTAGGGCCATGTAAGGGATATTTTGGGCATTAATCAGAGGTAGGGGGCCTCATGTTGGTCCTAAACTAAGGGCCGGCAGCCCTTGGGACGCCCTGATCACTGCCAAGATAAATCAGGACCCCTGAACCCAACCAAGCTCCAGTATTCTTGGTTCTAAGCACCACCATGATCGTACCTAGTATTATAAGAACAGTAATCCCTCTCGACATTCGCCAATTCGTTATTCGCGAGTTCACCTTTGGAAAAAATGCAGAAAAAATCAACATCTCAGAGAGGGCGCCGGTAGCTCAGTGGTATGCGTGCTTGTCTTCTGAACTCAAGATCGTGGATTCGAAACCCGGGCGAGGCCTTTAGTTTATTATATTTGGAGGTAGAATAAACTTAAGCGCTGCTCTTCGGATGGCACGTTAAGCGATGGTCCCGAGCCTGTACGATGTCAGGTACTCTTTAAAGACCTCTACCCTAGGTGATTAAAACTTTAGAGTAGGCAAAATTTAGGTCTCCCACAGTAGAGGAGTCGGGCTCATGTCCACCAGAGTGACGAAAGAGCACTCTGGTAGTAGGCGAAATGACCTCGTAGTTAAAGCCCGGGCATGAGTCATAAACCTCCTTGAGGACAATAAAAAAAAGTCGTCAGTGAATGGCTTCTGAATCCTCATACTAAATGTTAGGTCAATACATTCATTACCGATTTCGCAGAAAATTAATAGGTGCCATCCTTATGGTGTTATGCATTTAAATATAAAAATTCATATCTATTCAATCATTACAACGGGAGTGATATTTTGAGTTGAGTCCCCTCTAATCTCTAACTTTCCTGAGTCTCTCTAAGGACAACACCTATTGATTTTTAGCCAAATGAGTTTTAAACTTACATATGACATTTCGTGTTTTTTTTTTTTTTTAATTTTACAAATATATATTTACAACTGTATAAAAAATAAAAGCAACAAACAAATATGGTAACAGAGAGATAACGGCAATGTCAAAATGTCAAGGCGGGAGAAATCACCCAGTGGAGACACTCCCTAGTCATTGAGTTTCTTTCATTTGTAACTAATCAGTCACTGCTGCTGCTAAAACAGGTCTCTAGGCCATTGACGCTTTAAACCGTCGTTGGGGAAGTATGGCAGAATGGAGGGCACGTACTTAGAGCATTATTATGGAAACTAAGAAAGAAAAATAATTTTTTTATATTTGGATTTAGCAGCTGTGACAAAAGGTACGTTAAGTTCAGTGTGTAGAATTTTGTAGAAAATAGTAGTGAGCATGGGCTATTTTACGAAGGATTTTGTATTGAAAGGATTGGATGCGCTGGAGATTGGAAGCCTTGGCAGAACCCCAGAGTTCAAGTCCTTAGGTCCACATAGTTTTGAGTACTTTTTTTTTTTTTTTAAATCCAAATTTTATTCTTTTAGAAACAAGACAAATGTTAAATAGGCTACCTCCTGCCAGAAGACGGAGTCTGAGGTTGGGAGGGGCAGCAGTCAGCTAGGACTGTACAATCGCTGTTAACCCTCCTAATACCACGTGACCTGTGAAACGAAAAATACCACGTGGGGTCCTTTTGAGACCCCACTTCATTTTTCAATTTTTCATGTACCAACTAGCTTTTCATTCTAACTTTTTCAATCAAGTTCATTCAAAAATGAGGAAAAAATAACAAAGTGTTTAAAAAATTGAGAAAAAATGTTTATTCAAAAAAAAGTAAATCATGAAACTTCTAAAAGTATATTCACACTATGGGTGCTATTATTATTTACATTTAGCGCAAATAAATTTTTTTGTGACATGGTTTTTACATACGTGCTTCTAGCTCATCAAGTTCTTCATCGTCCATTTCCAAAACGTCTTCAACATCGGAGATCACTTCGAGCTGTTCCGTTTCCACAAGGGCCTCCTCAGATTCAAACCCTGCAATCTCTCTGGCACGCTCTACTAACATCAACGTTCGCGAGGACACAATGTGTTCCATGATTTATCTTTACGGTCCGAACCGTCAAAGCATACTGAAATTAGATCTAAATAAAATTCAAGAGGTGAGCGAGAAGTGGAAACCAAGAAATGTTGATCAGAAAGAGCTCCAAGAAAAACTCCAGCGGGTGCGGGCAATGTCTTCTTCGAATTGCAGGTCAATTGAAGAGCAAAAGTAATTTTTCGGAATTGTTTACTGAGTGGAACTTCTTGAAAATACTTCTCATCAGACGAACGAAAATGTGATACGTTTAATACCACGTGGGGTCCCGCGTGACCCCAACTACGTTTTTGTGAAAATATTATTTTATATCAATTTTTAAAATACAAACTGAATACATTTTCTTAATGAAATAGAATGAAGATAGTCTACGGATTAATGTCCTGAAGCCTCATCGAAATAGAAATTATATTGAGCAGTTCATACACATTTTAAAACGCATGGGGTCTTTTTTGACCCCACGTGGTATTAGGAGGGTTAATAACTAAAAATATTCATTCTATCTTTGACATATATCAATAAGAAGAAAATGTAAATATATATACACTTAGATATAATCAACAATTATAATGAGAATAATAATACGAGTGGACACGACAGTAACTTGATAAATTAATAAAGTACATATTAAGACAGAAGAATCCCAAAGAATAAAGAAAACTAATAAAGAGAAGCAATACAAAAAAATAAATAAATAAATAAAAATAGAATCAAATGCGACTGCTCAATGACTGTGTTGTATACAAGTCGTTTTCTTTTCAAAGTTAAACTACTATTCAGAAAAATAATATTTCTCTCATTGTTCAAAAATAATGAAATAACATTAATTTAAAAATCGTGTTTCATAAACAATAACATTATTTGATACTTAGCTTCCATTTTTATTTTTTTGGCAAAGTTTATCCACAATATCCACCATTAGGGACTGTCAAATTTATTTTTTTCAAATATTTCCATCACTAATATTTTTTATTACTTCTATATTAATTTCTTTTAATTGGCTAATGGTTAATGTTTTTGGATTTTTTATTATATTTTTTCTTTTTATTGCATTTCAGTTTTATTTTTTATTTATTTTCTATACTTCGCAGATTGTGACCTGAGGAGGCGACTTAGAACGTCTCGAAATATCGTCGTGAAAAAGACACATCTAAATTAATTATATTGTATTTGAATTATATTTATTATGTAGTTGTTATACATGCAAATAAATTAATTAATAAATGAATTATAAAAAGTATTTATCACAAATTAAATTTGAAAAATCAATGTGTATCTTTAATTCTGTACTAATTTCTATTATTTATTTATACATTTTTTATTAATTTCATTTTATTTGTACTAGTATTGTTGTTACTAATCAAAGATGTATATGATCCTGAGAGTTAATAATTGTTGCGTATCTGTTTCATAAACTATCTTATTGTACAAATTATTTATTTATTTGAATTTACTTAATTTAATATTATAAATAAATATTATTAATATTACAAAAGATTAATTGCATCAAAAATAGTACCTACAGACAGTTAGGTAAGGTCATCTGAATTCACGAACACGGTATTGATAATATATTTGTACTAAAGAAAACATAACCGGATTCAAGTACAGATTAGTACCAATTACAGGGAAAAAGCAATTTGTTTAGTATTATTAAGAGTCGAAGGCGCTGAAAGATTGAAAGCAATGCGGGAAGGTCTGGTTCACAACGTAAGGGGAAAAATAGTTCCTATTTTTTAACTGGAAATTAACAAGTAGGAAAAACCTATGAAAAACATAATAGATAATATAGAGTCTCTTTATTTAACTAGATAATAACTTATTAAAAAACTATATATAAGATAATAACTGATGTATAACATCAGTAGTTATATTATGAGCAGTCTCTCTTTTTTAGAGATCATAACGAGTGACTTAGGGAAAACATATAAAACATAAATAGGTAAATTATGAGCAGTCTCTCTTTTTTAGAGATCATAACGAGTGACTTAGGGAAAACATATAAAACATAAATAGGTAGATTATGAGCAGTCTCTCTTTTTTTAGAGATCATAACGAGTGACTTAGGGAAAACATATAAAACATAAATAGGTAGATTATGAGCAATCTCTCTTTTTTAGAGATCATAACGAGTGACTTAGGGAAAACATATAAAACATAAATAGTTAGATTATGAGCAATCTCTCTTTTTACAGATATTAACGAGTGACTTGAAGAAAACATATAAAAACATCAATAACAAAAATTCAATCTCTCTTTTAACAAATATTAATAAGGGATTTAGAGAGAAACTAATATAAAATCTGTAGTTAGATTATGTGGAGTCTTTCATTTTGACTTAAGGAAAAACTAGTATAAAATGTCAATAGATTAAATGCATTCTCTTTTTTTAACCGGTAATCAAAAAGTGCCTTAGAAAAAAAAGGAATAGGAAACTCTAATAGTTAGATGATGTGCAGTCACTCTTTTTTTGTCTGGAGGCCCGCGCCATTTCTCTCTCTCTCTTTCTCTGCAAATAATTTTTCGATTTTCCTGAAAAAAAAAAAACATTTTCTCTTCAGGTGATTATCCTATGTACCTGAGGAGAAGTTTTGGACCGTCCTCTCGGACAGAGCTTTGCAACTGTCCGCTAGAGTCTAGAGATTATTCTGAGTCTATAGGTAATGAAGAAGAAACGCAATATATCTATACATGTTCTCTAATATGGCTAACCTGTAGTAACAGCGCTAAGAACCAGTTGAACTCCGATGAAAAGTGCAGCAGTGAAGATGACAAAGCGAGGACACATCGTTGATGTTCGGATGGTGAACGCTGACTGATGTTGAAGATTTTGAACGTCTCACATGTCACAGAGACGCCGAGATCGGCACATACAACACAGACCGCGACCACGGGAATCCGAGGAGGACGATAGGAAGAGGATAACCGACAAAACACCTTGAACAACTGGGAACGGACTGAGGTCGGGAGCGGTGCACCACCCCCAAGCTCAAGCTCCTGCCGCTCCCACCCGCCCCTCCCGCCTCCACTGCCGCCCCTCTGTGAACTCTTTAATCGTCCAACCGATTACAAATGTCTAAGGATTCTGTAGCACTCCTGTTAAACTTCAGCTAGACTCTTGAGCCACGTTTCGAAGCTAGTTAGATGCACATCCCATTTTGAGCCATCAACCTACGTCAAAAAAGAGACTTGAGAAACAATTTGAAAAAGGAACTACAGTCCTCTAGAGCCTCACTAAATTTACATACTAAATTGGACATAGAAATAAAATTTTTTTTTATTTTTATTTTATTTATTCTACAATCTGTATAAAAAATATTACAATAAGCTGAAGTGATGACTACAAAATTACTTGATAAAATAATGAGTAATAAAAATTATTTAAAACATAATAAGAAGGAAAAAAGCAATGAATAATACAAAATAATAGTAAACATATACAAAAATAAATAAATAGAACACATTATAAATCAATGGTAAACGAATAAACAGAAAGCATAAAATAAAAGAGACAAAAAAAAAAAAAAAATTAAAAATATATAAGATACTCGACAAAGGCAGCATCAGTAGGAGTCCACGGAGGACCATGGGAGACCAGCGCTGACCCTCCCATCACACGGCCCAACAGTCCAGCAGTGGAGGAAGACCAGGCGGCGGGGCATCGAAAGGACAGAGAGGCGTGACGGGAGAATCCGGTCATCACCAGCACTCTCTTTAAAAATAAAAGTAGAAGAAAAAAGCTAGTCCTGTTACACATTCAAGGTCACGGGGGCCAATTGAAGCTGTCTTCCCACTGTTTTATTTTTGACCTGAATTACAACATAACGAAAAATAACAGATTACACAATATTCATAATTCATATTGAAAATGTGTGAAACATTATTAGATAAAAAAAAAAAGATTTGACGGATCAATCAATACGTGAACATCAATTATCATTAAATATATAATGGTTTTGACAATGTAACATGACACGCGAGGCGTCTAAATTAGGTCGTTAAGTAATTTTAGTAGAGATATTACAATCAAAATAAAAAAATTATGTATTTCAATGTTTATTACAATGTTTATTGCAATGCCTGTCATGGCAGGGATGACTCAAAATCAATGATGCAATAGCAGTTAGTGGACTGTTGTACTGTGGGATCTCCGGTTCACTGATCATCTCGAGAGGGCACATCTTAACTTGTTTAAAAGGCTCCTCTCCCTGCCCGGAAGTACCCCATCCTCCATGATAAGACTTGAATTTAACTTGACGCACATAGCCTGGAAACTGTGAAACAACTCGCTTAGATGAATAGTTTGGTTGCTGGAGATGGATAACAGTAGGTACCCCAAAATGTGTTACATAAAACTAAGGGAATTAAGCTTACAGAAGCCAAATGCGACGAGATTCAGTTGGGTGTCCCAAGTAAAAAGGATTTTGAATGAAATTGGGGAGGGAGAGGTTTCGGACGCATTTGTGAATCATCTGAAGAATAACGATAAATATTACTTTTTAGAATGTTGCAACATATTTTATCTCAATATTTACAACCCAGATCAACTCCAACCATACCTAAACCTGAATGCTTCTTTCTCACACATCAAAGCACTGGCTCAACTCCGTCCTTCTGGCAAGTACTATCTTAAAATCAGTTACAAAAATAATGTATACACCCTTAATCCCCAGGAACTTTGTACAATCTGCAATAAAAATGAATTGGAAGACGTATACCACCAGTTAATATCCTGTCCGATATGCTCCCCCATTAGAAGCCACTTCCTGCCTCAGAGTATCAGTATAGACCGATCCAACTTTCATACAATACTCCTGGCCCATAATAAGAATGATATCTCAAACATTTTCTATTATTTGATCAGCGCTCTGAAACTTAGAGCATTCATTGTTAATGAATAATATATTCAACTCCCATATTATATTGATATTCAATACATCCCCACTCCCAATTTACTCTCTTTGTTACATTATTATTATTAATTTGTAATTACTTATTTTATTTATATATTTTTATTTATTTATGTTATTTATTTAGTTTTCTAAGAGTTTCTTTATATATGTCATTATTGTTCAGCTGATCAAACTATAATTTTGAAAATGTTAATGATAATTGTAGGAATATTGAGGGTCAGTCAAAGATGAAAAAAAAAAACACTATTCAGATGCCAACGTTTCGATATATTTTATATCATCATCAGGGCCTACAAACATGGGGGGGAAATCAAGATTAGAATCAAAAATAAACAAAAATGAAAAATAAAAAATTTTGTTGATAAACATTACTGAACGTTAAAAATGCACTATAACACGTTAAAAATTGAAACTGACTTACTATGAATAATTACTAAACATTAAAATTAAATATGATTGCATTACTAAACATTAACATTAATAATGGAAATAGACAAATAGGTGGAACATAATAAAGAGTAAACATTAAAATAACTTACTATGAATAAGCAGGGTTGGGGAGAAGACATGTAGACCCCCGATAGCGACTGTCGAAATGATCTCTATTCTGGAAGCTCTGAAATATTCCGTCTCCCTGCGTGGCCTTGAAAACTTGATTATCGTGTCAGATAATCAAAGTACATTAAGTCAAATCGACAAATATTGTATCAATAGGAACCCTTCCCATCTTCTTGTAGAAATTATAGAACACATTAATGTTTTGAAGAGGCTAGGATCAAGAGTGGTATTTATGTGGGTGAAGGCACACTCAGGGGTGGAGGCCAATGAAATTGTGGACAAGTTAGCAAGGCAGGCTATAGTGGAGGGCTCAAAGCTTCACTGTTTGATTCCCTTCAGAGAGTTTTATGATTCAGTTGGAAGAGAGATTTGGAGCACCTGGCAGGAGGAATTTTCAGTTTCTAGGAAGGGTAACTTTTATAAAGATCTGAATCCCTTGGTTGAAGTTCGTCCTTGGTTCACTCGGGAGCCGATTTCCAAGGAACTTTGTCGCACGATTTGTCGTCTGAGGTCCAATCATGAGTTGTGTGGTTTGTATAAGCACAGGATAGGTTTGGCTGAATCGGCTTTATGCCCCCACTGTGGGGAAGTCGAGTCTTTTGAACATATTTTCATGTTGTGTCCGAAATTTGCTGAAGAGAGGCTCTCTGTTTATGGCGATAGATCCCAAATTGTGTCAGCCATTCAACTACGCCTGTCTTATAGGCTCTGGTAAGGTGGACATTTACAGGAGTATCTTAAGTTTCATTAAGGCATGTGGAATCTCGGTGTAAAATAATAAAGAAATCTAATATATTCATATGAATTTGTTTGACTGGCTATGGCTTATTGCTGAGGGCAAAAAAAAAAAAAAAAAAAAACTAGAGAATAAAGATCTCAGGCAGGGGGCACCAAATAATGGCGTCGCACTGGACGCCATATTACTTTAAGTCCACTCCTGTTAACCAGTATGTTTAATCTTTTGGGCAAGCTACGTTAAAACTCCCTCACAGATGAGTCATTAAACAAAAAAAAAAAACACAAAAAAAGTTGGGGGTGGTGAATGAAGTAGCCCAGTTTTGTGTTTTGTGTCTGTTTTTACGTCACCCTGTTACTGTCCCAGGGATAAGGGCCGACATGAAAGGAAAACCTCCTAAAAGTGGTAATCTCGTCTTTTATGTTCTCAGTGCAGTACTTGAGTTCTGGCAGGGTACTATATTCGTCAGTGAACCACTGCACATTATATACGTAGATGATATAATTAGAACCTGTTAAATTCACATTTAAGTTAATAAAGTTCAACTTCAATAACCTAAAGTTAATTATAAAAAACAACATTTGTGTGTGACGCCATACTCACAAAACTGTATGTGTAAACGTCTGCTTTATTTTCAAAAATTTGCCGTCATGCACTGATTATGATTAAAATTTATTTTATAATGTTACAATAAGAAAAGTAGTATGAGGAATTATACTTTCAAATTTATTGTTCTTCAATTTATTTTCTTTTTTATTTCGGACCAAAACTGTACAGGTGGGATGTGCCACTGATGATGACGCAATTGAGTTGAAAACCGGTTCAGGTTGAAAATAAAATAGTGGAAAGGCAATGTCAAATTTCTACGAAAAATTTCGTCTCACAATATCTATCATACGAGACACGGATTTCAAGGCAACTGCGTCATCAGTGGCACATCCCACCCGTACAGTGGTGTGGTGTCTAATGGAACACTTACACACAATTATACAGATGAGATGTACCACTGATGATGTCGCAATTGAGTTGAAAACTGTTTTTGGTCGGAAATGAAATTGTGGGACGACAGCGTATTTTACCATAACATCATTTTATCACACTAGATCCGGCGTCATCATCAGTAGCACATCCCACCCGTTTTATTGAACGCCTCACTGTACGAGTGGATGTGCCACTGAAAATGACGCAGTTGTGTTGAAAACCGGTTTTAGTGGGAAGTCTCGTCCCACAACATCTATCACATATAATGTAATCTTTGTTTTTAGCTTAAGTTTTCAACTGAAAGTTTTCAATAATTCTAATACGAATAATATAAAGAAAAAAAAATATGAATAAATGTTTTTATAAGGAAAAAATATATATAGATAAGTCAAAATGGAAATCGTAGAGAATAAAGTTGTAAAAATTGATAAAATATTCGGTTCACGTTCTGAGTTTAGTGGAGGCGGGAATTGAAAAACCACGAGTGTTAGGCAAACAGTGCAACTCATGGAACCAATTTACCAAGGTGCCTCCATTAATTTAGTTTTTTTTATTTTATCTCAGAAATTTTTCTATCCAATATTCTGAATGACTTTATATTGTTTTATTGATCCTAGGAGGTATCTTCTCAAGCGTGTAGACAAGAAATTCGTAAAATTAAATCATTATCGCAAAAATATATATATTTAAGTTTAATAATTTATTTGCAATCTGCATTTGATCTCACAAGATGGGAAAAGTCAAACAGCGCTGAAATTTCACTAAGATCTCGAGGCCACCTCCTGTTCAGAAGGCATGGAGGATTGTCAGGATGGGGAGGAAAGGTCTTGTCCAAATGGGATGGGTTGAAAGTTTATTGTTGAAGGTTAGAAGTCAGGATTGCATTAGTTCTGGAAAGATGAAATACTTAGGACTTCATGAAGTAATTTAGTGGTGACAAAGAAGGGAGCATTTACAATTCGACGGGAGACATAGGACTATAAAGCTTGGGTGATAGTAATACTGATAGGGATAAGGAGATAAGTGGTCGTGACAGTGACAAAGTTGTAATTGGGCCCCCAGTTCAAGAGAAAATTTTGCAAAGAGGTCCAAAATAAAAAAATCATGCTCATCACTGTTTAGCGCAGCTCTGAAAAATACTAAAGTTCAAATAATTTTTTCTGTATTTATTTATCTTAAACCACAACTATGCAGAAGATGCACAACCAGCGGCTGGGCTGACATATACTATACAAAAGATAAAAAAAAATATATATATATATATAATAATAACAATAAATATGTCATGAAAGGCGTGAGAGAGGAAAAACACCCAGCGGTGAACCCTCATGGCATCACTTCATAACAGGAGATCTTTATGCCAAACTCTCTTTAATCTTCTTGGGGGATTGTGGGGTAAATTTGTATTTAAGATTTTGTGAACTTCCGGATTGCTGTGTAAGTAAATTTTGGTGTAGAAACGTTGGTATAAATGTTTAATGCTTGTGTCTATTGATATACTAAAATTTAAAAACACGTATTCGTTCCAATGGCATATCTATAACACCGCACCGAAATGTTTGCATAGTAATAGTGATATAGTTGGGGTTAGTGTTAGTGGTATGAATAGGGAGAAAAGTGATTGTGAAATTGACAAAAGTGTGATTTGGCTGAGGACTCGAATCATCTTACTATTATCACTGTTTAGAGTAGCTATGAATCGTCTGAGGGTGTCCTGTAAGTTTTACCTTCGTGTTAGTGACAGGAATAGTGATATAGATAAAGGTATTATTATTCAATAATTCCATTTTATATTTTTGTGTGAAGAACCAAGATGTTCTGGGCCAAATAAAGTGTGTTGTTGTTTTGACTTGGTCATATCCGGGATTTTTTCTCAAAACTGTTTTTTTGTCGATTAACTAACTACGACAAAATATGCAATTTTTGCCCAAAAAGTTAAAAAGTCCAATTTTGTGAAAAATAAAATTTATGTATATTAATCAGGATGCCTTATTTCGTAAAAATAAGGTATGACTTAAAACCCCCGCTCAAATAAAAGTTCTGTGAGGGGCCCAAAATTAAAAAGTAAACCTTCTGATTCATGACCATTACTGTAATAGTAATAGTCGCCGCTATGAATCGTAGAGAACTGTCAGTTTTCCATTCAAATCCCTGCCTCAGCCTCTATGGAAGTATCCTTTGAGCCTGTCCCGATCGACATACTTCCATCCAAGGCCTCCTCAGGGGAGCATTCCTTCTCTCCTCTCTCTCTCTCGTCAGTCCCCCTAGTGATTGGTCCCCACTCTCTCTCCCCCCCCCCTCTCCTTCCGGATCCTCAAATGGTCTACTTCCGTTGTCAGACGGCAAGTCAGGAAGCTGACTGACTGGCTACCATTTCCGGTGTTACCCCAAGCAGAGAGAGGCAAATAAAGCCCCCAGACTCAATAGACGTATGCCCATAGAATGGATGGCATAAAGCAGTTTAGTTGATATGGTTCAAAGAGGGAAGATTAGAAATATATATGAACATAATCATTTAAGTTTATACCTAAACCTGAAGATTGTGTAAATATTCTGTGGAAAAGACAATATATCAAAAGAGAAGTTTCTATGTGTGTCTGTGAACATGGTGAACATGGATTCAAAAGAATGAATCAACACGAATTTTTATATTTGAATCCAAAACGACATCGGTTGTTTTTCAGCCAAATCGACCAAATGGAAGGGAGGAATTAGAGGGGAGACTACATTAAAACTCTAATAACTGTCGATACAAAGAAAGTATGATGAATGATTCATGACCGGGCTTTAACTACGAGGTTATATCGCCTACTACCAGAGAGCTCTTTCGTCACTCTGGTGGACATGACCTCGACTCTACTGTGGTAGTCCACCACTATAACCAGACTTATTTACGCTAGGGAAGAACATTTCCAATGATTCATCGACGACTTTCATTAAACTCAATACTATTTTTCAATTAATTAATCTCATTATGAACTATATTCGATCTTCAACTCACAGCTGATTGGGGTTGTCCACATAAAAACCAATATAAAAGACATCCAAAAAAAGAAGAAAAAAAAATTAGGGGTACTTTAAAATCATGATAACAAGCCCGCGGATGATAATTGGCCAGTCCAAGACCCTGAGGGCAAACAAATTAAGAAGGGCCTTATAGAAGGGACCTGAGTTCTTATTAAAACTTTTTTACCAAGCTCCGACTTTCTAAAAGAAGGGAAATGAAGGAAATAAAATAAATATAAATTAAGGTACACAGGAAAATAAAATTTTGAAAATCTTAAACATAATTTATTAGTTTTTCAATCAATTTTTAAGAAAGGGTAAATATTTACTATAAACGGAAATGCCCAGAGAAGCTCGGAAAGTAAGCCATAGTGAAGACAGCCATAGTGAAGACAGCCATAGTGAAAACAGCCATAGTGAAGACCATAGTTATTTTACTTTTTCAGCTAGATGGAGTAAAGGGGAAGTTATGTAATCGTCAAAAATTCAATGTTAAAAACAAAAGTCATCGGTGAATCACCGGTTATGTACTTCCCCAGAATGAATTAATAAATTAACTTTTCGCTCCCTCTCCAAAACTAGTCAGCCGTTTGCGCTAATATTAAGTACCTACATAGGGGCTAAAACGAGGAAGCAGAGACCGACTAGCCAAGGAAGGTTCAAGTAAGCCCTTCATGGGCGAGAGCCAGTATTAGGAATATTTTGGGAGGCATATCGAACCCGGATTAAAAAAGATCTTTTGGAGCAGTCATAGAGAGAATATGCAGATAGTCGACGATGTTCCTGGGAGGAGATTCCAAGGTGTTGAAGGATGGGATCCTGAACCTCAAAAGGAACGAGCTTCGGCAACTAACTGGAGTTCTCACAGTTCAATAGACACCTAGGCACTGTAGAAGTCAAGGACAGTCCTACCTGTGAAAGATGTGGAGAAGACGAAACGGCGGCACACTTCCTGGGTATATGCTCGAGAGATGGCGAACGAGATTCCATTTGGTAAAGATGTGATCACAGAGGACGATTTTAGAAGATTGGACCAGAGGGCATTCTCAGGTTCATTAAGGAAACTAGGAGACTGGGTACTTCAGGACTTGGTTTAGCTAGTATAAATATACAAGCAACAAAATAAGGGGAAAGCCCAGCTCTTCCAGGGATGGTTAGGTCCCTAGATGTCGATTCATTCTTTGATATACTTTGGTTACCTAGGTAGGTAGGGAAAATTTAGGACTCCCATAGTAGAGTTGAGCATGTCCACCAGAGCGACAAGAGAGCAATCTGGTAGTGGGCGATATGCCCGGTTAAAGCCCGAGACGAAATTTAGCCTCTTTGACATTACATTTCAACCCCCTGCTATCCTTCCCCTACTCTTATATACCCCAAAAACTTCCCTCTAAATCATGAGTTAATAATTGTGCAACCTTTTCTTAAAAACCTCTCCCGGTCTAAGATAGAAAACATGAGGACGTTAACCTTCTACTTTCATCCCACAAAAAAGGAAAAAATAATAAATTGAGAAGTAGTGTCTCAATATTATCCCTCAGTGTCTCCTGTGATCCCTCATCATCGTGGAATGTTTCTTTGGAATTCTTTTCTTCTTCATCTTGCGGATGATATCCTTTTCCTGAAACTAGAATAGAATATGGTCCCCTTTCAAATTTAATAAGAGAAAGGCTCTTCATTTATTTCTCCAACCTACTCTCGATTCTTTTTATTTTATATTACTAACGTCATTGACGTATAACATTGCATTTCGGTTACAATATGTTAGCCGGCTTTCAAGGTTGCCCTTATCATCACGCCATCTCCAGAAATGCTCGAGTACATGTTTGCTATCTGTGTTAATATAATGGAAAGCTAATGAAAATAAATGAAAACAAAGAACCAACAAAGGTTTAAGTTTCTATTGAGTAATAAAAGTATATACATAAAGTGTACATTCAGAGTACATTACCTACTTATATGACTCCTTGTCCCTGTTCATCCGTATCTTCAGCATGAGTCAAGGAGACCTCGAAGCAAACAAGAAATGGAAGTAGTGAAGATAGCACGAGCTCGCCCTTCTGGCCTCTCACCAGCAGTGGTGGCTGACCGAGAGGGATAAGAAGAGCTGAATGTAAGTTGACATAAGATGAGAAATTGGCAATTACCAGCACTAAATAGTAGTTACATAATGTAATGTCACAGGTCTTCCTCCCAATATCGCCTCAATTTTTTTTTTTTTTTTTTTACTTTTATTTATTCTACAATCTGTACAAACAATAACAATAAGCAGAATTGATGACTAAGATGACATGATAAAGTAATAAGTAATACAAAATATTTAAAACATAATAAGAAGGAAAAAAAATAAATGAATAATACAAAATAGTAGTAAACATATACAAAAATAATAGAGAGAATACGTAATAAATCAATGGTAAATGAATAAACAGAAAGCATAAAATGAAAGAGATAAAACAAAAAAAATAAATAATAATAATAATAAATAAAATAATTAAATAAAATAGGTAATCATCATATATATAAAGCTGAAAATGTCTGTGCGTTGTACCGCTATAACTCACGAACGGCTTGATGGATTGATTAATGTTTTTTTTAATTTGTTCGTCATCGTCTGTGGAAGGTTATAGGCGTATTAGTACCTCAATATCTGGACCATCCAAGCATCCACCCACGCAATCTTTGTAACTCAAAAACCACTGCAATGATTAATGAGGAATCTTTTTGAATAGATAAGTTTTATCTACCGGAGGGTTAAGGTCTATTTTTTAATCAACCCCTGGTCCATCCCAGCATCCACTCACGCAATCTTTGTAACTCGAAAACCATTGCAACGATTAATGGGAAATCTTTTTGAATAAATTAGTTTTAGCTCCAAAGCTAGCGTTACTACAGTTGAAGGACTATAAGCCTTATTCCGTATGAATAATTGAAAATTATAACATCATGAATGTACTGTCGAGGAACTGAATAGCTGGTTAAAAATATATAAGAAACTCGAAGAGGACAGGACCAGTAGGACGCCCGCACACTGCCATATACCACTCTTCAACTAGAGGAGAGGGGAGGAGGCGGCGGGAGACCAGCGCTGACCCTCCCACCACACTGCCCAACCATCCACTGTCCAGCAGTGGAGGAAGACCTAGAGATAATGTTAACAAAAGGAATTTTAAAGTCATTATATAGGGTGAGGTTAAAAATATAGAAGGGTACATCGACAATATCTATTAGGACTTTCATTAGGTCACTTTCCATAATATGATACAAAATTCAATTTTTCTATTCCAAAATTTTATTTATGAACTGTCAATAACTTTGAAAGAATATATCACAGAATAAACAAACTAAATATTGAGATATATTGCAGTAACGCTTCTTCGTTACATCAAGATTTCTTCTTTTGGATTCCATGCTATGTATGATGGAAAGCAAAAAAAAAAAAAGATTATTGAATAAAGACAAGGAACGGAGGAGGATAATAAAAATATAAGATTCAAGGAAGGATAAAATACAATTTCTTGAATAATATTACATTCACCTTGAAGAATCTCAGGCAGTGGAGAATATTTTCCTATATAGATGAGGAACCGGGGATAGTAGAAATACCTTTTAGATCTTGATTTTTCAAATTTTTTGGGTGGTAGATAAAAAATATCTGACAACGATGTACACTAGAGTCAGTATTAGCTGCGTAAGGAAGTGAATTGAAAAAATGAAACTTCATGTCGACGGGTGATCAAAAAGTTCCAGGACTTTTTGGATTGCACGCCAACGGAGCGTCGGAGAGCGGTACGGTTGGCAGTATTAGTTGTTATGACTCCTGAGCTCAGCTGTTTTTATAGATTGTTTGTTGTGAAGTAACAGACGTTTTTCGTTGTTTTCCTATTTTGTGATCATTTTGTCAAATGAATCAAAAAGAAGAGCAATGCGGTTTTGTCAAGTTTTGTGTGAAGTTGGGTAAAAAAACTTTTGCAGAAACTTTTTAGATGTTTTAAGAGGCTTTTGGGAATGAATGTCTGAGTTGATCACGGTGTTCATGAGTGGTGCAAGAGGTTCAAAAAATCGTCAGAAGACAATCCTCGTTCAGGACGCCCATCAACTTCGACTGAAACTCAAAAGACTCTTAAAAGGGCAGAAATTACATCAATTGACGAAATTAAAGAAAAATGTCTTGAAATATACAAAAACCAACAACATTTAAACTTAGGTTTGAGTATTAGAATCTAGTCAATAAACAAGAGATAAAATAGGAAATAAAAAATATATAATATATAATTAAAGCCTGTGCGCAAGACCGCAAGGGGTCCTTCGCGCATTACTAGCGACGTAACGAAATTGACATGAGTTTCTACGCTAGGGTGGGGGAGGGGGAAGTGGAATTAGCACCCCTCTTGTATCCGCCACTGCCTTGATATGTGAAAATCCGTTGCCTCGATCGCGAATTATCTTACGATTATAATACTTCCTTATGAGGGCGCCGGTAGCTCAGTGGTATGCGTGCTTGTCTTCTGAGCTCAAGATCGTGGGTTCGAAACCCGACCGAGGCCCTTAGTTTATTTTATCTGGGAGGTAAAATAAGTCCTTCGGATGGGACGCTAAGCGATGGTCCCGAGCATGTACGATGTCAGGTACTCGTTAAAGACCCCTACCCTAAGTGAATAATAATTTAGGTTAGGCAAAATTTAGGACTCCCACAGTAGAGTCGGGCTCATGTTCACCAGAGTGACGAAAGAGCGCTCTGGTAGTAGGCGTTATGACCTCGTAGTTAAAGCTCGGGCATGAGTCATAAAACCTAACCATTCCATATATGGTAGGTTTAAGAAAGTAAAAAAAAAACTGAAGACCTCCGCCCTTTTTTCGAACCTGCATTCTTGAGCTCAATAGGCAAACATGCTATTTCTGAGCTACCGGCGCCCTCGTGCGTTGCAACTGCAAGTAAAAGAACCAGGATTCGTATGGACAGGGGAGCGTAATGGCCAGAATGGCGTGAGAGAGGACAGTAACTCAGCGGCAGCTCTTCAGGGCAATAAAAAATAATTTCGAATGGCAATAGAAATTAAAATGAAATGGGGGGGGGGGGGGGGGGGAGAGTCATTTAGAGAAGAGAAATATATATAATTTAGGGTGGCAGTAAATCGCGATTCCACCTCCTCTTTAACCCCCTGGAGGGACTACGCAGTGTTGTGAGTGAATGTATTTTTGAATAAATAAAACGTCGTCGGTGGATCATCGGCTATGTACTTCCACAGAACGAATTAATCAATTAACTTTCCGCTCCCCTTCTAAAACTAGTCGACCATTTCCTCTAATTTTGTGTCGATACATACACCCCTCCTTTCCCATTGGTCGATTTGGTTTAAAAACAATAGGTGTCGTCGTTAGAGGATTGTGGATTCACATATAAAATTTCATGTCAATACGTTCATTCTTCAGTGTCTCTGCTATCCGAAATATTGGGGAAGTTATATAATTGGTCAAAAATTCGATGAGGAGTTTTCAACGAAATTTCATGTTTTCCGACATTATCCTATCATTCAAACACCTCCAAGAACACCTGATAACCTTTCAGTCCTGGTACAAAAAGTGGAGAGTCGTTCGTGTGGACGAAATCAGTTTAAATTGTCTTCACCCTTCGTCGAAAATATACCTGCCCTCCATTGTACCTTAACAAAAATCCCATCACTTTAAAAAACAAAGTCCGCTATCTAGGCCTCATACTCAAGAAACGACTAACTTGGAATCCTCACACGAGACTGAAAAGACAAGAAATGAACAGACGTTATAAACATTTACTAAAACTACTAGACAAAAGATCTAAATTAACTTTGAAAACAAAACGATCTCCAGCGCATCCAATCCTTTCAACCCAAAATCCTGCGTGAAATAGCTAATGCTCCTTATTACGTCTCCAACAAAACTCTTCACACTGACCTTAACGTACCTTTTGTCACCGAAGTCGCGAAATCCAAGCATAAAAAATTATTTTCCCTTCCGTGCCCTACATTCTGCCATACTTCCCCAACGACGGCTAAAGCGTCAATGGCCTAGAGACCTTCTTAGCAGCAGCAGTGACAGTGACAGTGATTAGTTACAAATGAGAGGAAATCAGTGATTAGAGAGTGTCACCACTGGGTGATTTCTCCCCTCTTGTTATTTTTACATTGCCATTATCTCTCTATTAGCACATTTGCTTGTTGTATTTATTTTTATATAGTTATAAATATCTGTTTGTACATTTTTTTAAAAAAGTCAATATTTGAGAAACAAAATGTCTGTCTGTGCGAGTCTGTGAACATGATAACTCCCGTTAGAATGAATGTATCGACACAAAATTTCATATGTATATTCAAAACCACTTAAGGACTACACTTATTAATTTTCAGAGCAGAGGCTCAACTTAAAACCCCTCTAACTGGTTTGATGGCTGGAGAAGTGAAGTGGAACTTCGAGGATCCCCAAAACAGTGGACGACCCCCTGTGAATGTCGTTAATTGTCGATTTGTGGTTGATAATGAGCTGGTCCATTTGTCACATCCCTCCATCTCTCAACCACATCAAATGTACCCATCAACACTCCTCTTCAATTTTATGACCTTTGTGACCAGGTCAATGACATCCAACTTTCAAGTCTTATTGTCATGGACCACAAAATGTGATAACAGAACACACACAACTGTTCTTATATACCTGAAAAAAAAAAAATGTTTCTGTGCAACATCACAAGTCTGTTGTGCGTGAGAGCTCGAGATAAAAGTAAAGCCTAAGTGAGGGGATGATGGGCTGTTTTCACTATCGATGAGAGCAACCATCAATAACAATCGATACTATTCTATAGTTAAATTTTCCTGTAAAAACTTAAGAAAATATATATTATCCTAAAATTGTACATACCTTTTTATTTTATACAACTAATACATAACAGTACAAATTAATATTGAAAAAAAATATCATTGTAAAAATCGCTAGTTGATTGATGCAATATTTTTAATTTTTTTTTTCCTGTCCTTATTCAAATTATACAAGGTCCTTTTCGTCTAAGGTACCTCCTGGTACCCTGCAGGCACTTTCAGGACAAAACTCATGTCTAAACCGTCCAAGTAATATCCTAAAATTTATATTGCTATTGTGGAGAAGAATTTGAGCTAGCAGTCGGAGTTTTCGATATGGCTGTTTATTGAGAGACAGTTTTCTTGAGACCCTAAATTTATATCCAGACAGAACTGTAATTGATAATTTAATGTTGATATGTAGAATAAATGTTGTTCTATTTGACTCTATAACTTACTTACTTCTATTTCGTTGCGTGGGTTCGCCAAGACTCAACATTTTGAAAAATTAAGATGACATGAGGAGCAAAATACATAAAAAGAAACTTACTCCATGCTTATTTGACTAAATATATTTGTAAAAAACATTATTAAACTTTATACCTATTTCTCAGAATCTTTTCTAAAATGCAATACTATTATCTTAAAATATATTGGTATAATTGCTTATGGTCTAAAGGTACCTTGTTGCTTTTCTGCTGGTCTTCGGATTTCTTTACTGTTCAACCTCTGCTATCTGACTCAAAATAATAGGGAGCATCTTCTTCTCTAGTAAGAAGCTGACGATCCTTCCTGACGAAGTGATCCGCAGCTGAGTGCCATTTTTTCCCGCCGGAACTTTCCTGCACAGCTATTGGTTGCCCACGCCCCCACCCTTACATACTCGGGACTGCTGATGGTTTTCTCCCGACTTCCTCCTAAGTTCCTGCCTTCCAATTCTGATATTTCCATCTTGATGATTATATTTACTTAAATGGAGACCGGACAACACCTGAGTTAATAATTTCAATATCTGGTGATGTAATGAATATATCGACACAAAATTTAGTATGAGGATTCAGAAGCCATTTTGTAAATCAAATATAAAGTTTTAGCCCAAATTTGGAGGGAAAGCTAAAACATAATTGATTAATTCGTGTTGGGGAAGTACATAGCCGGTGATTCACCGACGACTTTATTCATCCCTATTGTAGAAGGTTTGATTTGATAAGTAACGTACTTTATCCCTTGCACAATGCCCGGACTTGCTGTGTGTTTATCAGCAGGAGCCCTTCCGTGACACAGTTCGGGTTCCTCCATGTCTATCTACCCTACAATCCCTACCTTTCTCCCTTTCTCCCTTTAAAATCCGACAGATAAGGGGGAAAGCAGGGCTGGGTCGAGGGGGACAAAGGGAGAAAAAAAGGGGAAAATATTCTAATCCAAGTTATCTGTTCAACCTACGTAGACTCACACATGCACACATGGTAACCTGATCTATAGCTTTAATCCACTGTACGGAGCATGCGCGGCCCCTTTGTATTCTGTTTGGGTCCCACTATTTAGCAATCATAATCTTTATTGACAAAACTGGGACTATTGAACAAAACAGTTGTCAGTGAATCAGCCCTTCTCCTAGCCCTGGAAGAAGAGATCCGCGGACAGTCCAAACCAGAGCGCTGCAAGGAGCCTAGGAATGGATAGTGGGAAAATGGCAACAACGATGGTCACGAAGCCCATATGGCAGAACGACTTACGCATACTTTCCGGATGTCCCAGATATTATCAGGTCACGGAGATTTTAACTCCAAACTTTTCTTTTTTAGGAGAAAGAACAACCCAAACTGTTGATGTCATCGAGACTGCAAAACATGTAGCCCTCGATTGCCTGTTGGATGACCAGGTCAGAGTGGAGTTGATTCGCGGTACCGGATCATACCTGGAACTGGATCTGCTGCAGATGGTGACAGACACCAGTTACCCAGTGTTCAGCCGTTTTATCGGCCCTGGCTAGAGCAGAAAAAAGCGGTGTAACGGGCTGGGGCGACCACCGATCCCCAAATTCTGAGCTCCTTCTAAAAACATAGACTGTTGATGTTTCACACGTGCAAAGTGCACCCAAAAACTATATAAGGAATAAAAAGGGTGGAGTCCGGGCTATGTGTTTCTTCCGCAAAAATTAAACAATTACGTTCTCGCTCTCTCTCCAAAGCTAATCAATTGGGCTAAAACTTAATATTTGACTTTAATAGTTGCTTCTGAAACCTGATACTTAATTTTATGTCGATACATTCATTACATCGGCAGTTATTAGGGTTTCTGTGTTGAACCTTCCCCAAATCCATCCTTTCCTTACGCCGATTCGGCTGTAAATCAGTAGGTTTTGTCGTTGGGGAGTTCTGGATAGACATATAAAATTGATGATACATTTATTACTTGGAAGTTATCGTGTTCACAGACCCACAGATATGTTTTTTTTTTTTCATTTTTGCAATCAAGAAGCGATCTTTCAGATGTGTATTAAAAAATCTCAAAGGACGATACCTATTAATTTTCAGCCAAATCGGTCAAACGGAAGAGGGGGAGCAGAGAACAGGGGCTTTAATGATTTATCGACAAAAAATTTAGTAGAAAGGATTTAGGAGCTCATATAAATAAATATTAGTGCAAACTGGTTCTGGAGGGGAAGAGAAAAATTAATTGATTAATTAGTTCTGGGGAAGTACATCGCCGGTGATTCACTGACAATTAGGTTTTTTTTGCAACCTGTGAAATAATTACTTTCCACAACATCAGCAATTTTTTCACTAGTGTAGATTTAATATCTTCTATAGCGGCCAAAATGCACTGAGAAAGGCCAAGGCAGGTTATATATTGGCTTATTGCCCCCTCCTGGCCGGCCTTACACAGATTCAGCCCTTAGCAAACTATAAAAGGGACAGTTCACTCATAGTTTGGATAAAATATGACACTTTCTGTCTTCCAAGGGCCCTTGTCTTAAACATATTTCATTTTTAAATCCCTTTAATACATCTCAAAATTACATAACTACATATTATTCTTATTAACATAGATGGGGGTTTACCCATTTTTTTTTCTGTTAGTCTTACACTTTTCTAGCTATACGAAGTATAGGGGAAGTCATGTAATAGCTCAGAAGTAGACCACCTATTGATTTTTAGTGGAATTTCATGTTTTCGACCTTCTGATTCCTTTTAATTATGTTTTTGTTTGTAATATTTAAGGTCAAAATCCAATAAGGACATAACCTGTCAAATTTCAGCAATATTGGCAGAAGGGAAGGGGGATTCAGGGGCGGGGCTTAATTCAAGAATTCTAATAACTGTTGATGTAATGAATTTATCGACACAAAATTTAGTATGAGGATTAGGGGTTCTATGTAAGTAATCTGTTATAAATATTACTGATATTAGTATCAGTGAATGCATATTAGTGTTATAAAAATAATTATAAAACTGAAATTATTGCAGAGATATTGTGAAATAATTCAAATGAACTTAAATGAAATAAACCTCGTTTATTTGTGGTATTGTCTAATTTCACATAATATCTATACATATAAGACTCAATCAGTCTTATCTCTTATGCTTTTGGCTGAGGATGGTAGAAATACCAAAAGTACTCACATGTATATATTGTAACGTGTAGAATGTAACGTGTAAAATGGGGAAGGGTAGGGGGGGGGGGGGGGGGGGGGGGGGGGGGTCACAAATAACTTTAAAAGAAATTGTTATTCTTGATGTAATACAATTTTTTTTTATCAAAATGGCAGCACTGAGGATTCAGGAAGGGTGGGGGAAGAAAAAGTGGAGTGGGGGTGTGGATTGAGAGAGAACGGAAGATGGAGGAGTGTGGTTAGAGAGAGAGAGAACGGTTGTGGTTAGAGGGATAGTGTGAAGGAAGAACGTTGCTAGCGAGTGGTTGGAGGTAGAAGTGAGGGAGGAAGGTGACGTTGCTAGCGATTGGTTGGAGATAGAAGTGAGGGAGGAAGGTGACATTGCTAGCGAGTGGTTGGAGGTAGAAGTGAGGGAGGAAGGTGACATTGCTAGCGAGTGGTTGGAGATAGAAGTGAGGGAGGAAGGTTGTCGAAAAGTTGGCTGGAGGAAGTCAGGAAGGAAAGCAAGTGGAGAAGGAATGGAGGACAGATTCAGTGACATGTGAGTGAAGAATTGTAATCATTACCATTAGAAAGAAGATTGTCCAATGTGTAACATTTTTTTTTTTTTGAGAAAGATTAAGTAAAAGTAAAGTAAAAATACACGAAGTTTCAATGTTACATGTAGTTATATTATTTCAATATAAGAAAAAAGAATATCCTCTTATTTCATGAATCCAAATTTTTATTAAAAGAATACACACCCAACGTGAAAAAAAAAAAAAAAAAATATATATATAAATATAAGAAGTATAAACAATATGTTTGAATATCTTATGTGAAATTAGACAATACCACTAATAAACTTAAGTTTTATTTCATTTAAGTTCAATTATGAAACTGCCACCAGGAGGTAGTCATGATTTCATAAGAGATATATATTTGGGTACTTCATTAAAAAGTATTGTCTAATACAATATAGTTGTTTTTTTTTATTATTATTTACAGCAAAGAATACATCATCATTCTATGGTCCTCCGGGCCGGATGATGCTATTTGTATTCTTTGCTGCTATAAATCAAGAAAAAACTATATTGTATTAGACAACACTTTTTAAATGGAGTACACAAATATATAAATCATATGAAATTATCACTATATCCTGGTGGCGGTTGTTGTTATTATTTTCAAAACAATTAGTGTTAATTGTTAAATTTGTTAAAAGTTAATTGATTAATTCGCTCTGGGAAAGTACAATGGCGGTGATTCACCGTCAACTTTTCTTTACTTTCTACTATATACTTATTGTGAAAAAATAAATATTTTTGTAAAAAAAAAAAAAAAAAAAAATTGGTAGCCAAACCATCTAATCCACCATTGAGTTCCCCTGGAGAAAAAGTCTTTCTGGAATGGTATTCAGCAAAGTTGGAGGCGCTACAAGCTCTGACTCCCTCAAATTTTTAACCCCCTCCCCCTCTCCAACACCCCGGGTCATTCTCTACGAAACAGGACCACTCCAAAAAGTCCATCCCCCCCAGCAGAGTGTAAATTTTAATTAAGAACTTTTTAATCTACCCATTTGACGCTCGGAGGATGAAAAACATGCTTGGAGACATTAAAACTCCATTTCTTTTTTCTCAAAATCCTACTAAAGTTTAAAAAAAAAACAGAACAATAATTTTTTGTTAGCAATTCTTCTCAGTAATATGCTCTCTGAGAATACAAAAATTATTTTAAGTATTTATTCAACTAAATATAATAGTTAGTTATTATCATCCCCGTGCTTAGGTACTATTTACATTTTTTAATATAAATATTTTATATTTATATATATTCCCTCAGGACGATATTTCACAACTACAAGGTCATATCGCCTATTACCAGAGCGCACTTTCGTCAGTTTGGTGGACATGAGCCCCGGAGTCTTAAATTTTGCCTACCTAGGTTTATTCACCTAGGGTAAGGCGTCTTTAACGAGTACCCGACATCGTACACGCTCGGGATAGTCGCTTAACGTCCCATCCGAAGGACAGAATGCTTAAGTTTATTTTACCTTCAAGAATAAATGAACTAAGGTTCTCGGCCGGGTTTTGAACCCACGGTGTTGAGCTCAATAGGCAAGCACGTATAATGAAAACTGACATTATTGCAGAGATATTGTGAAATAATTCAAATGAACTTAAATTAAATAAACCTCGTTTATTTGTGGTATTGTCTAATTTCACAGAATATATATACATGGGAGTACTTTCGGTATTTATACTATCCTCAGCCAAAAGTATAAGAGATAAGCACGCATAACATTGAGTTACTTGCGCACTAACTAAATATAATATAAATTGATGCTTAACATCTACAGAAATATAATAATAATAATACTTATTCATTTATTACATGACTTGGTAATTGGATATGTCAAAATAGCGTATAATAAATGAATAAAGGTCGACTTACACACAACAGTGACGTGACCGGCCCGTGATTCCACCGACGAGGTTGAAAATATTCTTCTATGAGAACTTCGTCCGAGAACTTTCCCATACTTGGCCAATCAAGTGCACTGCCAAACCACGGATGAAACACTGACCAATGTGAACCTGAATCAATATGAGATCACGGCTGGCGGAATCACGGGCCGGTCACGGCACTGTCACCTCACTGTTGTATGTAAATCGACCTTAATAATAGTTATTTTTTTTTTCTTAAATAAATACATAATAGAAGATACATGATCATTAAATTCACAATAAAATAGATCATATTTTCATTTTTAAATATAAATATTTTCTATAGATAAATATTTTTCAGGACTAAATACAAGCGCGATCTCGATCACAAAGAGCTAGAAAAAAAAATATATATTTCTTTTTTCTTTTTTTTATAAATATAAATTAACAAATATCAGTAAAATAAATAGTATATAACTAAAATAATTAATGATAAAATTAAATCTTTTATCTACGAATCAGGACTTTTATATTGTAGTGTGTCGTTTTGACAACTACATGACTTTATGGTTTTAAATAATAAATTAAGGGGGGGTGAATCTATTTGGTATGTAGTAATCTAATTGATTTTAAAAAAAAGTGATATCGATTGACTAAAAAAGTTAATCGATACCACATGTTGATGATAATTAGATTAAAAACTCATAAATTCACAATAAATAAAAAAAATAAATAAAAATAAAAATATCGGAGCTAAGTAAATTTTAAATAAATTTATAATGAGATACTGATTAGGTATTATATAATCTGGAGAGCCATGGTACGAAAAACAATGGAGTGGTATGTGATAAAGTGAGAGAGGAAGTAGTGATCTCTCTGTGTGCGCAAAGAAAAAAAAGAAGGAAAAATTAAACAAGTGAAGTTATGGAGTGAGTGGTAATGAAGTTGATGATGGCTACACGGAATACGTAACAAAAGTATAAATGAAGCCATGAGGATGAGCTTATGAGACCAATGTGGAGGTACCCACATGGAGCTCGATCATTAAGAAGCCAAAATCATCTCATCAATGAAAGTATACAGCAAGTAAGCTAATCAATGCGCAGTTTCCATTTGATAATTTGTATATTTTATAAAAAATATAATACGGTTGAATAAAAAATAATTGTAAGCTTGTCTTAATAACTAAAAAAAAAAAAGGAAATTAAATTAAAATATGGATTTTAAAAGTTTAAATGTCTTGCTTATTTTTTATGATATCACTTTTCACCCATAATCATTCCAATAAAAAGAACCCTGAGGTTGTGGTCTGTGCATGTGACTAGAACAAAATAAGTTTTTATATTTTCGTAGAAAGTCACAATGAACAGAGTATAACAATATATGTTTATTTTTCCTTTTTGAACAATCAGAAAATTCCATTTACAAATAGAGGTTTTCCTTTAACATAAATATTTTTTATTGTATTTACATTTTTTATTGTATTTACATTTTTTATTGTATTTACATTTTTTATTGTATTTACATATTATTGTATAATCGAGAAAGGGTATATTAATGAAGATGATTCTTTCATACATCATTCAAAAAGAGAGAAAGTATGTTTATTTATTCGAAACTCTTCTTACTTCCTGGTAATCATGACTAGTATTGCTGAGATGGAATTTATTTATATTTTTTGTTATAAACATTAATGTTTTATATATAAATAGCGCAGGTAATGGCAAAGTTTTATTAGATATTATTAAATATTTCTCAGCTTGTTCTTTGATTAATATTATTTATGATTCTTAGTATTTTCTTTTGAAGTCTCAAAATATTAGCATTAGAGCTAGAAGCTCCCCAATGTATTAAACAGTAATTATTTATAGAATAGAAATATGCATAATATAGTGTAATTAATATTTTCTTTGATACAATATTTTTAAGATTTCGGAGTAAGTCACAAACAGATCACAAATTACCTATGGGTATTCAGAATTGTTATATTATCTTTAGAATGTTTTGGTTAGAGATGCTCTCAATTTAAAAAAAATATATGTCGTTCAAAAATGAAGAAATCAAAACATACATGAAAAAACGAAATGGGGTCTAGAAATTTTATTTCTTACGATTCTAGTTTGAAAATCTTTTAAAACTGAAAAAAAATATATATTTTTGAGTGTCTATACTTTTACTGAAAAACATACAAAACACGCAGTATATGTATATACTATAGTATATTCAAGGCAACGTAAAAATTCTAAAAAAAAATTAAAAATGATTCAAATTTCAGTCGAACACGTAAAACAATTAATTGTTTTCAAATCTTTATTAGCAACGTTTTAAACACTTTATTTATTTGAAAAATTAAATATATGAAAGGAGAATTGGGAAAAATAGATTTGGTTTTATACAGAACCTGAAAGGTAATCTTAATTTTTATCTTGGACTATCCAGCTATATTTCTAAAGGTAACATTTCTTATAAACGACTTCTTTGAGAATCCCCAGGTAAACATTTCTCTTCAAATATCTTACAAGTAGACCAAATATCGACTCAGAATCAATTGTGGAGTTTATTGATAAGGTAGGTGTTGAAAAGATCTACATTGTATTTTTATTTTTCACTATAGATTTAGAAATCAAGAAAAATATTATTTAATTTATTACAGGTAATATAGGTCTATATATTATGATTCCTGATAAGGGCGCCGGTAGCTCAGTGGTATGCGTGCTTGCCTTCTGAGCTCAAGAACGTGGGTTCGAAACCCGACCGAGGCCTTTTAGTTTATTTTATTTGGGAGGTAAAATAAACTTAAGCACGCCGTCCTTCGGATGGGACGTTAAGCGATGGTCCCGAGCCTGTACGATGTCAGGTACTCGTTAAAGACCCCTACCCTAGGTGAATAAAAATTTAGGGTAGGCAAAATTTAGGACCCCCACAGTAGAGTCGGGCTCATGTCCACCGAGTGACGAAAGAGCGCTCTGGTAGTAGGCGATATGACCTCGTAGTTAAAGCCCGGGCATGAGTAATAAAACCTAACCTAACCTGATTCCTGATAATTATTGAAGTGTAATATTTTTTTTTATTTTTTTATATGTATGTAAGCTAAGGTTAAGAAACAGTTTCCGCGTGCAAGGAGTGCTTTTAAATATAGAATACTGATAAACATTCTAAGTTGGCTGTTTGGATCAAATGGCAGATTCGGTGGCTCGGTATGACGGATAATAAGCTAAGGACCATCAAAAGCTCCACTCGAGTTTGGAACACCTCAATAAGAGAAAAAAGGAAAGAAGAAGTAATTTTAACTCGGTTACGTAGAGGGCAGAGCAGGCTGACCATGGATATATGATGGCTCAGGAACCCCCTCTGTGTCAGTGCTGCGGGGTGGGACTATCTGTCAGAGACATTCTGACTGAATGCATGGCATATAGTCCCCAGCGTGAAAATTAAAACCTTGCGGTGGAAATTTTCGAAATTCTATCCGATAATATCTTCCAAATTACCCAACTATTTCATTTCTTCCAATTCACAAACCTCTTATCTAAATTATAAAACAAAATTATCTTCATCACGTAGTCTTTCTATTCCATACACATTATTATTATTAATCTGCGCCTATCCAAATTAGCCCGCTCGGATTCCCACAGACCTGCATCCATCAGGCATCCATGACCCTCGTGGTCGAAATGCCTTAAATAAGAGAAAAAGAAAAAACATTCAAAAAATTAGTTTTTTACCAATCACATAACTTCTCCTATATTACCATGGAGGATGAGGGAGATCAGAATCAACTTCTTGTAGGCCACGAGCATGATATGAGAGACAGCCATGGCAGGGGTGCTCACGACCACCTCGAACATGTACAGGACTCGCTCCAGCGTAGATCATGCTTCCATAGTAGAAGTAGAGCAGGAAATATTTGGCCTCGAAACCGCCTCGAGTCCCAGAGGGTTCTGTTTCTCACCAATAATGTTACTTATTAAATTTCTACTCATGTGTCCTCAGATTCATTTTTACAGCTAATAAAAGGAAAAGATACGATCCGGTCCCTCGTATCAACTCCATGAGGACGACACCTAACAATTTTCAGCTAAATTGTGGTCAAAGGAAAAGGAGAGAGGGTAGAGGACGTTCAACTGAAAACCCTAATACCTGCTCATATAATAATGACTAAATATATGGACACAAATTTCAGTGTAAGTGAACTTTTGATTTTTAGTCAATAAAATATGATGAGATTGTCAGATGAACCTTCCCTCCTCCGTCCTTGTCCATATATTATACATATATGCATATTAATATAATTTTTAGCGGGTCGTCCAGTTTTTGAAATACATACCGAAAACCGTCCTGAAATGTCCCATTGAATCACCTTATTTTCCAATAATAAACATAGATGATTAATTTTCGCTGGGAATGTACATTGCCTGTGATTCACCCAATTTTTCCTCAAATATCTCACACTGCCAACGATTCTAGAAATTTTACAGAATTAGTCCTTAGTCCTTGTGATATAATATAACTGACAGACCAATTGCGAATAATCCTCGCTCACGTTATCTCTATTTCCTTGAAGATCCTTCTATTGAATTCTCAATTCTCTTCTATTCTGTCGGATGTTATCTTTTACAATCAACTTCCTCTTCTTTTACATTCAAAAGATACAAATCTCTCGTTGAAAACTCTGAATTGAGCTATTTTTATAATGATATTCTAATTTATGTGTTCCGTGTTTCGTATAGATTACACATATTATTCAAGATAAGCCCCCAATAAGCAACAACAATCATGTTCTTTTCTTATTCCCAATTTAGTCCAATTTTGGAGAACGAACTTGGCAAATTATTTCTTTATTTCATTCCTTTATTCAATGTTGGGAACTGTATCTATCATTCTTTCTCAATTCATGACAAAATCTGACCTGGATTTTTGTGTGAAAGATATGTCGCCTCCCTCTATGGCTACAGTAGTGCCACATGAAGCAATAATAATGGCTGTTGTGGTGCATGCCCGGGCCTGAAGAGGTAATTTCAACTCTTTTCGTTGCTCTGGGGCATGAGGCCGACTCTACTAAAATAAAATAATATAAAAAGATACAAGAATATACCTTTCTAATTTAAATTATAGTTTATTTTTGCATATTTACAATCAGCTTTGAAAGCCGTGAGTAAATTCAGCCCCGCCGCAACATATATCAGTGCCCCAGGCAAAAATGCGCCCTCTTGTAAGGAGAGAAAATTTCAATAATTAAAAAATAAAACTTCATAAGAAAAATGTTTAAATTTATTATAAAAAAAGAAAAAAATATATATACTAAATATAAAAAATTATAAAAACAACATATATTATCATAATATATCTGAAAAAATGATTGAAAGACATCAAATTGTATCAATTTTTGAAAAATTCAATTGTATTTTTCGGGCTTTAGCATTAGACAATTCTTCAATTACATCCTTGAAATTTATGTTGTTGGCCAGTTCGTTTTCTACTGCAAGAACAGCAAGAGCATGGAGTCTTTGTTGTGTCATAGTTGATCTTAAATATGTTTTTATTAATTTCAATTTGCTAAAACTCCTTTCGCAACTGGCTACTGATACTGGAATCGTTAAAAGTATGCGTAACGCAATCCACAAGTTCGTGAATAAGTCGCAAGTATTCGTTTTTTTTTTCAATTCTTTCAATCAAGGTCAAAGAGTCAACAACTCTTGTGCCCCTAACATCGAGGCGCCCTAAGCGATCGCCCTTCCCGCCCCGCCGTTTCGGAAACTTGTCATAAAAGTATATATAAAAGTAAGAATGGAAAAATAAAGCAATAATAAAATAAAATATATCTATTTATAACAATTAATAAATGATAATAAATGGAATATATACTGAAAAATAAATACAATATGTACAAATATATTCAGCAATGTACGTTTAAAGAATATATTGTTATCATTCGCTGAATGTCGCTGTTTATTTTCCAGTTACTTGCAGAAAAAGCAATTCGTGTTTCCTAGTGACTATCAGGACAAATTAAAGAATAGAAGGAAGAATAAAAAAGCAAGAATTAAAGTCATGAACATTTTTCTTTGGTCGGCTAAGTACGACCATGGACCTCTTTTATATGTCCTCGGACTTAATTTATCACATACTTTTTTTCTGCATTGCTGGTTTAGGTTCTGCATCATGTATTAGATACATAGTCTTATTTCTTTTAAATCCCAGCTCTTCCAGCACCGCCTTACTCATCAAACGTCTGATTCCCAGGGCTAGCGTCCTATGGGATAGTTCTCGTCTTCCCATGAGTCTCTCAGTCTATAGCTGGACTGATGTTACTCTTCAGTTTCATCATCCCAGTTGGATCACATGTAGGGTCACTATATGTTTAGGCACTATATAACTAGTCACTATATATTTGGTCACTATATGTTTAGGCACTACATAACTACACACTATATGTTTGGTCACTATGTGTTTAGTCACTACATATTTTATTTTAGAAGTAATCATTCCTTTTTTTTCTTTTCACTCATTTCTTTAAATTCCAAGCAGAATAATGTATAGGTGTGTGATATTCTGGATTTTGGATATATATCTGTAATTAAATGTATGTATGAGGGTGTATGACATATATTATATTTATTTATTTTATTATTTTATTTCTCTCTCTCTGTCATTTATATTTACTTTTGCTATTATTTTTTTACTTTATAATTCTAACACTGTTCCTCATTTATTTTAATATGATCTGTTTATCCTTATTTCTAACTGATTTGTTTCTTTAGGTGCTATACTCCCTTATTTGTCATCTTTTATTCAACTTGTTTGATACTGGTATCTCTTTTGTTTATCTCTTATGCTGTTATTCTTAGGGGACGTATGTCCCAGAATAAAAATTGTTTTTTCATTTCATTTCATTTCATTGTGTGTATTTGGAGTATGCATAGATGTCCGTTTTTCAAAAAATAGATACTTTATGTCGTTTTTTTGATGTTCACCATTGACTGTGAATGGTCGATATTTAGATACCCTTTTATGATTCTTTATTGTTTCGGGTACACCATCATTCTAAAAATCATGTTATGGTTCGACGGAAATAAATATTATTTTTAGACAGCACCAATAACTCAGAAGTAGAGTGATCGCGGATTCGAACCACGGCCTAGGCTCTTATATTTTTTTTTCCGGGAGATGAAAAAACATTAAGCACGCCGACCTTCGGACGAGACGTTAAAGATCTCGAGCATGTACGATGTTACTCGTTAAAGACCCCTATCCTACTCTTCGTTAAACAATCCTCACGATGCTCGAACAGTGCTGAAGGATGGCTCGGCCTACACATCTCAGCTGCTGCAATTCATGCGAAACGCTGGACTGTATCACCAGAAAATTATATGGTGCCATTCACGGAGGAATGACTAATATCCAGAAAGATAGCCTTATCGGCATGATGTCACTATTATAATAATAGTTGTGTTGGCGCTAATGTCCTCTGCAGTCAATGCGCACATTCCCCTCTGATTAGTTCTCCATCTATCTTCTATCTCACCCGTATTTTCCCATTCTTCAACATAAATTATCTAATTATTTAAGTTATTTAGTTATCCCATATTTTTTATTCTTTATTTTTTTATATTTTATTTTCCCATGTTTCTTCAATTATTCTATCATGATGAATATTACTCCTATTTGTTCATTATACGTATTTATAAATTTTTATCATTCATTCATTCATTTTTTATTTTATTATTACTATTTTTATTTTTCTTCTTCTTTCTCTTCACACTTTTTCTATCTATCCTCTACTTTCTCAAATTAATTTTATTTCAAACCTTGTCTTGTCATCCTTCCTTCTCTTTTATAGTTTAACATCATTGTATTATGCTCTGTCAATTTTTGTTCGTTTATTATATTTTATTCAAAGTTATATAGATTCTTCTTTACATACTTTCTTCTATTTATATAAATATTTTTTTTCTCTTTTTCTTCATAATTAAGCTGTGAATTTTATGTTTTTTCATGTTAATTATTTATTTATCTATATGTAATCACAATTGTCCAGTTTTTCTCCACTGTATCACTAATTTATTTTATTATGTATTTATTCATCCTACTGATACTTTATTTCATTGTTTCCTTTTCTTTTGACTTATGTATTCATTCTTTTCCTCGGTCCTAGAATAATAAATATTATTTTCATTCATTTCATCCTAATACAACAGAATAAACCTGGGTTGGCGAAATTTAAGACTCCCACAAAACTAATGTTATTATTTACATTGGCCTAAGTACCCTTCAATCTGATCACACGTCCCTTATATAACTTATATTCCTCTCGATCGGATGTGCGGATAAAAAAAAATTTATATTCTCTTCAATTATGAATTAATACCACCTGAGATCCCCTTGACAGAATCCTGGCTTACGATGTCTACATAGCCCTAATCAGCACTAATTGGCTAAAATCCGTGTAATTAGTTGGAATAACCTTGATTTCCCATGATGAGCCCCAATGTTTGTAAGCCTATAATCGCCCAAGAGGGTTGGAATAATTGTTGGGGCAGTTAACTAGGGCGGTAAATATTGGGAGGCAGCAAACAACAAAGATTTATTTATTGATTAGATGAGTTTAAATTTGATTAGATTAGATGAGTTTGAAGACTCATTACATAGACACACTTACAGATGTTACTTAACCAGTTATCTGAAGACAGTTAAGTATGTAATCGTTGGGGCAGTTAACTAGAGCGGTAAATATTGGGAGGCAGCAAACAACATAGATTTATTTATTGATTAGATGAGTTTAAATTTGATTAGATTAGATGAGTTTGAAGACTCATTACATAGACACACTTACAGATGTTACTTAACCAGTTATCTGAAGACAGTTAAGTATGTAATCGTTGGGGCAGTTAACTAGGGCGGTAAATATTGGGAGGCAGCAAACAACATAGATTTATTTATTGATTAGCTGAGTTTAAATTTGATTAGACTAGATGAGTTTGAAGGCTCATTACATAGACACACTTACAGATGTTACTTAACCACTTATCTGAAGACAGTTAAGTATGTAATCGTTGGGGCAGTTAACTAGGGCGGTAAATATTGGGAGGCAGCAAACAACATAGATTTATTTATTGTTTAGATGAGTTTAGATTAGACTAGATTAGATGAGTTTGAAGACTCATTACATAGACACACTTACAGATATTTCTTCCCCACTTATTTGAAGACAGTTAAGTATGTAATCGTTGGGGCATTTAACTAGGGCGGTAAATGTTGGGAGGCAGCAAACAACATAGATTTATTTATTGATTAGATGAGTTTAAATTTGATTAGATGAATTTGAAGACTCATTACTTAGTCATACTTATAGATATTTCTTCCCCACTTATTTGAAGACAGTTAAGTATGTAATCGATGGGGCAGTTAACTGGGCGGGAAATTTTAGGAGGCAGCAAACACCATAGATTTATTTATTGATTAGATGAGTTTGAAGACTTATTACTTAGTCATACTTACAGATATTAATTCCCCAGTTATCTGAAGACAGTTAAGTATGTAATCGATGGGGCAGTTAACTGGGCGGGAAATTTTAGGAGGCAGCAAACACCATAGATTTATTTATTGATTAGATGAGTTTAGATTAGATTAGATGAGTTTGAAGACTTATTACATAGTCATACTTACAGATATTAATTCCCCAGTTATCTGAAGACAGTTAAGTATGTAATCGATGGGGCAGTTAACTGGGCGGGAAATTTTAGGAGGCAGCAAACACCATAGATTTATTTGTTGATTAGATGAGTTTAGATTTGATGAGTTTGAAGACTTATTACATAGTCATACTTACAGATATTAATTCCCCAGTTATCTGAAGACAGTTAGGTATGTAATCGATGGGGTAGTTAACAAGGGCGGCAAATTTTAGGAGGGTGCAAACACCATAGATTTATTTATTGATTAGATGAGTTTAGATTTGATGAGTTTGAAGACTTATTACATAGTCATACTTACAGATATTAATTCCCCAGTTATCTGAAGACAGTTAAGTATGTAATCGATGGGGCAGTTAACTGGGCGGGAAATTTTAGGAGGCAGCAAACACCATAGATTTATTTATTGATTAGGTGAGTTTAGATTAGATTAGATGAGTTTGAAGACTTATTACATAGTCATACTTACAGATATTACTTATCCAGTTATCTGAAGACAGTTAGGTATGTAATCGATGGGGTAGTTAACAAGGGCGGCAAATTTTAGGAGGGTGCAAACACCATAGATTTATTTATTGATTAGATGAGTTTAGATTAGATTAGATGAGTTTGAAGACTTATTACATAGTCATACTTACAGATATTACTTATCCAGTTATCTGAAGACAGTTAGGTATGTAATCGATGGGGTAGTTAACAAGGGCGGCAAATTTTAGGAGGGTGCAAACACCATAGATTTATTTATTGATTAGATGAGTTTAGATTTGATGAGTTTGAAGACTTATTACATAGTCATACTTACAATATGACTTCCCCAGTTATCTGAGTGACTTAAATTAATAGTTTTGAAAACGGGAGGAGGCGAGAGAGTGATCTGTAAGCGTTGTAAGTATGAATGTCTTGTAATGGCCACATATTTTTTTTTCTCAGTGTCTCAATATTCAATAGCTTTTCAAAATTAAAATTCATATGAACATAGGAAAACACACTTGTTCTTATGTGTGTATACCGTATGATGAGTTGTGCATATGACACTGTCCAGATATCCTGATCTCGGGGGGGTGGATATGATGATGATGATGATATTCCAGAAAATTGCAAGGGGGCTCTCCAGACAACATTTGTGCCTCCCCCCCCCCCCCCCCCCCCCCCTCCCCACAAGCATATAACCCCTGGTCCCAGCCCTGCCTGCACAGTTCAGATCTAAGATTGGAAGGTGAACCCTGCAATGCAGGGCAGGCTCTTTCAACCCGTCTCTACCTAGATTCCGTTTTACAACTCTCCTCTCCCAGTTTCCTCTCTATTTCATTTCTTATTTATTTTGTATACACACAGAATACATTTCAGTTTTAGAGCCCGGTTTTAGTCCATGGATCAACGATAGACATAGATAAATATACAAAAATATAGGTACATAAAAACAAGTTTTTAAAATGTAGGTATACCGTTTATTTCAATAATAATAAAAAAAGTAAAAAATAAACTTTACAAAAATAACTTATATAAAAAGTGGTGGTTAATTCAAGGCTCTCTATTCCTTTTGAATAGGAAAATCCTCTAATAAATTTAATTATGCTGGAGCTTCCTAATTATTGGATAAGCACATGATAGGGAAACGGAGAACAAAAATATAGGGGACCAAAATAATAATAATACTGAGAACAATGTAAAAAAAATAATATATTATAAGAAAAAAAAAAAAAAAAAAATATATATATATATATATATATGTATATTCAATGACGCAAAAATAAATAAATCTAGTTAATCAAAATAAAATTAAAAATTAACTTCAGTTTAAAAAGAAATTCTTATCAAAATATGTCAAAAAGATTGGGTAAATAATTATTATATATTATCGAACATATCGGATCTATAATAAAAACAAACAGAATATCAATTCTTAAAACAAAAAGAAAGGTATGTATATATAAATTTATATTGTTAAAAAATAATCACTGAAAGTAATGTAATAAAAAATATAATCGACTATGGACTACATACAACGAAAGTAGTTCAGTAAGAAACATTGTTTGAATACACAATATGTAATTAAAACTGAAAATATTAACGTGAGCTCACGATTAAAATTAAAATAAAATGATAAATATCTTTATGTTGACAACAGTGTGGTGAAAATAGTGAAATTGAAATACAAACGAAAATGATGATCTTCGAAGGATGATGGAACACGAAGAACGGTGAGATCAGAAGAACGAAGCTCATCGGACGAACGAAAACTAAGCTGAACGGGGACATTGGCAGATAGCAAGTCCAAATAGAAGTTCAAGAAAACCAAAAAAGGAGGAGGGTAATAAAATACAGCAATAAATAAAAATTTTAAATAGGTCCACTCACTGGCAACTATAGCATGGGACTGACTGGGACTGCATCAGACTCAGAGGGATTAGCCGTGTGTTTACATTACGAACGTTGTTGACTGAACAAATGGTGAATCACCGGCTATGTACTTCTCCATTTCAAATAAATCAATGAAGTTTTCGCTCTCTCTCTCCAAAACAAAATCAATAATTGACAGGGCTTCTAAATCCTCTACTACATTTTGTGATACATTCATTACATCGGGCAGTAATAGGGGGGGGGGGGGGGGGGGGGGGGGGTAGGGGTCTTTAACGAGTACCTGACATCGTACAGGCTCGAGACCATCGCTTAACGTCCCATGCTTAAGTTTATTTTACCTTCCAGATAGAATAAACTAAGGGCCCCGGTCGGGTTTCGAACCCACGCTCATAAGCTCAGAAGCCAAAAATGCATACCACTGAGCTACCGGCGCGCCGCGGCGCCCTCTATTTCATATTTATATTTCTATAGATAAATATTTCTTCAGGACGAAATACAAGCGCGATCACGGTCCTAAGAGCTAGAAAAAAAAATACAATGTATATATATATATATAATATATATGTCCTGAATAAAAGTCCTGATTCGTAGATAAAATATGTAATTTTATCAATAATTATTTTAGTTATATACTATTTACTTTACTGATATTTGTTAATAACAATTATCAGTAAAGTAAATATGTAGTATATAACTAAAATAATTATTGATAAAATTAAATCTTTTATCTACGAATCAGGAGTTTTATATAAGTTCATTTTTTCTTTTTGAACAATCAGAAAATTCCATTTACAAAAAGAGGGTTTCCTTTAACATAAATATTTTTTATTGAATTTACATTTTTTATTGTATTTGGGCCTCGGTCGGGCTACGAACCCACGTTCTTGAGCTCAGAAGTCAAGCACGCATACCACTGAGCTACCGGCGCCCTCTATGTAAATAATTATTTACGACATCCATGGCCCTGGGAGGGATTCGAACCCGCAAACCAAGGTGAGACCATGGGACAGAAGCTCTACGCTCTAGCACACACGGCCACCATGGCCCCCTTTTTTTTTTGTAGTTAGGGAGAGCAATATTTAAGCCTCTATAACACTGAGCACGTTGGTCCAATTTCAAATTGAACAAAATTTTTTAGTTAGAAATTTGATAAATAACATTTTTCGTAACTGATAATTTTTCTATAGAACCAACCATTTTCACATAAAGATCTGACTGAAAATTTTGTTATAATGCATTGTCCGAATAAGTATTGGTGTTCTCCGACTCGACCTGTTAACGTCGTTTGAATCTATTATATGCAATATATGATAAGCAATTATATTAACCTTGTGGAAAATGAAATCATACTTCACCGTGAAATTTACTAATTGGGGAGAATTATTCACCTAAATTGGTACATTCCGGGGTATTTATTAACCAGTTTAGTACTTAAGGTAAGTTCCAAGAATGAGGTGTAATTTAGTCTAAGACCAAGATAGATCATAGTTTAAAATTCTATTACTGCTGTCCTTCTGGCTCCTGGACTATTTTAGTTCTTGGAATAAATTAGAATATCTTGGAGCTCTGGGTAATAGTTTATGTCTGTGGAGTTTTCATAGCGAAAAGGAATTTCTTTTCTTTTCAGAATTCCTTGTTGAATAAAATATAATTTTTAATTAAACATTTAGAATAATATTTTTTGCTAGTTTAATATTTTTAATTTTTTTGAAGTGTAACTTAATTACTTAGTTACAGCTGGACTTTTGGGTTAGATGCAGTGTTTGCTTCCTCCAAAATGCAACCGAAAAATCGTTAAAAAACATTCTTGACGTCCAGACAGAAGATAATAACGTTAGCCACGAAATAAGAGCACGCATTGCTGCAGGGAATAGATGTCTATTTGCGGTCCAAAGAATACTCAAATTTCGCACATTAACGTGGAGGGCCAAGCTAATAGTCTATAAAAACATTGTCCGTCCAATTGTAACTTACACTGGTGAAACTTGGGCGTTGACAAAAGAAAATGAAGAGACTCTGCTACTGTGGGAACGCAAAGTACTCAGAAAGATTTATGGACCTGTTTCCGAGAACGGCAGATGGCGTATCCGGAAGAACAGAGAGTTGAGAGACCTCTACGGGGAACCCGACCTGGTATCCGTGATCAAGCAGGCGAGATTACGTTGGTTGGGCCACGTAGAGAGAATGGAAGGAGGAAGACTCTCTAAACAAGCCCTCTACGGTAGGCCAGGCGGTGCCAGGAGAAGAGGAAGACCCAGACTCCGGTGGCTGGACGACGTCGAGGCGGACCTCCGAGTGTTGGGCATCAGAGGATGGAGGGAGAAGGCTTTGGATCGAGACGAATGGAGGAGGATTGTGACGGGGGCCCGGGTTCTTTCAGGACCGTAGCGCCACAGGAAGAAGAAGAAGAAGACGTCCACTGAGTAGACTGCGCATACTTGTGCGCACCTTTCGCTTTTGGTGCATATGATGTTTGTTTGAATTATTAATTTTTTTTTGTGTGTTTTAAATTTAATTATTGTGTATCCTAAACGTATTGTGTGAAATTTATTGTGTATTGTAATTTATTTCTAGATAATAAACAAAAACTTCAAACGTGAGTTCTAACTGCACATACACTTTTTGAAGTGGAACTTCTTGAGCGAGACTAGTGAATCGGAATGACATAAAAAATTAAACATGAGCTCAGACAAGGGGGACGAGTAGCGCTTGCGTACAAGTCAACTACGAGTTTAAGTCGGTGTCAATGCATCAGCTGTTGTGTGCTATGTGTTTGTATGCGGTTTACGCATCAAAATAAAATGTTTGATTATTAATTTAATACGTTTAGTTTTATTCTGAGTTAGTGTTAAATAGTTAAAAATGCCAAAAACCTAAATGGAACATATTCGACAATTCCGTGCAAGAAAAAAGCAAATGCATCAACAAGAAAGTCAACATAAAGATAATTCATTAAAATTATTGATTTCATATTGATTAAATTTTAATTATTGATAGTTTTTCTATTCAAAATTAAAATTGATTTAATTCGATTTACCTGCCCTCCAGTGTACCTTAACGGAAATCCCATCCCTTTAAAAAACGAAGTCCGCTATCTAGGCCTCATACTCGACAAACGACTAACTTGGAATCCTCACACGAGACTGAAAAGACAAGAAATGAACAGACGTTATAAACATCTACTAAGACTACTAGACAAAAGATCCAAACTATCTTTGACAACAAAACGACTTATATACAACTCAATACTCAAACCTATGTGGACTTACGGACTTGAACTCTGGGGTTCTGCCAAGGCTTCCAATCTCCAGCGCATCCAATCCCTTCAATCCAAAATCCTTCGTACAATAGTCAATGCTCCTTACTACGTCTCCAACAAAACCCTTCACACTGACCTTAACGTACCTTTCATTACTGAAGTCGCTAAATCCAAATATAAAAAATTATTTTCCCTTCTTGGTTCCCACAATAATCCTCTGGTCCGTGCCCTCCATTCTGCTATTCTTCCCCAACGACGGCTTAAGCGTCAATGGCCTAGAGATTTCCTCATCAGAAGCAGTGACAGTGACAGTGATTAGCAAAAAACGAGAGAAAATCAGCGACTAGGGAGTGTCACCACTGGGTGATTTCTCCCCTCATGATATTTTGACATTGTCATTACCTCTTTATTAGCACATTTGCTTGTTGTATTTATGTGTATACAGTTGTAAATAGCTATTTGTAAATAAAAAATAAAAATAAAAAAAAAATTCGATTTAGACTTGAAAACTTGAAGGTACACGTGAAGGTATTAGGCCAGGTTCTGGTTCATTTTTATTGTCTTTTATTACCCTAAAATTTACCTACTTGAAAATGGTTAATATAATAAAAATTAAATAATATATATATATATATATATATATTTGTTTATTTAATTCGCATGGTTAATGAAGACAAAACTTCAACGGTTTCAATTCAACCGTTCGCTTATGTAGGTGAGGTACATCTGCTATTTCTTTATTTGTCTTATGTACGATGCATATTGGCCATATCTCATATAACGGTGTTATATAGTTATTTACTTATCTAGTTATCTACTTACTGTTGCTAAATGGCGGAACGTTTGGCACGTCCTTAGAAAGCTAAACTCGTGTAATCCATTATGATACATGCTTTCCATAAATATATCACTCTGTTTCTAAGACGTCTGCAAATTAATGATCATTTCTCTTCCAGGAACGGTAATTCATGCTAGGTCGATCGTGGGCGACGTTGCTGATATATGTTGGAATGGTGGGGCTGCGTTAGCCCTTTGACGGCGCAGTGCCTAAGTCGCTGTCTTCTATGGAGTCCTGAGGGCGCCTGTAGCTCAGTGGAATACGTGCTTGACTTCTGAGCTCAAGGTCGTGGGTTCGTAGCCCGACCGAGGCCCTTAGTTTATTTTATCTGGGAGGAAAAATAAACTTAAGCACGCCGTCCTTCGGATGGTCCCGAGCGTGTACGATGTCAGGTACTCGTTAAAGACCCCTACCCTGGATGAATAAAAATTTAGGACTCCCACAGTAGAGTCGGGCTCATGTCCACCAGAGTGACGAAAGAGCGCTCTGGTAGTAGGCGATATGACCTCGTAGTTAAAGCCCAGGCATGAGTCATAAAACCTAACCTAACCTCTATGGAGTCCAGACATTTTAATTTTAACATTTTTATTTTAATTTTTAAAATTTTTAACCGATATTTTAAAAATATATCGTCAATATATCGATATATATTACGTCGAGTATACATATATCGGTATTTTATCCAAATATATCGATATATCGTTACCTTCCCTACCCACGGAACACGCCCTGACACCTCAAACCAGCGCTTCTCTTCCACGTCCATGACATGGTGGATCCCCTTCTGTTTTTCGCTACTTGCTGATGGAAAGTTTGGCAGGCCCAGTTAAAGAGGGCAGGATCATACGTTACATTAACCCTGATACACCTCCTCCATGGATGTATCACTCTGTTCCTATGACAACCTCTAAAGGGGCCTCAATAATATCCCTCTTACACCCTATATACGTTCTTCTTCCTTCTCTACACATTCACCTTTCCTTCTCTACACATTCACCTTTCCTTCTCTACACATTCACCTTTCCTTCTCTTCACATTCTCTTCCCTTTTCTACACATTCTCTATTTTTCTCTACACATTCTCCATTCTTCTCTACACATTCTCCACTGACCTACCCTTCTCTTCCCCTTGACTACATAATCCAGCTATAAGAAGTTATGTAATTGGTCAAAAATCTGATGCGGAGTTTTCAACGGAATTTAATGTTTTCCAGCCCTGGATTTCATAAATGAATTTTAAAAAAATATATCTTTCTGTCTTTGTCTGTGAACACGATAAGTAAGTATATATAGTCGGCTGGTGTTATGCACCTAAGGACCTGAGCATTCAACGCTCTTATCCCTTCCCTGGAAGCGCTAGGCTTCCACCTTCCATTGTTACCTGTTTGTTTATACTACCTAAGCCGAGTCCTTAATGAAGTACCCAGTCTCCCAGTTTCTAGTGGTTCAATCTTCTAAAGTCCTCCCCTTTGATTACATCTTTGGTCAAAAATGAGGAATCTCGTTTGCGCATATCCTGAGCATATACCGAGGAAGTGTGCTGACAAAGTCGTCGTTAAAGAGTTCTTGATTCACACATAAGATTTCGTGTTGATACATTGATTCTATCGGCAGTTATCGTACTAATAGACAAACAGGCAGACAGACATTTTTTTTCCATTTTTCGAATGAACAGGATAGCCAGTCTCCAACACCATGTAACAACGTGGTTGGTATAAGAAATGTTCTTATTTTTTTTTGTCTTTAAAAAAAAGATGGAATGAATCAGGTCCCTTTTATGAGGTTGATTGTACCTACCTCTAAATCTTCGTGACAACTGTAAAGCAGAGGGCGCCGTCAGGTACTCGTTAAAGACCCCTGCCCTAGATAAATAAAAATTTAGGGTAGGCAAAATTTAGGACTCCCACGTAGAGTCGGGCTCATGTCCACCAGAGTGACGATAGAGCGCTCTGGTAGTAGGTGATATGACCTCGTAGTTAAAGCCCGGGCATGAGTCATAAAACCTAACCTAACTGTAAAGCAACGAGGACATAGGAAAATAATTTGGTGTATATGGGCTTTGTTGTCATCTCCTGCACCCTCAGATGCACTCAAAACTGCATCATCCGACTCAAAGCACACAGTCAACACTGGGACTGTACCTGTGTGGTCTGTTGCTCTGATTAGATTTTGGAATAGCTTCCACAATCATGAATTGCCATTTTGATTTGGCAAACAGTGATGCCTCCCACTTCAAATGGGAGTTTGATTTGAACTCACTAAATTATATACAATAATACAAGTTTATTTTGCAGAGCCAACTTTGCATCTTCGATGTAGTCTACATAACTATTTTGAACTCTGATTTTTTTCAAAAATCTTGGCTTGTTGACTGAGAAGTATTACTTTCTTATATCTATAGTAATCGTGCAAATATCCGAGTCAGAGTTTTCGATGAATTTTTGCGTTTCAAAGGAAAAAAATGGGGAAAATCTGCATTTGATAAGCATATCAAAGATATGGTGACATTTCCAACGAAGCAACAGGAATGAAGTACCTCCATCCTTGTAAAAAATATATGATTCTCTGAAATAGCTCGAAATTAATATAACCATAAAATATATGTCATGTGGCCATCGCAAAATGTTCTTATACCAACCACGCTTAAAGATCACTCTTTCTCCCCATTCTCAAAATTATTTCAGAACGCTGTACAATGAGACAAAATGAAATGATTTTTAGAACGGGGAGAGCGAGTGATCTGTAAGCGTTGTTCGTATAAGAAAATACTGTAATGGCGACATCACATATATTTTTCTTAATTTTTATAATTTTTCAAAAAAACTACCAATACATAAACCATATATTAAAGTTCGCTGCTATGAGTTACAATTGAAAAATTACTTATTGTTAGAGAATAGAATAGAATAGTTTTTATTTATCGCGTCCAATGACAACGATTTTTGACGCCTTTAACTCGATTAAATTAGGTCTATGAGATGTGTTGTTTTCATAGTGCTTAGGACAGCTTCAATAGATGAGTTGTCGTCTCCGAGCATCTCATGTAGGTCCCTTTTATGCAAACCCTTGTCCTTTAGTATATTCTCATATCCAGGGCATTCCTCCAGGATGTGGATCACTGTGAGAGGCCAGGCCCCACACCCGCCACAGCCCGGGGCCATCGCCCTGGTTATGAGGTGGCTATAGGTTAGGCGAGCTGGACCTCTTTGTGGACCAACATGGACCTAACAAATAAGCTTAGGTCCATCAAAACAAATGTCGACAAATGGAAAAGCGCTGAAAGACAGAATAGACAGGAGGAGGTATGTTTGATGCGGCTCCGTGTAGGCCACACTCGCCTTATTGTTAGATATATTCTTTATAGACATTTAGTTTACATTCTTTGGGGGCTATAACTTTTGTCGTATAACCTATTTCAAATTTAAAGACTAATTAGCAATTGGAAATTTTATATAAAACATTTCTGGTAAGAACCAAATTTTCGATAGGACTAACATTTTTTGGGTAAATCAAGGTAACGTCTAAAAATATGTTTCAAAACTACATTTCAAGATGGTTTTCGACATATATCTCGAAAACCGGACGACCTTTGAAAAATGTTATTTCATATAAATTAAGTATTTCAATATTTTCTACAACTATTATAAGTAAAGATTTTTGATTAGGTCATAAACATAAGCTGTATCTTGTAAAATGTAGTTCGGTCCCGGGGGAAAGTGGTCTCAATTTTTGTTTGTTTTCAGCCAAAATCTAATCAGACCTAAGTTAAACATTTGATTCCTTCATTCCGAATTTCATGTTCATAGCTACAATCGTTTCTGCGATAGAGAGCTCACAACTTTCCAATCACACACACACAGACATCTTCGTGAAAATGGTCAAAGCGTAATCAGGACACCTTGAAACGTAAAAATCAGTTGAAACCTTGATCTCGGATTCACTCACGATAACAATACATTCTTATACTTATAGTGTAAAAACGTAGAAACTTTATAAAATTGTTACAATTTTGTTATCTAGCCTTCTTTTTACTTTCTTATACCCCTAAGGAAATATTGTAATCGTGCGAAAATCCGAGATCAGATGATTAGATTTTAGTCAAAATCAGACAGGGCCTAAGTACCGAGAGTGGCAGTTGAGGATCGTCGGACGGGCTAGTAGAGGGGAGCGCTCCCCACCCCGCCTTCAGGAGCTCGTCTCATCTTCGTCTCACCAACAGCCAGTCTGCTCGAGGGAGCAGTCCGAGGCGCCTCTCTCCTCACGTCACTCTCCTGCTTCACTCACCCCGTTGGTGCACCCTAAAATCATGATACAGACTCGAAATATGAGAATAATGGTCCAGGACCGTCGTCCTACAAGAGGAAATTAAGTTCAGAAATTACAAGTGTTGCATCATGTTTGGAGAAACATTTTCATATTAATATTTTTTTCTAAGATTTAATAGGTTAGGTTTTATGACTCATGCCCGGGCTTTAACTACGAGGTTATATCGCCTACTACCAGAGCGCTCTTTCGTCACTCTGGTGGACATGAGCCCGACTCTACTGTGGGAGTCCTAAATTTTGCCTACCTTAAATTTTTATTCATCTAGGGTAGGGGTCTTTAACGAGTACCTGACATCGTACAGGTTCGGGACCATCGCTTAACGTCCCATCCGAAGGACGGCGTGCTTAAGTTTATTTTACCTCCCAGATAAAATAAACTAAGATTTAATATCTGTAGGTGTTTAAAGTTTTGAAGATATTTTATGTACAAAATTGTATGACATATGTTTTTTGTTTAACGGAAATAAATAATGCTATTATTATTATTATTCCAGGGGGATTCAATGCTAGGAATAATCTGACCGCATAACCAAAGCGTTTCCCATATTAACCCTCTTAATTGAATGCTAACCCGGTGACATTTGGCTTTAATTAGGATCCAAACTAAGCTCTGTGAATTCCTAGACCAATGGCCAAACTAGTGGCACCTCAAATGTACAAACCCTGTCGCTCATATACAGGGGTGTAACCAACATTTTGTGCGCTATTTCCTAATTGTATTCTACAGAGCAAAATAAGCAAAAAAAGTTCCAATATACATAGGTCCGCAAATGCATCCTTAAAAAGCTATGGTCAACAAAACTCTATAGGGGGTCATTCATAAATTACGTAAGGCATTTAGGGGAGGGGGGGGGGGGGGGGGGGGGGTATAAGCTCAATATTACTAATTCTTACTATAGGGGAGGGGGGTAAAGAATTTCAATTCAATTCAATTCTTTATTAGCCTTACCTAAGAAATACATCTTTTAGCCTCAGGGTTCGGCCTGATATATACATTATTCAGTTAAAAAAAGTACAAATAAATGAAAATAGAAAATAATAATAATAATAAAATACAAAGTAATATAGAACCTAACTGTTAATTAACAAATTAAAACAAAAATAAAAATGGTATTTTATTTGAATATTTCAATGTCCTCTAATTTTTAGCGTCCTTACTATGTATAGTATGATATTATTGAGGTTTTGGTTGTTTGTAATGTTGAAAAGGGTCTTGTGAGGTTGCGGGCTTTTTAGTGCTTCTACCAGGTACTTTTTTCTTAGTTGGCTGAAGGCTGGACACTCCATGAAGAAATGGTGGATGTCATCCGTTCGGTCTTCGTTGCAGACACTACAGCTGTCTTCCCTGTTGATGAGGTAAAGAATTTGATCTTATGTATGTTTTTGAATTCAAAATCTACTACTTTCGCGCTAAGAAATGGCCGCTATTGGATAGCGCCATCTGTACTTAGTTCTCAAATTCAGTATTGAATCCTACAGAAATCTTATGGTCTCAGTACTTCTAGACATGTTTTTATTTTATTGTCTCGCTGACTAGGGATTTCCCTATTGCTTGAATTGTGAAAAATAATTGTCATTTTAGTATCATTTATTTATTATACCCGACATGTCTGGATATTTACTATTATTTATCCACTATTATTTAAATCTTGGGTACAAGCTTTTCCACGTAAAACTTCAAAAATTTGTCAAGAAGAGTCAAACATGTTTTGGAAAACTAATAGAGAAACTTTTAAAAATAACTCCAGTGCTTTTGAGACTAATTTAAATGTATTAATTATCTATTTATATATTTTATTCTATTTCTATATTTTATTTGAAGTAATTTAATGCAGCAATGAAAAAGTTAAGACGATTAATCGAAGTATAATTGCAATAAATAATATTTTTTAATCAAACTGTCTTTTATTTTTTCAATATGATCATTTCTTACGAAAATTTCTTATCAAGGGGGGGGGGGGGGGGGGGGGGGGGGTATAAGTAATTAGCTTTCAAAAAGCCTTACGTAATATATTAATGGCCCCTAGGCAATAATATCCAACGGATAGCGTAATAAAATCATCTACACATAACTATATATATATATATATATATATACTATTTATATATATTATTATATATATATATACACCTATATATACAATATATATATATATAAGAGGGCGCCGGTAGCTCAGTGGTATGCGTGCTTGACTTCTGAGCTCAAGAGCGTGGGTTCGTAACCCGACCGAGACCCTTAGTTTATTTTATCTGAGAGGTAAAATAAACTTAAGCACGCCGTCCTTCGGATGGGACGTTAAGCGATGGTCCCGAGCCTGTACAATGTCAGTTACTCGTAAAAAACCCCTGCCCTAGGTGAATAAAAATTTAGGGTAAGCAAAATTTATAAACCTATATATAAATGTTTTTCTTTTTGTTTTTTTCGTACAATGTGTCATTATAAGGTAATTTTCATTTATTATTTATTTATATATAATATATAGGTTATATTATTACTAATTTACTTTATTTTATTTATAAAAAAAAAAATAAAGTGGTAATATGTTTTTAACATTATTATTAAGTCTAGTTATCTCATTGTCCATGATGACTAATTTATTTGTTATATTCTGTAAGCCCTGAAGAAATAAATAAATAGTTTCCGAAACGTTTGCCAAATATTGAGTATTTATTTATTCGACAGACCCTCGAATTCGTTCTACATTGAAAAGTTACTGTCGACTCTACCAATCTTCTGACGTCTGTATATGTTTATTTCCCTCCATGACTTCTCCGCGCCACAAACTTAGTTTTTTACAAATAATTCGAGCAGGGAATGTACTTTGTTGGCGATTCAACGACGACTATTTCCAGAAGATCCTCTAATCCATATTATCTGACGAAATTTTCTTCCAGGGAATGTAAATGATCGACTTTTTCTCTAAAATTTTCCCTCCTGATCATATATCTATTGAAAATGTGAAATCTCGTCCAAGCATAGCACGGCCATCAAAAACAACCCAATAAAGCACCCTTCAATCGACTGCTTTCTGCCAATTATTTCGTCTCAGTTCCTTTTTACATTTTCCAACAAAAAAATAAGGGTACCTACTTTGTTTTTCTTCTGTTATTTTCTTTTCTTTTCCACCTTTTTATTTTTATTTTTTTTGTTTTTCCTGCCTTCAATTTGAGGGTAATATTTTACATAGAACTTCTAAGAAAACAATTACGTTCTTCTCTTTTTGTTTCCATTTCCAAACTCAAGATAAACTCTACAAAATTCTTCTCTCTCCATCTTCAACGATGTAGTCAAGTTGTTCTTAGTAGAAGGAAAATGTTCTTTCAGAACAATATTTCATTGTCCTTGTAGATCCTTTGAGCTCTTAAGTATTAGTTGTGGATCAACCAAGAATACAGCTTCATGGTCAATATCCTAATTATGGAAGAGAACGATAGGATCGCTTTCTACCAAATCGCTCTCTTGTCATTCTGGTGAACACGATGTCTCTAACGAGTACCTGACTTCGTACAGGCTCGGGACCAACGCTTAACGACCCATCCAAAGGACGGTATGCTTAAGTTTATTGTATTTGCTTTCACTCATAAATGATTGTTACAATTAACCTCAAATTTTAAATGAAGATGTTTGGGAAAATGTCTACATCTACTTTAGTCACTTTTCTCTTTAAATAGTGTAGCCATTCTTTAATTGAATGTTATTTTGGGCATATAAACATATAAATGAATACAAGTACCTACCTTTTCTCTTCGAATGTTATAATTTTCACTCCAACATCTCCTCTACATCTTCTCTCATTCAGACAGGTTCACCTTAACTCTAAAAACACTCTCTCTAGACTGTCCACCTCCACAACTCTCCTTAGACTGTTTCTCTCTATTTAAAACAACTCCATTCATTGGTTGTTCACATTTCGTTTTAAAACAAAATGCAACTAGTCCATTTTTGTATATTTACTCGCTATTTAAGTTACTTCATTCCTAACAGCTGTTTTTATACAAATAATAATAATTGATTGTATAATATATTAATAATCTCAATGTATGTAAATTTTTTACATCACAATACTTACTTCAAGAGTTATTGTGTCTCGTGGCCGGGCTTTAGATAAGAAGTCATACCGCATACTACCAGAGGGCTCTTACATCACTCTGGTGGACATGAGACTCTACTGTGGTATTCCTAAATTTCGCCTACCCCAGGTTTCATTACCTACGATAGGGGTTTGAAAAGAGTACCTAACAAGGTACAGGCTCTGAATCATCGCCTAACGTACTTTAAAACTAGTTTGACTATATTTCTATCGAAAAATTATATCTTACCAAAACTGTTTCTTATAAAATTTCCAATCGATTAAAGTCCTTAGACAAGAGATGGGATTATCACGACAAAAGTTATAGTGTCCCAAACATTAAAAAATCAAATGTCCTTAGAAAATATTTCAAAATAATTTTTAAATTGTATAGCGTAGCAAGGAATTGTAAAATATTTTTTATTATAGGTCCCTCTTCTAAAAATGATTTCAAGCTGGCATTACTGGGTATAAGAATGTCTACTCTCTTGATTACGCAGTACAAAGAGACAAAATGAAATGTTTTTCGGTTTAAGAAATTCCTATAATGGTCACATCACATATTTTTTTTCGAATAAGCTCATTTTTGTTAGTTATATAAAATACTTGGTTGGAGGGCGGTAACTCAGAAGTAGCATCATCGTCTACTGAGTTTTTGGACAACAGCCTGATGAGGGCAATCTCGAAAGCCGGCTAACACAAAATAATAAAATCTGTAATAGGTCTGACTACAAACTAAAATGATAATTTATTATTTATTTTTCCAGATTCTGTTAATACATTGTTCTTCTAACAGAGCGTGAACACGGATCAACAATTACCAAACATTATTTATAGATAAATAACAAACAAAAAAAAAACCTAATTGTTGTGATGAACGGACAGAAGTATATCGCGTGCACGAACTTTGTTTTTCCTATTATTATTTTAACGTAACGCTCAGGATAATTGCACGATTGCGTTACCACTAGGAATCTTTTTTCATAATATATTTATGGTATCAATGTGGAATTGGCAGCTGAACCTCAACAGAGCTTTATTTTTAGAAGAAATATCAATTAAACAATTTGTCGGTGGACAACCAAGAATGTAGGTACATCCCCAGCAAGAATTTATCAATTAAATTTTTTTTTTTTGGTCTCCCTTCAAAAGCCATCGACCGTTCTCTAAAAATACAATCAGTAACAAAAATTTTCGGACAATTTATAATTTTGTTTTTCTTTTGCAGTTACACATAGTTATATGGCAAAATATTTAATTCAAGCAAAGTTTTAAATTTCGAGATCATCAATCATTTCAAAACGCCGTAAAACAATTAATTAAACATTTACAGCTAATAGGAAATTTTGCATTAATAATTGAAGACAAGAAATTCACGTAACAAAATTTTCTGGACACCTGTTGTTTGTTTTGTAAACAAATGCGACTCTGATCATGATCTTTAATCCCTTCTCAACCAACCGCTAATACCGAACAAATAAAATGTGTTTATATCCTTCTATTACTGCATTCAGTAGTTATTTGTATTTCCTGCTGTCAAGATGGATCGAACATCTTTTGAAGTTCAACAGATAATAATTTTTAATTATGAAAAAGGATTAAGTGTCCGCAAAATCGGTGGTATGGTAGGCCGAAGTAAAAGCACCGTAGCCGATGTAATTCGAAGGTATAAGCACGAGGATCGGATAGATTTGAAATCTTCCTCTGGCCGTCCAAGAGTATTAAACGACCGAGAAAGGTGTAGCGTTGTCCGGAAAATTAAAAACAAGCCCTCGAGGAGTGCACCTCAGATCGTCGCCGAGGTATACAGAGAAACGGGAAAGAAAGTTCACCCACAAAATGTTCGAAGAATTCTAAAAGAAGCAGGATATAATGGGAGAGTACCAAAAACCGTTTGTGAGTGAAAAAAATATAAAAAAAGATTGAGCTTCGCAAAAGAGTTCCAGAATCATTCAGAAATTTTTTGGAGTAATGTCATTCATCTGCGAGGTAAAATAAACTTAAGCACTCCGTCCTTCGGATGGGATGTTAAGCGATGGTCATGATCCTGTACGATGTCAGGTCAAAGCGTTTGAGCTCTCACATAAACACACGCATGCAATTGATCTCTGATGTTCACACGATTACAAAATTTTTAGTACATATTATTATGTATACATATATTATATGTATAGGGAAGTAAACAAAAGTAAAGTAATAGTATATGTATACATATATTACATGGAAGTAAACGGACATGATCTGGAAACATTTATTTGTCGAAATATCGGAGAAAAAACGTTTAAATTAGAAAAATTGGGTACTTAGTTTCTTTAGAGGGAAGGTGGAGGGGATAGAGTAGGGGGAAGGGACGGTTTCTGCCGAGGGTCAGCGCTGCTGTCGCTCTCTTCCAACGTCATATCACAAAAATCTAGTTTTCTGACATTACATGACCTGAGATTTCTTTTTATGTTGTGAAGAATTACAAGATACAAGAATATTTTATTATTGCGGTTTGTTCTATTACAAGCAAATACTTTTGAATGTAAGTTTAATATATTGTAACGTTCACTTTTTTTAAGCTTATGATATGACCTGGTTATATAATTTTTTATAAATAAAAAAAAAACTTTAAGAATAATTTGTTACATTTTTTATATTTAAAATTCATAAAGACATGTTTTTATGGGTTAGTAACACAAAATTTTTACATACATAGAGATTTTTTTTTGTTTACACAACATTTAACTAAACCTGCGGGACATCTCTCTTTTCTTCTATTGTGCCTGTTGGTGAAATGATGTTTCCAACGTGGTGAGTTGAGTATGGGTTGTCGCAATTGCGGCCACTTCCTCTCCTCTCTTCTGGATTCCAAGTGTTTTAGCTAATAATCGTCGTGTTCTCCATTTCTCTTGTGGTTGGAGTTCTCCGGGATACTTCCCCTCAGTACCTTTCTTCCTTCTTACCACAGCTTTTAAGAAATCACTGACATTTTCTACTATTCACTACACTCACTTTCACTGCACCATCTCTCTCTGCACAGTTCTCTCTTACATCTACCACGAGGGGACAGACCACTTCTCTCTCGTTTTGGATTCCGCTCTCTCATTGGCCACAATTTTTACAGCCTTTAAACTACTAAACATCTGGGTTTTTTTATAACACTTTCATATTCCCGTATACAATCCTAATTGCTTACATTTATTGTTAACTAATTATTAGCTTATCATTTAATTTTATTACATAATTGAAATGCATGAATTGATCTATTTTGATACTATATCGACCCTGGTACAAATCGATTTGATAACCCCCAGTAACCTTCCTTAGGTCTAATAAAATGATTGCAATTTAGTACCTTATTTTCCATTTATTAAATATTCATGTAATGGCACAATATGGATCATTACAATATTTAGTCCCGACAGTCGCGACAAAATTTGGAAAAGGCGTAATGAGGAGCTGAATCCAAAAAATTTAAAACCAATAGTAAAACATGGGGGTGGCTCAGTGATGGTGTGGGGGTGTATGGCGTCTAGTGGAATTGGTGAACTGGTTTTCATTGAAACCACCATGAGTGGAAAAGTTTATGCCGAATTACTAAGGGGCAATTTGAAAAAGAGTGCTGAAAAACTTGGGATTTTACGGACTTTTCATTTTTACCAAGACAACGATCCGAAACACACCTGTGAATTGGTACGTACTTGGCTTTTGTATAACTGCCCTAGAGTTATGAAACCCCCCCCAATCGCCCGATCTCAACCCAATTGAACACGTATGGGGTGAGCTCGACAGGAAAATTCGATTAACACCCATTGCTTCAAAAAACGAATTGAAACAAAAGTTATTAGAAGAGTGGGGTAAAATATCTCCAAATTTCACCAAAAAATTAGTTTCATCATCAATGCCGAATCGAAGGAAAGATGTTATTACACAAAAAGGGTACCCAACCAAATATTAATTAACATTATGGTTTTTGAATTTGTGAAATCGAAAAAAAAACATTGAATTTATTTATAGTTGTTTACATTTTTGTCCGAAAATTTTTGTTACCTACATTACTTGTTATAAAATTTATTAAATTAAAATATTTATTTGTTCTAATCAAAGCTGTTTTTCCTTTATCCTAACCCACTTTTGAATTCTTATTCTTGATTGAAAAATGGCTTTAATTATTTTTTTAAATTATTTTTTATTACTTTTGCATTTAATTATTATAATTTTTTATTGAAAAATCAAACCGTCCGAACATTTTTGTTACTGTCTGTAGTTGTCTCTAAATTGTGTGTCAATACATTCACACAGTTTAGAGTTTTTGAGTCGAGCTTCCATCTCTGATCCACCATTTTGTTTCATCTGATTCTGCGGAAAATAAATAGATGATGTCCTTATGGGGTTTTGAATTTAAATATAAAATATCATTTCGATATATTTATTACATCGGAAGTTATACCTGATATAGCTAAGGAAAAAGAAAGGTTATAAAATATTTTCTATTGAAGTTAGGTTTTTATTCGGTTATGTAAGAAAAAAAATTGAGCACGTCGTCCTTCGGATGGGACGTTTCATCAGTATTGATATGAATTTGAGAGGGCGGAGGGAGAGTGCACTCGACAAAAGTACTTGGAATAAGAAAGTTCTGTAATGGGCACATCACATAAATTTTTTTTAAAAATGGGTTCGAAACACGACCGAGGCCCTTAGTTTATTTCATCTGGGAAGTATAAAAAAACGTAAGCATGTCGTCCTTCGGATGGGACGTTAAGCGATGGTCCCGAGCTTATACGATATTTGATACTCGTTAAAGACCCCCTATCAAAGGGGACAATCCTGTGTAACATTGGGAGTCGACATTAGAGTCGGGCTCATTCAGCAGAGCGACGAGGGAGCGCTGAAAATTTAAAATTCCAGTGAAAACGTAACATTGAATTTCTGACTGGTTACATAACTTCCCCTATAGGTAAGAATATAGAAGCTGAAATTTAAAATGTCGGATTTTACGCGAGTAGAGAAGGATTTCCAACTATATTTCAACACTGAAGTGAGTGTGAAGTGCACTATTTTAGTACAGATCTCCTTCTTATTGCACATTTTGACTGAAGAGATGCAGTTAAAGTAGAAGGCTAGACTAATGGGGCTGGTTTATCCAGATATCTTGGCCAGGAAACATCCTCAGCGAGGATGAAATACGACTCCTGTTTCCTGAATACAACATTAAAAATCCTCTTTTACAATCCTGAAAATGTTGTCACCACTAAGAATACATTAAAACAAAATGTCTAAGAAAATTATCGAGAGCATATACAGAACAATATATATATATATATATTGTAGCATGTCTACCCTATAGATAATGCTCAGAACTGGCGATGTCTATGAGAGGATCGCGATCGCTAGGAGCAAAGTATGGGTTGTGTGGTGTTGAATAAACGAGAATTGCATTTGGAAGAGAATGCTCGGAACCAACGATGCTTGCGAGAGAATCGCGATCGCTGGGAGCGAAAATAAAGAATAATAGAGACACAATGGAAAGGAAGCCAAGATAATTGTCTACATCCGGTGTATAAGGAATAAGCAGTAAAGGTTTTTTTTCTTACTCCAGGTTTTCACACAACTAGAGGCAGATGTTAATTGGTAATATGCGATTGGCTGGAAATAAAATGGGCGGAGTCCGACGACGAATCAAGTCTCGAGAACTGTCCCCTACCACGGTCGGATATCGGAAGCCACTCCCCGTTTTACTCAGTCTTCGCTCATGTCTTGGCTGGTCACCACGTTCTTTTTATATTGTACAGTTGAGTTTAAATATGTGAATTGAGTCATTCTTCGTTCATGTCTTGGGTGATCACCACGTATCTTTTCTATAAGTAAAGTTCAGTTCGAATATGTGAAATTAACTTTCTTCGTTCATGTCTTGGCTGGTCACCACGTTCTTTTTATATTGTACAGTTGAGTTTAAATATGTCAATTGAGTTTTCTTCGTTCATATCTTGGTGGATCACCACGTTCCTCTCTTTGTAAAGCCTAGTTTCAGTATGTGAAAGTACTTTCGTCGCTCATGTCTTGGCTGGTCACCACGTTCTTTTTATATTGTACAGTTGAGTTTAAATATGTGAATTAACTTTCTTTGCTCATGTCTTGGTGGATTACCACGTTACTTTCTTTTGTAAAGTTTAGTTTGAATATGTGAATTAGTCGTAGAGACACACTTTGATTTTGGATGGTGCAAAGTCAGTGGGGGTGTAACTTCTGGTGTGCCCTCGAAACTACGCAGATCTTCAGGGACTATGTGAATAGACGATTTCTACGGGAAGTCCAGAAAGGGTGATCACGCCGTCATTCGCCATGGATATCGTATCGAGGTACCTCGTAATTAAGTTATAATTCAGTCCTTCAGACACACGGCCAAATTATATATATATACAATTGTTGTTTTGTAAATATGTTCTCATTAAAATAAATATGTTAAAGTTATAGGTTTGATTCATTTCATTCCCCCCCCCCCCCCCCCCCCCCCACTCATGCTTCTTCTGGTTGACAACAGTAATTAATTATTGTTAATTACTGATGTCAACTAACCGTTAGGATCTTGTAACCGTTCTTCCCGTGGGAGTGCTTTCAGCTATTCAGGCATTGTTTAATTAAAGTCGCGATTTAAATAATTTTCAAATTTAATAATTTTTCGATCTCAATTTTATTTATTTTATTAATTACGTGATTTGCACTCACACGAGAGGGAGAGATGGGTTATAATTGGCGCCCGAACAGGGACTTGATTTGTTTATTAATTATGCCAATTAGTATAATTAATGAACCCCACTAATCGGTCCCTTATTAATTAATTAATTTTTAAAAAAAAAAAAAAAAATTTTTTTTTTGCTTTTTAACGTAGATTCCAGCCTATTAGGCCACAATGTTATATTTTCACTTAAAGTCGGTATTTAGAATCAAAACTGAAGAAGGATGGGTGAGGGTAGGGACAATGAATGACATCATTTATTGAAATAATTTTATTTTTTTTGTTTTTGATTTTTTTTTCTTATGTAGATTTAGTAGGCATTTATTTTACATATTATAACTATTGTTGTATTGTGATGCCATCTGACAGGTCACCATAGAAATTAGGTTAGCACCAGACCTCCCGTATAATTCATTTAATTGTTTTGATATATATTTCTTATCAGAATGGAAGGGAAAGGGAAGTCGGACTTAGAGCCGATACAGACACGGTCTAGGAAAACTATCCGTACGCCCCCGGAGTCCCCGGTAGAAAATCCTAAATTTGACCTAGAGGCGATGTTTAAGGCCATGCAGGAACAGATGGGAAACTTGGGAAAGGATTTAAAAGCGGACATGCAGGAACAGATTTCGGGACTAGGACAACAGGGAAAGGCCATGCAGGAACAGATAGGACAGCAGACTTCGGAGATAAAGGAACAAATTTCGGCAATGGCAAATAATATCGAATCCATTAATCGCGATATGGGCACTCTACGATCTGAGTCCGGAGAATTGAGAACTAGACAGGATAATTTAGAAGGGAAATATGACAAACATGTTTCTGAAGTTAGGGACATGGTAGATGTCTGTCATCATGAAATGACAGGTAGGATCATGTCAGAAACACAACGTTTAGATAAGGAGGTCGAGGAAATAAATTCGAACCAAAATCTTTTTCGTACCGATTGTGAGAAGAGATTCGCCAATATCTCGAAGAGAATAGATACTGTTTCGGGTCAAAATCAGGTCTCAACCCCAAAACATAATGACCAAGTGACGTTCCCCATCCCTGAAGAACATAAGGATTGGTATACAGGTCAGACCTTTGCTCGCGAACAACCTAGTAACGTCACTTTCCAAAATACGTATATAAAAAATTACGAACGTAACAAGGTAACGTTCCGTAACAATGTGTTGGATTTACCCAACCATTTCATATCAAATTTAGAAATTGCATATAGTCACATTGGAGAATTTTATAATCTGAACGAATTTATAAAGTCACATTTAAAGGGCGAGGGTCTGGATTGGTTCCTTGTAAAGTCAGGAAGTATCCGCTCTTTTGATGAATTCGTCAATGCGTTCAAAGATAGGTTCTGCGGGGAGAAATATGACGTTATAGTCCGTAGGGAACTTGATACCCAAGGCTATGCCGATCATATGGATAAAACACCCAGCGAACATTTTTCAAAATTAGTGTCACGACTCCAGGATAGTACATATAAAATTCCGGAAGGCTACGTATGTGAACTATTAAGCAAACATTATGGAGAGACGGTCGAAAATTCAGTTAGGATCCAGGGAATAATCTCTATTGAGAGACTACATGAGCAAATAATTAGGATAGGTACTAACATAATTAGACGTGATTGTAAATTAAAGGATAGTTCTTGGAAAGGCGGGGAAAGACAGTACCGACCAGATAGTCTTCCGAAAAACAATAACTTTCCCAAACAAGACCTACCTCGTTACAATTCTGGGAATGCACGGGGAACCTCTCACTACAATCAAGAGAGAGGGAATCAATTTAGCCGAGGCCCTTCCCGCGAGTCAAATCCAAATTACGATCGGCCACGTAATTACTATGACTCAAATCAGAATTATAATCGACCACCTAATTATAGGGATAACCAGTCGAAACCTAATGTAAGAAACATGGAGGTAGTGACAGACAACAATGTCAATACAGACATGAAAGAAATAAAGCAATCCCTTGGAGAGTTGGCTAACAACCTGAAACCAATTGTTGACCACTTGATAAAAAACTAAGTAGCAGGAGTGGGATGAACAAACTTAAAACTATGGGGGGAGGTAAATTTAAATTCAAGGGGGACATACGCAGTTTGCTTGGTACAGAGATGATGACGAGATTGACAGGGGACATTGACCTACATACTAACATTGACAATGGATGTCCCACTCCTGTAAAGATAAAGACAGACAGTAACAACGGACTGACATTGATGAAGCTTCAAGGGTACCAAGAAGGTAGCGGTTTAGGAAAATACGGCAATGGACGCTTAGAACCAGTTTTTATCAGCACGAGAAGACCACTTCAAGGATTAGGTTACGAGTACAAATTTTTTGATATCAGATCACCAGTTAACGTAGAATCAATAGCAAAGACATCCTTACCAATCACTGCTAAGCAGGAAGAGCCCATCGACAAACAAACATACCCCGACAATACTATGACTGCCCCAGATCACGTAAATTCATCAAGTATAAAAGAGGACGAAATCACAGACAGACCGACAGGCAATGAAGAAAACATAACTTTCCCAGACGACGTCAGAATATCATCTCTGATGCAGGAGTTTTCTGACCTACTTAGAAACGAGGACGAAGTAACAGACATATCGACAGACAATGACCACATAATCCGCTACCCGACTAATGGCAACCCCACTTGTGAAGAACATCCGCAGGTGAACTTCATCAAAGACGATAGAACATCTGACATTTCGGGACTACACCAACAGACTACGTTAGAAATTGGCGATCAGGTGTTAGTACAATCTCTGCGGATATCCACCGGTAAGAGGAAAATATTATTATTACTATTCTGGGAAGGACCTTACCAGATTTTAGACAAGGAAAGTCCTCAAATTTTTATTTTAGGACATCTCGGCAGCGACGTAGCGGAAGGAGGAATCTTTTATACGATCTTACAGAAGCCGTGTATTAGCGGATAAATTTACAAGCAGGCTAGAGAAGCGCTAGGGCTCTCTTTGAGATTAACGATCTTACTTCAGCCGAGTTAGGGGGGCGATTATTGCAGACGAGATCGCGGCCCTAGAGTCAGGGAAGAGATTTGTGACGTCTCTATGGGTGTCCATCCCCAGCTATCCCAGGAACAGTTAGACAAAGTCACACACACATAAAACAGACACTATTCTTTATTATTTGGGTATTATTTATTATTTTACACTAACGGCCAACACCTCATTATACAACAACACACAAAGAATCACACATACACATTTATTGGGGACACGGGAATTATTATTTAGTTATTTTTTTTTGTAAATAGGATAAGGCAGACGGGGACTTTCTGGCACTCCCCTGGGGCTTAACATCGAGCATACCCCCCTTAGTCGAGCTCAAAGATTCCAAAGTGAATCGCCAGGTTGTAAATAGTATAATAAGTTAGGGTTAGTTTTTTTTTTTTAATTCTAGATATTAAGTTAGGATAATTTTTTGTTTATATTTGGCATAGGATATTTTTTTATTAGTATTACGTTTTTTTTTGATGTTGGGATAATTTAGTTTAGATAGGTTTGTGGCTTCATTTGAAATTGACATAATTGTAGGACGGGGCAGACGGTATATGGATTGGCCATCCATGGGAATATTCCTACGTATTTAAATTTGATTAGGAGACGCGGATCTGAGTAGGATGACAGCGAGGCGATGGCACACATATTTGTAGGTAGTCAGGTATGGTAAATGTACTTCCAATTGTATTTGTCTGTTTTGTTTTGTATTTTTAAATAATATTTGTATTAGTATCCGACCGTGTGTATCTATTGAAAATGTCACATTGACCCATATTTTATCTAGTGACCATGATGGGCTATGTTAACCCAATGAGAGCCTTGTAAATATATTTGTCACATATATCCAGGTATGGACCTTACTTATTATGATAGAGTGTCGACCACGGTAGGTCAAAAGGTCAATTTTTTTATTTTAGTTAAGAAATCCTAAGGCAAGGAGCCGAAGCATACATGACTAAAGGGGGAGATATATTATAAACTGGAGGGGATACCCAGAATTGAATATTTAATTATCGTACACACGGAGAAGGGGCCACTCCATTGATGCTTGTAGAATCCATTTAAAGGGGCGGGAGTTTGTTTAATTATTTTTTTTATGCCATGAACTGACTGTTGAACTGAAGAAAGGGTTTCGCTACTTGATTAATGCGGATGCCGGAATTTACATATATTTATGAAACTGAGATGGGATTTGAGTGGGCTTATTTTTCTATTTTATATTTCGTCGTCGTTCCGGCAGAAGGTAAATACCTGTCGAAGGCCTAAGGAGGCATATGGTTAGGGTTTGGTCAACCCAAATTTTTGTTGAAGCGGATTAGGTATATGGGAATTCAGTTGAAACATTGTCGAGGCGTGGGGCCTTTTTGGATGTTTTAACTAGTCAGTGAATGTATGCTAGAAATAGAATCATCGTTATTTGCCAATGGAGAGGGTTAACTCCAAGAAGTACAGCGTAAAGTAAAATCATGCTTTGGTCACGCATGCATAGGCAAGCCATGCCGATTCGAAAGGAAATTTAAAATCATGTTTTGGTCACGCATGATAATGAGGTCGATACCTGAGTATTTGGTTAAGTGTATATGCTCAGTGAACGAGCAAGTGTTAAGTGAAACTAATAAAATATGTGACTTCCAATGGTCATTTAGCCGACATATTTTATTTTAACGGGAACGGGGGATATTGTAGCATGTCTACCCTATAGATAATGCTCAGAACTGGCGATGTCTATGAGAGGATCGCGATCGCTAGGAGCAAAGTATGGGTTGTGTGGTGTTGAATAAACGAGAATTGCATTTGGAAGAGAATGCTCGGAACCAACGATGCTTGCGAGAGAATCGCGATCGCTGGGAGCGAAAATAAAGAATAATAGAGACACAATGGAAAGGAAGCCAAGATAATTGTCTACATCCGGTGTATAAGGAATAAGCAGTAAAGGTTTTTTTTCTTACTCCAGGTTTTCACACAACTAGAGGCAGATGTTAATTGGTAATATGCGATTGGCTGGAAATAAAATGGGCGGAGTCCGACGACGAATCAAGTCTCGAGAACTGTCCCCTACCACGGTCGGATATCGGAAGCCACTCCCCGTTTTACTCAGTCTTCGCTCATGTCTTGGCTGGTCACCACGTTCTTTTTATATTGTACAGTTGAGTTTAAATATGTGAATTGAGTCATTCTTCGTTCATGTCTTGGGTGATCACCACGTATCTTTTCTATAAGTAAAGTTCAGTTCGAATATGTGAAATTAACTTTCTTCGTTCATGTCTTGGCTGGTCACCACGTTCTTTTTATATTGTACAGTTGAGTTTAAATATGTCAATTGAGTTTTCTTCGTTCATATCTTGGTGGATCACCACGTTCCTCTCTTTGTAAAGCCTAGTTTCAGTATGTGAAAGTACTTTCGTCGCTCATGTCTTGGCTGGTCACCACGTTCTTTTTATATTGTACAGTTGAGTTTAAATATGTGAATTAACTTTCTTTGCTCATGTCTTGGTGGATTACCACGTTACTTTCTTTTGTAAAGTTTAGTTTGAATATGTGAATTAGTCGTAGAGACACACTTTGATTTTGGATGGTGCAAAGTCAGTGGGGGTGTAACTTCTGGTGTGCCCTCGAAACTACGCAGATCTTCAGGGACTATGTGAATAGACGATTTCTACGGGAAGTCCAGAAAGGGTGATCACGCCGTCATTCGCCATGGATATCGTATCGAGGTACCTCGTAATTAAGTTATAATTCAGTCCTTCAGACACACGGCCAAATTATATATATATACAATTGTTGTTTTGTAAATATGTTCTCATTAAAATAAATATGTTAAAGTTATAGGTTTGATTCATTTCATTCCCCCCCCCCCCCCCCCCCCCCACTCATGCTTCTTCTGGTTGACAACAGTAATTAATTATTGTTAATTACTGATGTCAACTAACCGTTAGGATCTTGTAACCGTTCTTCCCGTGGGAGTGCTTTCAGCTATTCAGGCATTGTTTAATTAAAGTCGCGATTTAAATAATTTTCAAATTTAATAATTTTTCGATCTCAATTTTATTTATTTTATTAATTACGTGATTTGCACTCACACAGGGAGGAGAAATGGTTATAATATATATATATATATATACCACGAGAGGGGAGCGGAAAGGGCGCGGGAGACGAGCACTGTCCCTCCCACCACTCCACCCAACCAAGCACTGTTCAGCAGTGGCGGAAGACGAGGAAGAGGCACGTCGAAAGGACTATATATATATTAGGGTGGCCCTTATTTTGAAAAAGTTTAAATTTCTCAGGCCTCCACCCGGAATTTTGTTTAGATTTTTTCGACTATATTAACCCGTGTCTGTAATGTGTTAAAGAGAGTTTAAATGGGGATTTTGCGATTCGAGAGACTTTTGATGCCTCGAATGGATTGTTCTGAAATTTCGTATTCTTACTTTTTAGGGGTCGCTGAATTCAAATTTCAAACATCATATTATACCATTGGAAGACTAATTAATAGATTCAGAATAATGCTTTTAATTTTGAATTATTGACAGTTTTTTGACAACCGGAAAAGTCAAAAATCAATTTTTGATAATAAAAATGAATTCAGCTGCCCCTAAATTATATATAATCACATCATTGAAAAATGTATTCATTAAATTGTATATACATTTAAATTATTGACAGTTTTTTGACATCAAATTTGAAATAAGCAACCTCTAAAACCTATAAAATCACATCACGGATGGATTTTTTGAGAAAATTGTTTATTAGTTAAAATTAATGACAGTTTTTTGACAAGTGTAACTGTCAAAACTTCATTTTTTACATCAAATTTGAATTCAGCGACCCCCAAAACGTAAGAATACGAAATTTCAGAACAATAAGGCATCAAAAGTTACGCTCTAAAGTCTCTCGAATCGCAAAATCCCAATTTTAACTCAATGTTAAACTTTAACACCTTACAGGCACTGGTTAATATGGTCAAAAAAATCTGAAAAATTCAGGGGGCATTTTTTCAACATTCTAAACAAAATTCCGGGTGGAGGTCTGAGAAATTTAAACTTTCTCAAAATAATGGCCAAAATATATATATATAATTATATATTTTTCATGCAAATTTTCTGTTACAACGTCTACTTAAAGCTGAGGACAAATATGGAGAGGACGAGAGTGTTGGCTCAGATACGGCTGTGTAGAGAAAGTCTGGCTAGAGTGACGGTGGGAGGAGTGAACTACCTCTTCAACAGGGAAGACAGCTGTGGTGTCTGCAACGAAGACCGACCGAGCGACATCCACCACTTCTTCATGGAGTATCCAGCCTTCAGCCAATTAAGAAAAAAAGTACCTGGTAGAAGCACTAAAGAGCCCGCAACCTCACAAGACCCTTTTCAACATTGCAAACAACCAAAACCTCAATAATATCATACTATACATAGTAAGGGCGCTAAAAATTAGAGGACATTGAAGTATTTACATAAAATACCATTTTTATTTTTGTTTTAATTTGTTAATTAACAGTTAGGTTCTATATTACTTTGTATTTTATTATTATTATTATTTTCTATTTTCATTTATTTGTACTTTTTTTAAACTGAATAATGTATATATCAGGCCGAACCCTGAGCCTAAAAGATGTATTTCTTGAAGGCTAATAAAGAATTGAATTGAATTGAATATTTTTCATGCAATATCTCAAGGAAGTGCTCCTGATGACTAGATTCTTCCCCCATGCCTCTCAGTCCTTTCGACGTCCCGCTTCCTCGTCTTCCGCCACTGCTGAACAGTGGTTGGTTGGGTAGGAACAGTGCTGGTCTCCCGTGCCCTTTCCCCTCCCCTCTCATGGTGGATGGCAGTGTGCGTGAGTCCTACTGGTGCTGTCCTCGTCCTTGTATTTTTTTTTTTATTCTGCTAAATTATCACGGTCTAGGCACTTGGTTTATTTTATATGGTGGTAAAATAAACTGAAGCACGCCGTCCTTCGGATGGGACGTTATGCGATTCCCGAGCCTCTGGTAGTAGGCGATATGACAGTGTGAACTACACTATTTTATTTCAGATCTTATTGCGCATTTTGGCTGAAGAAATGTAGTTAAAGTAGAAGGCTAGACTAATGGGGCTGGTTTATCCAGATATCTCGGCCAGGAAACACCCTCAGCGAGAATGAAATACGACTCCTGTTTCCTGAAGACACAACATTAAAAATCCTCTCTACCCGAGTCCAACCTCTGCAACTAGCTATCCTATCCTCCTAGCCTACATTCAGATTCAAAATAGTGAGCCTCTCGCAAAGCTAATTACACCGACCAAATTGTCCTATCATTAGCATACTGTCCACAGAGCTCTCTGTTGACACTCACCCAAAACAATGGACATCCTTGCTCTCATCGGATGCTATTCTAAATTCACTGCTTTTCTTGTTCAAATTGGTCGTTTCGACTCATATAGAGCTCCACTGAAATAATAGATATTTTGCCGCAATTCTAATCACTCTTTTATAGTTTTATTTGGCTCATTTACAATCCTCAAAACGGTTAAGTTAATTTGATGTCACCACTAGGAATACATTAAGAAAACAAAATGTCTATGAGAATCTTAAAAAGCATATACAGAATAATAATACTAAAATGTGCTCTTTTGGTTTTGTGAGTTGCCATATGTTATTTAATTGTCAATCAATAAAATTAGAGCAGTAGGTCAGTTACGTTTGGCTTCTAAACACCATATCAATTTATATATAAATAAAGAAAAAATTATTTTTGAAAAGGATCAATGTAGATGTTGTTCTAGAGAACTCAAAGAAGACATTGTTCATTTTTTATTAAACTGTCCTTTGTATAATAATATTAGAGAAAGATTTTTATCTAAATATATTAAAAACTCCTCTGATGAAGATGAAAGTAATATTATTAGAATATTAGAGATTGTCTCTATAGAGCAAATTAATGATGTATATTACTGTATTCTAAATTCTATTAATTTAAAAAAACAAACATTAAAAAATCTAACTTACAATAAAAATTGAAAGAAGAAAAAAAAAAAAAAAATTAAAGTTAAGAATAGAGGTCAAAAAATAATAAAGATAATGACAAATGAATTAAAGTTGAGATTTTCATATTAAGTTTTTGTTAAATACTTGTTTTTTACAGTTTAAGTACAAAGTGATTTGACTTAATGTTTATTACTTTGGTTTTATTTAAAGTCATTATAATATGTATATGTGTATGTTATGTATGTATATAAAAGGATATATTTTTTCAATTTTGCATTTCTCTTGGCTGTATGTATACAAGTAATTTTGCGCATTTATTATAATATTTAGATATGTAGAAATTTATTAAGTTGTGAAATTCTTATTTTATTATTATATCGGATGTATATTCAAATTGTACCCCAACTCTCTACAATAAGCCTTGATAGGCTTCAATGTAGTAATAAATAAATAAAAATATACAAAATAATATATATACATAATACATATTATATGTATATATATATTTATATTTTTTTCGCGCCATATTTCAAAGGAGTGCCCGTGGTGTCCAGATTCTCCCCTCATCCCTTCAGTTCTTTCGACATCCCGCTTCCTGGTCTTCCGCCACTGCTGGACAGTAGTTGGCTGGGTAGAGTGGTGGGAGGGAGTTCTGGTCCCGCTCCCTCTAATGGTGGATGACAGTGTGTGGGAGTCCTACTGATGCTATCCTCGTCGAATTTGTTGTATTTTTATTTTATTTTACTAAATTATCACTATTATTATTAACATTGTATATATATTTTTTTAGAGAACGTAGTTCAGTGATATGCGTTCTTGTTTACTGAGCTCAAGTTCGTGGATTCGAAACCCGGCCGGGTCAGGAAAAAATTAGGACACTCATAGTAGAGTCGGGCTCATGTTCACCAGAGTGACAAAAGAGAGGTCTGACAGCAGGCGATGTGACCTCGCAGTTAAAACACGAGCCTGAGTGATAATAACTACATATATATTTTTATTAATTATTACTTTTAATATTTTTTTATTTACTTTTTTCCTATATATTTTGTTTATGTATATATCTACTATTATTTTGTACATATTCCTTTCTTTATTCCTTCTCACTTCTTATTATTTGTTTAAAATATTTTGTATTAGTTATTATTTTATCAGTCAACTTTTCATATCGTTTTTGAACATATTCTAGAATAATAAAATGAATAAAAAAATATATAGTTAGTATTTAGGTCTCATGCCCGGGCTTTAACTAAGCGGCCATATTGCCTACTAGTTCTAGCTCTGGTGGACAGCCCGACTCTACTGTGGGAGTCCTAAATTTTGCCTACCTAGGTTAGACGAGTATCTGACATCGCACAGGCTCGGGACCATCGCTTAACGTCCCATCCGAAGCACGGCATGCTTAAGTTATTTTACCTACCAGATTGTTTTTCTTTTCTTGGTATAATATTAATGATCTTTATGCAATTTTTAAAAGTCCTTAAAAAAACTCCTAATAATGTTTTCTTTACTTTTTTTTTTTTTTCGGGAGAAAGAGAGTAAAAAGACAATGAAGAAAATGGCTCAGAAAAAAGGTAAACTTTTGCCCTGATTTTAAAGGTGAAAAGAAATTCAAACTAAATAATCAAAAGAAATTGACTGAGAAAAGAAAGGCAGAGCACGAAAAAATAAATAAAAGGAATGAAGTGAATTGAATTGTTTTTGATTAACTTTCTCCATGCTTTAGCAGTGATTAATTTAGAGTTCTTTGTGTTTAGATCAGTTTATACCTTTTTACAAGTTCTCAATATCTCAGTTTAAATAAAACGTACAATTGTTTAAGAATTAATACAACCAAACTGACAATCAACTCAATGAAACAAGAACAATTCTCATTATCTCGTGATGTAAAGCAACATCTATCTTATGCCAACCACTATTTTACAGATCCCCCTCCCACAGTTCAAGCAACATAATAAAATTGTAACAATTTTCGAAAGTTGTTACTTTGTTATACCTATAGAAAAAGAAAGTATTGTAATCGTGCGAAAATCCGAGATCGAGGTATCAAGGTCCCGTGAATACGTTTTGAACATTTTCGCGATGATGTCTGCGCGTGTGTGATTGGAAAGTTGTGAGCTCTCTATCGCAGAAACGACTGTAGCTATGAACTTGAAATTTGAAATGAAGAAGTCACATGTTCTAACTTAGGTCTGATTAGATTTTGGCTGAAAACAAACGAAAATTGAGACCACTTTACCCCAGGACCTATCTACATTTTACAAGACACAGCTTATGTTTATGACCTAATCAAAAATATTTTCAAGTAATAGTTGTGGAGAATACGGAAATACATAATTTATATGAAATAACATTTTTCACAGGTAGTCCGGTTTTTGAGATACATGCCGAAAACCATCTTGAAATGTAGTTTTGAATCACATATTTTTAACAACTTCTAAATTTAGGAACATGGACGTATTGTGGAATTTGTAATAAATAAATAAAACAATCTTATTTTTTGAAATATTGTCTATTCCACTAAAGATGATTATAAAACTACCGATTTCGGCCACACACCATCGTCAGGTCTAGTTATGAACTAGACTAGAGTTCATAACTAGACCTGACGATGGTGTGAGGCCGAAACCGGTAGTTTTATAATTATCTTTAGTGGAATAGACAATATTTCAAAAAATAAGTTTGTTTTATTTATTCACATATTTTTAGACGTTTCCATGATTTACCCATAAACGGTTAGTCCTATCGGAAAATTGATTCTTACCAGAAATGTTTCTTATAAAATTTGCAATTCCTAGTAAGTCCGTAGATCTGAGATAGGATCAATACGATAAACTCTCGAAGAATGTAAACTAAATGTCTATAAAGAAAAAAATATGGTTTATGTATGGGAAGTTTTTTTGAAAAATTAAGAAAAATATATGAGATGTGACCATTACAGGAGTTTCTTATATCAACAACTCTTACAGATTACTCTCTCCCCATTCTCAAAATTATTTCATAACGCTGTACAAAGAGACAAAATGAAATGGTTTTAAGAAGGGAAAGATAGAGTGATCTGTAAGCGTCGTTGGTATAAGAAAGTCTTATAATGGCCACATCACATATATTTTTCTTAATTTTTCAAAAAAACTACTCATACATAAACCATATTTTAAAGTTCGTTCCTATGAGTTACGATTGAAAAATTACTTGCAATTAGATATATTCTTTATAGACATTTAGTGACAATTTCACTGATTATGTGTAGAAAAAGTCTAGCAATAACCATAGTACAATATTTTTTGTAGTTAATTCACCATTATTAGTTGAGTTAATTAACTGAATTGATGCTCGTACTGAAATGTGTCGGAAAATTAGGAAATGTATGTATGTAAATGTGTCGGGAGGAGGTTTGTATGTGATGTTTAATCACATTTGTCTCATTAATTCAGAGGCACAGAGTAATATACACCAAAATACATAGTAATAAATAATTCAAAATTATATTTATTGTATATTAGTCACTTTCACTGTTTTCCATTTGTTTTTCATTAAATTATGCATATTTATTTTATACTGTCATAAAGGTTTACATGGGTTTATATGGGGAAAGTCGCTGTAGTTGATGTTATCTTAAAGGTCGATTTACACACTACAGTGAGATGACAGTACCGTGACAGGCCCGTGATTCCACTGGCCGTGATCTCTTATTGATTCAGGTTCACATTGGTCAGTGTTTCATCCGTGGTGTGACAGTGCACTTGATTTGACTGAGTATGGCCAAGTTCTCGGACTATGACTTCTTGTTGATTGCTCTGATATTGAATGAAGAAGAGGAAGAACAAGTGAAAAAACGGAAGTGAATCCATCAGGCATGCATAAACAGAGGAACAGAATGGGAATTTGTCACTCTGTACAAGGAATTGATGGACGATGGAGCAAAGTTTTATGAATACTTCAAGTGTCAGAAAATTCGTTCAACTTACTGTTGAGCCAATTGCAAAGCACTTGTCCCTCCTTATTTATCCCCAGGCAAACATTTCTCCACAATTATCTCACCAATAAACCAGAATATTACTCAGAAACATTTGTGCATATTTTAAATAATTTAGAAAAATTAACAATTTATTCTTATTTTTTACTGTTGTCTTGAAAATAAAGAATAACATAATTTAATTTGTTGCATGTAAGATGGATATATATTTTTTTTCTTATTAATATTTTTATTTATTTATTTATTCATGTTCATGTCATATCTTGTTTTATATAATTTTTGCATTGTTTCTTTTATCCTGGTTGCTTGCATTATTTATATTAAAGAGCATGTCCATTTTTACTATTTCAATATTATTGTTACCTTTTTATTTAGTTGTTAGATTGCTTATTATGTACAATTCTTTATATAGATATTTTTTTTCTTTTATTTTATTTTATATAAGTACTTAATTATAAGAATATTTATTTTGTAAAAAAAAAAAAATACCCACTCATTGCCATAGAGATTGTAATCTTTTGTGCAATAAATGTTTATCTATTTATCTATCAGTTGCAAAGCACTTCAACAAGGCTGTTTGAATGTACCAGCAAATTCTACCATACCAAATACTGATACTTAAGTTCCATACGTTATTGTAGCTGACGAAGCATTTCCTCTTAAAACGTACTTGATGCGACCTTACCATTGGCTAATTTGAATGATCGTAAGCGTAACTTCAACTCTCGTTTGAGTCTTGCCATGAGGACAATTATAACTACATAATCACGGGCCGGTCACGACACTGTCACGTCACTGTTGTCTGTAAATCTACCATAAGACTTCATTGAACCGACAACCAACTTCGTAGTGTAACTCAATAAATAATTCGCACAACAGTAAAAAAAAGTGTCAGTGAATCACCGGTAAGGTACTTCCTCAGAACAAATTAATCAATTAACTTTTCGCTTCCTCTCCACAACCAGTCGTCCGTTTGCGTTAATTTTTGACAGTAGACTTATATAGGGCTCCTGAATCTTCATACTAAATTTTGTGTCGATAAATTCATAACATCGGCAGCTATTAAGGTTTTACAAATGACCCCATTCCCCTGAACTAAATTTTTCCTTCTGGCGATGTCGCTGATATTTACCAAGTTATCTCCTCTAGACTTTAAATATAAAATTTTTCCAGAAACTTTCGTTGAAAAAATCATCAATTTTCCTACTGATTATATAACTTCTTATATCTGGAGAAGTAAACATAAAAATATAAATAATACCTATGTTTTTTTAAAAATTATATAACTTGATCCCGGGGCCAATCTAGATCAACAATAAATATATGAAATGACCTACCGACAAACATAAATAGCCTTAGGATTTTCATGTGATTGAAAAAAAAACTAGAGCACGTCATCCTCTGAATGAGATGTTAAGGGATGATCTCGAGCCAATGTGATGTGGGTAGGCTAAATGTAAGACTCCCACAGTAGAGACGGGCACATGTCTATCGGAGAGACGAAAAGAGCGCTCTGGTAGTAGGCGACATGACCTTGAAGTTAACGCACTAGGTTATGCCAGTTAAATAACTTATATTTGAACATATCTAAATGTTTAAAGACCAAAGACTAAATTCATTAATTTTAGACTTTAAGGATAAACGGAATTCACTTCATTAAGAGTCCCCTTAAATAGATTAGAATATTAAATTTTGAAACTGTCCTCGTCAAGACTCTTAAAAATATGTCACTCAATTTAATTCTGAAGAAAAAGTTCTGACGTCCCTCAAAAACAAATTCAAAACAAAAAAATACTGACAAAATACAACAAAAAAAAGTACTTTCCAAGCACAAATGTATCAATCAAGTTGTTAGTTATTGTTGTTCATGAGCTTTAACTATGAGGTCATATCGCCTACTACCGGAGTGCTCTTTCATCGCTTTGGTGGACATGAGCCTGACTCTACTATGGGAGTTCATGTATTGTAGGATTGAAGGACTGTTCCACATGGTCACTTCCTAGGCAGATAGCCGGAATATGCCTCATATTCCAAATTTTCTATGGGAATATGATCATAGAGGATGATTTGACTAGGAAGCTAAAGAAACTGGGAAAACAACTTTTTGATGCAGGTATAAGGTATAGAAGATGTTCAGTGCCTTCATAGCAAGGATAGAAGCATTGGTTGCTTAGGTCCTTGGGTGCATACATCAGCCCATCAGAAAACATTGTTACATCCAAGCAACACCTTGCAACATCCAAGCAACACCGGCTCAATGGCTACGGTCCGCAATCGTCCTTGGTTTTTGAGCGCCTCTTTGCGCTGAGTGAGCTTGAGATTCTTCGTGGGGTTAGGTTCTGCCTACTTCCCGGAGCCGGGGGCAGCCGCCGCACGCCTGTCGGTGGTCGGTGGGGCCCCCGGCACCGGGTTAGTCTTTCTTAATTTTCCGCCAGGAGGAGACGAACCGACCAAAAGCCAGATAGCCAGCCTCCGTTATCAGTCCCAGCAGATCCAGTCCCAGGTACGATCTTGTCCGGCGAATCAGCGCCGCCCTGGGCCCGTCGTTCAGCGGGCATTCGAGAATTATGTGTTCCGCAGTCTTGACGCCGCCACATGAGCAGGCAGGGTTGTTCTTCCTCTTAAGTCGCTGAAGTCGCCGTGACCTGATAGAACCTGCGACATCCAGTGGTCTGGTTGTATCATGGAGAGTGAAGGCGCGTCCGGACTTCTTCTTCTTCTTCTTCTTCTTCTTCCTGTGGCGCTACGGTCCTGAAAGAACCCGGGCCCCCGTCACAATCCTCCTCCATTCGTCTCGATCCAAAACCTTCTCCCTCCATCCTTTGATGCCCAACACTCGGAGGTCCGCCTCGACGTCGTCCAGCCACCGGAGTCTGGGTCTTCCTCTTCTCCTGGCACCGCCTGGCCTACCGTAGAGGGCTTGTTTAGGGAGTCTTCCTCCTTCCATTCTCTCTACGTGGCCCAACCAACGTAATCTCGCCTGCTTGATCACGGATACCAGGTCGGGTTCCCCGTAGAGGTCTCTCAACTCTCTGTTCTTCCGGATACGCCATCTGCCGTTCTCGGAAACAGGTCCATAAATCTTTCTGAGTACTTTGCGTTCCCACAGTAGCAGAGTCTCTTCATTTTCTTTTGTCAACGCCCAAGTTTCACCAGTGTAAGTTACAATTGGACGGACAATGGTTTTATAGACTATTAGCTTGGCCCTCCACGTTAATGTGCGGAACTTGAGTATTCTTTGGACCGCAAATAGACATCTGTTCCCTGCAGCAATGCGTGCTCTTATTTCGTGGCTAACGTCATTATCTTCTGTGATGAGAGCCCCGAGATATTTGAATTCCTTGACTACTGGGAATTGGTGCTCATTGATGGAAGGCGCGTCCGGACGCTTGGGAAATAGGCAAAGGTCGTTCGCTGACAACCAGCTAGTAATGTTATAAAAGAGTGAAGTGACAATTCGAGGTTTGGCTCGGCTTTGGTCGCCATCGGTTCAATAAGATGCCACGTCTTCACATAGTTGATCCTTCGGCTCAAGATCTCAAGGGATTTGTTCTCCATAGATCAACTTTAGGAATACACAACGTTTCACCAACAAATCACTCCTACCACAATGTACCATATAGTTTAGACACTTATTTATTTATTTGTTATTCTTGTAATACAGACGCCTGCCTCTATGTACTCTCTTTTATGAGTCATAAAACCTAACCTAACCTATTAATAAATAAAAAGTACCTTCTTTTGTAGCTCACTCCTAAACCAATTTCACACTGTTAACACTTGAACTTCTTCTTTACATCACTTTATATATAAGATATAAATATAAAATAATAATATAAAATATAAATATTTAAAAAAAATGTATTTTTAATAAAGATAAAAAAATTAAAATTTGATGAACAATTCGTTGATAATTGATAGCTTTTCATATCAAAAAACAATTTTTATTACATACTAGCAGTAATACCCGGCGTTGCTCTGGGAACTTTGACTTTTCACCTAATATCTCTCATTCGAATCCAATTCAATTCTTCGACAGTACATTCATGATGTTATAATTTTCAATTATTCATATAGAATAAGCCTTATAGTACTTCAACAGCAGACACCACAGCTAGTATCTGCTTAATACCGGTGTACAGAAGAAGAGAAAGCTATATGTGAAATTCCTTCAGCTTAATGCACCCCACCCCTCAAGTTCAAAAAGTTGAAACGTCACAACGAATTTTCAAATTTTGTTTTGAAATTACTACATGTGAAATTCCATGACAATCCGACCATTAGTTAATGAGCTACCACTATTTATATAATTAAGTCTACCCCCACTATCCTCCCTTTCGTTCAATATCTTGAGAGGTCACAAACCCTATTTTTCTATTTGGCCTTTAAAAATACTACATGTGAAATTTCATGATAATCCGACCATTAGTTAATGAGCTACCGGTATCTTTATATTAGGCCTATCCCCACCACCCCCCCTCCCGTTCAAAATTTTGGGACGCCACATAGCCTATTATTCAACTGGGGTCATAAGAATGCTACATGTGAAGTTTCATAAAAACCCGTCGAGCCGTTTGGGCGTGATGCTGGAACAAACATACAAATAAACCTCGTTTCAGCTTTATTAATATAAGATTTCTTCCTTGATAATTTTAGTTGGAGCCAAACGGAAACGTATTTTTTCTTTATATTTGGTGTCTACTGAGCTCAGGATCGCAAGTTGGAAATCTAGACGGGGCTCTTAGTTGTTTTAACTGACTTATATTATTTATTTTTTTAAATATCCTTGAGCACTTCGTCCTTCGGTTGGGACTTTCCCGATACATCTGAATTTGTCTTTTTTTGACCATCTTCATTTATGGTCGCTGCCTATCTACCAACATTGCTGTATTAATTTGTTTTTCAGAAAATATGTCAAAACGGTACCTCAAAGCCCACTTATATTCCACATTTCTTCCTTGATAATTTTAGTTGAAGCCAAACGGTAACTTATTTTATCTTACATATGGAGTCTATCGAGCTCAGGATCGCCACTTAGAAAACTAGCAAAGACATTTAGGTCAAATGTTTTGATCGAGAAGATAAAAATAAATTTGAGCACGTCGTCCTACGGATTGGACTTTAGGCTATGATCGAGGATCTTTTCGTATGTCAGGTACTGGATAATGAGTCGTATGTTATGTATCTAAACCTGGGTAGCTGAAATTTCACTTAGGTTAAAAAAACCTTGAGCACGTCGTCCTTCGGGTGGGACTTTCCCGATATATCTGAATCTGCCTATCAGTTTTAACTAATATTAAGCCTAAAAACCGTTGAAAAGCGAGAAATTTGAAGAATGGGATTAGCCCGACTTTTTTTGCTAAACATTTTTATTTCGTTTTTGTGTAGGATTCAGATAACCCGGTTGTTCATCATTTTTAACAAATATTAAATCTAAAAACCGTTTAAAAGCAAGAAATTTGAAGAATGGAGTTTACCGAGCTCAGGATCGCCATTTAGAAATTTAGTCAAGTCACTTAGGTCAGATGTTTTAATCGGGAAGATAAAAATAAATTTGAGCACGTCGTCCTTCGGATTGGACTTTAGGCTATGATCGAGGGCCTTTTCGTATGTCAGATACTCGATAATGAGTCGTATGTTATGTATCTAAACCTGGGTAGTTGAAATTTCATTTAGGTTAAAAATTACTTGAGCACGTCGTCCTTCGGGTTGGACTTCAAGCTATGATCGAGGGCCTTTTCGTATGTCAGGTACTGGATAATGAGTCGTATGTTATGTATCTAAACCTGGGTAGCTGAAATTTCACTTACGTTAAAAATAACTTGAGCACGTCGTCCTTCGGATTGGACTTCAAGCTATGATCGAGGGCCTTTTTGTATGTCAGGTCCTGGATAATGAGTCGTATGTTATGTGTCTAAACCTGGGTAGCTGAAATTTCACTTAGGTAAAAACCTTGAGCACGTCGTCCCTCGGATGGGACTTTCCCGATATATCTGAATCTGTCTATCAGATATAACTAATAATAAATCTATAAACCGTTAAAAAGCAGGAAATTTGAAGAATGGTATTTAGACCGACTTTTTTCGAAAAACATTTTTATTTCAATTTTTGTGTAGGATTCAGATATCCCGGTTGGTCAACACTTTTAACAAATATTAAATCTAAAAACCGTTTAAAAGCGAGAAATTTGAAGAATGGAGTTTACCGAGTTCAGGATCGCCATTTCTAAATCTAGCCAAGTCAATTAGGTCAGATGTTTTAATCGGGAAGATAAAAATAAATTTGAGCACGGCGTCCTTCGGATTGGACTTTAGGCTATGATCGAGGGCCTGTTCGTATGTCAGGTACTCGATAATGAGTCGTATGTTATGTATCTAAACCTGGGTAGTTGAAATTTCATTTACGTTAAAAATAACTTGAGCACGTCGTCCTTCGGATTGGACTTCAAGCTATGATCGAGGGCCTTTTTGTATGTCAGGTCCTGGATAATGAGTCGTATGTTATGTGTCTAAACCTGGGTAGCTGAAATTTCACTTAGGTAAAAACCTTGAGCACGTCGTCCTTCGGATGGGACTTTCCCGATATATTTGAATCTGTCTATCAGTTTTAACTAATATTTAATCTATAAACCGTTAAAAAGCAGGAAATTTGAAGAATGGTATTTAGCCCGATTTTTTTCGAAAAACATTTTTATTTCAATTTTTGTGTAGGATTCAGATATCCCGGTTGGTCAACACTTTTAACAAATATTAAATCTAAAAACCGTTTAAAAGCGAGAAATTTAAAGAATGGAGTTTAGCGAGTTCAGGATCGCCATTTCGAAATCTAGCCAAGTCAATTAGGTCAGATGTTTTAATCGGGAAGATAAAAATAAATTTGAGCACGTCGTCCTTCGGATTGGACTTTAAGCTATGATCGAGGGCCTTTTCGTATGTCAGGTACTCGATAATGAGTCGTATGTTACGTATCTAAACCTGGGTAGCTGAAATTTCACTTAGGTTAAAAATAACCTTGAGCACGTCGTCCTTCGGATGGGACTTTCCCGATACATCTGAATCTTTCTTTGGTTGACCATCTTCGTTTCTGGATGCTGCCTAAGAACGCTGGACACCGGGTATTAGCGCCTTGCAACTCCGTGCAACCAGGTATTAATAAGTTCTTAGGAACGCTGGGCAACACAGATAGTATGTGCCTTGCAACAGCGGATGCCCTAGGTTTTTTGTGCTTAACAACGCTGGTGATAGCTGGTGACGTCATACACCCTATTTTTTTATTTGGCCTTTAAAAAAACTACATATGAAATTCCATGACAATCCGATCATCAGTTAATGACTTAGCACTACCTTTCCCCCCCCCCCCCCCCCCCCCCTTCCAGTTGACCGCTAGGAACTCTCTTCATAAGAACCTTCCTCGGATTTCAACGAATATTTGAAAAATAAAAATTAGCCGAATTGGTCCAGTCGTTCTCGAGTTTTGCGCTTAGCAAAATTTGCATTCATTTTTATTATATAGATTATAAATTTTGATAATGATATTTTAGTGAGAATTGTATCACTAATGAGGCTGGTAGCTCTGCCTAGCCAATAAGGATACAGTCAAGAGGATCTCCGTTAAATACAAAGGAAAAAAGGATTGACTAAGGAAGCTTGAGCAGGCGAGGTCCTTAATTCACCAAAAAAGGGGCAGGTTGTCAATTTTGACTAAAGTTTACCATCCATTTACATTGGATTAGTTAAAAGTTTCATAGAAGTCTTCATCAGCATTCACAGTTATATTTGCAGGTCTCTCGGCCAACAACGCTTCAACCTTCGGAGGGGATTGTCTGGATGGGAGTGGTAGGAGAAGAGTGGAATTTAGAGAAGCAAGATTTGATTAGATCAATAACAGAAGGAATTTTACAGCGTAATTCTGAGAGTAATATTCTTGTTCCAAGTAATACCAGTATGAAATGAGTACCTGTCATATGTAACAAAAAACTGCTATAATATTATGAAACAATTTAAATATTCCTTTTAAATATTTTCTAAGGAAAATTATTTTTCATTCTTTAAGGCGCTATAACTTTGGTTCAAAGTCCTTTTCAAGTAAATCAAATAAGCGAGTAAAAACATGTGTTTCAAATGACATTTTAAGACGATTTTCGGCCTCGGTATCTCGACGAAAAGCAAAAAATAGTATTTCTATAAAATGTGTCATTTAGTTTAGGTTAGGTTTTATGACTCATGCCCGGGCTTTAACTACAGGTTCATATTGCCATATACCCGAGAGCTCTTTCGTCATTATGGTGGACATGAGCCCGACTCTATTGTGGGAGTCCTAAATTTTGCTTATCCTAAATTTTTATTCAACTAGGTTAGGGCTCTTTAACGAGTACCTACGAGTACGATAACTCCCGATAGAGGAAATTTATCAACACAAAAATTTATACTTTCAGAACCCCATAAGGACAATACCCATCGATTTTCAGTCAAATTGTTTAATAAAATAAATTGACAATTTGATTAATTTGTTCTGGGGAAGTACATTGAGGGTGATTCACCAACGATTTTTTTTCTTTTCGATAGAGAAAACCCACCAGTTAGGAAAACGCAAGGTTTAACAAACTTCTAACTCTTGTAACGCGAATTTTGTAGATTCGGTTTGTGTGTTAAGCAACCCCCGTACCCTTGGTTGGATTTGGCAGAAAATAAATAGGTGTCGTCCTAATGGGGTTTTTGGGGATCCCTAGCCTAGAGTGACCCAATGATACTGGGCCCCTATCGAAATGATTGAGGACGTCCTCCTGAAGAAACAATCTTAGTTAAGTAAAAACACTAGAAGGTAACATCTATCTTCTTCCCGCTCTCTTTTTTTACACTAGTCTCATCCTCTGCTATTTCGGAATGTCCTCGCCTGCTCGGCATACCTGTTTAGATTCGAATTCCATAACGCTACATTTTTTTTTTTTTTTTGCTTTTAGTTCTCCAGTAGAAAACTTATATAATCGGTCAAAAAATCGTGTTTTCAATGGAATTTTATATTTTCTGACCTCCAGATTCCAAATATGAAAAAAAAAAAATTGTTATTTGGTCATTACAGGATCTTCTTATACCAACCACGCTTACAGATCACTCTCCCTCTCTCTCACTTTTCTCAAAACTATTCCATACTGGCATTACTGGGTATAAGAATGTCTACTCTCACGGTGTACAATGAGACAAAATGAAATGATAAGGGGAGGGGGAGAGAGAGAACTGTAAGCGTGGTTGGTATAAATAAGAAAATCCTGTAATGGCCACGTCACATATATTTTTCTTATAGACATTTTTGATCCCATCTCAAATATTATTAATCAACTTATTAACGATTGGAAATTTTATAAGGAACATTTTTGAAAAATAATCTCTCTCCCCATCCTCTTCTCAAAATCATTTCATTTTGTCTCCTTGTACAGCGTTATGAAATAATTTTGAGAATGGGGAGTGATCCGTAAGAGTTGTATAAGAAAGTCTTGTAATGGAGACATCACATATATTTTTTTATTGCATTTTTTTTTTTTAGAGGGCGCCGGTAGCTCAGTGGTATGCGTGCTTGACTTCTGAGCTCAAGAACGTGGGTTCGAAACCCGACCGAGGCCCTTAGTTTATTTTATCTGGGAGGTAAAATAAACTTAAAGCACGCCGTCCTTCGGATGGGACGTTAAGCGATGGTTCCGAGCCTGTACGGTGTCAGGTACTCGTTAAAGACCCCTACCCTAGATGAATAAAAATTTAAGGTAGGCAAAATTTAGGACTCCCACAGTAGAGTCGGGCTCAAGTGACGAAAGAGCGCTCTGGTAGTGGGCGATATGACCTCGTAGTTAAAGCCCGGGCATGAGTCATAAAACCTAACCTAACCTAACCCTATAGACATTTAGTATTGATCCTATCTCAAACCTAAGGACTAACTAGCGATTGCAAATTTTATAAGGAATATTTTTGGTAAGAATTAATTTTCCAATAGGACTGACCGTTTTTGAGTAAATCAAGGAAACGTCTAAAAATATGTTTCAAAACTAAACAGAAACAATAAAATATCCTACTTCATATAAATAATGTATTTTGTTATTCTCTTCAACTAATACTTGTTAGGTCCTCTGGAAAAGTGGTCTCAATTTTCGTTTTTCGTTGTAGTGCAGTCTCCTCTATAAGCAGTTCTGACGTCCTGGAGAGCAGGATGCTGCGCTGTCATGTGCTACACTTTCTCGCAGAGGACGCAGTAGGGGTTATCCGATGAAGCAGTCCGTTAAGAAAATCGTGTCCGGTCAGCAGTCGGAAGCAGGCCACTGAGTGTCCTCGAGGTAGGTGGAAGCCAGCCCTCTGCATAAAGTTAGGAACTGCTCAAAATTTACTCTGGATGAAGCCGTGTAACCTGCTAGTAGCTTATAAAGCCCCCAAAAAAAAAAAAAAAAACTGAACGAAATGTTCTTTGAAAATGCTTGTTTACTAAATTGGTTCTGCTTGCAGAGAGGCAAGGAGCGGATGTGTCTTATCAAAATTACAATCTGGGTAAGATACGAAAAAAAGGTTCTCCAAAAAAATACATTCCCTATCTCTAGATCAATATTTATAACTCATTCCAGAAAAGCTGGAGGGCAAGTGTCAACATCTACACTGGCGCTCTCTCCAGCCAAGTGTTCATTTTATGTATTTCCCCCGCTATAATAATAATAATTTTATTTACGTTAAACCAATACATGGTAATAGGATACGTCATAAGAATGTATACATAAAGATAACTAATAAATTAAATTTATAACTATTTGAGTCTAACACACATATGATTAGGAATAACTAGAGATAGGATGTTTACGCAGTAAAAACTGCCAAAATATGCTGAAATATGCAAGGAATATGCAGTAAAATATATTAAATATAGGCAAAAAAAAATATGCTGTAAAACATGTCGAAATATGCGTTTTTATGCAATAAAAGTTGAAATTGAAAAAAAAAAAAAAAAAAAAAAAAAAAAAAAAAAAAAAAAAAAAAAAAAAAAAAAAAAAAAAAAACTGGGTATTTTTATTAGACGGAAACGTAGCCCGACCAAGGCCCTTAGTTTATTTTATCTGGGAGGTAAAATAAACTTAAGCACGCCGTCCTTCGGATGGGACGTTAAGCGATGGTCCCGAGCCTGTACGATGTCAGGTACTCGTTAATACATACTTAAAAATTATTGTAATAATACAAATGTAGTAAAACATTAATAAAAAATATTTAATGTTTTATTGCAATTGCGAATAATTATTATAATTAAAGTTAAGAAAAAAATATTTTTGTAAATCAAACTAATTCTCTTCCGGGAAGTTATGTCTGTGGTCACTTAAAATTATTTTATACGATGAAAAATAGTGTTCCACATCCACAGACGTTATAGGCGCAAATTTGAAGGAGTTTAAAATTTTTGGTTCCTCCAGCCACCCTCTGACTTTTGACGAAAAGGTATGCGAACTTTTATACATCTTCGTCCTTCGTGTAGTGCAGCGAAACCACAACTGAATTAATGTCTTTCCGAACCAAGCATCTAGGATACCATAGACTACATTTCTTACTGCATATTTGAAGAATATTGCATAAAATTGCATATTTAAAGGATCTTTGCATATATTGCATATTTCGCGCAAAATATCAATATTTTAAAAGTCAATTTTTGGAGGTAGAATTAAAAAAATTAGGAAAAATAAAACTGGGACGAAAGCTCAATAATTCGATAATTGATTTCGATAATTTCATAATTGATTTTATGATATAAGCATGGGCAGTGGTTGCTGATATGTTTACGTCGTTTTATTTGATTCGGGACAGCTGTTTTGGCTAAAAAGTGCGTAACACGTTTTAAAGTTTGTTAACATTTATTATTAATATTGTGACGGTGTTATAAGTTTTTTTTATTACCAAACAGTGACAAAGACACTCAGAAGTTCCCCCTCTGTTTGGGTGAGAATGAAACCCGGCGTTTCGAAACGTGAACAATCTAATAATTTAACTAATCAAAATTCTAACCTTGCCAAGCAAATAAACAATGTAGCCGGAACAGGTGAGATGATATCCACTTTTTTACCTGCTAAGAGGCAGCTCACTTCAAGCTGTGAGGACTCTGGGATATCAATGGCAGTAGATGGAGGCCAAGTAGTCCCTGATAACAGAGCCATCTCCCAGGAGCCTCAGCTGAAGAGGAACCGATATACTCTACATATAACACCCACACCAACGCCAACACAGAACAGATATGAGCCACTTCTCACTCTCCAAGACGGACAGGAGACAACCCAACCGACAAAGCCGGACGGACAGCCTACCCCTAACAGACAGACCAAGATCCCTCCCATCTTTCTTTGTGAGGCTGATAATTATCAACTGGTTATTACCGAGTTGAAAAGTTTGATTTGTTCGCCGTTTGAAACCAAACAGTGCAACAAAAAAATAAAGATCAGCCTCACAACGACTGATGACTACCGCAAAGTGACGAAATTTTATGACGACAATAAGGTGAAATACTACACCTTCGTCAACCCCGAGGACAGGAAACTCTCCGTAATTATACGGGGAGTTCCTTACTCACTGACCGACACAGAAATAACAGACGAACTGACCCCGACATACCCTGTTATAAAAGTGACCCGGATCCTGAACCACGATAGACGCCCCACACCCCTCTGTGCAGTTGAGCTGGAGAACACCCCATCTGGAGAGGCCATCTTCCAACTGACGCGGCTCTACTATACAGTTGTCAAAGTGGAGCCACGCCGACGTTCCAACCGTGTCGTGCAGTGCACAAACTGCCAATCTTTTGGTCATACCAAAAACTTTTGCCGACTGGACCCCAAATGTGTGAAGTGCGGGGAGGACCACCACTTCACAGCATGCCCCTCCAGACAGAAGAAGGTAGACTCTCCCAAGTGTGCCAACTGCCAGGGCAACCATCCAGCCAGCTACAGAGGGTGTGCTTCCTACAAGACATACGTAGACAGGACTACCAGACAGACCCAACCTAAACGACAAGATCCCCCCAATGCACCACCCAAAGGACAACCCCCAAGACGGACCCCGGACCGACCGAACAGCTGGTTCGACCAAAGTAGACCCCGACCCTTCCAACCTCGACCTCAACCTAACTTACCCAGCAACCAAGACAACCAACCAGCTAACGACATTACTGACCTCACCAATACACTAATCACCTTTCTCAAACCATTCATCCCTATCATAAAATCATTTTTATCTAATCTCCTCACCCAAGTATTTTCATTTAACAATGGTGGACCCTAATTTAAATATTTTTCTTAATTTATCCATCCTTAACTGGAACGCTGACGGTATAAAAAACAGACGAACGATACTCTCGGACTTTTTAACTCGCTACGACATCGACATCATTTGTATCACAGAAACTCACCTCTATAATACCGACAGATTCAAGTTGAAAGGGTACACCATATACAGACAAGACAGACAAACCAGATTTGGAGGCGTCGCTGTTTGTATAAAAAGGAACCTCGCACACTCTCAGCTTCTCTTACCCACACTTCAACAGCTGGAAGCCGTTGGGGCCACACTCACACTCGACAACAACAGAACACTTAACATAATCTCAGCATATCACCGACCAGGCATCAGAATTCACCAGACAGATTTTGAACGCATTTTCACTGGGGGGCCGACCATATTACTAGGGGACCTAAATAGTAAAAACACAATTTGGGGATGTAGACGGACAAACAACAACGGGACAAGACTATTAAACATAATTAATAACCTGGGCGTACAGATATCAGCACCGGACGAACCGACATTTTATCCTACACAACAGAGATACCTCCCAGACATCCTGGACATTGGACTAGTACAAAATTTTACTTTGCCCCTTTATCACGAACCACTGACAGAACTCGACTCAGACCATCTTCCAGTCGTGTGTACCTTCAAAGTGAACCCGAAACAGGCAGAACATCTGCCAAGACTGATACAGGGGAAAATAGATTGGGACGCGTTTAGATGGGAGATGGACAAAAACATAGACATCCCTTTGCATTACGACAATACTGAAGACATAGACGACTCACTGAAATATTTCACTCAAGCTATTTACACCTCGATACACAATTCAACATATAACCACTACAAGGACCAACGCAACATCCAACAAAACAAGACCCCTACACGCATACTTAACATGATACACGACAAAAATACACTCCGTAAACACTGGCAACGAACACGCGATCCACAAGAGAAACGAGAGCTGAACCGACTGACGAGAGTAATAAGATGGGAATTGGACAATGACAGAATCAACAGATACCGACAATACACCAGCGACTTCACACCTGGAGACAGCAACCTTTGGAAGGAAACACGACGCCTCCTCCGACAAGACCCCGGCCTCCCGCCCCTGACAGACGGACAGACTACTGTAACAACGGACAAAGACAAGAGTGAGCTAGTGGCTCAACACCTTGAACAGAAATTCAGAACTCATGACACACAAGATCACGAAATACTCCACACAGTCCACGAATTTCTTTCCACTCCACTCCACACCGCAGAACCACACATACAGTACACGAACCCATCCGAAATCACACTGTACATTCAGAGACTCCCCAACAAGAAGGCCCCTGGTGAAGACCTCATCCCCAACATCGTCCTGAAAAACCTGCCTCCAAAAAGCATCGCATATCTGACAGGGCTGTTCAATGGCTGTTTAAGGAGAGGATACTTTCCTGACACGTGGAAAAATGCATTCGTGGTTGTATTTCATAAGCAAGGCAGGCCGAAACAAGACCCCGAAAGCTATAGGCCAATAAGTCTTTTAAACTCAATGTCTAAACTTTTCGAAAAGATAATTTATAAAAGACTTCTTCAATGTTTAGAAGGCACCATACCGTCCCACCAGTTTGGGTTCAAAGCCAAGCACTCGGCGGTTCAGCAGCTCCAACGGGTGACCGAAATGATCGTCCATGGCTTTGAGGCGAAGACATACACTGCCGCCGTATTTTTGGATGTAGCCGCAGCCTTCGACACCGTTTGGCATGAGGGGCTGATATATAAACTGAAGAAAAGCCTGGCACCCAGATACATTGTTCAACTTATTACGTCTTTTCTCCACGGCAGAACATTTCAAGTTAAAGTGGGCAACGCAATGAGCACTCAGAAAAGAATAAGAGCCGGGGTCCCTCAAGGTGCTATTTTGAGCCCTCTACTTTTCAATTTGTTCATGCAAGACATCCCCGAAATTCCCACGGCAACATTAGCCACCTATGCCGATGACACAATGATCGCCTGTCAGCATGGTGTCCTCTCCGTCGCCATTGAACAGCTCCAGGAAGCCCTGACAGAAGTTTCTCACTGGTTTTCAAAATGGAGGCTCAAACTGAACGCAGGGAAGACCGAAGCCAAAATTTTCACTCTTCGCAGATTCTCCATAGAAGAACAAATCAAGCTGCAAATTGATGACCTCCCGATTCTCTGGAATCCTAAGGACCAGGGTGTGCGCTATCTTGGAGTACTTTTAGATACACGACTCACATGGAAACTACACGTTAACAGAAAACTACAGCTAGCATATTCACGACTTAACACCCTCTACCCTCTCATAAACAGAAACACGCCACTTAAACACACGTGTACTATTCTGCTATACAAGACACTCCTACTTCCACTTCTAACATATGCCTGCCCAGTCTGGATCGGTACCAGCAACACTAACATGAAACGACTACAAACATTCCAGAATAAAGTACTCCGAATAGCAACAAACGCACCCTGGTTTGTCAGGAATCACAAAATCCACGAAGAATTGGGTGTTCCTCTTTTTGCAGCTCACATCGAGAAACTAGTGAAGAACCACCACGAAGCCCTTGTGCATTGTTCCGGGGCTGTACACTACAGTCTAGGAGCGCCTACTCCTGGGAGGCGACTCAAACAAAGACTGTACCAGGACTTCCTATTTTAAACCCTTAATTTTCTTATATATTTGTGTATAGCACCTTTTTTTTGCTGGTCCAAATAAATTTTGTTGTTGTTTTTATTTGATTCGTAAAATCACTTAAACACAAGGAATATGCAGTAAAAAATATTAAAATATGCAAAAAAAAATATGCTGTAAAACATGTCGAAATAATAATAATAAGTAGATACATTGTTCAATGTAACAAAAATTAAGATAACTATTTCTTAAGACTCTTTCGGAAGTGTTTTTATCACAACGATATTTCGGGACGTTCTTACGTTCGTTCCTTCATTAGATCCTAATATGTATGTGTTACGAACAGATTCACCTGTGCAATGTCGACGTTGCACACCCAGACTGTACAATGTCCGAAATAAAGATATATTTCGGACTTTGCACAGCTTTACTCGTACAATGTCAGCATTGCCCAAGCTAATCTGTGCAAAGTACTTATAATGGATTTAATTTTTAAACAAAAATCTATTTATTAGTGCAACTGGACGAGTTGTGGCATTTTAGAGTTGTGGCGATAATCATTCATCTGGGTACATAAATTCCTGGAACAAACATAAATCGAAATATTACAAAATTTGGGGGCGTATTTGCCGGCGTTCCGCCGGCGGTGCGATATATCTGCCCCTCCCGTCGTTCCTATATTTGAAGTAGTACAGGTTCTAGCTTTAACATAGAACTGAAATGTAATTCAAAATGCCACAACTCGTCCAGTTGCACTAATAAATAGATTTTTGTTTAAAAATTAAATCCATTATAAGTACTTTGCAAAGATGGGCTTGGGCAATGCTGACATTATACGAGTCAAGCTGTGAAAAGTCCAAAATATATCTTTATTTCGGACATTGTACAGTCTGGATGTGCAACGTCGACATTGCACAGGTGAATCTGTACAATGTCGGACATTGCACGATTTCGGGCATTGCTCGTATCATATGCATTATGTTAGCCCCCCCACCTCCCCCCTCCCTCTGATCTATATTTTACTAAACATAAACTTAAAAACAACTTAAACATAAAAATCAAAATAATACTAGGTACAAAGAAGAAAATGAAATACACAAGAGACAATGTATGCATTATATATTGCATAGAATATTGGAATGAACTGAATCATGTATGATTGTCAATAGGTCATTTCGTATGTTCTCTATAGATCTTGAATGACTCAGGCAAGTTCCATCACTGTAACTATATTAAAATTTACATATTTTTCATAATCGATTTTCTATTGAGTTTATTTTTATTGGAATAACCTGGATCGATTGTTAACATTTTATTGTTTCGGATAAATTATAAATGTATGATACGATATATTGTTCAAAATACAAATACAATATACCCTTCATATATCGAATTATTGTATATTTGAATTATTGAATATACTTTTGCGATCTGTGTCGTTGTAGTAGCCTGGACTTTAACTATGAGATCATATCGCCTCTGAGATCATCGCTTAACGTGCCATCTGAAGGACGGCGTGTTCAAGGCTTTTTCACCTCCTTGATAGAAAACTTAAGGGTCTTGGTCGGGTTTCGAACCCTTGATTTTGAGCTCAGGAAGCAAGTGTGATATGAATCATAGTGCAAGTGCCATGCGATTGTATAACTTAGGATATAAATTATTATGGGCGTCGGTAGCTCAGTGTGTTGCTGGTACCCTGGTTACAGAACTCAAGATTGCGGGTTCAAAACTTTTCTTTTATCATTATTTTTTAATCGACGTTATGGACTACTACTACTTGGACCAAAATCAAAACTTTCTACCGCTAACAATCTGACAATTTACAAGACTATAATACACCCAAAATGGACATACGGTCTCTAATTATGGGGTTCAGCTAAACAATCCAGTATAAACAGCATCCAAGCTTTCCAGTCCTCCGTCGAATTGTTAATGCTCCCTTCTTTGTAACCAATAAATTACTTCATGGAGACCTATACATCCCAACCGTCCAGAAACTAATCCTTAACATTCCACAATAAAATTTCATTCCATCCTAACCCATTTACACAAGTCATATTCTCTCAATCCCATTCTGACAATCCTCCAAGCCGTCTGAACAGGAGATGGCCTCGAGATCTTAGTGAAACATTTTACAATATTCTAAGGAGTGTCAGCGCTGGCTTATTATGTGTACTATTATATTATTATGCTTATTGTGACTGATTATGTATACTGTATATAGATTGTAAATAAAAAAACAAAAATTACCTGGGAGGTTAAAAAACTGAAACACATATTTTTCAGCATATTGCGCAAGCAATTTTTTTTTAAAAATAAGTAATTAAAGTTAAATGAATGAAAATAAATACAATTAATACTATTTACTATAAATATTTTATATTTGGGTTTAAATTTAAATAATATAAATAGTTATTGGGTATTTCAGTTTAGCCCCCTCTCTCATTAATCCTCTTTTCCTTGGATCGATTTCGCGGAAAACTATTAAAGTGCCGTTTTTATGAGGTTTTGAATTTACATATGAACTGCCATTTTAATACCTTCATTACAACGGCAGTTACTTGACTTTTTGTGCTAAGCCCACTTCCACTACATCTATTCTCTTTTTCTGTGTCTGTAGGTGTGCACAAGGCGCTGCCGTTGTGTAATCGCTGTGATGTTTTCTCAACAAGTGATCCTTCAAATTGGAAGTGTTCCCGCAAGTTATGTATTCGGCACTGTACAAACGACATTTAGCCAGTTTTTTTGGACCCACATCTTTATCGAAGTTACTCCACACATCGGACTTCCGTTAACGATTCACTTTTCAGTTCAAAAAACCAAAGCACGCTATAAGAATAGTAAATTTTCAGTTCAAAGCAACGAAACACTCGACAAGAACAGTAAATGTAACCTTCCTTCGATTCAGTGGATCCCAGAAATGCAAAGTCCTTAAACTATCGATAGTTTAACGCCGATAATATAGAAACTATCGTTAATGTCAACTATCGATCTACATCCCTCGTTTTACATCCCTACCGTGAGGAGGGGTGTCCGTAAAGAGGGGTTTTACTGTATTATTGTTGAACTGAAACTAACATTATTATTATTATTATAAGGGTAACGTTTAAGACTTTTGCTAACCGTATGAAAATAAATAATGAAATTCTCCACTTATACTTTTTAAACTACTTGATAATGGAATCAAAAGTGTTCTCTTCTAATTTTCAATTTATATTCTTCTTTTTGGGGGCGGCGTTGGGTGGCTCCTGTTGAATTCATAATGGAAAAATTCCTTGAATCCATCTCTTGGAAGAAATATTCAATAAAACCGCTAATGGCCCTTCATTTTAAATTCCAATTATTTAACTGACTACAACGCTTCATTAAGAATATTTTTCCAATTTTCTTTAGTAAATTTTAACATTTCTTTTCGTTTTTTCTTTATTTATTTTTTTTTTCTTTAATTGAGAAAATGTAATCATAAAACCTTAATTATTAGCCTCTTGAAAAATTCCTGATTGGAAGTTTAGATTTTTTTTTTCTCGGTAAATTAAAGGCTCCTGTTTGTCTCACTGTGTGCAAGCAAAAATAAAATAATACAGTTGAAAAAATAATATAAATTTTAATATATTATTAGAGCAACATTCCTATTATTTATTTTTTGAAGAGACAACTAATAAATAGGAGACGTGATGCTGTAATAGTGTATCATATACTAGCAGTATTACCCGGCGTTGCCCGCAGAACTTCGACTTTATCTCTCATACGAATCCTAGGCAATTCTATGACAGTAAATTCTTGACGTTGCAATTTTCAATCACTCACATGAAAATGAGGTCTTCAAATCCCGGGAAAAGACAATTTTGTGTTTTGGTATGAATAAAATTTTAGGCTGAGCAGCGATGGTCATCGTGGCTAGTAATTGTGAACGCTGGATACTACTGCGAGTATATGCCTTTCACGTTGCACTGGCGGACATACAATTTAGGAGAACACACTTCTTACAACTGCTGGACACCACAGCCAGCACGTACTTAGGAACACTGGGCACCACAGCTAGTATGTGTTTTGGAATTGCTGAGTCACAACAACTAACTGCAATAACCATACTTCGACTATAAACAAATACAGTAAAATCCGGTCATCAAGGGACCAAGAAAAATACATCGTTTTATCCGGAACCAAACTTTTAAACCTACATACAAATGTATGGGCTTGTTAGTGAAAAAAAGGTGTTTTACAATGATCATAACGAGAAAGTTTAAATATTTTTATTTACTTTTTAAAATTTACATAAAATTTACTTACTTACATAAATAAATTATGTATACATATGAATACTCTCAAAGTCTTCTTTTCCCAGCAAAAGAGCCAATTCATTAGCCTTTTCCTGCAGAATCGGGCCGTTGATTGGGATATTTCGGCTTCTTTGGACCTTAAACCATTTAAGAAGTGCGTCTTCTAGATCTTGATGTTGGCTGCTTCTAAGTTTGTTTTTTTTCAAAGTCACATTTTTTTCAAACGTTTCCTTGATATTGTCTCTGGATTTTCAGATTGTCGTTATCGTAAACTGGGAAATTTGAAGCTCCGACACTAACTTTTTGATTGTTTCTCCTTTTTCAATCCTATTTATGATTTTCACTTTTTCTTCAATGGAAAATGCACGACGTTTGTTCGAAGTCATTTTCAATTCAATTTTTACACTGTCACGATCCCTACGGAGGCAAAGAAAAGACTAATCTGAAACTAGGAATATACGCACTAGAAGGGAAGAAGGGAGTTCGAAGAAAATTCGACAAGGGGGAAATAGAATGACTCATTGCGCTCGGAAAGAGTAAACAAGAACCCTGTTTAAAACCCTTTTCTATAATGTTCGTATTTTTCATCCGTTCAAAACTCATACTGTTTTACCCAATTATGTATATATGTACGTATGTACGTATTATATCGTTATAACCGAAATGAAAAATTAACTTTTTCTTATGTTTTAGATCGTTTTATACGGAATATCGTTACACCTAACATCGTTATATCCGGATTTATATCTTCACTTTTAAATAACAAACCAAACTAGATACGGGTTTTACATCGTTATATCCGAAAAATCGTTATATCAGGAATCGTTTTAAAAGGGTTTTATTGTATGCCTATAGATCGCAATATCATCAAAAACCTCCTGAAAAAGATCATTTTTCTAACTTCCCCCACCAAAGGAAACCCTTAAAAAATAGAGAAGATTAAATTTTGTGAGGAGTACAGAGAGGGGTGGGTCCGATGCAAGTTATGGACGAAGTTGTTGAAAAACTGAAAGTAATCAATCACAAGATTGGAACGGTGAGGTACCGTGGACCGGGCAGCCTGTCCTCGCCGATATTGGTTCATCCTGATACAGACCTATAAAAATGTCCAAACCCGGCCTTCTATTAAATGTTATATAGCCCTCTGCCTCTCAGACATTTATATATCAAAATAAAACAAAACCTTACTAAAATATATCTCTCTACTGGCTGTGTTCCCCATTCTATCTATGTATTACCAACGGCACATCATAATTATGCATAGAAAAAATCGATTAATAATAAAAATAATAACATTTATTTCCGTTAAACCGTAACATATCAAGTGAATGAATAAATGAATATACTATACGACTTTATTTATACATACATTTACAAAACATTATATATATATATATAATATATATTAAGTATATATATATTAAGTATACAATACTGACAATGGCCCGTCAATGGAGGGTCATAAAAAGTAATAATAAATAATGAAAGTTGATACTAAATAAAGAAAATTACTGTACAATTGAATCAGACAGATAGAAAGAATATAGAAATAGCACTAACAATTGTAATAAAATGGAAAAAATAAACTATAGGTATACTAATGTTTGTGCATTTCCGGTTCCTTGCCGTCCCCCCACCACTCATTCAGTTTTAATCCCTTGCAGCGCCAGACTGCACCAGTAGTAATTATGACCTCCGCCCAACCGGAGCTTTCTCCTTTTTTGTACTTCTCAAGCCCTCCGCCCTATGGAGCCTTCTCGTTCCTTTCAAATAGTTTTTTTTCTCACTAAAAATTATTTTATCTAGTATCTCCTTTCATTATTGCCACAAAATACTTACGCTGATCTTCAAATCATTTCGTCTCTCTTCGTGGGGTGCAGAGCTCTCACCCCCCCCCCCCCCCCCTCCAGCCACCCCCCCCCTCAGCTTTAAGAAAACGCCAAAAAGGCAAGTATATTTTATGACAATATTTACTTAAGCATCATAAAGGCCCCACCACTAATGTAAAAAAAATGTCAAGTGTATAGCCATATAATTCATATATACAATTATATAATATTACATTTTATAAACACCTATGTGTATTACTAATAAAAATAGGTTAGGTTAAGTTGTATAGACTCTACTGTGGGAGTCCTAAATTTTGCCTACCCTAAATTTGTATTCACCTAGGATAAGGGGTCTTTAACGAGTACCTGACATCGTACAGGCTCGGGACCATCGCTTAACGTCCCATCCAAAGGACGGCGTGCTTAAGTTTATTTTACCTGCCAGATAAAATAAACTAAGGGCCTCGCTCGGGTATCGAACCCACGGTCTTGAGCTCAGAAGACAAGCACACATACCACTGAGCTACTGGCGCGCTCAATAATAATATATAAATTAATATTATCAATAATAATTATTATTTTGAAAAATTAATATAATATTCATTGTATCAATGAATATTATACCTATATAGTGTTTTTATTAATTTTTTAATGGTAACTTAAAGCTCAAGATCACGGACTCGAAACCGTGCTGAAGTCATCAGGTTTTTTATATGGGAGCATGCCGTCCTTTGGATGGGTCGTTAAGCCATGGTACCGAGTTTTTTTGTTGCCTTTTCCTCAGGTCACAAAGTGCGAAATATATAGAGAGAAAATTTTAACCAAAAAAATATATAAATTAATTAATTAATGAACACAAAAAAGTAAATAGTCAATAACATATAAGATTAATGATAATAATAAAATTATTAAACGGAATGTAAATATATTAGGACTTATGAGATATTGGTAGAAGACCGATGCCAAAATATTAAAAATGAATGCAAAGTATGAATTTGACATTTTATATATGACACAAGACGAGGGATGCCTTAAGATAAATATTGTAATAACTGCATCGACACAAATTTTCATATGTGAATTCAAAACACCATAAGGACGACACTTATTAATTTTATGAGGAATCGTAGGAAGAGAAGGAGGGTCAGAAGTGGCTCAACCCTAAAAGCCCGTATAACTGCCGATGTAATAAAAGTATCGACATAAAATTTCTGGGGGGGGGGGAGGAGGGATTCCGGGCAGGAGGCTCAATTTAAATACTCTAATAATTGCCTATAAAACTAGTCAACTATTGAATATTAGCGCAGACGGTCGACTGGTATTGGAGAAAGAGCGAAAAATTAATTGATTAATTCGTTCTGGGTAAGTACATTGCCAATGATTCACGGACGACATTTTTATTTATTTTTGAACAATGATCACATGATACCTTTATCCAGTAACATGATAATTTCATTTTCATATATTTGTTTAATTAACATTTTCTGGTGTCCCAACAATTGAACTTCAATCACTGCCTTGTGCCAGCAAATTAACAAAAAAAAAAAAAAATTAAATGAAAAATTTTCCCGGAGATATTTTCTGAGAATAAACAAAATTCAATAAAAAAAAAATAAACTTGATATCTCAGCCTGAGCCTGAAGCCGAGGGAAAGGATATTTTTTTATCTCGAGAATTGTATTCTAATAATGTTCCGAAGCCAGAATTAATGATATATTATTTACATTTCTTATTTTTATTTATTAAAAATCCCTTTTACTGAGGGGAAAAGATGATTTTATCCAATGTAGGTTACAGTTTGTCTTTGATTGTAAGATGTGACGAGCTATCCCACCCTACCAACCAGGCCCAGCACACACACACTCACTCAGAACTACATCATCGTGAAAATGGTCAATTGTATCCAATTGTGACTCAGAGATGAATTTGAGAAGAGTGAGGAGGATTTAGAGTGATCCGAAAAAAACTGGGGAAATTCTGTTATGGCCACAAGGCATATTTTTACGTGACTTTCATAAAATAAATTAAAAATAAAATAAAATAGCTTTATTGACATTCTTATAACAAAAGCCTTTTGGAGGTTTTGAGTCTACTGCTCTTTCAACAGAAGAGATCAGAAAAGTAATCAAAAAAAAATCCGAAAGGAAATCAGAAAATAAATTTTAAAATGAATGAGAAAAAATGGAAAGAAAGGAAAATGACAAAACAACAACACACTTTATTTGGACCAGAACATCTTGGTTCTTCACACTAAAATATAAAATGGAATTATTGAATAATAATATCTTGGTACAATCTTGGTTCGAGCCTTCTGTGGAGAGTAGGCTGGCCAAGATTGGGCTGCTCCAGAACACAGGCCTAGTCTTCCGTGGTAGTTATCTACTAAGGACCTTAAATAGGCTGCGACCCGAGGAACTCCCAACTCCTCATGGATTTGGCTGTTTCGGATAAACCATGGTGCATTCAGAGACACACGAAGAATTTTGTTCTGAAATGTTTGTAGTCGTGTTGTGAGTGAAGGACTGGCGCCATGCCATTATTGGACAAGCGTATGTTAACAATGGGAGAAGTAATGTTTTGTATAGGAACAGTGTGCAAGTGTTTTTGAGGGGTGTGTTGCGGTTAATGAGTGGATAGAGATGTTTTAAACGGGTGTATGCTTGTGTGAGTTTTGTGTTGATGTGAAGTTTCCATGTGAGCCGTGTGTCTAAGATTACATCAAGGTACCGGACAGCCTGATCTTTAGGGTTCCAGGGAATGTCCCTCAACCCGCAGCTAACTATGGTTCTCTGTAAAAAATCTGCGAAGAGCAAAAATCTTCTCTTCTGTTTTACTGGCGTTCAACTGAAGCTTCCATCGAGCGAACCAGCTGGACACGTGATTGAGAGATTTTATTTTATAATAACGAAATAATAATATTAATTTCTTATTAAAAAACGATAATTTTTTTGATACACTCCATTATATTAGGAGTACCCCTTCTGTAGATGATTGGGTTGCTAAAATTCGAGTTATCTAGCCTCTCTTTAGTTTTGATCCGAACGATGATTCAGCACTGAACTTGCTGAACCATTCTGTTTTGTGTGGAAGTTAGCATGGTTCTGCTGTTTGATTAGCTTTCCAACGATGTGCTGACTGGGCCATTTCATTATTCACATTAAACCTTCCCAACATCCTTCACTTTCTGATATTTCTGCCCTCTTTGGATCACGGTTTATTGTTTGTACTCAGTATTTAGTTCAATATTTTAACACCAGTGCTTGATATAGTCTGAATCACCAGCAATGTACTTCCCCATTATGCATCAAACTCCGTGTTTGCTCTCCCTCTTACTCTATTTAATACTTTTTAATATTTTTTATTTTATTATTATTTTTTTTTTGTTTTATTAATTTACTTAATTTTATTAATTTTTTTTTTCATACGCCATTTTTAACGGAGTGCTGGTGATGACCGGATTCTCCCCGTGGGAACAGTGAGAAGTAGTCAGTTAGCAGAGAGCCCTCGTTTGATTAATATCTTGTTTTAATTGTCAAATTGTATTGTCGTCAGTTTTAAATTTTAAAGTGTCCGTTTGTAACATTTAAATTTGTTTTGGGAAATAAAAACATTTTTTTTTAAAGTCGTTTTCCCACGAACGGGACATTTTTTATATATACGCATATGTAACTCGTATACATATATATTATGTATGTATTTATTTATTATGTATATACTCATCCACATACATTTATTTAATTCATTTATGGCCATTAGTACCGAAACACGGGTCGTTTCCGCGGAAATCGTGGTTTTTCCACTATCCGGCAATTTGGCCAATTTTTTGCCGCGCTCTAGTGGCTAAACGGTTAGTTGTACAAAAAAACTTCGAAAGAAAAATGTAGGAAATTTCATCTACTTTAATTTTGTACATAATGACTTTTGCAAAAAAACGCATACTTTTTGAGATATGGGCAAAAAACTGGAAAAAGTGCCAACATTTTTTACTAAAATTGCAACAAAAAAAAACATGTTCCGGGCAAAATTTCTGTCAGCAAACTTCATATTCGTGTTCAGCGACCCAAAAAACATAAAGGGTGAAAAAATTACGACTACATCAAAACTTTCCTCTAAACCCCTTTTTTTGAGCCAGAATGACTGGCCTACCATCTCTTTGGCCAATTTGGTTATGGTGTTCTGGAGGCACAAATAAAATTTCAAGTCGATTTATTCATTGTATCAGGGTTATCGTGTTCACAGACGCATTTTTTTTTTCTCATTTTTTGAATCATGGGGTCGAAAAAAATCCTCATATTAGACTTAAAATACAGGAACTAAATCGACGATACAAACTCTTATTACGACTTTTAGAGAACAGATCGAAACTTACATTAAGTAATAAAAGACTCATTTACAACCAATTACTGAAACCAATATGGGCGTATGGAGCTGAACTCTGGGGCTCGACTAAACCTTCGAATTTTTATAGAATCCAAACCCTACAATCCTGTATCCTTCGTAAAATCACAAACGCTCCATTGTACGTCTCTAATGCTATCCTTCACAATGACCTGCAGATTGCCTTTGTAAGGGAAGTAATTAAATCCTGCTAAAGAAAATTCCATTCCACCCTTTTCTTTTACTCTAATCTTATAGTCCGCAGACTTGCAACAAGAACCCTTCCTAATTTTCATGTTCGGAGACTGAGGCGGCAATGGCCTCGAGACCTACTATTTGATTGAAGACTTAATCATCTACACACTTTTTATGCTTTCTTTTATCATTCAACAATTTTTTTTTTTTTTCTATAAACTCTCTCATCCGCTGATTATTACAAGTCATTAATGAATGGTTTCTCTTTTAATATCCAAGTTATTCTATTTATTTATGTATCACATTTGCTTGGTATATATTATATATATATATATATTATAAATTTATATTATATGTCCAGCTCATATGACTGAATCCGCTTAGGCTACGGAGCCTAGACAGCTTTTCGCTTATTTGAGATTCACTGTCTTCCATCTTTCAGAAATGTTGACAGCTCCGCCTCTCGTTCACAAATTGGAATGGATCACGCAATCCTATGATACATCGGGTAATTGTAGGCTCCACAGACATAGACTAACTCTTAGATCTTCCTAGGATATAGTAAAGAATTATTTTGTTGATATCATTCATGAATATGAAAGAATTATATGCTTTTAAAGAAGTTCACTGTTTAGATTTTACTTCCCCATCAAAAAGGTATACAGGAAGTTATGTAATCGGTATGAAATTATACATAAAATTTAGTATGAGGATTCAAAAGCAACTATTTACTCTTGGAGAGAGAAACAAAAGTTTTAAAAAAAAAGTTTGAATCAAAACTTCTCTAAAAAATTTATTAGAAAAAGAAAAATAAGTAATTTCTAATATTAAGGTTACAAAATGGCTATTCTCGATCAATGAATACAGGAAATGACCTAATGACATACCTAAATAAATGATTCAGTTCGTAACGATATGTATATAAACTATATAAAGAGCTAAGACCTCTATACTGATATACTAAACATGGATAGGAAACATTTAGGACTTTCTTACTCTTATGTCATTACTGTTGTATTATTACTAAAATATTTTATGGATATTAACGAACAGAACTTTATAATTTCTTTGTTGCTAAATGTTGATGATGAGGGCAACCTCGAAAGCCAGCTTGCAAAAATTAATAAAATATGTGAGAGGTCAGATTATATTTTATTGAAACGAGTATCTGACATCGCACAAGCTCGAGAACATATGTAACTTCCTGGTTTGCTAAAGTTTTTTTCACCTCCAGAGATAAAAAGAAAACCCTAAGGATCTCGCTACCTCGACAATTATCTGGAGTTTGTCTCAAATTCAATAAGTGTCTCTTATATAATTATGGAGGTTTAGGTTAGGTTTTATTACTCTATAACTATGAGGTCATATCGCCTACTACCAGAGCGCTCTTTCGTCAGTCTGGTGGACATGAGCCCGTCTCTACTGTGGGAGTCCTAAATTTTTCCTAGCCTAAATTATTATTCACCCAGGGTAGGGGTCTTTACCTCCCAGATAAAATAAACTAAGGGCCTCGGCAGGGTTTTGAACCTACGACCTTGAGCTCAAAAGGCAAGCACGCAGACCACTGAGCTACCGGCGCCCTCTATAATTATGGATATATTGACAAACCACACACACAGAGACAACCAGGAATTTTTTTTTAGAATCGGAAAACATTAAATACTAGTGAAAATCGATTACATGCTGAGAAAGTAAAAATTTTGTGTTTTTCCTTGGAGAGTACAAATGGCTACCCATTGAGGAGATCTTTTATAATTTGAACTTGGATGTCTGTTAAGTTGAAGCTGGGTTAGCCCTCTAGTTGTGGAGCAGATAAGAAGCCCCCAAGTTAGTTTGAAGGGGGGGCACCAAAGTTTCCGGTCCCCCCCCCCCCCCACCCCGCAAACAAGTTCAATATATCAGACAGGGCTGACAACAGCACATCACTAAGACAAACAGGATGCCTGTCAAAAATCTTCAACTTCCAAAACTTGAGGGACCACTAGAATATTCCAAATCTGTAACGCTTCATGTCTCTCATCGAACACTCTCATCTTAACTTTTGAACGAGTTGTCCAATGTGTTAGCGTCACTGGCTTTCTTAAAGGGGATGGGGCTTTCCGAGAGATGGATCCGAGATTGGTCTGAAAGTCGGTTAAGTCGGCGTTAAGGGAATCTTTGAATCGGATGCTGGCTGTGATGGAGCTCACCGTCAAAGCGAGGAGACGATTGAGGCAGTTGTAGTTGGGAGAATGGATCTCGAGACGATTGAGGCAGTTGTAGTTGGGAGAATGGATCTCGAGACGATTCTGACATCGCTTCGTTGTCAGCTAAAAACACACAATCTGTATTCTCCATGGTATTGTTGGTGTTCAGGATAGCGTTGTACTGTTCTACCACAGCCGTTGACATCCTTGGTGTTGCGACTAATGCGACCTCCAGTTTCCATGATTTCATATCGTCCATTATGTTTCCTGGGATACAAGAGCGTTGAATCTGGATCCGGTACCACTCTTTTTCCAATATTTTCATATTTTTAATAAAACATACCGATAATAAAAAGGTATTTTAACATTAGTTGCTTTGCTAATTTAATTACGGAAATTCATTGTTCGTTTTTCGAGGCTTGTAACTTTTTTCGAATTGGTATCAAATCTAAGGGCATTTAACTAAATTAACTGAGTTATTTTAACTAACTAGTTGAAAATTTTATGATGAACATTTTTGGTTACGTTTAATTTCTCTATAGGGCAAACTGTTTTTGTGTAAAAGTGACTTCTTCACTTCCCATTTCAAGTTCATAGCTACAACTAGCAGTAATACCCGGCGTTGCCCGGGGAACATTGACTTTTCTCCCAATATCTCCTATAAGGCTATTCAGTTCCTCGACAGTACATTCATGATGTTATAATTTTCAATTATTCATACGGAATAAGGCTTATAGTCCTTCAACTGTAGTAACGCTAGCTTTGGAGCTAAAACTAATTTATTCAAAAAGATTTCTCATTAATCGTTTCAATGGGTTTCGAGTTACAAAGATTGCGTGAGTGGATGCTGGGATGGACTAGGGGTTGATTAAAAAATAGACCTTAACCTTCCGGTAGATAAAACTTATCTATTCAAAAAGATTCCTCATTAATCATTGCAGTGGTTTTTGAGTTACAAAGATTGCGTGGGTGGATGCTGGGATGGACCAGATATTGAGGTACTAATACGCCTATAACCTTCCACAGACGATGACGAACAAATTGAAAAAAAAAATTAATCAAATCCATCAAGCCGTTCGTGAGTTATAGCGGTACAACGCACAGATATTTTCAGCTTTATATATATGATTATTTCTGCGTTGGACGGCTCAAAATGTCTAATAATAATACATATACAGACAGACATCATGGCGAAAATGATCGAAACGTTTTCAGGGGACCTTAAAACCTGATAATCGATTGAAAACTCGACTTTGGACTTTAAATAGGTATACCAAAAGTAAAAATGGCTGCCTTGCGATTTAAGAGTGGGAGGAGCCAAATGTTTTCTCATTTTTGCCTGAGGTCAATTTTTCTGTGAACACACTATACTTATGTCAATTTTACTACAAAGACTCAAATTCAGCGTTGAAATATCCCAGTTAAATCCTGATGAAACCGCTCAGGAATATGTCATAACTAGAACAAAGAAAACATGACAAATGGGCATCATTGAGATGTCCACTGATAGGTGACCACTATTCAAAGCTGCATTTGATTAAGTGCACTCAATGACTGAATGCATCCAACCTCATTATTGTCACTTAAAGGTCATTACTAATTAAATTATATCTATACTTCAGAGTTAATGTGAAAACAGGTCAATAATACTGTTGAATTATTCGATGTTAGAACAGCGCCAACTAGTCAAATTTAATAATAATAAGATATCGCACCCTTGCTTCAAAAGTGCCACAACTCAAAAATTCGGGTTTTTTAGTTAAGACTGCCATTCGACTTGGTTTTTAAGTTTATACCAATCACCTAAAGCGCCAGATAATGCACTGAAAATTCAGCCGGTAGTTAACAGTTGTATCGTTTTTTATGTTTGCACTCATTAGTCTTTGTTAGGCAACAAAAGTGCCACAACTCAAAAATTCGGGTTTTTTAGTTAAGACTGCCATTTGACTTCGTTTTTAAGTTTATACCAATCACCTAATGCGCCAGATAATGCACTGAAAATTCAGCCGCTAGTTAACAGTTGTGTCGTTTTTTATGTTTGCACTCATTAGTCTTTGTTAGGCAACAAAAGGGCCACAACTCAAAAAACCGAGATTTATAGTTGAAAACTTGGAAAATCTGCAGGACCACAATCTATCGTAAATGATACGCATAGTTTTGCTTGGTGACGTCACTAGATCAACTAAAATTTACCTAACCCAGCTGGAAGCTGTTTTTCTCATTTTGAAAAACTGAGTTTTTTGAGTTGTGGCACTTTTGAAGTAAGGGTGCGATATAGTCTGCTACTATAAAAAGAAAAAGTAACATTTAACAAATAACATATCGCTAAATAACCCACCACTATTGGATACGTATGTAGGTTATAGTTGTAGAAGACGACACCAGGCTCGTCATTCAATTAGTCTGTCACGTGCGGGGGCCACACCCGGTCTTCTGGTCCATACACCGTCCTCACACTCATATTAAACTTTGGTGCTACATCTGCCCAACACCATATAACATTTTTTCTCTCCAAATAAGCACAAGCTCCCCAGGCTCAGGGCGCCGGTAGTTCAGACTTAACATGCTTGTCTACTGAGCTCAAAATGTCGGATTCAAAACCCGAGAGGGTCACATCCAGCAGAACGACTGGTAGTAGGCGATATGACCTCGTAGTTAAAGCCCGGACATGAGTCACATTAACTCACTATTCGTTCAAGAATAATATTAATTTATTAATTCCATTGTAATAATGAACAATTCAGTAAACAATCATTATAATCGATAAATATGATCAATGAAAATTATATTTAATTAAAATATTGTCACTTCCTTACTGAGGGGCTTCAATACCGCGGGGTTCGAAATCTATCTGAGAGATGAAAAACCTTGAGCACGGCCTCCTTCGGATGGGATGTTAAGCAATGTTCTCGAGCCTGTACGATGTCAGGAACTCGTTAAGAACCTCTACCACACATATCTAATGCTGACTAAGCAACATATACGACTCACATAGTCCGGCTCATATCCAGCAGAATGACAGGTAGTAGGCGATATGACCTCGTAATTAAAGTCCGGGCATGTCACGATAACTAACTAATAGCTTACCCAGGCATTTTATATAAAAGCATTCATACATTTGAAAACAGTAGCTTCTAGAAAATAGGTACTTCTGAGAGTGACTTTCTTATACCTAGTAATTCCGGTGTGAAATGTTTTTGAGAAGGGGGAGAGAAGGAGGAGTAATCTGAAAAAACGCGGTAGGTGTAATAAAGTCATACTTTTATATTCATGAATTAATCAAAAATTTTATATCGAATCTTTGTATATTTATATTCACTACCTAATTAAAGGGCGCCGGTAGCTCAGTGGTATGCGTGCTTGACTTCCGAACTCAAGAACGTGGGTTCCAAACCCGACCGAGGCGCTTAGTTTATTTTACCCGGGAGGTAAAATAAACTTAAGCACGCCGTCCTTCGGATAGGACGTTAAGCGATGGTCCCGAGCCTGTACGATGTCAGGTACTCGATAAAGACCCCTGCCCTAGGTAAATAAAAATTTAGGGTAGGCAAAATTTAGGACTACCACAGTAGAGTCGGGCTCATGTCCACCAGAGTGACGAAAGAGCGCTCTGGTAGCCCGAACATGAGTCATAAGACCTAACCTAACCTCGAATATGATTTTTTGAAGGCAGCTAGATTTACGAGGTACATACCGAAAACCGTCTTATAATTCACATTCGAAACACATTTTCTTAAATGTTTTCTTAATTTATGCAAAAACGGTTAGTCCTATCGAAAATTTGACCCTAAAAAAAGTTCTTTTTAAACTTCCAACTTTTAGACTACGCTTGGCCTTAACATCGCACCAATACGACAGAAGTTATTTTTGTTATGATTTTTATTTTTGTTACGATTCTTAAAATATGTTATTATTATTGTTAATTTTTTCTTAAAAAGGATAATGGGAGGAGTGCAATACTTTTCTGAAGTCGGTTAAACCTCGTGACGTATCTTTCATGAAAAGAAAAAATGGTCCTGACGAGGCTAAGAATCGGACACACTTGGCTAACCCATGTCCACATTTTGTTGCGGAGACGCCCACTGAGATGTCCACTATGCAAGGAAGGACTTACTGTCTTCCACATACTACAGTCCTGTGAAGCTCTCAAACCCTACCGAGAAAGAGATGGATAGCCTCACGATGCTCGAACAGTGCTGAAAATTAGCTCGGCCTACACATCTCAGCTGATGCAATTCTAGCGAAACACTGGACTGTATCATATGTGATAGTAAGATGTTGTGGGACGAGATTTCTAATAGAAATAAAAGACGTTGTTTTATTTTACACCAGAACTGGTTTTCGACGCCACAGCGTCATCATCAGTGGTTCATCCCACCCACACAGCACAGCAACAATAGACCAGTTGTCTTATAACCGCTGTACTGTGTGAGTGGGATGAACCACTGATGATGACGCTGTTGCGTCTAAAAACGGTTCTGGTGTAAAATAAAACAGTGGGAAGGCAACGTCTTTTATTTCTACTGGACTGTATCACCAACAAATAATATGGTGCCATTCGCGGAGGAATAGCTAATATCCAGAGAGATAGCCTTAGCTGACATGATGTCACTTTATCTACTATAGTACTATACTAGTTGTGCTGGCGCTAATGGGCTCTGCATTCGATGCGCCTAATAGAAAAAAATAAAGAAAGAACATATTTATGTGCCCGTAACAGGAGATTCTTATACCAATCACGTTTTTACTGATCACTCCCCCCCCCCCCCCCTCTCTCTCAACCCCTTGTTCATTTCACACTGGCACAATGAAACAAAGAAAACTGCTGATGCAAAGAATTATATTCTTAGCGAGTAATAATACCACTTTCAGAAGAAGAAAGTGTAGGAGAGTCTGTAAAAAAGTGGTAGATACTCGTCTAATAAAGCCCTGTTACGGCCACATTTTTATACATAGGAACGTCCTGGATAACGGTATATGTATATAAGTGTATCCTCTAGGCAGTGTTAAATATGGGTTGTGTTCTAATTAATAAAGCTGCCGCAAGGAGAGCGCTAATATCTCCTGCTGTCGTGAGTGTTTCTCCATTTGTATCTCGTAAATCATTCTAATTGTTCTCTCTTCCTCCATCTTTCCTCCTCAACAAAATGCAAATGTAGCCGGAGTATCATCCTGGGCTGCCTTTGTGTATTACCGCGTGCCACTTTCAAATAGACCTGTGGACGATATTTAAGTAGTATATATGTTATAATAGTACATATGTTATGTAGTATATATCTATGGTCACAAGGAATAAGTTGTTAAGTATACTGTGATTATCTCCCAAGTCATCTACGCACTGTGAAGAAGTTGGGAGCTCAGGACTTTAATACTTTCGGAATTATAGATGTGGGTTTCTTGGTATCTCGTAAAATTGTGTATGTTCTTGGTTAAATCAACTTAATCTACGTCTTTGAGGAATCATTCACGAGATAACTGCATTTAACTATTTATTCATTACGGCAGACTATTCCAAGTCAAGAGGGCGTTTTCGGTTAAATCAACTTTAGAGAGGCATCATTCACGAAGTATTTCAAAAATTATGGTGAATAATTAGGTAAATGATGGGGAATGATTAGGTAACTAAGGGAAAATCCAAGAAAGGATTAACAATATTCATCCTATCGATTTAGAAGGTATATGATTAATAATGATGCAAACATAATTTATTTATTCCAAAAACTGGATTTACACGATTAATGCAAAAGTAAAAAAGTGCTGCCCTGAAAAGTTACGTATTTAGTCTTACCAATTTATTCTCTGTGACCACAGATATGTAGTATAACCTCAGGGATTCAGAAAACAGTTTCTCTTTTATCCGATTTATATAGAATTCCTAAATCATCGATATTTTTTTAAAGCATAGAACATTCCATTAAAGAATTATAAATATAAAATTAAAATTTTTTTTTTTTTATTAAAATTTTTTTTATTTTTAATAAAATGTATTTATTTTTATTAAAATTAAAATTCATATATACAATCCTCAGGGAGGGCGCCGGTAGCTCAGTGGTATGCGTGCTTGACTTCTGAGCTCAAGGTCGTGGGTTCGTAGCCCGGCCGAGGCCCTTAGTTTATTTTATCTGGGAGGTAAAATAAACTTAAGCACGCCGTCCTTCGGATGGGACGTTAAGCGATGGTCCCGAGCCTGTACGATGTCAGGTACTCGTTAAAGACCCCTACCCTAGATTAATAAAAATTTAGGGTAGGCAAAATTTAGGACTCCCACAGTAGAGTCGGGCTCATTTCCACCAGAGTGACGAAAGAGCGCTCTGGTAGTAGGCGATATGACCTCGTAGTTAAAGCCCGGGCATGAGTCATAAAACCTAACCTAACCTAACCTACAATCCTCAGGTTATCTGAGATTACCTAAGACAGTGCCTCCCTGTCTAGGGAAGAACATTTACACATAGTTGTTGTCAATAATAAAATAAAAAATTAATTCAATAAATATAATAAGAAGAAATTGGAGAGAAATTAAAAAAAAAAGAACGGGGTTATAGTAGATGATTCTATCTGGTTCCGAGCCTGTCTTGTCATGTGCTCGTTAAAGACCCCTAGCTCAGATAAATAAACCTAAGTAGGCAAAATTTAGGACTCCCGCTGTAGAGTCGGGCTCATGTCCAAGCGACAAAAGAACGTTCTGGTAGTAGGCGATATGACCTCGTAGTTAAAGCCCCTCTAAAGTCATAATTGTGTTCTTTCAGATCAATCTATCCTCTTTGCTTCTTCAAAAAGACTGAAGGGAGGATCGACATTTCATTTCTTCTCTTGTAAGAAAATTAATTAAGTGTCTGGTAAATTCTGGAACAGTACAATACAAAAATGTTGTAAGAAGGTTACAGAAACACGTTGAAGTATACTTATGAAAAATATGTCAATAAAGATAGACTGAGAATGTAGAAAATGTGGTAAAGGAATGTTACAAAGTTGTTAGGAATTTGTGAAGATTGCATATTTCTCAAAGATAGAAAACATATGACAACACATAGAAACAACACTTTCCTTAAGGTAATAAGGTAAGGAATGTGTCAGCTGATAGATGCTTCACATTACTTCTCACTAATCTCAAATTTAAGGTTAGGTTAGGTTTTATGACTCATGCCCGGGCTTTAACTACGAGGTCATATCGCCTACTACCAGAGCGCTCTTTCGTCACTCTGGTGGACATGAGCCCGACTCTACTGTGGGAGTCCTAAATTTGGCCTACCCTAAAATTTTAGGATAGGGGTCTTTGACGAGTACCTGACATCGTACAGGCTCGGGACCATCGCTTAACGTCCCATCCGAAGGACGGCGTGCTTAAGTTTATTTTACCTCCCAGATAAAATAAACTAAAGGCCTCGGTCGGGTTTCGAACCCACGATCTTGAACTCAGAAGACAAGCACGCATACCAACAATAATTAGAGACAGCCTGACTTAGGAACAACTTGAGAGTGGGGGTATGCTATGGTGGGGCACGGATTAACTTATTTTAACCATTAAGTTTTCAACAACACGATATATAATAATCGCATGGTCTCACCTTGGTTTTGAGGTTCGAATCCCGTCCGAGAATAAGTTTTATTTCGTAGATAGAACTCCCTCCCGGGGCCATGGATGTCGTAAATAACTAGGTAACACCATTATAAGAGTCATGGCTAATATGCACCGTACGTAAGGCCAATAAATAAAAAACTTATAATAACAAATACAATTTTGAATATTAAACTGAACAAAAACGATAAATTAGAACAGGAGAAGAATCTTTGCACATTAAATAGTTGACACTTTATAGTTCTCTTTGCCATTTGAGCCTGAAATAAGTCCTTATGTATACTCTTACCAAATTTTCCACCCTGAAGGGTCAAATTTAACAGTGTATTTTTCTCAGCAAATAAATTTACCTAGCGAGTTGAGGCTTCACAGTTTTTTCTGTTTTTTTGCCCCCCCCCCCCCTTTTTTTCACTCCCCCTCCCCGCAAGCTTCAACTGTGTTGGTTTTTTAAGGGGTTCGGGGGTCTGTCTCTCGACTTGTCAATTACCGTGCCACCTTCACAACCCCCCCTCCATCCTATTCCAACACTGAGTTAGGAAAAAGGGTTCAAAAAAAAAAAAAAAATTAAAAACAGCTTACACAATGTGTCGGTTTGTTCACTCCTGCAGTAAATTTATTTTTTTCACCCACAAAAGAGGATGAAATGGGGAAAACGCAGATCCCATGAGTAAAACCTGAATTTGACGTCGTCCTGAATGATTTAGTGAACAAATAAATAAAACAAATTTATTTTTGTATATAATACATTCATCACACCATTATTTCTCCAAATTTATTTTTACATTTTTTTTTTTTAAATTAGCCAGAACATATTTATAGTTATAAAGTTTTGACTTAGTGTCTCAATATAATATCAATATTTATTTATGTTGAACCCGCTTGTTGTGAAACAGGCATACATACCTACTAAAAAAATATAAAGAAAAACGAATGTTTTTTAGTAATATTGTCTGTTTCACAAGATATCTATATTAATAAAGCTGAAACGGGGTTTGTGTGTTTGTTTGTTCCAGCATCACGACCAAACGGCTGGACGGATCTTCATGAAACTTCACATGTAGCATTATTTTGAGCCCGATTGAATAATAGGCTATGTGGCGTCCCAAAATTTTGAACGGGAGGGGGGGTTGTAAGGAGGGCCTAACTATATACTGGCTGTGGAGTCCGCCGTTGCAAGGCACACACTAGCTGTGATGCCCAGTGGTCCTAACTACATTCTAGCAGTGGGCTCCGCCGTTGCAAGGCACACTTCGGAGGGGGGGGGGGGGGGGGGGTATGCCTAAATATAAAGCTACAGGTAGATAATTACCTAATGGTCGGATTGTCATGGAATTTCACATGTAGTGTTCTTAAAGGCTAAATTGAAAAATAGGGTGGGTGGCGTCACAACATTTTGATCAGGAGGGGGATAGCCCTAAATATAATGATACCGGTAGCTCATTAATTAATGGTCGGATTGTCATGAAATTTCATATGTAGTATTCTTGAAGGCCAAATAGGAGAAAAAGGTGTCTGACGTCACAAAATTGTGAACGGGAGGGGGGTTGTGGATTTTTGAACTGAGCCCCTCTCCCGGAACTCTCCTTTCCCCTCAGCCGATATCGCTGAAATTTGACTGGATATGTCCTGAGTGGATTTTAGTTTTAAATACGAAATTTGATGTTGATACATTCATTACATCGGCAGTTATTGGGATTTTTGATTTGAGCCCCCACCCCGGAACTCCCCCCTCCCCTCGGACGATATCGCTGAAATTTGACTAATTATGTCCTAAGTGAATTTTAGTTTTAAATACGACATTTGATGTCGATACATTCATTACATGGGCAGATATTAAGATTTTTGAGTTGAGCCCCCACCCCGGAATTCCCCCCTCCCCTCGGCCGATATCGCTGAAATTTGACTGGTTATGTCCTAAGTGAATTTTAGTTTTAAATACGAAGTTTGATGTTGATACATTCATTACATCGGCAGTTATTGGGATTTTTATATTCAGATTCGTTTATCTATCCATTCTCTTCCACCGGCTTCTATACAGAAACGGGGTTTGTTTGTATGTTTGTTCCAGCATCACGCCCAAACGGCTGGACGGATATTCATGAAACTTCACATGTAGCATCCTTTCAAGACCGATTGAATAATAGGCTATGTGGCGTCCCAACATTTCAAACGGGAGGGGGGGTTGTAAGGGGGGGCTAAGCATAAAAATAGAGCTAACTCATTAATTAATCGTAGGATTGCCATGAAATTTCATATGTAGTATTCTTGAAGGACAAATAGAAAAAAAAGGTGTATGACGTCACAAAATTGTAAACGGGAGGGGGGTTGTGAATTTTTGAACTGAGCCCCTCCCCCGGAACTCCCCCCTCCCCTCAGCTGATATCGCTGAAATTTGACTGGTTATGTCCTAAGTGGATTTTAATTCTAAATACGAAATTTGATGTCGATACATTCATTACATCGGCAGTTATTGGGATTTTTGATTTGAGCCTCCACCCCGGAACTCCCCCCTCCCCTCAGCCGATATCGCTGAAATTTGACTGGTTATGTCCTAAGTGGATTTTAATTCTAAATACGAAATTTGATGTCGATACATTCATTACATCGGCAGTTATTGGGATTTTTAAATTCAGATTCGCTCATCTACCCATTCTCTTCCACCGGCTTCTATACTTCTATATTGAAACGGGGTTTGTTTGTATGTTTGTTCCAGCATCACGCCCAAACGGCTGGACGGATATTCATGAAACTTCACATGTAGCATCCTTTCAAGACCGATTGAATAATAGGCTATGTGGTGTCCCAAAATTTCGAACGGGAGAAGGGGTTGTGAGGGGGGCTAAGCAAAAAAATTGAGCTAACTCATTAATTAAACGTAGGATTGTCATGAAATTTCATATGTAGTATTCTTGAAGGCCAAATAGAAAAAGACTGTGTGACGTCACAAAATTGTGGACGAGAGGAGGGTTGTGGATTTTTGAACTGAGCCCCTCTCCCGGAACTCCCCTTTCCCCTCAGCCGATATCGCTGAAATTTGACTGGTTATGTCCTAAGTGGATTTTAGTTTTAAATACGACATTTGATGTCGATACATTCATTACATCGGCAGTTATTGGGATTTTTGAACTGAGCCCCCTCCCCGGAACTCTCCCCTCCCCTCGGCCGATATCGCTGAAATTTGACTAATTATGTCCTAAGTGAATTTTAGTTTTAAATACGACATTTGATGTCGATACATTCATTACATCGGCAGTTATTGGGATTTTTATATTCAGATTCGTTTATCTATCCATTCTCTTCCACCGGCTTCTATACTGAAACGGGGTTTGTTTGTATGTTTGTTCCAGCATCACGCCCAAACGGCTGGACGGATATTCATGAAACTTCACATGTAGCATCCTTTCAAGACCGATTGAATAATAGGCTATGTGGCGTCGCAACATTTCGAACGGGAGGGGGGGTTGTAAGGGGGTCTAAGCATTAAAATAGTGCTAACTCATTAATTAATGGTCGGATTGTCATGAAATTTCATATGTAGTATTCTTGAAGGCCAAGTAGGAAAAAAAGGTGTGTGACGTCACAAAATTGTGAACGGGAGGGGCGTTGTGGATTTTTGAACTGAGCCCCTCTCCCGGACCTCCCCTTTCCCCTCAGCCGATATTGCTGAAATTTGACTGGTTATGTCCTAAGCTGATTTTAATTCTAAATACGTAATTTGATGTCGATACATTCATTACATCGGCAGTTATTGGGATTTGTGAATAGAGCGCCCACCCCGAAATTCCCCCTTCCCCTCGGCCGATATCGCTGAAATTTGACTGGTTATGTCCTAAGTGGATTTTAGTTTGAAATACGACATTTGATGTTGATACATTCATTACATCGGCAGTTATTGGGATTTTTGAATTGAGCCCCCACCCCGGAACTCCCCCCTCCCCTCGGCCGATATCGCTGAAATTTGACTGGTTATGTCCTAAGTGGATTTTAGTTTTAAATACGAAATTTGATGTCGATACATTCATTACATCGGCAGTTATTGGGATTTTTAAATTCAGATTCGCTCATCTACCCATTTTCTTCCACCGGCTTCTATACTTCTATATTGAAACGGAGTTTGTTTGTTCCAGCATCACGCCCAAACGGCTGGACGGATATTCATGAAACTTCACATGTAGCATCCTTTCAAGACCGATTGAATAATAGGCTATGTGGCGTCCCAACATTTCGAACGGGAGGGGGGGTTGTAAGGGGGGCTAAGCATTAGAATAGTGCTAACTCATTAATTAATGGTCGGATTGTCATGAAATTTCATATGTAGTATTCTTGAAGGCCAAACAGGAAAAAAAGGTGTGTGACGCCACAAAATTGTGAACGGGAGGGGGGTAGTGGATTTTTGAGTTGAGCCCCAACCCCGGAATTCCTCCCTCCCCTCGGCCGATATCGCTGAAATTTGACTGGTTATGTCCTAAGTGGATTTTAGTTTTAAATACGACATTTGATGTTGATACATTCATTACATCGGCAGTTATTGGGATTTTTGAATTGAGCCCCCATCCCGGAACTTCCCCCTCCCCTCGGAACTATATGTGGTTCCAAGTGGTCCTAAGAACTTACTAGCTGGGCTGCCCTCCGTTGCAAGGCATATACTACGAGTAGCTGTGTGGCCCAGCGTTCCTGAACACGAACTAGCTGTGGTGCGAAGCATTCCTAAGAACGTAATAGCTGTTGTGCCCAGCGGTTTTAAGCACACAATAACTGTGGTGCCCAGCTGTTCCGAGCACTAGCTGGGGTGGTACGCCGTTGCAAGACCGATACTAGCTGTGGTCACGAGCGTTCTTAAGTACGTACTGGCTAGGATGTCCAGCGATGCTAAGTATTTACTAGCTGTTGTTTCCGCCGTTTAAAGGCACATACTAGCTGTGGTGTCTTCCTTTGAAGGACTATAAGCCTTATTACATTTGAATAATTAAAAATTATAACATCATGAATGTACTTTTCAAGTATTATAGTAATAATAGGAATCGAATGGGAGACTAGGAGAAAAATCAAAGTTCCCCGGGCAACGCCGGGTATTACTGCTAGTATAAAATATATGGGAGTACTTTCGGTATTGCTACCAACTTCAGACACGACTTAACAAATACAGTATTTGATTAAGATGGTAGCAATACCGAAAGTACTCCCATATATTTTATATATCTTGTGAAATAGATAATATTTTTAAAACAACATTATTTTTTCTTTATATTTTTTATTAAGTGTTCAACAATATCTCTGCGAAAATGTTAAGTATCATACATACCTACTGTTTGGTTTATTAACTTAATATCCATAATAACTATTATTATAGGTTAGGTTTTATGACTCATGCCCGGACTTTAAGCACGAGGTCATATCACCGACTACGAGAGCGCTCTTTCGTCACTCTGCTGGACATGAGTCCGACTCTACTGTGGGAGTCCTAAATTTTGCCTACCATAAATTTTTATTCACCTAGGGCAGGGTGCCTTTAACGAGTACCTGACATCGTACAGGCTCGGTAATATAGCTTAACGTCCCAACCAACTCAGATTCCCTGACTAATTTTGTTTTATTAATTTTAATTTTTTTTAAATTTCATTACTACTATATATTTACAAAAAATACTGTAATGTCACATCATTTTCCCAACACCTGATATCAAAAATGATAAATTAATTAATTGATTAATTCATGATGGAGAAATTCTGCCTACCCAAAATTTTTATTCACCTAGGGCAGGAGTCTTCAACGAGTATCTGACATAGTACAGGCTCGAGACCATTGCTTAGCGTCCCATCCGAAGGACGGCGTGCTTGAATTAATTGTAAGGGGCACAGTAGCGACTGGAAATTTGTTAAGTAACAGTTTAGGTTGCAACCACTTTTTTCTGTAGGACTATCCGTTTTCGAGTAAATCAAGCAATCTGCATAAATCATGGTCCCTTAAAATGTACCTTTCAATTTTCTGTACAACTTTAATTTGAAAAGATTTTTCATTAGGTCAAAATATACATCTCTCTTCTGGTGAAATATAATTGAAAAATATAACACAAACAGAAACTCTAATAATAATAAAACTTAGGAAAAGTAAAGAAAATATCTTTATTTATTTAAATAAATGTCAAAGTTGGTCCGAAAGACTTAAACGTTAGACCTACCTACCTTCTTATAAACACGAGGCTTCTTCATGCTTGAAATATATATCATTTATGTTTGTCAGTAGGCCATCTCCTGTACTCGTTGTTGATCTAGATGGCCCAAGTTTTGATTCTTTATTTTTTTATTTACAAACAGATATTGACAACTATATAAAAATAAATACAGCAAGCAAAGGTGCTAATAGAGAGATAATGGCAATGTCAAAATGTCAAGAGAGGAGAAATCACCCAGTGGTGACACTCCCCTGATTTCCTCTCACTAATCACTGTCACTGTCACTGCTGCTGCTAAGGAGGTCTCTAGGCCATTGACGCCAATATTTGGGGAAGTATGGCAGAATGGAGGGCACGGACTATAGGATTATTGTGGGAACTAAGAAGGGAAAATAATTTTTTATACTTGGATTTAGGGACTTCGGTGACAAAAGGTACGTTAAGGTCAGTGTGGAGAGTTTTGTTGGAGACGTAATAAGGAACAATTGAAAGATTTTTTTTCATTCAAATAACCATTTTCGTGGCGAAAAGTAGTTTTCTTTATTATTTTTTAAAGTTATTTTAATGTTTTGATTTTTTCCGGCCTCTTTTTACAGGGGTGTCTTCTTTTTTATTGTTTTTTTGCCATTATTTCGGGACTCTTCCACGTCGAAGAAGGGACGAAGAAGTGTCACTAAATATTATCAAAAAAAAAAATGGAGGCTCCTCTGGAAGAAAAATGCCGGAAAAATTCAACATAGTATACATCCCAGAGAAATTTAAGAAACAAACACATTATTATAATGTCTTTGTTTCTTAAACCTTAATAATACATATTTATATTGCTTTCAACATTTCTGCTGTAATGTGACAGTTATGACGGGGTTTTCCAAGCTCCCTGTACCTGTTTCCTTTAGCACCCTAGTATTATTTTGTACCATTTCATTGCAATGTAAGACTCCATCCAGTGTACATGTCTTCTCCCCAACCCTGCTTATTCATAGTAAGTCATTTTAATATTTACTCTTTATTATGTTCCACCTATTTGTCTATTTCCATTATTAATGTTTATGGTTAGTAATATATTCATATTTAATTTTAATGTTTAGTAATTATTCATAGTAAGTCAGTTTCAATTTTTAACTTGTTATAGTGTATTTTTAACGTTCAGTAATGTTTATCAACAAACATTTTTTTTTTTTTTTTTTTGTTAATTTTTGATTCTAATCTTGATTTCCCCCCCATGTTTATAGGCCCTGATGATGATATAAAATTTATCGAAACGTTGGCATCTGAATAGTGTTTTTTTTTTCCATCTTTGACTGACCCTCAATATTCCTACAATTATTATAATGGTTTAGATCAAGTTATCAGTTGTACATGTCCAAGACATGTTTTTAATCTTTGCATGGAATTCTCTGGGCTTCAGTAATTCTATATAATATATAGAATTACTGAAGCCTAGAGAATTCCATGCAAATATATTATATTATATAAATTGATATATTATCGGTATATTAAATCGGGGTAAAAGAGATTAAATCATTCAGCTGGTTCATGTATCAGTGATCAGTGAGCAGTTCGCGTTCATTGCATCCTTACTTATTTAAATATTCCTATGTTTGTCAATTGACCATCTAGATTGTCCGCGGGACATTTTCCATTTTGTAACCTTAATATTCAAACTGGTTGATAAATCGGTGAAGTTACGCAATCGGTCAAAAATCTATTATTTGATTTGGCTATATTAGGTCACAATTTGCACTCAACAAAAAAAAAACCTAATAATTGCAAAATTCAGAATTCGAACCTGTTTCTTTCTTCTTCTCCTACATATTCCCCACACACTTCCACTTCTTGAAGTCAATAGATACAATAAAAAAAATTTAATTTCAACTAAAAATGTTCATGTTAGAGGAAACCCTATACACGGAAACGGAATTTTATTCTCACTGTTCAAAACGAATAATATAACCACAATAAAGAATCGTGTTTCATATCCAAAAACATTATTTGATACAAAGCTTTCATTTTTTTTTTTTGGGCAGAGTTCCTCCACACCTTAAAGGTCAGTCCAATGTACGTTATTGTTTTGTTTATTCATTTATACATTTTTATTTTATTTTTAGTTACATTGTTTTCTATATTTCGCACATTGGGGCGAAATAACATCCCGAAACATCGTTGGGATAAAGACACTTCCGAAGAGTTTTTATTTGAAAAATAGTTATCTTAATTTTTATTAAATTGAAAAATGTGTCTACTTATTATAAACGTATCTTGTATTAATTTTGTTTATGTACTCATATATTTTTAAGTATTTATTTGTTCAGTTTTTATTAATTTCATTTTACTTTTTTTAATAGTTTTGTTATTACTACTAATTATAGGTGTGTTAGACTCAAACAGTTATAAATCTAATTTATAAGCTATATTTATGTATAAATTCTTTTGACGTATCCTATTACCATGTATTGGTTTAACGGTAATAAATAAATTATTATTATTATTAATTAATGTTATTAATAGGATTATTTAATTATTTGTAATAACTAACTGTCAGGGAGTATTCTAAATTATTCAGAAATATGCAATTTGCAAATTTAATTCCAAAGAATTCATTAAAAAGTAAGCAATTCAAAATATATACGCTTCATATGAAATATGTGATTGAGAGAAAAAAAACTGTTCTACACCAAAAAGTGGTAATAAATTTATCCTGAACTTCTTTTTACATTTTTTTTGCTGTAATTTCTCTGTATGTCAGAGAGTCCCACCTTTAAAATACAATTAATTCTTCACATATAATTTATTACTGACTGTTTCCCTGTGAAAGCACTTTTTTTTCCTCTTCAAACCTCCCCCTGTATATAAATAAGAGAAGGTGAGTGTGTTTAGGAGCCAGGGGCTTGGAGCTTAGGCTACCTCTCAACCACGCACAAGGTTAGTGCTTACCAAAGCCCAAACACTTAATTTCATGGTCCGCTTCAAAAAACTCTCGTCCCTCCAAACTTTCTACTTATTCAACAGATTTTTTTTTTCTCATTTTCAAAAGGGTAGTGTCCTTGTATTTTATTAATTTTTTTGAATGGTGGTGAGACTTGTGGAATACGATAAAGCAATTTTTAAACGAGTATTTTCTGGTTAAACTATGTAAACAATACATTTTTTTATTGGTTTAGTATATTGGCTTCTGCCTTCCACAAGTTATACTACATTAAAAAACATGCTTTTAATGGTTTAGTATATTGGCTCCTGCCTTCCACAAGTTATACTACATTAAAAAACATTCTTTTAATGGTTTAGTATATTGGCTCCTGCTTTCCACAAGTTATACTACATTAAAAAACATTCTTTTAATGGTTTAGTATATTGGCTCCTGCCTTCCACAAGTTATACTACATTAATAAACATTCTTTTAATGGTTTAGTATATTGGCTCCTGCCTTCCACAAGTTATACTACATTAAAAAACATTCTTTTAATGGTTTAGTATATTGGCTCCTGCCTTCCACAAGTTATACTACATTAAAAAACATTCTTTTAATGGTTTAGTATATTGGCTCCTGCCTTCCACAAGTTATACTACATTAAAAAACATTCTTTTAATGGTTTAGTATATTGGCTCCTGCCTTCCACAGGTTATACTACATTAAAAAACATTCTTTTAATGGTTTAGTATGTTGGCTCCTGCCTTCCACAAGTTATACTACATTAAAAAACATTCTTTTAATGGTTTAGTATATTGGCTCCTGCTTTCCAGAAGTCATACCTATAATCGAAAGCAATTTCATATTAAAGTATCTTCAAAAAAAGTTAAATTGATATTGTATTAAAATTTTGTTTTGTCGGTTTTCTGTTTCTTTTTTTTTTTTTTTTTTTGATTTCAAGATGTAAAAATAAGACAGTTTTAGAGTTGGCCATATTTAGTCAAACATTTGGCTGTAGTCAAAAGACGAAGCAAACGTGAAGAAACGGTAAGACAAACAAGACTTGGCCTACATTATGTATACCCTTATTGACAGAGGCAACTCTACCGTTCTCGTTTCAACAGTTACTCAAGTCAAGAGCTTGAGAGTCCGTTAAAAAAATATCCAAAAATGTTGATTTCTAGATCGTGAACATTTTCGTAAAGAATGAAATTGGGTTATTAAATGCCTCTGTAACCAAGGAGAAGAAACAAGAAATACGCCAACATAAAATTATGCGGACTTTCAATAATGATTCGATATTAATTTTTTTATTTGTCTTAGTACAAATTGTGAGCTCAGCCAAGCCATGAAACACTAAACAATTCAATAAAATTGTAAGTCTTACATGAACAGCACTTGTTATTTTTCTGCGAAATTAGAAATAATAACAGCTGATATTGTAAATTTATCGACAAGAAATTTAGTATGAGGATTCAGAAGATGCTGGGTAAGTTGACTACTGTTTTCTAGTTAAAACGGTCTAGCAATTTCAGAGTATGTGTGTGATGAACTGTTTGTGTTTATGTGTAAGAGAGACAACATTATAATTCAGAATGATTTAAAAAATTAAGTAAATAAATAGATACAGAAGAGTGGAAAATATAAGAGCGGACTATAGAAGGGTGGAGTAGAGAAGGATGAAGTGTTGAAGGGTAGTGTATAGAATGGCGAAGTTTAGAAGGGCGTAGTATAGAAGGGTGGAGTATAGGAGAGTGGAGTATAGAAGGTTGGAGTATAGGAGAGTGGAGTATAGAAGGTTGGAGTATAGGAGAGTGGAGTATAGAAGAGGGGAGTATAGGAGAGTGGAGTATTGAAGAGAGTAGTTCAGAGGGGCCGAGTACAGATGGGAGGCAGAAGGTTAGAGTATAGAATGGAGGAGTTTAGAAGGATGTAGTTCAGAAGGGTGGAGTATAGAAAGGCAAAGTGTAGAAGGGCGGAGTATAGAAGGTTGGAGTATAGGAGTGTGGAGTATAGAAGGGTGGAGTATAGGAGGGTTGAGTATAGAAGGGTGGAGTATCGGAGGGTGGAGTATAGGAGAGTGGAGTATTGAAGAGAGTAGTTCAGAGGGGCCGAGTACAGATGGTTGGAGGCAGAAGGTTAAAGTAAAAAATGGAGGAGTTTAGAAGGATGTAGTTCAGAAGGGTGGAGTATAGAAAGGCAAAGTGTAGAAGGGCGGAGTATAGAAGGTTGGAGTATATGAGAGAGGAGTATAGAAGGGTGCAATGTAGGAGAGTGGAGTATCGGAGAGTATAGTATTGAAGAGTTCAGAGGAGCAGAGTACAGAAGGATGGAGCCAGAAGGGCGGAGTATAAGAGAACTGAATACTGAAGAGCGGAATACAAGAACAAAAATTGGCAATGTTCTGACCTCTGAAAAAAACCAAATCCAGCAGAAAACATTACAGAGAACCATCTCTCAGCCTCCCCATATGTTGGTTGGGTAAAGCATGATCTGAATAAATTATGAAGCAAGCTGACCCCATTTAACTGAACAAAAAATGTGAGTTTTGCTTTCTCCTTCAGAAAAAATATATTTAATTAAACATATGCCTAATTCGATGAGAGTCTTATCCTAAAGCAATGGAGTCAAACTTCATTGCAACATCCTTCTATGGTTTACTTATAAAGTATTTTTAAAAGTTAGAGGAGGCCGGTAGCACAAGATCGCGGGTACAAAACCCGGCCGAGGCCTTTTATAGACGTTTCGGAAAGTATAATTTATTTGTTCTTTATGTTAACATTTTTTTGTCAATCAGAATCTTCTTTTTATAGAACATATTTATCGAGTTTACTGAAACACTTGTCATCCCATTCCCATCGAAATAATCTGAGGCGGCGCTGGCCCAGAGACCTGCTACTATAATTTAGCAAAAATATTTAGGGAGAGCTGGTAGTGACCAGTTTCTCGCCTTATGTTCTCCTGTCACCTTCAGCTCTCCTTTCCTTCTTGGTTTGCCTCCACTACTGGATAGTGCACTGGGAGACGGAAAGGCGGGGGGATCACTCGAGATTCATCTGCCTCCATTAAAAAGGAGGGATGGGGATCACAGAGAACCGGGGGTGTTTCGAGTGGTCCAAGGGTTCAAGGGCTTCTTATATTTATATTATTTATTTATTTATTTATTTTGTTATCGATGTAGCACAGAGGTAGTGTGCTTGCTTTTCGAGCTCAAGATCACGAGTTCAAATTGAGGCCCTTTGGTTTATGTTATCTGGGAAGCAAAACCCTTGAGCACACCGTCCTTTGGTTGGGACATTAAGCCTTGGTCTCGAGCTTGTACGATTAGCAGAGGTAAAGAGTGGAGTCGGACTCATGTCCACCAGAGCGACGAAAGAGCGTTCTGGTAGTAGGCGATGTGACCTTGTACTTAAAGCCTGGGCGTGAGTTCAGATCACTACCTTGCAAAACTCAACCTAATTATATCTCAAAGTTAAGATCATTTAACTTCTTCTCCGTCATTTTTTAATACAATCATGTTAAAAAAAATAAAAATAAAAAAATAACTTTTTTCTTCAAGTCTCCAGTGAGATGAAGCGACAAGTCATGACATTTATACAAACTTTTCTTTTTGAGGAAAAAGTAGATTCAAAAAAAAAAAAAAAGTACATTTTCATGAGGAAAGTCTAAGAGAGAGGGAAATCTGATTTTCGTCTGGAGCCCACAAGTTGGCTTCTGCATTTTTCATTTCTCTTAGGAAATAAGCTCCGGGTGTAATTCGATTTAAGAACTTACATAACTATGAAAGCAGGCTCTACGGTGCGGCATGTTTAAAAAAAATCAACGGTTAAACCTCAACATCGTACTTCTCCAAAACGAATCAATCATGTATGTTTTCTGGTAAATCAAGGAAACGTCTAAAAATTAACTATATTTTAAAGTTTGTTGCCATGAGTTACAATTTAAAATTACAATTAGATGTATTCTTCATGGACATTTAGTTTACATTCTTCGGGGCGCTATAGCTTTTGTCGTATTCATCCTATCGCAAATCTGAGGACTTACCAGCGATTGGAAATTTTATAAGGAACAATTTTGGTAAGAATCAATAACATAGTAAACTATAGGACTAACTGCTTGTGGGTAAATCAAGGAAAAGTCTAAAAATATGTGTTTCGAAACTACATTTCAAGATAGTTTTCGGCATGTTCCTCGAAAAAAGGACGACCTGTGAAAAATGTTATTTTATATAAATTATGTAATATTCTCCACAACTATTACTTGAAAAAATGTTTGATTAGGTCATAAACATAAGCTGTATCTTGTAAAATGTGGTTAGGTCCTGGGGGAAAGTGGTCTTAATTTTCGTTTGTTTTCGGCCAAAATCGAATCAGACCTAAGTTATAACATGAGACTCCTTCATTCCATGTTTCACGTTCATAGCTACAATCACGGCCAGAGTAGACCCATTGTGTGTCCTGTGTGTGTTGGTCCCTACAGTAACCCTGTATCTTTAATAAAGTTCACGATTCTTCTGCAGGTTCCTTCCATCAACTGCTTCGGTTCCGTTATGACAGACTCGAAGCAGTAAAATCTTCTGCTTTCTAGTGCCCCGCACTGGCTTAGAATATGGACCGGAGTCTAGCGATGCCCATATTGTGTAGATGTTTGTTCATATGACAGTGTCTTGTGAGCAGCCCTGTAATAGCTTTCGATCAATAAACTCAACTTTTTTATTACGACCTAACAATATTGTCTATTGGATAAACACATAAGTGTTAACCAATTTTATTGTTAATTTTCCGTAATGCCATTCGATGTAAAGAACATTATAGTTATTGACTGTATAAAACAGCCTCAATAGCGTTGATTATCTCTAAATCTGTCATTAATCTACAAAATGTCTTCTTTTTAACAAACCATAACGATAAAAACTTTATTTCTCGTTACTAGAGTTATAAGTTACTTAAACTCTGCGTTTTACTAACTGGTGAGATTTCCATCGAATAAAAAAAATGGTAAATCACCCGCAACGTACTTCCCCAAAACGAATTAATCAATTTATTTTTCGCTCCCCCTTCAAAACCAGTCTACTGTTTGAGCTAATATTCAACAGTTGACTTTGGTATGCGTGCTTGTCTTCTGAGCTCAAGAACGTGGGTTCGAAACCCGACCGAGGCCCTTAGTTTATTTTATCTGGGAGGTAAAATAAACTTAAGCACGCCGTCCTTCGGATGGGACGTTAAGCGTTGGTCCCGAGCCTTTACGATGTCAGGTACTCGTTAAAGACCCCCTACCCTAGGTGAATAAAAATTTAGGGTAGGCAAAATTTAGGACTCCCATAGTAGAGTCGGGCTCACGTCCACCAGAGTGACGAAAGAGCGCTCTGGTAGTAGGTGATATGACCTCATAGTTAAAGCCCGGGCATGAGTCATAAAACCTAACCTAACAGTTGACTTACATAAGAAACTCCTAAAACCTCAATACTAAATTTTGTGTCTATAGATTCTTTACATCCGCAGTTATTAGGTTTTTCAATTGAGCCCCCTCCCCTGAACACCCCTTCTGCCCTTCTGTGTTATTCTTATGGGGTTTTGAATTCACATATGAAATTTTGTGTCGATACATTAATAACGGTAGTTTTTGAGTTAAGCCCTTTCTCTTGCCTAATTTGACTCAAAATCGATAGATGTTGTCCTTATGGGGTTTTGGTCAAACATGTAAAATTTCGTATCGATACAGTTATTTTATCGGCAGTTATTAGTTTTTGATTTAAGCTTCACCCATAATCTCCTCATCCCTTTGGTCGATTTGGCTGAAAAAATGGGTTGTCGTTAGAGAATTCTGGAGTCACATATAAAATTTCGTGTCGATACATCCATTCTATTAGGAGTTATCGTGTTCGCAAACACAAAAGCAGACAGACTTTTTTGTTTTGTTGTGAGACGAGATTTCTCATTAAAACAGACGTTGTCTTTCCACTGTTTTGTTCTCGATCAGAACCGGTTTCAACGCAACAGCGTCATCATCAGTGGCACATAAAGGACTACTAGCCTCTACACTGAACGGATGGGATGTGCCACTGATTAGAACTCTGTTGCATTGAAAACCGGTCCCTGTCGTAAATAAAACAGTTGAAAGACAACGTCTTTCGTTTCCATGAGAACAAAAAACTGTTTAGTTCCGCCTATTTTCGGAAAACAAATTCGTGTTTGTCGTCAGAAGATAACCAATAAAGAGGTAAAAGGTTACATTTTTCTGCAACCCCTACATCTGATAAAACCTCCGCCCCCCCCCCCCCCTCCCTTGAAAGTGGTTAGGTGGTGAGAGTGGAGTCATAGGAAGTGCAGTAAATGTAACCTTCTCAATGGAGTCAAAGGTCACAAGTTTCTGACAACAGCACATCCCACTACATCTGGTGAAACCTCCCTCCCCCTACTCGAAAGAGGTCAGAGGTTACATGATTCTGACACCACCACATTTCACTACTTCTGGTAAACCCCCTCCACTCGGAAGGCGTCCAAGATCGCATGTTTCTGACAACACCACATCCCACTACATCTGGTGGAACCTCCCTCCCCCACTCGAAAGAGGTCAGAGGTTACATGATTCTGACACCACCACATTTCGCTACTTCTGGTAAACCCCCTCCACTCGGAAGGCGTCAAAGATCGCATGTTTCTGGCATCACTATAAGCATATCCCAACATCTGTCATAAATAAGGCCGAAAGTCACGTGTTTCCGTCACCACCACTACCAAAATAAGATTAGCTCATTTAAAATGCCTACAATCTGCAAAGTATCCTTTTGTTTCGAGTCTATTTGAAAAATAAAGCATATTCGGAAATTCATTACCACTAAGCAAATTAAGCCCTCAAGAACTACCCCCTAATATTAGAGGCTAGATATACAAAGCCCATCCCCATAGCTTCCCTTGTTTCTCTCTATTCTCATAATGAGGAGCTACGTTGAAATATTAATAATTTTTAGAAGCTCTTGAGAACAAGTTAGAGAATGTCCTGTCCACAAAGAAGGGTGGAATACTTCGTGTTCAACTTTCTATTGACTGAGCTTAGCCAGCTTTTGTTCCAACTAAGCTCTTAAATCAACCTCATTTTAATATTGAGAAATGTCTTTTCATTAAAACGAACAAGAAGAAGAACCAGGTGAATTTTGTGGGTTAAATAGTTGTCAGGAGAGTTGAGGTTTACAGGGTTACATAACTTCCGGGGAAGAAAAACATTATAAGGGGTGGACTGATTAAAAATCTTTATACTAAAGGCTTTAATTTTAATCTGAGAAAAGAATATTTTCTTGTTTAAAGCCACTTACAAAGATGTGTTTAAAGCTAGCTAAATGGAACAATTGATTAAAGCAACCACAAGTGTTTGTAGTCCTGTTGTAACTAACATAAAAACAAAGCGTATTGGTCGGGAGGACAAGCATTGCGGTACCTGATTGGCTCTAATCAACCAATAGCATGCCTCCCATCTCTAACACTACAATCCTAATAAATTATTCTAACAAAATGTCGATATAAATGTCACATCTGTTGTGGTAATTAGGGAGTACACCACTCTATTTTATTGAGTTGTAGTTATTCAGAAAAAATATATATTGAAATAAATTATTATTTTCCTCTTTCAGCCTAGAGCCTAGAAGCTCAGCTTTTTCTTTAGACAACCCCAAATCTCGAATCAAGTCACTAAGTTCAGGCTGAGTGAAAATCTGACAGCTTTCGCTTTCATCGCCGCAATGGAATTCTTCGTCTGTTTTCTGTTCTTAATCAAGAGCATCACTGCAATCGCTTACTTCAGGCTTGGATACACAATAACTTTTTTTTTTTTTAGTTGTATCCCTTTACATCTACAAGACAAAAGTAGCAATCATTTAGGTGATTTTTTGGCTTCCTCCAATACCATAGGAACCCCAAATCTGAAAGCAGTCTTTTTTTTAACTGACCATCTTCGTAAGTCTTCCACGCAAACAGCAAACGTTGTGAGGTGCCCACTGTTAATAAATAACATAGACTAGATTTTGAAAAATGATATAATTATATTTCATTTCAAATACAAGGGCCAGTCGGCGTAGTTAAAAGGAAAAACAAAAATAAACAAAGTTAACTCTCCTGATGTGGAGGGGTGAATGTGGAAGATGGGCTGATGAACTGATCTCCAAACAAGGCCGAGAAGATCTGGGAGTAGGCTGAGGACGCCGTCACACCAGATGAGCCAAGTACCAGACTTCAGAGGTCCACGGAAAGGCGATCCGGTTGACGAGAGAAGTTGGTGGCCTTGAGGAGTGCCCTAATGTCAACAGGCTGAAGGACCATGGAAGACTATCTGTCCAACACTGACCAGCGGTCATAAAACGAACTATTCCCCACTCCCCCACATTCATAGGCTCCTCCCACAAATTGTTAATATGATGTAATATAAACATAAGAATAAATTACATGAGTAATATTGACCATAGTTATTATGATAATAATATTAATAATTATTAGAATAATTAATGAAAGAAAACTTAAGAAAAAATACCTCTACAAAAAATCAAAAATTAATTAAATGTTGCGCTAACATAACCGCCCACCAAATTTTATATGAAAAAAAATTTAAAGAAATTACTTCTCTGAGTCACCCGATTGGGGAATCAGTGGCACACACTTAGATAGGGGACGTTTAAAAATACCCTTAAGAGTATGAACATTTACAACCCTAACAATTCCGTCGGGACCTGGGAAGACGTCAGTTATTCTTCCGCGAGGCCATTGAGCAGGTGAGGAATGTTTGTCCCAAAGAAGAACCAAATCACCGACATGAGGATGGTAAGTAGTTCTAAACCATTTTGGTCGTTGTTGGAGAGTTGTAAGATATTCATTCCTCCATCGTTGCCAATAGTGTTGAACTCTTTGTTGGACGAGTTGCCATCTGGTGAGTCGATTCTCAGGACTGTCCGTAAAGTCGACTTCTGGTCTCGTTGTTAGAGCTGTCCCAATCAAGAAATGACCTGGAGTAAGAATGTCTAGATCAGTAGGATCTGATGTTAAGGCACAAAGAGGTCTTGAGTTTAGAATCGCTTCAATCCTTGCGAACAAGGTGGTGAGCTCTTCGAAAGTGAAAGCTGTATCATTGAGAACGCGTTTAAAATGATTCTTCACGCACTTGACGCCGGCTTCCCAGATACCTCCGAAATTGGGTGAGTAAGGAGGGTTAAAAACCCATTCCACACCTCTCGTCAGTAGATGGGAAGACAAATCCTCTTGGACAGATTTTTTATGTAACCATTTCTGCATGTCAGAGAGATGCCTTGCCGCTCCGACAAAGTTGCTGCCACAATCTGACAGAATTTTAGTAGGGAGCCCTCTACGTGAAATGAATCTATCGAGCGTGGCCATGAAGGACGCTGTCGAAAGATCAGATACCAGTTCCAAATGAAGAGCCTTAGTAGTCATACATACAAACAGACATAAATATGATTTGCTAACAGGCGAATTTCTTCTCCGAGACTCCCTGATAGAAAATGGGCCGGCAAAATCGACGCCAACATTAATAAAAGTTCGGCCAGCTTCAAAACGACACGTAGGCAAACTGCCCATCAGAGCCTCAGCTGGCTTTGCTGAAAACTTATAACAAATGTCACATCTAAATAACTCTTGTCTGATTAAACGCCTTGCTGAGAGGATCCAGAAACGTTGACGTATCAAGGCATGGAGTTGATTTAGACCAGCATGCAAATACAAGTGGTGATAGTGACGTATTATAAGTCTAGAGAGGTGGGAATGATGAGGTAGGATGATAGGGTGCTTCATACCTTCAGGAAGAGGTGATTGTTGAAGACGACCGCCCACCCTCAAAAGTCCCAAGGGATCCAAGAATGGAGTCAGACCTCGGAGATTAGTGGAGGCATAATCCTCGTCGCCACTGTGTATAGCGTTAGGTAAATAACAATTTTGGATAAGACGGATACAGGTTGTCTCCGCCTCGTTCAATTCTCTTAATGTCAAAGGTCCACACAGATTGGAGTTGCGGGCATTCTGGATGAATCGCCGCACATACGATACCGTCCTGAGAAGCTTCATAAATGATGAGAAGTTTTCGATCCATGACACAAGGTCAGGGACGACCTTTGAACTGAGAGTAGCAATTATACCGCCCCGAAGCTCGGGCAAAACTGTTGTCCGGCTACAAAATCTTTCGATCTTTGGCCAGTCATGGACGGGAAGTTGTAGCCAAGACGGTCCGTTCCACCATAGATCATTACGTAAAATCTGAGATGGGCGGAGACCCCGTGAGGCAGCGTCAGCTGGATTGTCCAATGTGCCCACGTGACGCCAGGACACCTCAGGAATTAACTGTAAAATTTCTACAATACGGTTGGCCACAAAGGTTTTCAATAAATGAGGTGGAGTATGTAGCCAACCTAACACAATAGCGGAATCCGTAAAGAAGAATATTTGATTTATCGAAATTCTGTCTCGAAATTTTTTCAGAGAGCTGAATAATTTTGCAAGAAGAAGAGCACCACAAAGCTCAAGCCTTGGGATAGAGAGCGGTTTTATAGGAGCCAGCTTAGATTTTGCTTTCAAGAGAAAAATTTGAACATTGTCATCCGTTACCGTTCTAATATAAATGATGGCCGAGAATCCCTTCTCTGAAGCGTCGCAGAAACCGACGAACTGGCAATCGTTACTGTGTTTCACCGGGATGAAACGTGATAAACGGATGGACACCAATTGGGGAACTTCCATCATGAAATTTTCCCAGTCAAGTTTGACCTCAGTTGGCAGAGGATCGTCCCAGCCGAGGCCTAATTTCCAAATATTTTGCAACATAAGCTTGGCCAAAAATATCACCGGTGTTAAATAACCTAGAGGATCGAAGATACGCGCAATTGCAGATAGAACACCACGTTTAGTGCACTGAGGACGTGGGGTGGTGATATTATATGAGAACTCATCTGACTGAGCATTCCACTGGACCCCTAACACCTTAAAAACACAATCTTCTCCCTTCGAAAGTGAAATAGACCTTTCATGAAACTTCTCTGGAACTGACTTGAGCACACTCTCTGAATTGCTGGCCCACTTACGAAGCTCGAAATTACCCTTCATGAGTAAATCAATTAGTTGTTGTTGAAGGCTGAGGGCTTCATCGATACTTGATGCCCCAGTTATGATATCATCCATATATACGTCCTCGCGTAACACTTTGGACGCATGGATGAAATGATGACCTTCATCCAGAGTGAGTTGTTTAAGAACGCGAAGAGCCAAGTAGGGGGAGCAGGACATCCCGTAAGTCAAGGTGCACAATTCATATTCTTTAACGTCATCAGCAGGATCCGATCTCCAGTAAATATGTTGATAAAGACGATCGGGTTCATTGATAAGGATTTGGCGGTACATCTTACAGATATCCGTCACAAACACAATACGATGAAGTCTAAAATTAAGCATGATGTCCGCAATATCAAGTTGAAGTTTCGGTCCAACAAAAAGATGTTGATTTAGAGAGCCGGTAGAAATCGACGACGACATGGACGCATCAAAGACCGCTCTCAACTTAGTTGTTGAGCTAGTCTCTTTTAAAATGCCATGATGGGGAATTATGTATTTCCCAGGAAAGGAAGCGATTTCCATGTGTCCCAGAGAGAGATACTCTTCCATAAAAGTGATATATTCCCGTCTCAATGTGGGATTTCTCAACAATTTCTTTTCCAAGTTGTAGAACCGCTTCAACGCTTGCGATCTTGAATCACTTAATAATGGTGAAGGAGATTTAAATGGAAGAGCAACAACGTACCTCCCTGAAGTCAAACGACGATGAGTCCGGGCAAAATGTTCTTCGCAAAGTTCCTCTTCCGGATCAGTCACAACTCCAATGCTAGGTTCCTCCAATTCCCAGAATCGTTCAAGTTGACGGTGAATAAAGGGAATCGTCGTGAGGGTCAAAACCGATGGCCTGGGGAAGGACTCAAAATCAACTGAATAGGCACCAGTAACAATCCAGCCAAGAGATGTTTTAATGGTGGCTAAATCTGTACCGATAATAGGGATGGGTCTACCTTCCAATATTTTATAGTAAATATGGGCACCTTAAAGGCAGTCGATAGGACGAGGCAGTCCAAAATTCAAATCGGCTAATTTGATCGAAGGGTTAATTTTTCTGATTATAATTTCCGGAACTGCAATAGATGGAAGATCCGACGTTATTTTGGTGACAACTGTGGCGCGGACACCTAGTAGAGGGGCTTTACGATGAATAGATTTCATCTCAAAAAATGTAGTTCCTAAGGACGGAACACTAAGGTCCCCGACAGAACTTATCTGATGGGAATCATTCGCCACCGTCAAGCGGAGTCGCCGAGCACAGTCTGAAGTCACCAATGAGGATTGAGCTCCCGAATCAATGAGAGCACGAACGGGATGAAAACATCCTCGAACATCTGTTATGAAAACAGTAGCAGTACTAAGAAGTATTTGTTGAGCTGGAACATCAAAAGAATTACCACGAAAGGTAAGAATCGATTTCGAAGTTCCTGAAGGCGTCCCCATAGATGGAGGCCTAGTATCTTCAACGAGGGTGTTTGTTGAAAAATGAAGTAAGGAATGGTGAAGAGATTGGCAAATGAGACATCTAATTTTAAATTTGCATTCGTCGGTAGTATGACCAGAAGTTAAATGATATTTACATCCCTTGAAGGTTTTTACAAAGTGGAAGCGTTGCGACGGCGACAGATTCAAAAAATTGGGACATTTGGTCAAATCATGGCCAGACAATTTACAGTATGGACACTTTGAAGTGCGCACATCCGATGGTTTCGAAGCTCTCTTGGACGTCAAAAACACAGAAGAAGATTTATTATGGGACTTCGTTGCCTTCGGGCAAGACGACTTACCGGGTTTGCTGGAAGACAGCTTCAGAATTTGCTGTCTGTCTCTGACAAACTCCAGAAGATCGTTGCATCGCGGAAATTCTTCCTTAACATGCTTGGATTCGAACATTTCCCTTGTTCTCTGGTCCAGACATTGAATAGCAAGATGAAACAAGATAAATTCCGCTTCATGAGGAATTTTTAGAAGTTGAAAAGCTTCCATACTGTCACCCACATGAGATAAAAATAATTTATAATTGTCGGAAACCTCTGGGTGAGATTTAAATGAGAGAAGTTTGTCCAAGAAGGATGTAGCTAAGAAACGCTTCTTATCGTAGCGAGCCATCAAAGTCTTCCAGGCTAGGTCATAATTAGCCTCCGTCACAGGTATGGACTTTAAAAGGGATCGAGCCTCACCATTCAGACTAGAAATTAAATAATAAAATTTATCAGTTTTAGACAGTGTCGGTTCATCGTGAATTAAAGAAATGAAAACATCTTTGAAATGCGGCCAATCTGTCAATTCGCCTGAAAAATTTGGAATATTAATTTTTGGGAGGCGCGACCTGGTTTCGTTGATAACAGAAATATTTTGAGTTGGAGTAGCTGCTCGTTCTCGAGCTGGCCTGGGAGGCGGACAAAGCTCCGTATGAATCATAAGGATCTCATAGATATAACGTTTCGAGTTCGATAAAATCAAAGAATCTCTATCCGTAGGATAATCCTCGCCTTTCTGAGCATTTACAAAGTATGTTTCCAACGCTTCATTTGTAAAGTTTAATTCACTTCGAAGATTTGAAAGATCGGAGAACATCGCTTGAAATAGATTCGTTTGATTGTTATCTACTTTAGCTGCACGGCCTTGTTCTCGAATAGATTTAATATCTTGACATAAAGAATAAAGTTTGCGTCTTAATATTATTGTCCGAGAATCGGAGAAAGCAGCAACATTAACATCCGCTTCCTCACTTGCCATGATTAAAAGAAAATGAAAATTGAAAATGAAACGAAGTATTTCTAAGAAAATGAAATTAAAATAATAAATATATCTGAAGTTGAAATTAACAAAAGAAGCTAGAGTGAATATAAACAAACATTGAACCTTCTAGTAGAATCAAAACAAATACAAGAACCTAAATGAGTGCCACTGAAAATATTAGGTTGAAAAAAAATATATTTATGTATTTTAACACAAGAAAATGATAGACTATAAACTATTTAAAAAAATAGATTATAATATAAGAAGAGTCTATCAACATAAAAATAAAAATAGAAATCCACTGATTAATGGATAGAAGAATGTTATTTACCTTGTTATGACCTATTTCCAGATCATAATAATAACACCTGATTACTGTCATAAATGATAACACGAAGGTTATAGGCAGGTATGTGGTGCGCAATAACAAGAAAATAGCTAGATGTACAAAAATAGGATTAAATCCAAAGTAGGATTAGAATACATCTTTGAACAAAATTCAAATACATATTTTAACAAATATATATGTTCCTGGCCGGAATCACCAAATTCTATGTTAATAAATAACATAGACTAGATTTTGAAAAATGATATAATTATATTTCATTTCAAATACAAGGGCCAGTCGGCGTAGTTAAAAGGAAAAACAAAAATAAACAAAGTTAACTCTCCTGATGTGGAGGGGTGAATGTGGAAGATGGGCTGATGAACTGATCTCCAAACAAGGCCGAGAAGATCTGGGAGTAGGCTGAGGACGCCGTCACACCAGATGAGCCAAGTACCAGACTTCAGAGGTCCACGGAAAGGCGATCCGGTTGACGAGAGAAGTTGGTGGCCTTGAGGAGTGCCCTAATGTCAACAGGCTGAAGGACCATGGAAGACTATCTGTCCAACACTGACCAGCGGTCATAAAACGAACTATTCCCCACTCCCCCACATTCATAGGCTCCTCCCACAAATTGTTAATATGATGTAATATAAACATAAGAATAAATTACATGAGTAATATTGACCATAGTTATTATGATAATAATATTAATAATTATTAGAATAATTAATGAAAGAAAACTTAAGAAAAAATACCTCTACAAAAAATCAAAAATTAATTAAATGTTGCGCTAACACCCACTTCTTATCTTCTAGTTTCACTCCAAAGTAAGAATAGTACACTTTTCTAATAAAACTAGTAATATTTCATTGATGTTGCTTAATCAAGTCAAGTCTCAATCTTAAGAAGAGGACCACAATTTTACTTTCGGTCAGAAATTCGACGCTGAGTTTTCAATGGAATTTCAGGTTTTCCGACCAACTGATTTCAAAAATTTTAAATTTAAGTTTCGGTCTGACTGCATTTCTGTACTTCTATGTGTCTGTGAACATGATAACTCCCGATAAAATGAATGTATCGACACAAAATTTTATATGTGCATCCAGAACCCTCTAAGGACGACACTTATTGATTATCAGTCATATCGGCCAAAGGGAAGGGAGAGATTAGAGGGGAAGCTTATCACAAAAATTCTAATAAATGCCATTAAAATAAGCCCTCTTACATCTTCCAAATGCTTCAAATCGTCCCTCTGGATCATCCCTTCTAGATCTTCCTTCCCATAGGACAACAACCTACCACAACTCCTTCCTTATCCAGGCTAACTCCCTCTGGAACTCTCTCCCTCTCCAGATCCCGTCCCTCTGATCTTTACCTACCTTCCAACAGGACAACAACCTACCACAACTCCTTCTTTATCCAGGCTAACTCCCTCTGGAACTCTCTCCCTCTCCAGATCCCGTCCCTCTGATCTTTATCTCCCTTCCCACAGGACAACAACCTACCACAACTCCTTCCTTATCCAGGCTAACTCCCTCTGGAACTCTCTCCCTCTCCAGATCCCGTCCCTCTGATATTTACCTCCCTTCCAACAGGATAACTACCTACCACAACTCCTTCCTTATCCAGGCTAACTCCCTCTGGAACTCTCTTCCTCTCCAGATTCGCCATGCTCCTACTCTTCTTTCATTTAAGTCCCTACTTTTCCATTATCTCCTAACTCAGCAAACCTCTGATTCCTAAGGCTGGCTCCTATGAGATAGTTCTCGTTTCCTTATAAGTCTCTCTCTCCACTGGACAGATTGTTACTCTTCTGTTTCCAGTTTTTTACAATTCATATATAAGTCATTATTGTTATCATGTTTCACATTTCTCTTTTTTTTTATTTCTCTTCATTATTTTTTCACTAGTTTATTACATCGTTTTAACATTTAATATTTATTCCTAGAAACCTCTTTTTATTTTATTTTTATTCTTCTCAACTGGTTGATACTTGTACACTCTTGCTTATTTTTTGTGTAGACAAGTCCCAGAATAAAGATTATTTTTCATTTCATTGAAATGAATGTATTGACACGAAATTTCATATATAAATTCAAAGCCTTATAAAGACGACAACTCATAACTTGCAGCGGAATCAAAGATAGGGGAAGAGGGGGCTCAACTCACAATAACTGCCGATGTAATGAACTCATCGAATTTTTATATTTCCTCCTAATACAGTAAACTCCCGATTATCCGCGGGATTGACTGGCGTGGATACCGCGGATAATTGAATTTCGCGGATAAGCCGCAAAATTGCCGATCATGGTTAAACAAAGGCCGAAGGCACTAAAAAAACAACACACAAGTAGTGCTTTAAATACAATAAAAGGACGTACCTGATAACAAAACTCAATCAATGTCATGTAGGTTATTAAAAAGTCATGTTTACTCTTTAACAAAAAAGTCAGTCATTTGCTTTTGCTTTTTCGTAGTCTTATCTTTATTTGTGATTTGAGTTTTCTCAACACCATCTTGTCACAAAGTGATGCGTCGTCTTGCTCTTCAAGGTATTGAATAATGCTGTCAATGTGTCCTAATGCTGCATCACGTGCAGATGACTCACTGGTCAGGCGATTCACTCGCACGCTAAGTAAGCAAACATCTGCAGTGCCGCTAGTCGCGTCCAAAACTGCTCAAGCACACACTACTTATATACCGATATATGTACTGCACAGTAATACTGAACTACATAAACGTTTTGTACTGTACATACATTATTAAGTGTAGTGTACTGTATGTATATTTGTGATTTACGATTTTTATTACGTTTAAGTATGTATTTAGTAACTTTATTTCAATTTTTAAGAAATAATTTTTGGTTCAAAACCTTCCTTTTTTATAAAAAATGCCTCCTACAGGCACCGCGGATAATCGAGAGTACTGTATATGGTTTTCTAACCTAAAATTTCTGACCGATTATAACCCTATTGCAGGGGAAGTAACAATCAGAAGAATTATTTTTCCCTTTTTTATTCCTTGGTTTTTTCCCTTTTTCAAGGACAACTTTCAAGGAGTTTTTGACCTTTTGATGTAGGTATTATCTTTTTGTTTTTAAAAATATTGTGATGATAAGTTTAACGTCCTTTAACGAGCTTTTCTACAAAAAAATGGAAAAGCCTCAAAACAAAAATAAAATAATGATGATAAAGTTAATAGGATGAACAGGTTATACAAATTCCCTCACAATACCTCCTTCTTCATTTTCCCTCTTCATAATGTTTTTTTCCTTTTGTTCGCTCAATTCTCTTTCCACCACTTTATGTTCATTACCATCTAACATTAATTTTAATCTTTTGATATTTCTTATTAACAAATTAAATTAGCACAATATTCACTTCTTATGAATTTTAAACTTAACTTAATAAATCTGCTTACTATAATACTCTTCTTAGGTCATCAAATGTTGTGGGATAATGCGGTGAGTTGACAGAAATTCTATTTTAAGAAAATTTAAATTGTTCAGAAACATTTATTTAAAAAATTTGTCAATTATTGGGATTAGAATCAAAATGGTCCAAATGACATTATTGAAAATTTTTCGTTGTCCATAATAGGGTACAAATATGATAGTTCTGTTCAGGAAAAAAACACTAGCTAGGATTTCACTTGTACAACTTTTTTCCTGAACAGAACTATCATTATTGTACCCGATTATGCACTTGACGAAAAATTTCAAAAATTCACTTGGACCATTTTAATTCTAACCTCATCAATGGACAATATTTTTTAATAAATGTTTCTGAGCAATTTAATTTTTTAAACAAAAACTCAAGAATTTAAAGATAAAATTTGATAAAATAAAAGTTTAGGGAAGGTAGGCAAAGCTCATCAGGGGGATGTTTAATATTTAAAGGGAGAGGATTTTGACTAACACACCCTCCTCTTATACCCTAATTATATAATCCAACTTTAGGGTAATTGCTCCAGCTTTATTTACGTATAAACCTTTTTTAATGAGCTCTATAAAATTGAATAGAATGCTACCCACTTGAATATTTTTTAATAAAAATGTTATTATATATCCATAATAAATAGTTTTTTTTTTTTTTTTTGTCATTTATTTATAAAGATGCAACTGTTGCTAGGGTGCAACAAACAGCATTTATGAAGGTACGTAATGATATGTTGGCGTGAATGGCATGTGAGAGGAAGGGCACCCATCTGAAGGACGGCGTGCTCAAGGTTTGTTTACCTTCAAGATAAAAAACCTAATTGCCTTGGCCCGATTTCGAACCCGTGATCTTGAGTTCAGTAAGCAAGAACACTACCACTAAACTACTGGCGCCCTCCGGGGTCACCCTATATCAACAATAAATACATCAAATAACCTACTGACAAAATTCTGGGGGTATTGAGAGTCAGTCAATGATGAAAACACTATTCAAATGCCAACGTTTCGATATATTTCATATCATCATCAGGGCCTAACAAACATGGGGGAATCAAGATTACAAAAATATAATGAGTGATCGATTAAAATTATATATAGGTACATAAATATACATTCACACATACACAAATCCACATAAATACATATATACATAAATATACATACACATACATATACACATTGATGAACAACAAGGAAACTTACTATGAATATAGATGGTTGAGGAGAAGGCATGAAGACTGTGAGGTCTTACGTTCAACTAAGGGTACAGAAGGGTCGAGGGTAACAGATAATAAATCAGGGGAAAACCCCAGTTAACGGGATTCAAATTTGTAGAGAACTACCTACTGGCTAACAGAGATTCTACTATTCTAAGAAGAAAAAAAAAAAAAAAAAACTATAATTATATAAATAGTAACATAAGTTAACTTATTAATTAAATGAAAAATTTTAGACAGAAGTGACACTAACCGAAAATGAAATAATACATAATAAAGAATAAATAGACACATAATGATTTAATGAATTTATTCTTTATTATGTATTATTTCATTTTTGGTTAGTGTCACTTCTGTCTAAAATTCTTCATTTAATTAAAAAGTTAAATTATGTTACTATTTATATAATTACTAGCGGTAATACCCGGCGTTGCCCGGGGAACTTTGACTTTTCTCCTAATATCTCTCGTTCGAATCCATTTCAATTCTTCAATAGTACATTCATGATGTTATCATTTTCAATTATTCATACGGAATAACGCTTATAGTCCTTCAACGGCAGACATCCCAACTAGTAAGTTTTTAGGACCCCTGGGCACCATGGCTAGTATGCGCCTTTCAACGGCGAAAACCACAGCTAGTGAATACTTAGCATCAATGGACGTCCTAGCCAGTGCGTACTTGAGAACGCTTGTGACCACCAGGTTGATTAAAACATAGACTTCAACCATCCTGGAGCTAAAACTAATTTATTCAAAAAGATTTCTCATTAATCGTTGCAATGGTTTTCGAGTTACAAAGATTGCGTGAGTGGATGCTGGGATGGACCAGGGGTTGATTAAAAAATAGACCTAAACCTTCCGGTAGATAAAACTTATCTATTCAAAAAGATTCCTCATTAATCATTGCAGTGGTTTTTGATTTAAAAAAATTGCGTGGGTGGATGCTGGGATGGAACAGATATTGAGGTACTAATACGCCTATAAACTTCCACAGACGATGACGAACAAATAAAAAAAAAATTAATCAAATCCATCAAGCCGTTTGTGAGTTATAGCGGTACAACTCAGACATTTTCAGCTTATATATATAATATAAATAGTTTTTTTTTTTTTTTTTCATTATTTTATAAAGATGAAACTGTTGCTAGGGTGCAACAACCAGCATTTATGATGGTACTGATATGTTGGCGTGAATGGCATGTGAGAGGAAGGGCACCCATCTGAAGGACGGCGTGCTCAAAGTTTGTTTACCTCCCAGATAAAAAACCTAATTGCCTTGGCCCGATTTCGAACCCGCGATCTTGAGTTCAGTAAGCAAGAACACTACCACTAAACTACTGGCGCCCTCCGGGGTCACCCTATATCAACAATAAATACATCAAATAACCTACTGACAAATATAAATCATATAATTCTTAACAATATATATATATATTGTAACGTTCTATATTGTCCATTACATGTAATATTTAAGAAATGGAAAATAAAATAAGTAAATACAATCTGTTTAGTGGACCTAAGGAAGGTTACTGGGGGTTATCTAATCGATTTGTACCAGGGTCGATATAGTTTCAAAATATATCAAATCATTTATTTCAATTATGTCATAAAATGAAATGTTAGGCTAATAATTAGTTAACTATAAATGTAAGCAACTAGGATTGTATACGGGAATATGAAAGTGATATAAAAAAACCCAGATGTTTAATGCTAAAGGCTGTAAAAATTGTGGGCCAATGACGGAGCTGAATCCAAAACGAGAGAGAAGTGGTCTGTCCCCTCGTGGAAAGAGTCGTTGTTCAGAGTGAGATGTGAGAGGGTGTCTGTGGAGGGATCTGTGGAAAGATGTGCAGTGGAGTAAGTTTGATTGTCTGAGGACATAGAAGAAAAAGTGTGTGTATCCCGTAATAATGAAGATCAACTGGTAAAGACAGAGGACGTCAGAGGTCTACCAACAATCCCATCTCATCAGTGGTACAAAACGAAATCATCGATCATCAACTCAATACAGCATGCAAGCCCCGCAGGTTTAGTTGAATGTGTGTTTAAAAAAAGAAAAATCTCTATGTCTGTAAAATTTATGTGATACTAACCCATAAAAATGTCATGATGAAATTTAAAATAAAAGAAAAATGTAACAAATTATTTTAAAGTCTTTATTTTTATTTATAAATTATACATAACCAGGTTCTCTCATAATCGTTATTTCATATAATTATTATTAAATTATATAATTAAATTAAAATATCAAGTAGCACTAATAACAAGCGTTACAAATGTCGCCTTCGAACAGGGACATTAAAATGTTAAATGTAACCCAATAATAACAAGCGTTACAAATGTCGCTTCGAACAGGGACTTGAAAAATTAAGGACTTGAAACATTAAGGATTTGAAATATTAAATTTGTATATGGCGCCCGAAAAGAAAATTATAAAAGGACCTTATGTATGATTTTGTAAAAAAAAAAAAATATTTGTAAAAATTAATTTTAAATCTGTATAAAAAGTTAGCGTCCAAAATGGCCGACTATAATAGAAGTTCTCAGAGAACGAATCTGAACAATAATGGCGGACAAAATAGAGTAACTAATGATAATTGCCTTCAGCCGGAGAGTGAGACAAATGTAAGTTTAAACACCATGATGGAAATGTTAATAAAAAATATGAACGCAAATCATTCGGAAATGATTTCAAAATTTGAACAACAATCAAAACATTTTAATGAAATGAATTCAAAATTTGAGCAACAGTCAAAACATTTTAATGAAATGCAATCAAAAATTTTTAATGAAATGAATTCAAAAATTGATGAATTAAAAGAAGACGTAAGCATAGAATTTGAAAATTTAAATAAAGATTTAAACAAACGTTTCGATCAATTTAATAAAATTGTTGATCTGAAAGTTAGTGATCAAAGTTTAGAAATAAATCATACATGTGAACAATTAAATAATAAGATAGAAAGTGCGGTAGAAGCTGTCGAGAGTAAATTAAATCGAAATATGAGTGTAGAGGGACAGGAAAATGGAGAAATAAAGGAAAATATAAACATCAATAAGGTGCTAGAGAAATTTAAATATATTACAATTCAAATAACAAATGGTAGTGTGGTGAAAAGACCGAATCATAATAAAAATAAAGAAACAAGGAAATTATACAATAAAAAAATCACAAACTTAAGAAAACATGAGATAAATAAAATTAAAAGTCCTAGAAAAATCGGATATCGAAAAACAAATTTTCATAGATGTGTAAATGAACATAACTATAACAAGTGTAAAAAACTTGAGTTCAAAAATAATCATAATAAAAATAATTTGGAAAATTCGAAAACAAAATATCTACGTCAAAGAAATAAACGAATAAAGAAAAAGATAAGTTTAAACATTAGTAACAAATTTAGAAAAATAGATAATCGAAAACTAAATTATAAATATAAAAGAAAGAAATAATAGGTATTTAACCGATGAAATTTTGGATATTGAAAATTGCTTGTCTAGGATTATGATCTGGAACTATAAAATGTAACATTGAGATTAATAAAATTAATAAAAAAATTAAACATAGAAAGTATCAGTTAATATGTTGAATTTTGTCGAAATGAATAATTGCAAAATAAAATGATATAATTAATTAATGAAAAATGTACCTGAGGTTTGATATCACAATTTTATCTGTCAAGAATTGTTTGCATGTAAAATTTGAGTTAATAAAAATCAATAAAAATGAATAAAATTAATGTAAACAAAGAAGTTGTCACTCGAGATGTAAATAGGGTCTAATTAATAAATAATTGAAAATAAAGAATAAATTAAACTAAAGTTAGAAATAAAAATATGGAGCGTAAGAGAAATGATATGGCAACTAAGTATTTGCAAGTTGAACTGATAAATGGATAAAGGATGGAACAGCTGTTAGAGTCTTTTATGATAAACAACTGAAGTTTGTAAACACGTCAAATAATGTTAATATTGATTGTGTATTTATTTTATGGTATATCTTGTTATATTTTAATATGATGTATGCTATTTTTTTGTATTAGAGTGGTGGTATTATAAAAGAGGTAATAATGACCAATGTTGGGTCTGAGACTGATTGAGAATATGAGAGTGGGTGATGCTCTGTCTAAGAAAAAAAAAAAAAAAAATAAAATAATAATTATAATTAAATTAAATTATATGTAAATAATATGTAGTGAACTCTGCATTCTGTACAGAATATTTTTGATTTTAAATGTTTTTAAATAAAAACATATTTATTTATTGTAATATTATATTTATGGTGGTTATTTTTATGGGAAAGTTTATAATAAGGGTTAGTCTCGAATTGAACTATTTATTGATATTTATGCATGCGTTTTGTTTTTATGGTATTGGTGATAAAAAATAATAATAAAAAAAAAATATATTAGTTTAAAGGGTTTGTTAGTGTTATTAACCGTAATTGTCAACAACGTGGGCCATGTTGATTTAAGGAGTTTAGCGTCCTTACGGAAACGAGTTATATTAACCCACAAATGGTTTTTGAGAGCGATAATCGCTCGTAGGTTCAGAATAATAGATTGATAAAAGGAATTATCCTAAAATGGATAATAAAAAAAATAAAAACATATAATATTGAAATATAACCTTGAAAGTAATTCCGTATAATAATAATAATAATAATAAATAAAAAAAAAATTTTGTAAGTGAAACGGGGAAAATGTTATAAGAATATTTTTTTTAAGAATATCATCTTAGGAGCATTATATAAAAATTAGTGCAGTAAATCAATAGGGAAAGTAAGTCGAGATAGCGTAAATAAAAGTAGTAAAATATAAATAATTATCTGAGTTATGTCTAATTGTGACAGTGATGTTATTAATAAATGGAATATTAAATAATAAATAAATATGGTAATGAAGGAAGTAAATAAAAAAAAAAATATATAGATAATTGAAAGGAGAGAGGGAATTGTACTTTTAAATAGAAGGAAGGATTAAAGAATGATTATTAAAAATTTTTAGGCTTAGCCTATAGGTGGGAAGGAATTGGATTATGAGTATTTTATGGTAGTAGGCGAAGATCCAAGGAGATCAGGATGGTTAAGAGATACCAGGGAGATTATTTAAGAATTTTAGATTATATTAAGGAGTGTGGGTAAATTGTATGGCAAATTAATGATTAGTGTTGGAATTTTGAATGTAGAATTTGCGTATGGAGAATAGAGTAGTGGTAAATAGAAGAAATGAGAAAATAAAGTAAAATAAGAAAATAAATCTAATATAACATTATGATAAGACGTAAATAAATTAATTGAATTGGATTTGTTACCTAATTGTTGTATAATATTATTAAAAAGAGTTACCTTGAAGAATGTATTCCATAATAGACAAAAAAAAATTTGTGTGTAATTAATTAATTATAGAAACTGGGTCACCATGTTATTTTTAGTCGCCAAGTGATACGTGTAACCATGAGATTGTGAAATAGTTTGGTACTAAACACGTATGTAGGCAAATGAATGATATATTTTGATATTTTAGCAGAGGGCAATGTAACGTTCTATATTGTCCATTACATGTAATATTTAAGAAATGGAAAATAAAATAAGTAAATACAATCTGTTTAGTGGACCTAAGGAAGGTTACTGGGGGTTATCTAATCGATTTGTACCAGGGTCGATATAGTTTCAAAATATATCAAATCATTTATTTCAATTATGTCATAAAATGAAATGTTAGGCTAATAATTAGTTAACTATTAATGTAAGCAACTAGGATTGTATACGGGAATATGAAAGTGATATAAAAAAACCCAGATGTTTAATGCTAAAGGCTGTAAAAATTGTGGGCCAATGACGGAGCTGAATCCAAAACGAGAGAGAAGTGGTCTGTCCCCTCGTGGAAAGAGTCGTTGTTCAGAGTGAGATGTGAGAGGGTGTCTGTGGAGGGATCTGTGGAAAGATGTGCAGTGGAGTAAGTTTGATTGTCTGAGGACATAGAAGAAAAAGTGTGTGTATCCCGTAATAATGAAGATCAACTGGTAAAGACAGAGGACGTCAGAGGTCTACCAACAATCCCATCTCATCAGTGGTACAAAACGAAATCATCGATCATCAACTCAATACAGCATGCAAGCCCCGCAGGTTTAGTTGAATGTGTGTTTAAAAAAAGAAAAATCTCTATGTCTGTAAAATTTATGTGATACTAACCCATAAAAATGTCATGATGAAATTTAAAATAAAAGAAAAATGTAACAAATTATTTTAAAGTCTTTATTTTTATTTATAAATTATACATAACCAGGTTCTCTCATAATCGTTATTTCATATAATTATTATTAAATTATATAATTAAATTAAAATATCAAGTAGCACTAATAACAAGCGTTACAATATATATATATAATTGATCTGTAAGCCTGCGATAATTCAAAGTGATCCAGGTTAGACTAACGATAACCATAGAACAGCGCTAAATGGTGGCATGTCGTTGGCTAATTATCGGAAAAGAGATAGGCACGGGAGTAATGCCATGCAGAGAGACACACATGCAGTCACACACGCAAAGGTACATGCCATTGTAATGTTCGACAAGATAATTACACAAATATGTGTAACGAGCCTCACGTAATCAGGTGCTCAACCCTTAGATTAGGGGCTGATTGCATTGGGTACAAATTTTTTATTTTTTTATTTTATATTTACAACATATGTATATATATATATACATTGTGGTAAAACAAATTATTGTTAAATAAAAATAAAGGGCCCTAAAAAAATATCAAAAGTTGAAGACGTGCAATTTTTAAGAAAGTGCACGTATGTATTTAAAAAAAAATTAAATTAACCAAATTTTTATTTAGATTTCTAAAGAGGTACCAAATTTTTTTTTTTTTTTTTTTAATATTGAAAAAATATTAAATTTAATCGAAAGTTTTTTAAAAATTATCTTACTGGGTTAACAGGGAAAATAAATAGCATAGAATTAACGAGTTCAAATAATTTAATTTATTTTCTTACATCTACATTATAAAATTAAAAACTAAACATTGAAACAAAAATCAAAAGAAAAATCGCAAAAACTAAATTCTTAAAACTATTTCAATCCTTTTTTTTGTTTTATAATTTGGTCATTCTTCAAATCAAATTTATATATTTTTGGGCATATATATTTTGTACATATAAATAAATAACAGTACCTTCTTTGCGGATCAATTTCACTGTTAGTTCACACCTACTTAGTTCATCACATCTTAAGCCTAAACAACAACTCTCTGTCCACCTACACATCTCAACCCAGACTACACACCACTCACTCCTCTACACTAATTCAAAAAAAGCTTTGTTTTAAAAGAAAATGCATTCATATTATTTATTTACTAATTAAGTTGTTTCTTGGATTTTATAGAAAAATAAATATAGTTAATTTTGTAATAATAATAATTTAAATGTGTGTATTTTTTATACTAATGTGTGTAATTTTTTACTATAATATACAATACATAACAAGCAAATCTGATACATGACTAAATAAATGTCTTGAATATTGAAAGAGAAATAATTCATTAATGACACTCCATTATCTTGTAATAGCGGATGAGAGAAATAGAAATTAAGGTATATAAAAAAAATAAAAGTTAACTAATAAAAGAAAGCTATGGCGTAAAAAGTATGTAGATGATCAAGTCTTCAATCTTTCGAGGCCATTGCCGCTTCAGCCTCCGAACATGAACATTAAGGGTTCTTGTGGAAAGTCTGCGGACTAAAGGATTAGGGTGGAAAGAAAGTGTAGAATTAAATTTTCTGTAGCGAGATTTAAATACATGAACAAATCAATATCCCAGAGAAATTTAAGAAATACATTATTTTGAATTAGTTATTGTGACTTATGCCCGGGCTTTATCGACGAAAGAGCGCTCTGGTGGACATGAGCCCAACTATGGGAGTCCTAAATGCCTGACCAGATCTATTCATCCTTTAATGAGTACCTGACAAAGGACAAGCTCAAGACCATTCCATCCGAAGGACGGCGTGCTCGAGGGTCTCAAGGCAAGCTTGCTACCTCTGAGCTAGTGGCACCCTCATGAGGGCTGTTATGAAAAATTACAAATAATTGTACTGCCGCTACGTTATGTGAGTCTGTATGGGGAGATTTCCCTAAAGACAAATAAAATATTTGATTTGATATTTTAATTTCTTATACCTTTAGCGGGAAAATCCGAGATCGAAGGTATAACATAATTTTACGTTTTTAGGTCCCTTGAACACGTTTTGAATATTTTTGGCATGATGTCTGTCTGTTTTTGGAACTTTGTGAAAGCTCAAATTCAGAAACGAAATTTGATTGAAAAGGGCACATTTGCTAATAGGTCTCATTTGATTTTGGCCAAAATCTGACGAAAATAGAGACGATTTTACAATATACCGCTTATAATAAAGACATAATAAAAAAACTCTTCAAATTAAAGTTGTGAACAAATTCTAATGTTACTGTAGCCATACTTTATATACGATTTCATGTTATCGTCGCCGTCGGGTTTCGAACCCGCGATCTTGAGCTCAGTAAGCAAGCACGCATATCACTGACCGGCATCCTCTATATTCTTATATAAACACAGGTAGTGAAAAATATTTGTTATTCTCCAATCTAAGGCATCCTTGGTTCACCTATTATTTTTGTAAGACATAATCTGATTAAAAAATCACTCTTAGTGCGAGAGGAGTGGAATTCTAAAGTTAGATAGAATTAAATACAAACTGTTACTAAGACAACTGGAAACAAGATCAAAATTAACTATGAGAACAAAACGACTAATATACAACGCATTTGTAAAAGACACATTATAATATAAATATATATATATATATATATATATATATATATATATATATATATATATATATATATAAAATCGTATTTCATGTATTATATGAAATACGATTTTTTGAAAACGATTTGATACATGCTGAAAAATGACCCCAAATCTGGTTTTACATAAGACCCATTGTTTTAGACATTTTTTTTATTTACGCAAAAACATTATAAGTATGATCACAATCCCATATGGACGACACCTATTGGTTTTTCAGCCAAATCGGTCAAAGGGGAGGGGGGATAGGCCGATTGCCGATTGTGTATCGACACAATATTTTATATGAAATTCAAAACCCCTATAAGAACGACACTTATTAATTTTCAGTAGAATCGGCAGAGGGGAAGAGGCGATCAGAAGGGAGACTTAACTCAAAACCCCAATAACTGCCGATGTAACGAATATGTTGAAACTAAATTTAGTATTGTGATTCAGGAGCCCCTATGTAAGTTGTAATTGTTCGCCGAGTCGTCGAAGAAGAGGGCTTAACAATTTTTATTTTTTTGATAAATTCGTTCTGGGGAAGTACATTGCCAAGATTTACCGACGACCAGTCTGTTAATTACGGTCGAATATGGATTGTACGACAGTGTTCACTTTATAATGACAATTGTTCACTGAGGTAACGTCGACGACCTACGAACAGTTCCTCTACACTAACATACAATCTGGAATACTTGATTGGACTCCCCTGACATATGTCAGCCAAGTACCCACCACCCAAATTGGTAGCACTGTGTTCCCTTTCTCCTTCCCAGGGGCTTTAACAGAATTCTTGATGTTATGTGGTCTCAGGACACACCAGACTGTATCTGAAGGTACATTATTAAAACCCATTACGTACTTATAGGTCAATAATCTTGTGTCTGAATTATTTTACACATTGTGTACCTATGAAGAAGCCCTGTGGTCTTCCATCTTCCTATAAACTGTGATGTAAACAATTACACACATAATTATTAATATATTACAAAATCAATTATTATTATTTGTATAAAAAAAACAGCTGTTAGGAGTGAAGTAACTTGATAAGTGAATAAATATACAAAAATGGACTAGTCTCATTTTGTTTTAAAACGAAATGTGAACAACCAATGGAAGACAAATGTCGACGATCAGCTGTTTAAATAGAGAAGAACATTCTATGGAGCGTTGTGGAAGTGTTAACAGTCTAAGGACAGTGTCTTAGGGTGAACACAGTGGCAGTACGTAGATGCGCCAAGGTACTTTTTATTTATTTACGTATATGCCTAATATAAGAATTTTAATTAGAAGAGTGGTCACAAAAAAGAAAAAAAACATAAAAAGAGACTAAGTAGTTTTAAAAATTAGTACCTACTTAAGCTTTTTTTTGTAAATAATTAAATTTTTTTTATTTTTAAAACTTAGTTTTAAAATGTATAATGTAGGTTAAGATAAATAAACCCAATATTTGTTCTCCGATTCTATGCTATTAATTTTCACTGTGAACTAAGTAAGATAATTAATACCTTTGGAATAGATTGAACATTTTTGTAAATTTAAGAAAATAAGATGGCATCTCATTATTATCTTCAGAAGAAATCCAAATAAAATAATTATTGATTGAAATTTTTTTTAAATACTTGCACTTTCTTCAAAATTGCACTTCTTGAACTTTGTTTATTTATTATTTTTATTATTTATTTATTTATTAATTATTGAATACATTTTTAAATTATCACAATACCAGGCTCTTGAAAATCACTTATATTAAATACTTCAGTCAGATTTCATGTACAAATGCGAAAGACTGTAAAATTCGGGTCCGTGTTTTCGGCTGCGAGATGATATTTTGACATTGTTTAACACGTTTTTCACTTTCCCAGTTATATGAAGTATAGGGGAAGTTATATAATCGGTCAAAAATTCGATGCGGAATTTTCAATGGAATTTCATGTTATATGTGACCTGAACCCCATAAGGAGAACAACTGTCTCTTTTCAGCCCAATCAGCCAGAGAGAAGGGGAGGTTAATCGAGAGGCTAAACACAAAAGCTTTAATAACTGCCGTTTTAGTAAATATACGAGTATCAATACTTGCAGTCAAAACCCAATGAGGACATAACTTGTTTCAGCTATATCGACCGAAAGAAGGGGGGGGGGGGAGGGGGAGGATCAATTCAAAAACTCGATAAGCTTCCGATGTATTGAATTTATCGGCACAACATTTAGTATGAAGATTTAGGAGCCTATTAAATATTTGTGCAAACAGTCGACTGGGTTTAGAGGAGATTAGGTTAGGTTTTATGACTCATGCCCGGGCTTTAAGTACGAGGTCATATCGCCTACTACCGGAGCGCTTGTCGACATGAGCCCGACTCTACTATGGGAGTCCTAAAATTAGCCTACCCTAAATTTTTATTCACATAGGGTAGGGGTTTTTAATGAGTACCTGACATCGTACAGGCTCGGCACCATCCCTTAACGTCCCATCAGAAGGACGGCGTGCTTAAGTTTATTTTACCTCCCAGATAAAATAATTTTGAGGAGAGACAGCTCTGGTAGTAGGCAATATGATCTAAAGCCCGGGTATGAATCGCAATCATTTACTTAATAATACTGCTAGTAAAAAATATTTTAAAAAATGACATTTGTTTTGTTGATTCATGAAAACTTGTACAGTAAACCAGGCCACAGGCAACTTCAATTTCAGAGTTTTGTAATTTTGTCGAAATTGTTTCCTTGATTTGTAATTATAAGTGTTATGAATACGAAATTAGTTTTAAGCTGGCTCGTGCCAACTACGTGTCACCAGGCTCCTCCGAGATGGCTAATGATTACGGGGTCTTGCATGACTAGAAAATGCTAGAAAATATGTAAATTGCAATCTTATTCAACCTTTATTAGAAAAGTTGCCGGTAGGGCGACGAAGTTGCTCCTAGTTTTGATGTCAGGATGTTCAGATTAAATCAAAAATACATTTTTTGTATAATTTTAAAAAGTTTTTATAAAAAATACGAATAATAATAAATTATTTTATAAATCGTTGCTACAAGATACAATTTTAATATAACATAAAAATATTTCCCGGGGAAATGTATTTTTCATGTATCATTCATTGAAGCGCTATTACTTTAGTCAAATTGAACTTATCTCCAATTTGAAGGCTGACGTATGTCTGATACTGATGTATGACCTACAAAGAAATAAATATTTTTAAAAAAAATGAGTGCTACTGTGGAGAAAAACTAGACAATAATAAATATAGATAAATAAAAAATTAACATGAAGCACTTAATTATGGAAAAAATAAAAGTATATATATATACAAATAGAAGAATGTAGATAATAAAAAAATGTATAATATATGAAGAACAAAAAAATACATAAAAAAGAGAAGGAAGAATGCCCAGATAAGGATTGAAATACAATTATTTTTAGCCCAAGAACAGGCTAAGATCCATCAGGTTGTCATATATCTGTAAAAGGTTCCAAATTCAATAAGGTATCTAAAGTCTCATGGTATATCCCCACCACTGCCCAAGAACAAGCTGAGATCCATCAGGTTGTCATATATCTGTAAAAGGTTCCAAATTCAATAAGGTATCTAAAGTCTCATGGTAGATCCACCACTACCCAAGAACAAGCTAAGATCCATCAGGTTGTCATATATCTGTAAAAGGTTCCAAATTCAATAAGGTATCTAAAGTCTCATGGTAGATCCACCACTACCCAAGAACAAGCTAAGATCCATCAGGTTGTCATATATCTGTAAAAGGTTCCAAATTCAATAAGGTATCTAAAGTCTCATGGTAGATCCACCCTTACCCAAGAACAAGCTAAGATCCATCAGGTTGTCATATATCTGTAAAAGGTTCCAAATTCAATAAGGTATCTAAAGTCTCATGGTAGATCCACCACTACCCAAGAACAAGCTAAGATCCATCAGGTTGTCATATATCTGTAAAAGGTTCCAAATTCAATAAGGTATCTAAAGTCTCATGGTAGATCCACCACTACCCAAGAACAAGCTAAGATCCATCAGGTTGTCATATATCTGTAAAAGGTTCCAAATTCAATAAGGTATCTAAAGTCTCATGGTAGATCCACCCTTACCCAAGAACAAGCTAAGATCCATCAGGTTGTCATATATCTGTAAAAGGTTCCCAATTCAATAAGGTATCTAAAGTCTCATGGTAGATCCACCACTACCCAAGAACAAGCTAAGATCCATCAGGTTGTCATATATCTGTAAAAGGTTCCAAATTCAATAAGGTATCTTTGCTCAGGGTAGCCACTGAGTGGCTCTAACCCAGTTAGTCCTCTTTTAATGTGGCCTCCAAATCGGATCACACTTTGTAAAAGCCATTATGGCTGCCCCCCCACCATCTATCTATTGAGTTCTACCTGGTCAGCTCACAGTACCATATCAAAAAGGTAATACCTTGATAAGCTTCAGGTAATTCAAAGACTCTTTTATTCAACGGGATTGTGTAGGTTGTCCTATAGTTGTGCAGTGTAGGAAGGTAGAGCCAAGCTCTTTTACTACATAAAAAAAATTTGTCGGTGAATCACCAATATTGTTTTCCCTAGCACGAATTAATCAATTACATTTTCGCTTACTTTTTCCATGAGAGGAAGGATGTAAATATCTATCTGTATATAAATAAAACAATACATGGTGTGGCCAATACAGGACTTTCTTATATACCAACCATCACTCTGTCTCCTTCTCAGAATCCTTTCATTTTGTCTCATTGTACAGCGTTATGAAATAATTTTGAGAATGGGGAGAGAGAGTGATCTGTAAGCATGAAAGAAGAAAGTCCTGTAATGGCCACATCACTAGGGTTCAATCGATACCACATAGTATCGATACTTTTACTCATGAGTAGTATCTAATAAAACTTTCAATACTACTCAAGTATCGAATAAGAAACATCGATACCTACTCGTATCGATTGAATCGAGTAGTTCGTTGTAATTCATTTCAAACCATATATATATATATATATATATATTGTGACGGTTCGAACGACCTGTCACATGCTGGAAACCCAGGAAAAAAGGTAAATTAAAGATAACAGAAATCATTACAATGAAATGTATAATTTGAATAATTTCAAATTTGAACATTTATTCGGGAAGGAGAGACTATACTATACCTACGTGTTCTTATGAATATTACTATTGTTTAAATAAATAATTAAATTATATTCTATAATAGGTATATATATATACGTATACCTTCATAAACGATAAACCATTTAATGTAAATAAGGTAAGAAATAAGGACGCATCATGCAGACTGCGTGATCACATCACACATGAGGTTATCACCATCGATATATGAGGAGTTTGGAGCCAGAGCGGACCAACCCACAATTTTTCGGAAAATGAGTTATTACCATCCTGATGTTGGCATAGGTTCTCTTTTTTCAAAACCAGTGTGGATCACTTAGTTTCTTCACTTCAGTGATAGATAGCAGCACTTTAATATGAAGATGGCTGATGTAGTGAGAAGTGATTATTTCGCAGGATGTCAAAAATAAGTTAGTCTGACCTCTCACAGATTTTTTATTTAAGTAAGCTAGCCGGCTTTCGAGGTTTCCCTCATCATCAGGCAGTCTACAAAAGAACATCCTTAATATGTAATATGAATAGCAAATAAATAATAAAAACACAATTTTTGATAGAACATACCTGATAAAAATTTGAATAAACTAAATAATAAAAATATAAATAAATAAAAATCTACAACAAACATTAACAATTTAAAATATCATGGATGGGGACAGACGAGTTATTCCTGTCCACCATCTGAGTCACAACTGGGAGAACGGTGTACGTGAGACTGGACAAACCTCCCATCCCCTCTTTAGAGTTGAGGAGGGGGGACTCTCTCTTCCTTCTTTCCAATTTTATTTCGATACTTTCCAATGTATCCATTTTTCTACCTTTTTGGACATGATGCAGTAATGAGACTGAACCGGCCTCATGTCCTGTGTTCTGGAGGTGTTGGAAAAATTCAGAGTCGCCCCTCCTCAAATGCTCCCTCACTCTAGTCCTCAGCTTCCGGCCCGTCTGCCCAAGATAAAAACATTCACAGTCTTTACAAGTAATCCTGTACACGCCGGATTTGTCAGGGAGGTCCACACGATCTTTGGTTTTTGAGAGCATCCCCTTAAGAGAAGTCCTACTTTTGAAACCCACATTCACGTCATCTCCCTTTATTATCCGAGATAATTTCTCAGAGAGTCTAGGGAGGTACGGCAGAACACACCAGCCACCCCCGCCATCCCTCTCCTTAGTTTGGTTACACCCTCCGTACACTGACGTTACCATTTTCTCCTCCGTCTTTCTTTTCAATATACGTTCTACCAGGTCGGTTGTGTAACCATTAACGACGGCGAGGTGTCTGATGTGCTCCAACTCTCTTTCGTAGGAGTCACGGGAAACAGGGAGTTTGAGTAGTCTGTCTATGAAAGAGTGAAATGCTGCATGTTTATGTTTTGTGTGATGAGATGAACTGTTTGGTATTAATGTTTCTGTACTGGTGGGTTTCCTGTAAATGTCGAAGGTGTAGCTCTTGTCCTGTTTTGTAATTTGTAGATCTAAATAATTGATACTATTGTTTTGTTCTAGGTCTATGGTGAATTTTATAGTGTCTGTAAGTGAGTTTATGTAGTCGTGTAAGCTGTTTAGTTCAGTATTGGTTCCCGTGAACTCCACCAAAATATCATCCACGTACCTCGTCCAGAGCGCTATTTTGTGGAAATGTGGGTTTCTGGGGTTCATTATAAACTCCCTCTCCAACCAATCCATGTAGACCTCCGCTGCTAGAGGACTAAAGGGGGAGCCCATGGGTGTTCCCATTTTTTGGTGATAAAATTTATCCTTAAATTTGAAATAATTTTGTTCTAGACAAAGATTTATTAGGGTTGTCAACTCACCGGTGATACAGGGGTTACAACCCTTCTTAATTAATAATTCCTCCATAATTTGTGCTATACGGGCAATTGAGTGTGCCCAAGCTATCAATAAATATATTAAGCAGGACTCGTTTGGGTCTTCAGTTGGCTCCACCTCAGACATGCCTGTAATCAGATCCATTAAAAAGAAAATCATAGATAATGATTTAGTTGTAACTAAGGCTGACAAGGGCAGGTCTGTGGTTGTTATGGATAAGAAAGTGTATGATGAGAAAACTATGTCACTTATCTACGATAACAAATGTGTTGAGCTGAGGGAAGATCCAACCGAGTATTTTAGTAAGAAAGTTAGGGAAACATTAAAAACCACTCAGTACCTTTTTTCAGAATGGGAAATTAAGAATATTATCCAGATGAACCCAATAGCCCCAAGACTGTACTGTTTACCTAAAGTCCATAAACCCAGTATACCACTAAGACCAATAGTATCGTACAACTCCGCACCGGCGGAAAAGGTATGTAAAGTATTAAATAAACTTTTCAAACAATTTTCAGGCTTCACTCCAAAATTTTCGGTTAAAAATAGTATTGAATTGGCAAAACTTTTAAAAAATAGGTTAGTCCCCGTAAACTCCACTCTACTGTCCTTTGATGTTGTAAACCTCTTCTCGAATATCCCCTCAGAAAAAATAGCACAAATTATGGAGGAATTATTAATTAAGAAGGGTTGTAACCCCTGTATCACCGGTGAGTTGACAACCCTAATAAATCTTTGTCTAGAACAAAATTATTTCAAATTTAAGGATAAATTTTATCACCAAAAAATGGGAACACCCATGGGCTCCCCCTTTAGTCCTCTAGCAGCGGAGGTCTACATGGATTGGTTGGAGAGGGAGTTTATAATGAACCCCAGAAACCCACATTTCCACAAAATAGCGCTCTGGACGAGGTACGTGGATGATATTTTGGTGGAGTTCACGGGAACCAATACTGAACTAAACAGCTTACACGACTACATAAACTCACTTACAGACACTATAAAATTCACCATAGACCTAGAACAAAACAATAGTATCAATTATTTAGATCTACAAATTACAAAACAGGACAAGAGCTACACCTTCGACATTTACAGGAAACCCACCAGTACAGAAACATTAATACCAAACAGTTCATCTCATCACACAAAACATAAACATGCAGCATTTCACTCTTTCATAGACAGACTACTCAAACTCCCTGTTTCCCGTGACTCCTACGAAAGAGAGTTGGAGCACATCAGACACCTCGCCGTCGTTAATGGTTACACAACCGACCTGGTAGAACGTATATTGAAAAGAAAGACGGAGGAGAAAATGGTAACGTCAGTGTACGGAGGGTGTAACCAAACTAAGGAGAGGGATGGCGGGGGTGGCTGGTGTGTTCTGCCGTACCTCCCTAGACTCTCTGAGAAATTATCTCGGATAATAAAGGGAGATGACGTGAATGTGGGTTTCAAAAGTAGGACTTCTCTTAAGGGGATGCTCTCAAAAACCAAAGATCGTGTGGACCTCCCTGACAAATCCGGCGTGTACAGGATTACTTGTAAAGACTGTGAATGTTTTTATCTTGGGCAGACGGGCCGGAAGCTGAGGACTAGAGTGAGGGAGCATTTGAGGAGGGGCGACTCTGAATTTTTCCAACACCTCCAGAACACAGGACATGAGGCCGGTTCAGTCTCATTACTGCATCATGTCCAAAAAGGTAGAAAAATGGATACATTGGAAAGTATCGAAATAAAATTGGAAAGAAGGAAGAGAGAGTCCCCCCTCCTCAACTCTAAAGAGGGGATGGGAGGTTTGTCCAGTCTCACGTACACCGTTCTCCCAGTTGTGACTCAGATGGTGGACAGGAATAACTCGTCTGTCCCCATCCATGATATTTTAAATTGTTAATGTTTGTTGTAGATTTTTATTTATTTATATTTTTATTATTTAGTTTATTCAAATTTTTATCAGGTATGTTCTATCAAAAATTGTGTTTTTATTATTTATTTGCTATTCATATTACATATTAAGGATGTTCTTTTGTAGACTGCCTGATGATGAGGGAAACCTCGAAAGCCGGCTAGCTTACTTAAATAAAAAATCTGTGAGAGGTCAGACTAACTTATTTTTGACATCCTGCGAAATAATCACTTCTCACTACATCAGCCATCTTCATATTAACGTCAGCTCGTCAAGCTACTATGGCTACAAAAGAAAAAATCCAGTCTACTTTAAGAAACCTATCGAAGATCTCTACAGCGAAACTTCAGCAACTATTTTATAGGTATAAACTTATATTTGGGAACCTCAATAGAGACATATGGTTTAACCGACAATGCCTAAAATTGAAAATAACGCCAAATTATATTGGTAATAAAATTAAATTCCTTAAAATAAATAATTGTAAGCTTCACAATCGGATCGTTCAATGTTTTATTAATAACGAGTTAAAAAGCAAGTTTATGTTGCGTGATCTAATATCTTGTTGTCTGTATGGTATTAGGAAGAGACTAGTGGAGGCTCTTAATCCTATAGAATGGGACTGTTTTGATTACAAGGTTTTAGACCTGGTTTATACACAGACACAACGTAAACAGAACCTAGTTAAAACCAAAATAAACAACCTTTTGGAATGTAAACGTAGAAATAATATTTCAACTAACGATTCTGATTGTGTTGCCTATAAGAATGGTGTTTCAACTGACTGGGCAGGCACTTATCCCCGGGTTGTCAACACGAGCTGGGTTGAGTTTGACAAAAAAGAAGAAGAATTGTTAGGGAGAGGTTTGCAATATTGTCCGAGGACTGGAGTGGAGAAGAAGGATGTGTTGGAGCTGTTGGCAGTTCTCGAACAGAGTAAACTAAGTAATGAACGGGCAATTGAGTGTGCCCAAGCTATCAATAAATATATTAAGCAGGACTCGTTTGGGTCTTCAGTTGGCTCCACCTCAGACATGCCTGTAATCAGATCCATTAAAAAGAAAATCATAGATAATGATTTAGTTGTAACTAAGGCTGACAAGGGCAGGTCTGTGGTTGTTATGGATAAGAAAGTGTATGATGAGAAAACTATGTCACTTATCTACGATAACAAATGTGTTGAGCTGAGGGAAGATCCAACCGAGTATTTTAGTAAGAAAGTTAGGGAAACATTAAAAACCACTCAGTACCTTTTTTCAGAATGGGAAATTAAGAATATTATCCAGATGAACCCAATAGCCCCAAGACTGTACTGTTTACCTAAAGTCCATAAACCCAGTATACCACTAAGACCAATAGTATCGTACAACTCCGCACCGGCGGAAAAGGTATGTAAAGTATTAAATAAACTTTTCAAACAATTTTCAGGCTTCACTCCAAAATTTTCGGTTAAAAATAGTATTGAATTGGCAAAACTTTTAAAAAATAGGTTAGTCCCCGTAAACTCCACTCTACTGTCCTTTGATGTTGTAAACCTCTTCTCGAATATCCCCTCAGAAAAAATAGCACAAATTATGGAGGAATTATTAATTAAGAAGGGTTGTAACCCCTGTATCACCGGTGAGTTGACAACCCTAATAAATCTTTGTCTAGAACAAAATTATTTCAAATTTAAGGATAAATTTTATCACCAAAAAATGGGAACACCCATGGGCTCCCCCTTTAGTCCTCTAGCAGCGGAGGTCTACATGGATTGGTTGGAGAGGGAGTTTATAATGAACCCCAGAAACCCACATTTCCACAAAATAGCGCTCTGGACGAGGTACGTGGATGATATTTTGGTGGAGTTCACGGGAACCAATACTGAACTAAACAGCTTACACGACTACATAAACTCACTTACAGACACTATAAAATTCACCATAGACCTAGAACAAAACAATAGTATCAATTATTTAGATCTACAAATTACAAAACAGGACAAGAGCTACACCTTCGACATTTACAGGAAACCCACCAGTACAGAAACATTAATACCAAACAGTTCATCTCATCACACAAAACATAAACATGCAGCATTTCACTCTTTCATAGACAGACTACTCAAACTCCCTGTTTCCCGTGACTCCTACGAAAGAGAGTTGGAGCACATCAGACACCTCGCCGTCGTTAATGGTTACACAACCGACCTGGTAGAACGTATATTGAAAAGAAAGACGGAGGAGAAAATGGTAACGTCAGTGTACGGAGGGTGTAACCAAACTAAGGAGAGGGATGGCGGGGGTGGCTGGTGTGTTCTGCCGTACCTCCCTAGACTCTCTGAGAAATTATCTCGGATAATAAAGGGAGATGACGTGAATGTGGGTTTCAAAAGTAGGACTTCTCTTAAGGGGATGCTCTCAAAAACCAAAGATCGTGTGGACCTCCCTGACAAATCCGGCGTGTACAGGATTACTTGTAAAGACTGTGAGGACTGACTTGGGCAGACGGGCCGGAAGCTGAGGACTAGAGTGAGGGAGCATTTGAGGAGGGGCGACTCTGAATTTTTCCAACACCTCCAGAACACAGGACATGAGGCCGGTTCAGTCTCATTACTGCATCATGTCCAAAAAGGTAGAAAAATGGATACATTGGAAAGTATCGAAATAAAATTGGAAAGAAGGAAGAGAGAGTCCCCCCTCCTCAACTCTAAAGAGGGGATGGGAGGTTTGTCCAGTCTCACGTACACCGTTCTCCCAGTTGTGACTCAGATGGTGGACAGGAATAACTCGTCTGTCCCCATCCATGATATTTTAAATTGTTAATGTTTGTTGTAGATTTTTATTTATTTATATTTTTATTATTTAGTTTATTCAAATTTTTATCAGGTATGTTCTATCAAAAATTGTGTTTTTATTATTTATTTGCTATTCATATTACATATTAAGGATGTTCTTTTGTAGACTGCCTGATGATGAGGGAAACCTCGAAAGCCGGCTAGCTTACTTAAATAAAAAATCTGTGAGAGGTCAGACTAACTTATTTTTGACATCCTGCGAAGCAGCACTTTAAGTTTAGTCCACAAATATTTTGTGCATATATTTTCAAAGTCACAATGGATCATACGGGCTTCAAAAACTTTATAGAACACAAAAAGGGATCACTCATCCAATACTATTCTAAAATTTCAAATATAAATAAATATTTGGGGCCCATTCATGGAGATAAACAAAATGTACTCAATTTTCAATTGCCATTTTCTTCCTGTTCAGTTTCAACCAGTTGGTCCGCTCTGGCACCAAACTCCTCATATATCTTTTGTCCGTCGACCGTAATTTGAGTTCAGTATTTTATTGCAACAACAAATAAAAGAAAATTGTAAGAACTTAAACGGTGAACAATGAATTGAAAAATTTTTATAATTTTTTTTAATTGTTGAAATTTGAAATGAGTATTTTGAATCGATACAAGTAATATCTATTCGATACCTATTTGGTATCGAATAAAAGTATCGATACTTTACTTGTATTTACTTGTATCGATAGATCCCTACACATCACATATTTGTATCTATCTATCTCCATTTTATCTATATATCTCCATGTATAACTCTCATTTACCAGAACTTAGATAATATCTTGCCTGTTCCTCCCTGCTGGGTTCGGTTTGATGAAGATACGTCTGATATGACGTATGATTTGACTGATAGCAGTTCTCCAGAGATCGAGCTTCGTTTTCCTCCCTGTTTGTCTTCACTTGTCTCCCCTCTATCCCAGTCGAACCCATCCAATGTTTGACTAATGGCCTCCTAATGTAGATCCGATCCGAAGGGAAACCTCGATAATGCACCCTTCTACTCCCAGTGTACTGAGTCACCAACAATTTCGTCCCTCAAATTGTTAAATAAATAAAACAACAGTTTTTTTTTTTAAACTTTTCTTTATCTTCAGTAAAAGATAGATAAGATAGATAAACTTTTTATTGCACAAAAGATTACAATCCTCATGGCAATGAGTGGGGTTGTTTTTCACAAAATAAATAACAATAGAAGTATAAATGAAACAATTCGAAAATTATATAAAACAAAATAACACATGAATAAATAAAAAAAAAATACCACATGAATAAATAAAAAAAAATAATAATAATAATAAAAACAATATATATATATATATATATATATATATATATATATATATATATATATATATATATATATATATATCCATCTTACAAGCACAAATTAAATTAAATTATTCTTTATTTTTAAAGCAACCGAAAAAAATAAAAATAAATCGTTAATTTCTCTAACTTTTAAATTATTTAAAATATGTACAAATGTTTCTGAGTTATATTCTGGTCTATTGGTGAGATGATTATGGAGAAATGCTTGCCTGGGGATACACAAAGAGGGACAATAGAACAAAAAATGTATGAGATCGTCCTTCTCATCTAAGGTACAGAGCCTGCAGACACTTTCAGGACAAAACTCATACCTAAACCCTCCAAGTAATATTCTAAAAATTTTATTGGTATTGTGGAGACGGATTTGAGCTAGAAGTCGGAGTTTTTCAATATGGCAGTTTATTGAAAGATAGCTTTCCTGAGGTCCTAAAGCACTGACCAATCGGTAGAGGGAGTATCTTTAGTAAAAGGAAGTATTATAATTGTGCAAAAATCTGAGATAGTTTTGACCATATTCCATGTCTGTGATTGGAACCGCGCAGAAACGATTCTGACTACTCGTACATATATATTTTTACTTTTTTAACCTATAGTATACGAAAGTACATATTACAATCGTGCGATAATCTGAGATTGAGTTTTCAACTGATTTTCACGTTTCAAGGTCTCCTGAATGGTTTTTGACCATTTTTGCGATGATGTGTGTAAGGTGTGGGGTGTGTTTGTAAAGTTGAGAGCTCTCTACCACAAAAACGATTGTAGCTATGAACTTAAAATTTCGAATGAGAGTCACTTATCGAAATTAACAGAAAATTGAGACCACTTTACTGCGAGGCTCAACTACATTTTACAAAATACCGCTTTTGTTTATAACCTAATCAAAAATTGTTTCATTTAATAGTTGTAGAGAACATTAAAATATATATTTTATTTGAAATACGATTTTTTGCAGGTCTTTTGGTTTTTGAGATACATGCCGAAAACTGTCTTGAAATGAATGTAGGTTTGAAACTCATATTTTTAGACGTTTCCTTGATTTACCCGAAAACAGTCTTATCGAAACATTTATTCTTACCAAAAATGTTTCTTATTAATTTTTCAATCGCTATAATTCCTCATATTTAAGGGAAGTTCAACACGACAAATGTATAGTGGTCAGAACTATGTAAACTAAATGTCTATAGGGAAAATATAATGTTTAAATGGTCACTCATAGCAACGAACTTTAAAATAGGGTTTTATTATTGATAGTTTTTTGAAAAATTATAATCAATCAATTTTTTTGGACCGGCAATCCAAGTGCGTTACACAAAGTGATTATACAACATGAAACCATTGAAAAATTATAAAAATGAAGAAAAAAATAAAATATAAGTGATGAGGCCATTAACGGACATTCTTATCCCAACCACACACTCTCCCCCTTTCCCCTTCTCTAAGTTATTTCATTCTGGCATTACTGGGTAAAAGAATTTCTAATCTCAGGATTACGCAGTACAAAGAGACAAAATGAAATGTTTTTGAGACGGGAAATGGGAGAGAAAGTGATCTGTAAGCATGGTTGGTATAAGAAAATCCTGTAATGGCTACATCACATATATTTTTCTTAATTTTTATAATTCTTCAAAAAAACTACCAATACATAAACCATATTTTAATATATAGACATTCTTCGGGGGGCTATAACTTTTGTCGTATTGATTTTATCTCAAATCTAAAGACTTACTGGCGATTGGAAATTTTATAAGGAACATTTCTGGTAGGGATCAATTTTTCGATACGAAAAACAGTTTTTGGGTAAATCAAGGAAATGTCTGAAAATATGTGTTTTCAAACTCCATTTCAAGATGGTTTTGGGCATATATCTCGAAAACTGCACGACCTGTGAAAAATATTATTTCATATAAATTATGTATTTTAATTTTCTCTACAACTATTACTTGAAAAGATTTTTGACTAGGTCATAAACATAAGCTGTATCTTGTAAAATGTAGTTAGGTCCTGGGGGAAAGTGGTCTTAATTTTCGATTTTGGTCAAAATCTAATCAGATCTAAGTTAGTATATCTGACTCCTTCATTCCAAATTTCAAGTTCATAGGTACAATCGTTTTTGTGGAAGAGAGCTCACATCTTTTCAATAACATACACAGACATACGTACAGACAGATATCATCAGATATGATCAAGACATATTCAGGGGTCCTAAAACGTGAAAATCAGTTGAAACCTCGATCTCGGATTTCGCATGATTACAATACTTCCTTATGCTGTAGGTATAAGAAAGAAAAAAATGGAGATAGATAGGGAAAAATGTGTTAACACCATCAGCTATACGAAGTATAAAGTTTTCTAATCTGTCAAAATTTTTGGAGTTTTCAACGGAATTTCATGTTTTCCAACCTCCAGATAACAAATATGAAAAAAAAAAAACTTCTGTCTGTCTGTGAAAACGACAACTCCCGATAGAATGAATGTATCGACAGCAAATTTTATATGTCTGACCAAAACCCCATAAGAACAACACCTATCGACATTCAGCTAAACCTAAAGGGAAGGTAGGGATTGGGGAAAAGGGTTTACTCAAAAACCCCATTAACTGCCATATTTGAAGTTAAATCCCAATTAGGACATTATTATATTACTATATAAATTTCAGCGATATCGGCCGAAGGGAAGAGGGTTGAGGGGGTTCAATTAAAAAACTGTAACATAATAACTATCGATGTAATGAATTTATCGATCCAAAATTTAACATGAGGATTAAGCAGCCCTTAGTTTATTCAAGGAAGGTTCAAGTATGCCCTTTATGGGTCCAGAGCCAGTACTAGGAATATCTCGGGAGGCATATCGAACACGGATCAAAGAGTGGACTAAGGATCTTTTGGAGCGTACATGAAGAGAAAAGACCACATGCAGGCAGTCGAAGATGTTCCTGGGAGGGGAGTCCAGAGTTCTGAAAGACAGGATCCTGAACCTGAGGATCCTGAACGAGCTTAGGCAACTGATTTGAGTTCTCACAGGACACGGTCCGTTCAATAGACACCTACACACTGTGGGAGTCAAGGACAGTCCTACCTGCGATAGATGTGAGGAAGAAGACGAAACGGTTGCACACTTCCTGGGCATCTGCTACGGATATGTGGAGATGTAATCGCAGAGGAGGATTTTTGACGATTGGACTATGAGAGCATTCTCAGGTTCATTTAAGGAAACTGGGAGACTGAGAACTTCATGAAGGACTTGGTTTAGGTAGTATAAACATACAGGTAGTATAATAAGGGGGAAGCCCAGCGCTTCCAGGGAAGGGATAAGAGCACTGGATGCTTAGGTCCCTAGGTGTAAGGAGCCCTTATGTAAGTCAACTATTGAATATTACCTCAAACTGTAGACTGGTTTTGGAGGGGTTGTCATGGTCAGGTATCGTGTATCCTTCAATATAACTGCAGTTATTACAGTTTTTTTGAAACCTCACCCCCTTTCCTTCGGCTGATTTGGCTGAAAATTAATAAGAGTTGTCCTTGGAGGGTTCTGGACACACATACAAAATTTTAGGTCATTACATTTATTCTATCCGGAGTTATTGTGTTCACGGATACACAATAACATTTTCTTTTTTTTTCGGAATCAAGGGATTGGAAAACATTAAATTTTAGTAAAATCTATACATCGAATTTCTTACCGCTAACTTTCCCTCTGCTTTGTATGGGTAAGTAAAAAAAAAAAATTAAATTATTGAAATTTTCAGCAAGATAATTTATAGGTGGTGTGGAGATGTGTTAGGAATGCCTGACAGAGCAATTGTAGATGAATTAATGGAGGTTATGCTGTGGGCTCCTATTATTGTCATGTGGTCTGGTATTCAGGGTACACATTGTGTACTCACACTACGAAAACAGAAATGTACCTTCCCACACTACTAAATACAGTAGTCTCTACATCTACAGTTCACATACCTCTCTACAATGTGGGTCTGTCAGGATCAACGGTCAGCTCAACCTACCTAGACAGTTCCATGGAATAGACAGAAATTGTCTTCCAGGATAAAATACTTCTCGGTATTGTCTGTCTGCAATTGGAAGCAATTGGCGCTAATTGTTAGCTACAATTTTCTTGAAGATTATAAAGAATAATATTAGTTCCTCAGATATACGAATAAAAAATATGTGATATGACCATTATAAGACTTTCTTATACAAACCACGCTAAAAGTTCACTCTCTCTCCCCCTTCTCAAAATTATATCATACTGGCATTACTGGATTTAAGAATGTCTACTGTGATGTATAAAAAACACACATTAAAATAATTAAGTTATAAACATTTAAAAAAATTTTATTGTACATACATATGTACATTGTATTTATAATGAAGTGAACGCTAATACAATATTATATTACTTCACTAGAGGGTGTCGGTAGCTCTTTGGTATGCGTGCTTGCCTTCTGAGCTCAAGAACGTAAGTTCGAAACCCGACCGAGGCCCTTAGTTTATTTTATCTGGGAGGTAAAATAAACTTAAGCACGCCGTCCTTCGGATGGGACGTTAAGCGATGGTCCCGAGCCTGTACGATGTTAGGTACTCGTTAAAGACCCCTACCCTAGGTGAATAAAAATTTAGTGAGGCAAAATTTAGGACTCCCATAGTAGAGTCGGGCTCACGTCCACCAGAGTGACGAAAGAGCGCTCTGGTAGTAGGTGATATGACCTCATAGTTAAAGCCCGGGCATGAGTCATAAAACCTAACCTAACAGTTGACTTACATAAGAAACTCCTAAAACCTCATACTAAATTTTGTGTCTATAGATTCTTTACATCCGCAGTTATTAGGTTTTTTGAATTGAGCCCCCTCCCCTGAACACCCCTTCTGCCCTTCTGTCCCACAGTAGAGTCGGGCTCATGTCAACCAGAGTGACGAAAGAGCGCTCGTAGTTAAAGCCCGGGCATGAGTCATAAAACCTATGATTAAAAAAAAAACGGCCATCAGCTGTTTTAATTAGTGTTGTAGACTGTCGAGGCCTGAGGTTGTTGAATGGCGACGGTCTGAGTAGGATGAACAGTGGTGTTTAGGCTTATGTTGTAATGAACTAAATAGACGTGTATTGACGGTGAAACTGATCCAAAAAGAAGGTACTTTTATTTGTTTATATGTACAGGATATATGCCCAGATATATATAACTTAATTTTAGAGAATGGCTCAAAATATAAGACAAAAGGATTGAATAAGTTTAAGAATTTAGATTTTAAGATTTTTTTTCATTTGATTTTTTGTTTGTTTTAATGTTTAGTTTTCTTTATTTTATAATGTAGTTGATTAAGAAAATAAACCCAATATTTGTTCTCGAAAATTCTGTTCTATTCATTTTCCCTGTTGGCCCAGTAAGATTATTTGAAAACCTTTGGATTAGATTTAATATTATTTAAAATTATTAAAAATGGCATCTTTAGAAATCCAAGTGAAAAGTTTGTAAATTGAATTTTTTTGAAAAATACGTGCACTTTCTTCAAAATTGCAGGTCTTGAACTTTTGATATATTTTTTACGGCCCTTTTCGAAAAACTACTGTAGAAATCAAAATTTAAATAAAGAAAAGAGATCAAATTTCTACAGGAAATGTGGTAATTCTTATTGTTTATTATTTCTTCTTTTCATTTTAATTCAATTATTAATAATCATTACTAACTATATAATATTTGTATTTATTTATCATTTATTTAAGATTAACACGTAACACTTAAAACCTATGAAGCCTTTATTTTAATTTTAATTACCACACTACTCTCAATATAACGCTGTACAAAGAAAAAAAATGAAATGATTTTGATAAGGGGACGGTGAAAGATATTGATCTGTAAGCGTTGTTGGTATAAGAAAATCCTGTAATGACTACATCATATATATTTTTCTTAATTTTAATAATTCTTCAAAAAAACTACCAATAAATAAACCCTAGTTAGTTATTATGACTCATGCCCGGGCTTTAACTACGAGCTTATATGGCCTACTACCAGAGCGCTCTTTCATCACTCTGGTGGACATGAGCCCGACTCTACTGCAGGAGTCCTAAATTTTGACTACCCTAAATTTTTATTCACCTAGGGCAAGGGTCCATCCGAAGGACGGCGTGCTTAAGTTTATTTTACCTCCCAGATAAAATAAACGAATGGCCTCGGTCGGGTTTCGAACTCACAAACTTGAGTTCAGAAGGCAATACATAAACCATATTTTAAAGTTCGTTGCTATGAGTTACGATAGAAAAATTACTTATATTCCTTATAGACATTTAGTTTACATTCTTCGGGGGGCTATAACTTTTGTCGTATTGATACTATCTCAAATGTAATGACTTGCTGGCGATTGGAAATTTTATGAGAAACAATTTTGGTTAGCATCAATATTTCGATTGAACTAACCGTTTTTGGGTAAATCAAGGAAACGTTTAAAAATATGTGTTTCAAAACTACATTTCAAGATGGTTTTCGGCATATATCTCGGAAACCGAAAGACTTATAAAAATCGTATTTCATATAAAACATCTATTTTTGTTTCTTCTACAACTATTATTTGGAAAGATGTTTTAGGTTAGGATTGGTTAGGTTTTATGACTCATACCCGGGCTTTAACAACGAGGTCATATCGCCTACTACCAGAGCGCTCTTTCGTTACTCTGGTGGACATGAGCCCGACTCTACTGTGGGAGTCCTAAATTTAGCTTACCCTAAATTTTTATTCACCTAGGGTAGGGGTCTTTAACGAGTACCTGACATCGTACAGGATCGGGACCATCGCTTAACGTCCCATCCGAAGGACGGCGTGCTTAAGTTTATTTTACCTAAAAATAAGATAAAATAAAATAAACTAAGGGCCTCGGTCGGGTTACGAACCCACGACCTTGAGCTCAGAAGTCAAGCACGCATACCACTGAGCTACCGGCTCCCTCTAAAGATTTTTTATTACGTCATAAATATAAGCGGTATTTAGGTCCCGGAGTAAGTGGTCTCCATTTTCGATTTCAGCCAAAATCTAATCAGACCTAAGTTAAAACATGTGTACCCTTCACTTCAAATTTCAAATTCATAGCTAAAATCGTTTTTGCGGTAGAGAGCTCACAATTTTCCAATTGCATACACACACACGCACAGACAGACATCATCGCATGGTCAAAACGCATTTAGGAGATCTTGAAACGTCAATTACACTGGTCGGCATGAAAATCGACCCTGACACCATTCCTGCTGATTCTTATGTAAAATGACCTCCTGAATCGGAATATGACCCCCGTTTTCCTCCACAACCCTCATTTTTCGATAATTTGGAGGGATGAAAAGGATTATTTTAGCCTTTACATCTCTTCTGAGGGGCTAGAGAGGTGAAAAGTTCTAAAACATGAACATTTGTAGAAAGGAGGTTGATTTGGGGGGGGGGGGGGGGGGGGGGATTTGACCCCTCAAATTGAAAAAAAAATCGTTGAAATTGATCGTTTTTTTTCGCAATTTTTTCACTTATTTTCTATATATTTCAGCCTTCAACCCCCCTCATCCGCCCCCAAAAACCCCCAAATAATAAAAATATATGTATAGCAACAGTTCGGAGGATTCACGCTGGCGCTCTCAATACTTCGCGAGCACAGGTTTGCAACTGTCATCGCTAATAATTAGTGAAATAATAATTATAATTACATTATAATTATTATAATGTTCAGAGTGCATATCTCTACAGATTTCTTTTGTGAAATTTTTTTTTGAATTTGTAATTGCCCATCCACCCAAATTTCATTCAAAAACAAATAAAAAAAAATGAATTATAAAAAAAATACGAAGTAATGCACAATAAAATAAAAAAAAAGAAACAAACACATTATTTGTTTCTCGGTTAAAACTTTTCTCGTTGACAAAATTTCATTAAAAAAAAAAGTTTATTTTATTTCCTTTTCAAGTCAAGGAAAACCAAAAGGGAAAGACCTCCCCACTTCAAAAAAAAAAAAATAAAAAATAAACAAATTCGCCCCATGGTGAATCTCATCAAAGAAGAGGCCCGCTCTGAGGTAACCATGTTTATTAGAGATAGAATGTTCTTTATATCGTAGAGTTGGCTGCCCTGTATAAAGATAAAGTCCTTCTCCTCAATCCTGGTTTAGGGGTAGCTCTACCACAGCCTCATGAATTATAATCATTATGATACATAGTTCGTGTCAGATCCGCAGCCACCTTCATATCATTTGTTTCTCGTGTTCATCTTTGAATTCTTTTTTTCTCCATTATTTCTACTTATTCTTATTTATAATTTATTTAAAATTGTCTTACAAATCGTTTTAGAGAAAATATGATGTCAGAGACATTCTTACTTTGTCTACTTGTGACTTAATTAACTTGTGACAGGATTACATAATGACAGATATTTAGAATAACTAACAGTACGAATAGCTTTTATTTCCTTTCTTGTAAATTATTTAACAAGTTACCAAGTTCGGTGCGCGAACTGCCTTTGAAAAATTTTAAAATCAAAACTAAATTTTTTTAAATTGAAAATGCTTTTCATTCAGTTGACGAATATCTTGTCGTGGATTTTAATTGTACGATGAATGCGATGTCGCTTATATCTTTGCAACTGTATTACCCGTGCGTCTTACTTTGGTATCGTTGTTTAGAGGAAAGAAGCCATTACTCAATTGCAGAGCAGATTGCAGCGCAATCGGAGCTAAATTTAATGCGTTCACAGAGGCGTAGCTCGGCAGTACGTTTGTCGATCCGTGCGGGAGTAGTCGTATTTGAGAGATCATACTCTGCTGTATTATGTATAATCCATCGAACTCAAACCGGTGCTCTTCAGGAATTATAAGACTTACAAGTTTGTAATTTGTTGCAAAAATTTGACGGTTGCTCCGGCTATGGAGCCCCCACATTATTTTTGTTTTGCAAATCTTGTGTAATATCCAAAAATATAGATATTAAATGTTTTAATATATTTAAGTAAATATAATCATCAAGATGGAAATATCAGAATTGGAAGCCAGGAACTTAACAGGAAGTCGGGAGAAAACCATGAACGGTCCTGAGTATGTAAGGGTGGGGACCTGGACAACCAATAGAGGCTCAGAAGAGTCCCGGCGGGGAAAAATGGATGCGAGCGAACCGCATCCAGCTAGACCTCATTTTGTCAATCACCACCGAAGAGGGAGGATCGTCCACTTCTGGAGCCACCAGCGAGGAGGGAAGAGCCCACTCTGGAACCAGCCCTTGTCCATTCAACATCCCAGAGCCAGGACTCAGCCAGTCACCTGACTAAAGAAGAAGATGTGTTGGAGCTCACCATTGTTTTGAGACATACAGCAGAGGTTGATGGTTGAAGAAATCCAGAACCCAGCAGAAATCGCAACGAACAACGAAAAGCAACAAGGTACCGTTAGATCATGAACAATTATAGGAGAATAGTAAAGTTAATAGAGGGATTCTGAGTAACCATTATAAAGTTTAAGAATGTTTTTAACAAATATATTTAGCCAAATAAACATGGAATAATTTTTCTTTCGTGTATTTTGCACCTCATGTCATCTTGATTTTTCAAAAATGTTGAGTCTTGGCGAACCCACACAACCAAAGAAATAGCTAAGAATTCGAATCATTATTTTTCAAGAACATGAATTATTTTACTTATTTACTTTTACTTTTCCTGGCGCTACGGTCATTGTAGAACCTCCGCAGGGCCTCCGCAACGATCATCCGCCATTCTTCTCTATCCTCGGCCTCCCGTCTCCAACTTCTCACACCCATCGTTCTGAGGTCGTCCTCCAGCCAACGTAAGTGGGGTCTACCACTTCTTCTTTGTCCTTCCGGGTGTCCCTCCAGTATCCTCCTTGGCAATCTGTCTGGCTCCATCCTCTGTAAATGCCCCAGCCATCGCAGCCGCCCCTGCTTCACCAAGGCCACCAGGTCCGGGCTCTTGTACAGGTCCCTCAGCTCCCTATTGGACCGTATCCTCCATCTATCCCCCTCTGTATATCTTCCTCAATACCTTCCTCTCCCACGTATTGAATAAGACTTCGTCCCTCCTACTCAGGACCCAGGTTTCACTCGCATATGTGACGACCGGTCTCAGGACATTTTTATAAATTGCTATTTTGGCGTCTCGGGACACTCGATCCGAGCACTTTCTGCAGTGACCGATGCCCCAGGTACTTGAAGCTATCCACCCGGTCAAGAATTATTTTATATAACAAAATTAAATTCTAATTACACTTGGTATCCTCCAACTACTCGCATTTTGGGCTTTCTGTCTTTCGTGGTATCACAGTCAAGTACGGAGAGTATCCGGTAAGTCCTGGAACCTGGTGTTTTTTGGGCCAGTAAATCCTGGAACCCCTGAAGATAGGTCTGTTAGCCTGATTGATGAAGTCTCTTTCAGATTCTGTTCCTCGTCTCTCTTCTCCTTATACAGTTGACACAAGTCCTCCCTCCCATCCTCTCTATTGTCCATCCAAAGCACGACTTACAACTTTTCCAACCCGTTTTCTCCGTGTCTCACTTCTCCGTTTAACTTATTTTTACTGAGTTTCGCAGTTTGTCTCTTGACATTTCCCCCAACCTCCCCATCACCTGATAAAATCAATTCTCGTTCGACTTTTAACTTTTTTAGGATGTGATCCGTTATAAGAACGTTTCAAAATTCACTTATTTGACTAGGTTTCCTATAGGTTGCGTCCCCACTAAACCTTCTATTCGGAAAAGAAATTTTTTCTTATTGTTCATAAATAGTGAAATAACCATAATAAAAAAATATTTTATATTCAAAAACATTATTTGATACATAGCTTTCATTTCTATCTTTTTTGGCAGAGTTCCTACATAGATATCCTCCTTTAAGGTATGTCAAAACTATGTGTTAAACATTATTTTTTATTTGTAGGAATATTGAGGGTCAGTCAAAGATGGAAGAAAACACTATTCAAACGCCAACGTTTCGATATATTTTATATCATCATCAGGGCCTACAAACGTGGGGTGGAATCAAGATTAGAATCAAAATTAAAACAAAATTAGTGTGTTGATAAACATTACTGAACGTTAAAACATTGTAACGAGTTGAACCTGACTTACTATGGATACATTAATCAACATTAAAATTAAATATAGATACATTGTTAACCATAAACATGAACGTACACTAATACAAATTAAAGTTAAATTTGAATACATTACTAAACATGAACAGTGATAATCATGGAAATAGACAAATAGGTGGAACGTAATAAAGAGTAAAAATTAAACTGACTTACTATGAATAAGCAGGGTTGGGGAGAAGGCATGTACACTCGATGGAGTCTTACATTGCAATGAAATGGTACAATAATACAGGGGTGCTGAAGGCACCAGGTACAGGGAGCTAAGAAAACCCCGTCATAAATGTCACATTCCAACCAGAAATGTTGAAAATAATATAAATATGATTGAAATTATTTTTTATTATTTATATTCTATTTTATTTTTCTTGTTTTTCTGTTTTACGTATTTTTATTAGCATTTAATTTATTTATTTCATTTATTTATGCTTAGTTACTCATGCCCGGGCTTTAACTACGAGGTCATATCGCCTACTACCAGAGCGCTCTTTCGTCACTCTGGTAGACATGAGCCCGACTCTACTGTGGGAGTCCTAAATTTTGCCTACCCTAAATTTTTATTCACCTAGGGCAGGGGTATTTAACGAATACCTGACATCGTACAGTCTTGGGACCATCACTAAACGTGTCATCCGAAGGACGGCATGCTTAAGTTTATTTTACCTCCCAGATAAACTAAGGGCCTCGGTTGGGTTTCGAACCCACGATCTTGAGCTCAGAAGTGAAGCTCGCATACCACTGAGCTACCGGCACCCTCTGTGTATTTATTATATACTTTATCGACTGTATACAATTATTATTTTCATACTAATATTTTCAAGTATTTACTTATTTATTAATTTATTTTTGTCTTAGTGTCAGACTCTAGTTAATATCTGTTTAAGTACCTAGATTATAATCTATCTTAATGTAAATTTTCTTAAGACGTATCGTAATGTATTATTATTACTTCGAGACTCAGACTGCCATTGCTACGTCATACATTTTACCTCATCAGCTATACGAAGTAGTAATAAATAAATTTTGTGTCGATACATCTTCATTACATCTGCTATTACTTTATCCCTTCCCGGTCCGATTTGGCTGATAATCAATAGGTCTCTAGGCTTCTGAATATCCATATAAAAAAGTCATTGGTGAATTACAAGTTATGTACTGTCGTAGCAGAGACGGTGTTTCTGGTGTGGTTTTATAGAAGAGTTTCTGACACTAGGGCAAGCTATGAAGGTGCTTCCGAACCTTGGGTGTTGAGAATAAACAGACGATGTAAAATCCCAACGGTTTATTTAAGCAAAGACAATATCCCCTAATAATGAGAGGACCAGACGGAAACTAAATACAACTTAACAGACGTGACTGAATCTACCCGAACTCTACACCGGCGAACCACTGACTAACTGTCTTCGACAACCGACTGGACTAGACTCAACTGAACATTAGAATTACTGAACTACTACTGAACTCTGAGTTATGCTGAAAGAGGGTTCTTATATCAAAGATATTATTGTTTATCCTATCACAACCCTCCTCTTTGGCTACATACAATAGTCCCTGAACCTTACCCTTAGCTGATTACTCTGTTTCCCACTGTGGAGTGTCGAATTATCTTGGATATGAGATATTTCTACAATGTAGGCTTTGTCAACCTATCCAATCTTCCGTTTCTTTTGTACATAACTAAGTTATTTGCTAGAGGGCATGGTTAGCAAAGATAGGGTTGTTTCCCAAGGGATGGACATGGAAAGATAGTATTCTATTCTTATTGAGTCCCGATAACTTCTGAATAAGCGGCGGTTAACAAAAGGCTATGCAAGGAAGGAGCGTCTTATACGACACCTCCGGGGTTTTCCAAATTTCACATTGGGTTTTTAATTAAAATGTGGAATTAAGATTCGCGTTTCCGTTCTCAAGTTTTCCATTAGTGTAGGAATTCGGTTAATTTTAGAATTTTTATGACTCAGGTTAGATGTAGTATGAGCTACCTCTATTATTTCTTCCAAAAGTACTTTAGGTTGTTCGATAAACACTTCATGTTCATTTTGATTTATGGCGATGCACTGGGCAAATCCGTCTGAAGAATTTACAAGAGAATTTTGGATAATTATTTTTTCGCCTATTTTTGTTTCACGAACTAGTCCAGTGGAGATTTCACGATTTAATACTTTAACAGGAATTATTGTTTCTTGTAAAGGGGCTAATTCGATGAAAGTCCCATTTGGGTCTGTATTATTAAAAGGAATTATGTGATTCTGAATTTTTATCACTCTATTGGCATAATCGATCACGGCTTTTTCGTTTTCAAGGAAATCATTCCCCAGAATACCGTGATAGGGAGTAGAAATTTTCGAAGCGTCGATCAATTGCATTTTAGATGACAGTTTTAAATTTCCTACACATAGCTCAATTTTTGTCCTACCCAAGGTTTTTATGGGTGAATTTGGGTTGATACCGTTTATTATGACGGAGGCGGTAGGATTTAGGGCGGTTTTAGTAGGATTCAATGCGTCATGTTTAATAAGAGATATGGATGATCCTGTATCTACTAAAAAGGTTAACGTGTGGTTGGAATTTTCGCTAGTGAAACTTAGTGTTTTTTCGTCAGGATCCACAGTTAAAGTTCTAGGTCGGTAATGAATGTCCTTTAATGCCATGACCTCTGAACGGGCATTCGGATGCGAGGTCATTTGGAAGTTTAAAGAATTAATTTTTGGATTAGATTTTGGGTGTTGGTTTTGACTATTCCGGTATAGTCTTTTTTGACATTCGTTTATTAAATGACCTTTATTTTTGCAATAATTACAAAATTTGCCAGGATCGTAAGGTGTCCTAGGTTCCCGATTGGGGGGTGGGATTTTATTGCTAAAATTAAAGTTTTTCCGACAATCTCTTGTTGTGTGATTAGACATATTGCAATTTGAACAGTGAATAGGCTTTTTCCGACAATCCAGCGATGAATGGTTTGTCATGTTACAGTAGGAACAATGAGTATTTTTTGAATTAATATAGTTAATATATTTTTCCTCTTGAAGGGCTAGGGAAAATGCGTCATTTATGTTTTTTATGTCTCTTGCTCGTAACATTCGAGATATTTCCGGTTTTGAGTGGAGAATGAAACGTCTCAGGGCGGTTCTTTGAATGGAAGATTTGATTCCTATAAGTTCCATTTCTGAGCTGTTAGCGGCCTCTACGGTAATGCATGTATGCTAATACTAATACAGCGTATCACGAGATACCAACCACATCGCAAATCCCTGTCACTTCCAAATTGTATAGATATCCGAAAATTCATGAACAAGAAGTAAGAACTCAAATTGAAAAGATGCTGAATGATAACATCGTTCAAAACTCAGCCTCCCCCTGGTCGTCACCAGTTTGGGTGGTCCCCAAGAAACTTGATGCCTCCGGTCAAAAAAGGTGGAGAATAGTAGTTGATTATAGAAAGCTAAATGAAATTACGATCTCAGATAAATATCCCCTCCCTAGCATCGAAAATGTCCTGGACCAATTGGGCCAAGCAATATATTTCACGACGTTAGATTTGGCATCCGGTTTCCATCAGATACCTGTTCACCCTGATGACGTACCTAAGACAGCTTTCACGACCCCCCACGGCCACTATGAATTCTTAAAAATGCCATTTGGATTGAAAAATGCACCAGCTACTTTTCAAAGACTTATGAATTTAGTATTGATGGGTTCTAGATCATTTGTCTACCTTGACGATATAATAGTGTATGGGCGAACTTTGGAAGAGCATAATGATAATCTAAATGACATTTTTGTTAGGCTTAGAAAACATAATCTAAAACTTCAACCCGACAAATGTGAGTTTCTTAAAAAGGAAGCCAATTATTTGGGGCATATTGTTACTAGCAAGGGTATAACCCCCAATCCTGATAAAATCAAAGCGATTTCAGAAATGAAACAACCGAAAAATCCCAAAGACATCAAATCATTTCTCGGCCTCGTCGGATATTATAGGAAATTCATCCCCTCTTTCTCTGCTATTGCGAAACCCTTAACGAATCTTTTGAAAAAGGATAAAGAATTCAACTGGTCAGAAAAATGCCAAGAATCATTCCAAAAATTAAAAAATTGCCTTATCTCGGAACCGATCTTGCAGTATCCCAATTTTGAAGAACCTTTTACCTTAACTACTGATGCTTCCAACGAAGCCATAGGCTCTATCCTATCTCAAAACAAATCTGGAAAAGATTTACCTGTGTCTTATTATTCTAGAACGTTAAATACAGCAGAAAGTAATTATTCAACAATCGAGAAAGAGCTATTATCGATCGTTGAATCAGTTAAACATTTCAGACCTTATCTCTTCGGTCAAAAGTTTACAATTGTTACCGATCACAAACCCCTAACTTGGTTGATGAATTGTAAAGACCCTTCCAGTAGATTAGTCAGGTGGCGACTAAAACTTATGGAATATGAATATGAAATAAAATACAAACAAGGTCAATTAAATAGAAACGCTGATGCATTAAGTCGCCCCGTAATGCAAATCACCGACGATCTAACCTTCGCGGACATGACGAGATTCATAGAGCAAAACCCGGTTGTCCCAAATGTCCCAGTCGATTCGACTAGTATCCACAAAATCAGAAACCTAGTAGTGCCAATGTCATGCAAAGTTTCGGATGCGGACAAATATTATAAATATCTAAATGAAAACTACCCCGACCGCGAATTTAAAAATCCTAAATTACGGGACATGGTCCAATTTAAGAAACAGAATCAAAATATTTTTATCTTGTTCATTAAGAGGTCCAATGAAGACAATGCAAATTCCGAAGACGTATTCGAAGCTCTAAAAGCTCTAAAAAGCAAATTCGAAGAAAATAAAACACGCTCTCATCGCTCTTTCACCATCGTAAATTTTGAACACTATGGAGAGAACCTAAAATTTAATTTAATTCTACAATTCTTATTTAACGGATACAATTATAAAATCTTGAACGAGGAAATAGCCGAAGTTACCACTGAAGAGGAAATAGAGAGAATTTTGAAATTATATCATGACCACGTAATAGCGGGACATCAAGGAATTGATAGGACTTACTCGAGTATCAAAACGAAATACTACTGGAAAAACATGAAGGATAGTATTTCGGAATACATAAAAAAATGTCCTACCTGCCAAATTGCTAAAACAAATTTCAAACCAAACAAAAGCCCTATGATCATCACGACCACCTCTAAAACTTTCTGTGAACAAATTGCGATGGACATTGTAGGCCCCCTCCCGGAAACTAAAAACGGAAATAAATTTATCCTCTCCTTACAGGATGACCTGACTAAATTTATACAACTATACGCGATTCCCGAACATAGTGCTTTGACCGTTGCCATACATTTTCTAAAATTTTGCACACTATTTGGATTTCCCAGTAAAATCCTGTCTGACCAGGGTCCAGAGTTCAATTCTTGTACCCTGAAAGAACTGAATAGAATGCTCTCAATAAATCACAAATTTGCGAGTCCTTATCATCCCCAGACTAACGGTTCTTTGGAGAAGACACACTTAAGTTTAAAAGATTATTTAAAGTGTTACGTAAACAAAGATAAAGACGATTGGGACGAATTCTTGACTTTCGCAGTTTTTTCGTACAATACTCACGTGCAAAAAGCAACACAAACAACCCCATACGAGTTAGTCTTCGGTCAAACCCCAAGGATTCCAGATAAATTTCTTAATCCTAAACAGAACAAGACCTACTCCGAATTGGCCAAAGAAGTCGTTAACAAAATGCAAAACTTACGGCAAACAGCTCGGGAAAACCAACTCAAAGCAAAACAGGGTTATAAGAAACATTATGACAAAACCCACAAAAAACAATATGACTTTAAGGAAGGCAAAAAAGTTTTAGTATATAACATGCTAGCAAAACGAAATTACAAAAAGTTAGAGACAGACTTTAAAGGTCCTTTTAAAATAATTCAAGTACATGACAACAATACAGCGACCTTAGAAATAAGTAAAAATAAACTCAAAACCTATCATTTTAATTTGTTGAAACCTTATGTTTCAGATGAGGATGAGTCATAGGATACTGTTCTTTTCCCTTTTCCTTCTCAGTCCTCCCATGAACCTTACCCAAGAGATAATTCCAATTAATTCAACTAGTGGAATACTATACGACCATCTAGGTAGAGCTAAAGTAGCTAACCGTAAAGTTTCTCTTATTACCTATGCCAACTTAACCTATGTACAACATAAAATAGACATATCTAACGAATTCTACGTTAAATTAGTAGGAATGTGTCACGAAACATCAAGATTGTCTCACACAAAAACATGTCAGAAACAACTAGAATTTCTAAAAAACAAATTATCATCCATCAAACGAAATTATGCAATACTAGCCCACCACATTAGAGCAAAAAGAGGCCTCATTAACGGAATCGGCGAAGGTTTGAAATGGCTCTTCGGGACTCCAGACGCTGATGACGCACAGTTCTATACAGACTCTATTAATTTAATTTTCAACAACCAAAAACAAACTGAAACCCTCTTACAACAGCAAATTAAAATAATCTCCTCCACTATCACAAATTTTAACTATTCTATTAGACAACTAAATGAAAATACGAGATTGTTAAACCTAAATATTGATAAATTTAATAATTTCATACAACAAACCTCTAGAAACGAGAACGCTCTCAATAGCGAAATTTTAACGAACGAAAATATTATAATCCTTTTGGAGATGACTGACGAATTAGAGGAATTGTTAGAAAATTATCTCAATAGTCTCACCCTCATTAGGCACGGGATAATAAGCTATCATGTCCTTCCGCCTAACACACTCTTTGAAGAATTAAACCATATAAAAACTCAAAATACTCTGCCAATTGAGCCCTCCTTCTCTAATACCTACTTATTCTATAAAATCATTGATACCAAAGTAGTCATAAATAATAATCTATTAATAATAATATTTGAAATCCCGACAATAGACACTACGGAATTCGAACTTTATAAAATGTATTCCCTCCCCTCTCCTCACAAAGACCATCCCACTTCTGACACCAGAAAAATTAATATGTTTCTGTCGTAGCAGAGACGGTGTTTCTGGTGTGGTTTTATAGAAGAGTTTCTGACACCAGGGCAAGCTATGAAGGTGCTTCCGAACCTTGGGTGTTGAGAATAAACAGACGATGTAAAATCCCAACGGTTTATTTAAGCAAAGACAATATCCCCTAATAATGAGAGGACCAGACGGAAACTAAATACAACTTAACAGACGTGACTGAATCTACCCGAACTCTACACCGGCGAACCACTGACTAACTGTCTTCGACAACCGACTGGACTAGACTCAACTGAACATTAGAATTACTGAACTACTACTGAACTCTGAGTTATGCTGAAAGAGGGTTCTTATATCAAAGATATTATTGTTTATCCTATCACAACCCTCCTCTTTGGCTACATACAATAGTCCCTGAACCTTACCCTTAGCTGATTACTCTGTTTCCCACTGTGGAGTGTCGAATTATCTTGGATATGAGATATTTCTACAATGTAGGCTTTGTCAACCTATCCAATCTTCCGTTTCTTTTGTACATAACTAAGTTATTTGCTAGAGGGCATGGTTAGCAAAGATAGGGTTGTTTCCCAAGGGATGGACATGGAAAGATAGTATTCTATTCTTATTGAGTCCCGATAACTTCTGAATAAGCGGCGGTTAACAAAAGGCTATGCAAGGAAGGAGCGTCTTATACGACAGTACTTTCCCAGTACGAATTAATCTATTGCATGTTCTCTGAATACATAACTTCATATATACTTTAGCTAGGATAAAGTAAAATCTGGTCATCCTGCACTTTAAAGGGAATGATTATTTATGTAGGGAAATTGCTGTAATACAGATATTTCTGAGCTTCATTTTTGTCTGTGTGTCTCTTGAACACGATAACTCCCGATAGAATTAATGTATCGACACAAAAATGTATATCTATATTCTATATATTTTCTTAGAGATGGATGCGAATTCGATATGCTGGATGCTGAAGATACGAGCTGAACTTTTTTATTTAAATAAGTATTCTTATACTAAAGAAATCAAACTTTGCTCTATGTGTAATAACAAGCAAGATGAAGATGTGTTTCACTTTGTTGCTGCCCCATCTTAAAAGAATTTCGTTTTATTTATTTTAGCAAAGCAGAGCTAAGCTATGTTCAGTTTATTGAATATGTAAATGAACGAAATTACAAAACTTTAATTAACTATTGCAAAGCCGCCTGGAATTATAGATTTGAGCTGGTTTCAGAGTTTAATTATTAGTAATATATAAACAGGAAGATGTTTTTTATTTTTATTTTTTGTTATTTTTTTTTAAGTATCATTTAAGTTAATTTTGTAAATTACTGCATTTGTATTTGAATTATTTTATTTTCATTTTGTATACACTTTTATATATGTGTATTATCGAGTAGAAATAGAAGAGATAACCCCTCAGACGGTCAATTTGACCATGAGTATTATCTGTCAATATTATTATTAATGTACATCTGTAAAAAGAAAAAGAAATAAAGACGTTTATAATTATTATTATTATTATATCTATATCCAGAAGAACCCTCTAAGGACGACACCTATTGATTTTTAGCCAAATCGGTCAAAGAAAAAGAGGGGATTAGGGGGGAAGTTTAACACAAAATCTTTAATAACTACCGTTGTAATGAATATAAAATAAAAAAAAATATATATAATAATATAAAATAGCTTTATTGACATTCTTTTAAAACAAAAGCCTCTTCTTTTGGAGGTTTGGAGTCTACTATTTCAACAGAGAAAATCAGAAAAGCAATCCGAAAAGAATCCGAAAGGAAATCAGAAAAAAAAATTTTAAATTAATGAAAAAAAAATGGAAAAATTGTAATGAATATATCGACATTAAATTTCATATGTAAATAAATATGTAAGCCCAAAGAATCGAATGACTTTGAAAGGAGAGCGAAAATCTAATTGATTATTTCTTGCTGGGGAAGTACATATCCGGTGATTCGCCTATATTTTTTTAAATTTATGTATCCTTAATTTATTTTTTTGTCTTCGATGGCCCTATTTTTTGTAAAGAAATTATATTTTATATTAAAATATAAAATATTCAAGGGTGTTTGCTATAAAGAGGTTGCTGAGGATTGTGGCAGAGCAGAGAACGTGTCAGAAATGTTAAAAAGGGCGACAGAGGACGAGAGAAAGCGTGGTTGAGAAATTTACAGTTTTGAGTTTGTCCTCTTTAAAAATTATTCATCGGTGTGGAAAGAGAAGCGGTCCGAAAAGATAGAGACTTGGGTAGAAGGCAAATTACAGGAGGGGGGGTGCAGGGGATGGCTGTAACGTTCAAGACATTAGTCTCAACTCAAGTAGTACACATCTTACAGCTACGTCTCAAAACTTGCAGGCTTTATAAATTTATTTTTATTTCATTCATTCACTCTCTGTCATTCATTCATTCACTCTATGTCATTCATTCATTCACTCTCCGTCATTCACTCTTTCACTCAGAGTCTATTTGTCATTCTGTGATGTATAAAAAATACACACATTTAAATTATTAATAAATAAATAATATGAATGCATTTTCTTTTAAAACAAATAAGTAGAAAACAAAACATGACCATCACCTGTTTTTGAATGAGTGTAGAGGAGTCGAGGTCTGGGTTGAGTTGTTTGATTGTTGAGAGTTGTTTTTAGGCTTAAGATGTGATGAACTAAATAGAAGTGTATTAACAATAAAATTGATCCGCAAAGAAGGTACTATTGTTTGTTTATATGTACAGGATATATGCCCAAAAATATATAACTTAAATTTGAAGAATGGTCAAAATATAAAACAGACAAAAAATTGAAATAGTTTTAAGAATTTAGTTTTTACGATTTCTCTTTTGATTTTTGTTTCAATGTTTAGTTTCTAATTTTATAATGTAGATGTAAGAAAATAAACATTATTATTTGTTCTCTTAAATTCTATTCTATTCATTTTCCCTGTTGGCCCAGTAAGATAATTTGAGAACCTTTATATTGGATTTAAATATTTTTGTAGAATTTAGAAAGCATATGGCATCTCGTTAGAAATTCAAATGAAAAGTTTGTTAATTGAATTTTTTTTAGATTACTTGCACTTTCTTAAAAATTGCACGTCTTGAACTTTTGATATTTTTTTAGGGCCCTTTTCGGAAATTACTGCAGAAATCAAAATTTGGTAAAAGACCAGAGATAAAATTTCTACAGGAAATGTGGTAATTTATTGTTTATTTTATTATTATTATTTCATTATTATTAATTTGACTTATATGTTTTGATTTATTATAATTTTACATTATTTTCATTATCACAATTCATTCATTCACTCTCTATCATTCATTCACTCACTCTCTGTCATTCGTTCATTCACTCTCTGTCATTCATTCTTTCACTCTCTGTCATTCACTATTCACTCTCTGTCATTCATTCATTCGCTTCCTCTCTTGTCTATAAATTGAACTGACAGCGCTGAAATTCAATGTTGTGTTTTTACCAGAAATTCGTGTTTTTCAACTCTATGTACATCCCCATAACGAATTAATCAATTACATTTCCGTATTTCCTCAAAAGCCAATCAGGGTTAAGACTCCATATTTAACATTGTGGCTTCTGAACCTTCAAACTAATTTTTTTTGTCAATAAATTCATTACATCCTCACTTTCCCTTTGGCAGATTTAACTGAAAATTAATCTATGTCGTCCTTATGAGTTTTTAAACTTAAATATAAAATTTCATGTCGATACATTCAGTAAATCGGCAGTTATTAGAATTTTATATTAAGCTCCCCCTCCTTCTCTTCTGCCGATTCCGCTGAAATTTAATAAGTGTCTTCATGGGGTTTTGAGTTGACATATGAAATTTTGTGTCTAGGAGAAGGGCTTAACACAAAAACTCTAATAACTGCCGAAGTGAAGATTATATCTATACTAAATGTATATCTATTAGTTTTCTGCTGAAAGGATGAGCGAGCTCAACTCAATATACTTTCTTAATAACTGCCGATGTACCAAATGTATCGACACAAAATTAACTGTTCCACTTCAAATATATTAGTATGTCCTCTCCTATATTTTAAAATATGTTATAGAGTTTCAACATTCACTTGGGTAATGTTCTTATAACCCCAGCGAATGTCAAATATTAAATTTCATGTCGATTCATTCATTACATCTCCAGTTATTAAAATTTCTGAGTTGAGCCCTTTCCGATAGGTCGATTCCGCGGTAAATTAATAAGCATCGACCTTATGAGGTTCTAGATACGCATATAAAGTTTATTATATTTAATTATTTTACAGGAAACATGAAGTTTCAATTTAAAATTGATATTTGGAAAATAGTAAATATAGAATTGTTGTGTGGATTATTAATAAGTCACAAGAAGGAAGACTGTGAGAATTCATTGTAAGAATCTGGGGACGAAAATTTAAAAACATTTGTTTACTTAAGACGACAGGAAACGCAGAATCCTGAGCTATCGAGGTGATTTCGTGAAAGGACTGATATCAGGAAATGTGCGTGGATTAATCCAAATGGCTTGGTTTCTCAAAAGGAAGTCGAACGTCGGTTAAAAGAGTTGGAAAAGAAAAAAAAAAAAAAAATGGGGGGAGAAGGAAAAAACGAAAAGTCAATATTGGTAAAAGGGCTGAAGGAGGGAGGTGCGGGTGTTGAAAAGAGTTAAGATTAGGGGGCGGTTGGGGGATGTGATGAGGGTTTAATCTAGGGGGGTCTGGAGGCAGAAAAATGAAGTGGTTCATGTCAACTGGGCATTAAATCTGAGGTCCCTGACTCATGACTCTATTAGGCAAACCCGCAATACATCAACCCGACCCCTACCTCTCAGTTCTGATCAAACGATTCAGCGACCCTTTGCGATTATCTAACATATGACACCTGGATCAAGTGCACCATTTTCTACTTTGTCAAAACCCTGCCCTCCAGTTTCCTAAATAATATCCACGATTTTTGCCTTTGATCAAGTTCGCCTAAAATATACCTTTACAAAAATCCCTTCCCTTTAAAAAACGAAGTCCGCTATCTAGACCTCATACTCGACAAACGACTAACTTGAAATCCTCACACGAGACTGAAAAGACAAGTCCAATAGAGTGACGAAAGAGCGCTCTGGTAGAAGACGATATGACCTTTTAGTTAAAGCCCGAGCATTAGTCATAATATGTGTCCTCAAAAATAACCATTACCTAGGCACAAGACAAAAAAACATGTATTACTTAATCACAGAAGTTGTATTACATCATATATGATGAAGCCCAAACATGTTTTAAAAAAGATTTTTGTTGCTTTAGTCAAATATATATCCTATGCCTTCTAGCAGCGTATTTTTTAACACCAAAATCATCCAAAAAAATTAAAAAATGAAAGGTTGAAGGTTATAACACCTGTTTGGGCCTTTGTTTGGATTTGTCATTGTGTCTTATTTTACAAGTTTTACCTTGAAAAACCTTATAAAACCATTCATATAATGTACTGTGACCGTTTTGAAAAATAAAAGATAGTTTCCTCCCCAAAAATCTTAGATGTTTTTGCCGTGTGCCTGTTGGTCACATTGCGCCCCAACTCGTGACCCCAAATATTGCGCCCGACGGAGGGCTAATGTACATTGCCAATAATTTTCCGACGATTTTTGGTATCGAAAAACATGAAATTCCTGTAAAAACTCAACATCGAATATCTGATCGATTTCGTAACTTCCCCTATACCTCATATAACTGGGGAAGTAAAATGAGATTCATGATTGTATAATATTATGATACGATTGACTCAGGATATGAGGGAAGTTTGGTTTGAGTCATAGGCCAACGGATAGGAAGACCGATCCATCCGTCTTCAGGACTCCTTCAGAAAAATGGATATTTCCTGTAGGGGGGGATTGTTCCGCGAAGCCCCGGATATTGGGGCATTTCTTCAAGAATAACGAGGGGTGTCCAAAACCTGAAGAGAGGTAAGGAGTCTTAAACTTTTCTGAACGAGGAGAAGAGTCTTAGATTTCTTTGGACATAAATCAGACAGGCCTAACCGACTCCGAAATTATTTCATCTCTCTTAAACATATCGCACCCTCGCTTCAGAAGTGACACAAGTCAAAAATCATGAATGTAAGTAAAACGACACGGAAAAATTACTGTAATTTGAAATAACTATTTTGAAGTAATGAGGGCTCGTACGTTGTTCTTTCTAGTTTCATTAAGTCAGTGTAACATTACTTACCTATTTTATAACCAATGAGTTTTACTTTTTTTATATTTCTTGGGGGGTGGAGGGGGGAGTAGTGTCGTTTCTGAATTGGTGCTGCTCCAACAGAATTTTGAGTTGTGACACTTCTAACTCTACGTTCGATAGAGTTAACTCATTAAAATCAAACTCTCCCATTTTTTTCATTGAGTTTAAAAAGGAGTTTATTCTCTTATTTAGATTTAGAGGCCCTTTGGAGTTATATTCGAATCGAAATATCCAAATTGAAAAGAAAGATTATCCCCCCCCCATCCCCCTCCAACGTCAGTAGCCTAGATCTAGCAGTAGGTTTTTGATCACACCGATCAAAACTTGAATGAAGGAAGAAAAGTGGCAATAATTAAGTATCAGGTATTATAATTAAATATTTTTAAAAAAATAATAATAATTTTACTAACTGAAAGTCAAAATGGCAAAGTATGAAGAATTCTAATAAAATATTGAAGATTAGAATAAAAATCAAAGTCCACCGACAGGCTTCAGAGTAGGAATTAATGTTTCACATGCATCACTGCTCGTCGTCTTTCATTGATTTCAGTGAAATCGTTTGCTGAATACGTTGTTTTTATGAGAAGTTTGCTCAGATTGTTTCGATCAATTTTCAAAACTTTCACTTCAGTTATTAATAATTGTATATGTCGATATACAACACTTCTGTGAATCTAACCGCCTCCAGTGTTAAAAGGCAACTGCTCTATCTCAAGATGTGTCACTTCAGTTGTTGATACTTGCAGGCATTTTACATAGTTAGAAGTGACACTTACTGCCCCCTAGAGGAATCTACTGGAACCAGAGAAGTGTCGTTTTTCCTGTATAAAGAGATCATAGGTAATTCTTATCTCATTTTTGACATAAACCAAAAATTGACGAATTTTGAGTTGTGTCACTTCTGAAGCGGGGGTGCGATATATTAGTAACACCTTGAGCACGCCTTCCTTCGGTTAGGACCCAAGCCTGTACGATGTCAGGTACTCGTTAAAGACTCCTACTCCGGGTAACTAAACATAACAAAATTTAGGACTCCCACAGTAGAGTCGGGTTCATGTCCATCAGAGCGACAAAAGAGCTCTCTGGTGGTAGACTATATTCTTAGTTAAAGCCCGGACATGAGTAACAATAACTAACTACCAATAATAAAAACATATTTAAACATTTGTTTCATTTAAAATATTTTAACGAACTATTTTCTACAGAACTTTTTTATACGTTCTTTGGAGCCCGACTCTACTGTGGGAGTCCTAAATTTTGTCTTCCCTAAATTTTTATTCACCTCGGGGTCTTTTACGAGTACCTGAAATCGTACAGGCTCGGGACCATCGCTTAACGTCCCATCCGAAGGACAGAGTGCTTAAGTTTATTTTAAATCGAGGGTTCAAACACAGCTGAGATTCTTCTATCAGAGAAGAAGTTGAATGGCGGTCCCGATTAAGGATTCCTATTCAAACCTAGGTAGGCAACATTTAAGACTCCCTTAGTAGAGATAACAAGGAAGGGTTTTCATTAGATGCTTAGGTCCCTAGGTGTACTGGATACTGTATTAGGGGTACTTATATTGTAGGACCAGATGGTTAGGTTTTATGACTCATGCCTGGGCTTTAACTACGAGGTCATATCGCCTACTACCAGAGCGCTCTTTCGTCACTCTGGTGGACATGAGCCCGACTCTACTATGGAAATCCTAAATTTTGCCTACCTTAAATTTTTATTCACCTAGGGCAGGGGTCTTTAACGAGTTCCTGACATCGTACAGACTCGGGACCATCTTAACGTACCAACCGAAGGACGGCGTGCATAAGTTTATTTTATCTCTCAGATAAAATAAACTAAGGGCCTCTGCCGGTTTCGAACCCACGATCTTGAGCTCAGAAGGCAAGCACGCATACCACTGAGCTACCGGCGCCCTCTTTATTTCATAGATAGAACTCCCTCTCGGGGCCATGGATGTCGTAAATAATTAGATAATATAGTGACTTAATATGCATCGTACAAGGGCCAAAAATATAAATAAAAAAATATTGTTTGTATTAGTTTCATCTCAAATTTGAAAATTGTATTAAGATTATTATTAAGATATTAGGAGTGAAGTAACTTAAATAGTGAATAAATATACAAAAACGAAATGTGAACAACCAATGAATGCAAAACAAAAAACGACGATCAGCTGTTTTAAATAGTGAGAGACAGTCTTAGGAGAGATGTGGAAGTGGACAGTCTAGAGAGAGAAGTGTTTTTAGGGTTAAGGAGTAGTGAACCAGTCTGAGTGAGAGAAGATGTAGAGGAGATGTAGGAGTGAAAATTATAACATTGAAAGTACGTAGAAGAGAAAAGGTACTTTTTATTTATATGTATATATGCCCAAAATATAAAAGAATTATAAATAGTGGCCATTAAAAAACAAAAAAAAAAAAAACTGATATAGTTTTAAGTAATTAGTTCGTAAGATTTATTTTTGTAAAATAATTTCATTCTTGGTTATTCAATTCATAATGTAGGTTAAGAAAAAATCAATCCAATATTTGTTCTCTAATTCTATGCTATTCATTTTCCCTGTGAACCCAGTAATTATTATTATTCAAAATTACATGTCTTGAACTTTTGATAAATTTTTATTAGGGCCCTTTTCGGAAACTACTGTAGAAATCAAAATTTGGGGGCCATGGTGGCCGTGCGGGCTAGAGCGTAGGGCTTTGGTCGCATGGTCTCACCATGGTTTGCGGGTTCGAATCCCGTCCGGAAGTGAGTTTTATTTCGTAGATAGAACTCCCTCCCGGGGCCATGGATGTCTTAAATAATTATATATAACACATTGACATGGCTAATATGCACCGATCATAAAGACAAAAGAAAAAAAAAAAAAATCAAAATTTAATAGAATACCAGCTGCTATTTTCTACAGGAAATGTGGTAATATTTATTATTAATTTTATTAATTCAATTATTATTTCTTTATTTATTTTATTTAACATTTTTTATTAATTATCACAGAAGAGATATATTATGTCACACACATCATCCCTCCATATATTTCATTGTTTCATTTTCTTTACTCTGTATGTATTTATTCTTATGGGACCTCGGTCCCAGAATAATAAAATTTGTTTTCATTTTCATTTTCATTTTCATCCCGAAAAAAGTCAAAAATTGTTAATTCTTAAAACGTGATATTTCATATACTGGGTGATTCTTTTAACCTGAAAATAAGAATAAATCGAAAAATAAGCTTTATCGAAAAAAATTGTTCAAACAAAAGTTGCAGGGTTTAAAGGGGGACATATAATGGTAATACGAAATTTAACCTCGAGTGACGTTTTCAGGGTTAAATCAAGGGCAACTTCGAATTTTTCAATTGAAACCCATAGTTTTAATTGCATACTTGTATTCTACGTGAAAAAATACGTATCTTTTGTGGGTAAAGTTTTGTTTGAAAATGTCAATTTTTTATGGTTTTGAGAATTTTAAAACACAAAGATGCACAAAGAAATAAACATCGATTAAATTTAAATGAGTGTTATTGTAACAAAGAATCAATATTTTACACAAAATTTTGAAAACAAATTTTAATTGAATAATTTCATACCACTTATCAACAAATAATTATCATCTTAATAAATGTTCAAAATGATGTCCCTGAACTTCAATACATTTTTCAACACGTGTAATGAAACATTGCACCGTCCTTAATAAAGTTTTTCTGTCAATTTCTCGACATGCATTTCTGATTCTCTCTTTCATATTTTCAGTTGTAGTTGGCACATTTTTGTATACTTGTTATTTTAAATATCCCCATAGAAAAAAAATCTGGCAAAACTTTTCCTACAAAAGATACGTATTTTTTTACGTAAAATACAAGTATGCAATTAAAACTATGGGTTTCTATTGAAAAAATCGAAGTTGCCCTTGATTTAACCCTGAAAACGCCACTCGAGGTTAAATTTCGTATTACCATTTTATGTCCCCCTTTAAACCCTGCAACTTTTGTTTGTACATTTTTTTTCGATAAAGCTTATTTTTCGATTTATTCTTGTTTTTCAGGTTAAAAGAATCACCCGGTATAAGTAGCTTATAACCCAAGGTTAATGTAACTAAACCTAAGCAGGCAACATGTGGAGTCTGGCTCATGTCCACCAGTGCGACAAGAGCGCTCTGGTAGTAGGAGATATGACCTTGTAATTAAAGCCCGGGGATGAGTCACATTAACTATTAGTAATATCTAGCCAATGCATTTAGAATCATTTTAACTTTGTTTTTCTATCCCTGAGCCCTGAGAGAATGCTTGTTTCGACGCATTTTTTTTAAAGTATATTCAGAATCATAAAATATCTTCGTTAATGTATTTCTATTTGCTATAAACAGAACAATGGCTTCTTTGCTAATGAAATAGTCAATATTCAGACGCCTCCAATTATATTAATAAAGACAGGTATTAGGATTAATGACTTGAAGGGCAACGCTCCTAAGATCAACCCACACTCCACTGATATTCTCTTAGACAGAAGCAGCTTCATTATCAAATCCTAATTAATTATTTTACGTAATAAGTTTGCAATTAAGTCAAAATCTAAAGGGAAGTTTGCAAACTCTATTTGCAGAAGCAAACCAGCAAAATGTCATAATTATATAACAATTGTAGAGAATAATATATGAAGAGCACGGGCAAAGAACCAGGTTTGTCACCAGATGTTGAAATTGAGGAAACTGAAATTTAATGTTTGAAAGTCCGTATCTATCAATTCCCCGCACGTCATATTTTCAGCTTTCGTTTTCGTAGTGACAAACCGTCTTTTTGAAGCCCGTAACGATGGTGAATCGTGAAATATGTTTAATGTACTATACTGTAGTGGCGATATCTCACATTCGAGAAAAAAGTGACAAACCTGGTTCTTTCCCCGTGCTCTTCATATGTTTTTTTTTTTATTTTAAATATAACTTTTTCTTTATTCAATTAAATAATAAAAGTTGTAGAAAAAACTACATGCTGAAAATCATCTTAAAATGATACCTCGAAGAACATGATTTAAACGAAGATGTGTAAAAATGGTCCCTCACAGAAAATGTTCCTTATTAAATTCTAAAAATTAATATATTCATAGATATATAAGTTTAATATGAACGAAGTAATAATGCAGGTAAACAAACTCAACAAGTCGACTCTCGATTTTTGATTGGCCCTGACTCTCAAAGACTGGACGAACACACCCCTTCAGCCCGGAGAGACTGCCGAGAATTATAACAATTTGTTTGTGGATTATGCGGTAGGTTCCTGGGCCCCACTATATCATGACCCAATGATTAGTCTCAGATACACTCCAGCCAAGGGGGTGGAGCCCTTTCGTACTTTTAACTCCCTACAAACACGAAGTATACTTTACTAGGGCCTGTATCTGTCAGTTATATCTCTTCAGATCTCATATAACTTCAACCATTTACATTTACTCAAGGCTTCTAACTTCTCCTCACTCAAGGCTCCTAACTTCTCCTCACTCAAGGCTCTTAACTTCTCCTCACTCTAGGCTCCCAAATTCTCCTCACTCAAGGCTCCTAACTTCTTCTCACCGAAGGCTCCTAACTTCTCCTCATTCAAGACTCCTAACTTCTCCTCATTCAAGACTCCTAACTTCTCCTCACTCAAGGCTCCTAACTTCTCCTCACTCAAGACTCCTAACTTCTTCTCACTCAAGGCTTCTAACTTCTCCTCACTCAAGGCTCCTAACTTCTTCTCACTCAAGGCTCCTAACTTTTGAATTAAATATATTTAAAATATAATGAGGATTCTACAATCTCTTCTCATACCTTCCCCTATAAATCTCTCAAGTGTATATAATTGTGTGTTTCCACAGTTCAAACAAGTATTTTCTTGGTTCATTTCAAAGGAACTTTTCAATTTTCTCTTTCAAAAGGACCGATGAGTGAGTTTTATTTTCTAATAGTCAACCACAGTTGGAACTTTTTCACATACCTTCACGAAATTCTTTAGTGCATAAACATTTTAAATTGTAAACTAAATCATGACCTCAACTTAAAACAAGTACCTTTTTTTTTTTAGTTCCCCAGCAGGACGAAGTATAGGGAAAGTTACGTAGTCAAAAATTCGATTCGAATTTTTACTGAAATTTCATGTTTTTCGAGACCTTGATTCCAATGAACCAATCGACTATTTGGACAAACAATGAATAGTTGACATATATAAGGTATTTTAAATCCTTGTTGTAAATTGTGTGTTTATATAATAATTTTTTTTTGTTTTTAAAAGAGGGTGCGCCTTGCATTGCATCAACATCACCCAGTCAACGTTCAGTCAAAGCTCGAGGATCAAGGGGTTACTGAGGGACTGGGACTGGCCATCGGCGGAACTATTGCGCCTATCGTCCCCAGCCCATCTTACATTGAATAAATAAAACAAACATATTTTTTGAAATTTTGTCTATTCCACTAAAGATATTTATAAAAATAAAACTACCGGTTTCGGCCTCACACCATCGTTAAGTTCATAACTAGACCAGGCACTTGGGGAGGTGGGCCCTTTATAGCAAGGTACTAATAATAATAATAATAGTTAATTATTATGACTCATGCCCGGGCTTTAACAACGAGATCATATCGCCTACTATCAGAGCGCTCTGGTGGTCATGAGCCCGACTCAAACATGAAAATCCTTAATTTTATATTTTTATTCAGCTATGGTCTTTATCCAGTACCTGACATCGTACAGGCTCGGGACCGTCGCTAAACATCTCATCCGAAAGATGGTGTCACAAGGTTTTTTCACATCCCAGATGAAATGGGACTCAATCTCGGCCAGAATCTTGAGCTCAGTAAACAAGCATGTTACCTCTGGGCTACCGGCACCCAATCTCGGCCAGAATCTTGAGCTCAGTAAACAAGCATGTTACCTCTGGGCTACCGGCACCCAATCTCGGCCAGAATCTTGAGCTCAGTAAACAAGCATGTTACCTCTGGGCTACCGGCACCCAATAACAAGTAACTAGTTTTTAATTTTTTTGGGGCATGATCTCACCATGGTTTGCGGGTTCGAATCCCGTCCGGGAGTGAGTTTTATTTCGTAGATCTCCATCCCGGGGCTATGGATGTCGTAAATAACTAGATAACACATTGACATGACTAATATGCACAGTACATAAAGCCAAAAAAAAAAAAAAAGTTCATATATATATATTTTTTTTTTTGGCACCTATGTACGATGCGTATAAGCCATGTCTCTATAACTGTGGGATTTAGTTATTTACATCAATGGCCCCAGAAAGGAGTTTTATCTATGAAATAAAACCCTCTCCTGGTTGGGATACGAACCCACAATCATGATTCGAATCGTGACTAAGTTAATTAGTTAATTCGTTGAATTTCCGTTACCGATCACAAGCGTTTGTTATTCTAGTGTATAAGAGGGAGCCGTTAGCTCAATGGTATGAGTGCTTGCTTACTGAGCTCAAGATCGCGGGTTTATTTTATCTGGGATGCAAAATAAAAATTAAGCACGCCGTCCTTCGGATGGGACGTTAAGCGATGGTTCCGACCCTACTGGTCAGGCTCATGTCCACCAGAGTGACGAAGGAGCGCTCTGTTAGTAGGCGATATGACCTCGTCAAAGCCCGGGCATGAGTCTTAATATCTAACTAACTCTAGTGTACATTGCCACATATACACACTCACAATGTCTCTACTACACACAATACATGTATAAATTATTTTTGAAATAAATAAATAAAAAGTTAGAAAACATATTGTAAAAACAATTTCATGTCTTTTGTTTTTCTACTTTATTTGACCAATGGGAACCCAAATAAAATTTATCACAAACCTAATTAAAAAAGTTTTTTTTTCAAAACGATCGTCGAATAATATAAACTGAATTGTTTAATATTTGCTGTAATGTTTAACCTTCTTTTTTACATATTTTTCAGAGAATACAAAGATCATAAAGATAAAACATTGCTGGAATTTCGAGTCAGAATTTTAACTAAATCTCTGGTAATTTATTAAATACATTTTTGTATTTACCTCCATTAGAATTAATTGGATCTCCTCTGTTTGGTAGTCTTTTGAGCAGTTCAAATCGTCGTTTAATTTTCTGTCAAGTCTACTAAATGTGTTCGTTTCAAGTCAGTTGTCTGTCAAGGGCCCAAGTAACGTACGTCTTTGTCGTGTTTCAGAGAGAAAAATGAGGGCGCCGGTAGCTCAGTGGTATGCGTGCTTGACTTCTGAGCTCAAGGTCGTGGGTTCGTAACCCGACCGAGGCCCTTAGTTTATTTTATCTGGGAGGTAAAATAAACTTAAGCACGCCGTCCTTCGGATGGGACGTTAAGCGATGGTCCCGAGCCTGTACGATGTCAGGTACTCGTTAAAGACCCCTAACCTAGATGAATAAAAATTTAGGGTAGGCAAAATTTAGAACTCCCAAAGTAGAGTCGGGCTCATGTCCACCAGAGTGACGAAAGAGTGCTCTGGTAGTAGGGCGATATGACCTCGTAGTTAAAGCCCGGGCATGAGTCATAAAACCTAAACCTAACCAGAGAGAAAAAGAAAAAAAAAAAAACAAGCAAGTTCTCGGATGTGTGTTTCGCCTCTTTGCACCCTAAATCAGAGGAAATTACTGGGCCGTGTATTAGAACTTCCCAGCATGATATCAATATCATTAATAATAATATCACAAAACTAGGCTTTTTATTCAGTACAGAATTATTTATTCATTTAATTGAATTTAATCTATACATAGATTTTTGATTGATATGCAAATGCACGTAGGTCACATAGCCTATTTTGTTTTTTATTTTGCTTTTAAAACTACTACATGTAAAGTTTCATGACACTCCGATAATCCGTTAATGAAGTTGAACTATTTTTATGCTCAACCGCCACTCATAGTTCCCCCTCCCGTTAAGAATTTTGAGACGTCACACACCCTATTTTCCAATTTGGCTTTTAAGAATACTACATGTTAAATTTCATTAAGATCCGATTATCCGTTGACGAGCTAAAACTATTTTTATATATACATTTTACATATATAAACTATTTTATATATGTTTAACCCTTCACAGCCCCTTCTTTTCCTTTGAGAATTCCGTGACGCCAATTGGCTCTTAAGAATACTACATATGAAATTTCATCACGATCCGACCTTCCGTTTATGAGCTAGCACTATATTTATGCATAGGGCCCCCCCCCCCCAACCCCCCCCTTCCCTTAAGTATTTTGAGACCTCACACACCCTATTTTTCAATTGGCTATTAAGAATACTACATATGAAATTTCATCACGATCCGACCTTCCGTTTATGAGCTAGCACTATATTTATGCATAGGGCACCCCCCCCCCCCCTTCCCTTAAGTATTTTGAGACCTCACACACCCTATTTTTCAATTGGCTCTTAAGAATACTACATATGAAATTTCATCACGATCCGACCTTCCGTTTATGAGCTAGCACTATATTTATGCATAGGGCACCCCCCACAACCCCCCCCCCCCCCCCCCCCTTCCCTTAAGTATTTTGAGACCTCACACACCCTATTTTTCAATTGGCTATTAAGAATACTACATATGAAATTTCATCACGATCCGACCTTCCGTTTATGAGCTAGCACTATATTTATGCATAGGGCACCCCCCCCCCCCCCCCCCCCTTCCCTTAAGTATTTTGAGACCTCACACACCCTATTTTTCAATTGGCTCTTAAGAATACTACATATGAAATTTCATCACGATCCGACCTTCCGTACGTACACACACATATACTTCTTTCCAAAAATAGTGTAATGACCTTAAAACATAAAAATATTCTGAAAATTTTGATTTCGATTTTCGGACCCATTACAATAACTTCCCTATATGCTGGGAAGTTAAAAACAATTTAAAATTTCATAGATGGGGACATATATGTTTTTCCTGTTCCCTATCTGAGTCACAAAGTTACTTCGGGCAAAAGTGAGAAACCTTTCTTGGACCATTTAGGAATTCATAAAAGGTAAAAAAAAAAAAAAGTTTTTGAACCGTCATTGAGAAAGATGGTGGACAAGAGTAGAAGGGACTGAGAACAAATGATGGCGTCGGTATGGGCGAACCCTCCAAATCGGCTCACATAAATCCGGATAAACTTTATCTAAAAGAACGTCCTGCTCCAAGAAATATCAGCTATAGCCGTGGCATATTCCTTCTCAGAGTAGCTCTGTCACCCCGTCTATTTTCCATCGACTTTCCACACACCTACCATTCTGTTTATCGGTAATAGGCGAGATATATTCCATATATTACCCAGTCGCGGATCTACCGTGATGCCAGGCATAAGTCTCAAGCCTCCAGAGACAATTGGGCCCAGATTTTTTTTTCATCGTCGAGGAAAAGAGGACCTAAGTTTATTATCCTTGAAATAAAGCAAAAAAAATTATAATTTTCTGTTTCTGTGGTCTGTAATATCCAAAAATATGGATATTAATAATTAAAAGGGTTGTTATGAAAAACAACACTTGTCAAAAAAATCGAAAATTGAGATTAGGCTGCCATCTTGCGGTCCCGGTCCAAGGGGGTACTAACATTTCTGTATATTCATCATGATCAAGAACCAAACCAGTCCGGACAGGCAAGGCTTCAAAGTTTTGCCGTTAAAGGAAAAACTAACTTTGTCAAGTGACATGTGCTGTTTTTGATAAAATCTTATCTCTTATCACTTTTTAAAAATCTGATTACATCAGCTGTTTTTTTTGATAGTAACATTGTTGTTTTGATAGTAAATGCGTGTTTATTAATATTTGATATAGTTGACGTTTTAGTATATTTTTTAATGGATAACGGCGATGAAAATGCTTTTGTTTGGCCTAAAAAGAGTCAAAAACGGAAGGGGTTGCATTTATAGGGCTGATGACGAAATCGCAAAAGTTTATCTCAAGGGGTTGTTTTTTGGAAGGGTTCCTTAAAAAGCCCTGAAGAGATCTTTTTAATAATGTAAAAAATAAAGAAGCGGCGACGTTTTTTCGTTCTTCTGAAAAATTGAAAATTTTGACGTGTTGTATTTCATAACAACCCCCCTAGAACAATTATTGTTCTAATATATTTAAATAAATAATACAATGAAAATGAAAATATAAGAATTGGAGGCCAACTAAGAACTTGGGAGGATGTAGGGAGAAAACCATGTCAACAATACAATATAAGGAAGGGATGACCTGGCCAACCAATAGGGGCTCGGAAAAGTCCCGGCGGTAAAAATGGAGGCGAGCTAGCCGCACCCATATAGGACACACTTCGTCAGTTACCTCCGTGGAGAGAGGATCGTCAACTTCTGGAGTCACCATCGAGGAGGGAGGTTCACACTCTGGAACCAACCCTTGGTTATTCAACATCCCAGAGCTAGGACTCAGCTGATCACCTTACTAGAGAAGAAGATGCTCCCTATTATTTTGAGACAGACAGCAGAGGTTGAACAGTGAAGAAATCCGAAGACCAGCAGAAATCGCGACAAACCACAAAAAGCAACAAGGTACCTTTAGACCATAAACAATAATAAATAAATAAGTTTGTTTTATTTATTTATTACAAGTTTCCACAATATGTCCGCGTTCCTCAACTTAGAAGTTGTAAATAAGCAATGATATCAATATATTTTAGGATAATAGTAAATTTTAGAAAGGATTTTGAGCAATAAATAATAATAAAGTTTAATAATGTTTTTCACAAATATATTTAGTCAAATATGTATGGAGTAAGTTTCCTTTCGTGTATTTTGCACCTCATGTCATCTTAATTTATCAAAACTGTTGTCTTGGCGAACCCACGTAAAGAAATAAAAGTAAGTAATAGAATTAAAAATAACATTAATTTTACATATCAACATTAAATTAACAATTACAGTTCGGCTAGGAGCGACCTCAGCCGACCATCTGCGACGATCGGCTGTCACTCCCAGCCTGCAATCATCCCTGGCGCAGGGTCATAGTGCCTTCTTCATTCTCCGCCAGGTGGCGACAAATCAATTGAACACTAAGGTAGACGTAAGTCGAGTCCCCCCGGGTAGGGTTTATTCGATATAACCTCGTTATCGATATGATCCATAGAAAGAAGGTTTAATTAGAATTCCGTCGTCAAAAAAAATGTATTATTAGTTACGTAAGTAACTTACGTTTTAAAATAGTATTACATTAGGTATGTAAATAGAAAAAATATTTAAAGAAAGAAAATTATTAAGAAATTACTGCTGTATTCCACTCGCTCTCCTCAGCACTTTGCAAAACTAGCAACTTTCCTGAAAGTCTATTTCTTGCCTCTCTTATTGTACTTGCTTTGGAGAATAACCGCCATGTTGACCAAGTAAGTCCTGGCTACTCTGTACAGTCCTGGGAACACGTTCTTCATGTCCTCCCAAGTTTCTAGAGGGTTAGTGTTCAAAGGGGTCACACAATTATTTAAATAGATGGACAATTCATCGCGTATAGTGTTTGAGGAGTCTTTTTGTTTCCTCGTACTCTTTCCATGAGCTAGACGTTTATGCTGTGCCCAGAAATCGAAGGAATCGTCATTATTGAGTGACTCAACGTCCGAAGATGAGTCAGTTTGCGAATCATTAATCAGTAAAGATGTAATTTTTGTTTGGGCTTTTGACACATTCTGTGGGTCTTTGAAATGTAAAGCTTTACAACGAGGGTCCAATACTGTAGCCACAGCTAGTCTAGACACTTGTTCACACATTGGTACCCAACTTTTCATTCGATATTCGATTTGATATCATGACTGGAGTATCGATATCGATAAAATATCAAAAGAACATTATCGGATAAAAAAATATCGAAATCGGAAGCATTTTATCGATATCAAATCGATAATATCGAATCAACTCTACCCCCAGGTACGATCCTGTCCCACGTATCAACTTCTAACACTATTTCACTGCATAAATATTATGTTTATTTATTATGTGATTTGGTGATTACAGGACTTTCTCATACCAGGCATTCCCCCCCTCCTCACAAAATCATTTCATGCTGACATTTTTTTTTTTTTTTTTTTTTTTTTTTTTTTTTTTTTTTTTTTTTTTTTTTTTTTTTTTTTTCATTGGAGGGGGAAATGCTGTGACGCACATCCAGGGAAGGTAGCCCTGGATAGTGTGGGACTCGAGCCGATTCACCATACCCACTAAAACCCCCTCCTTGCCGATCCTGATTCCCTTCCGCGGAACTGACGGTCTGTCATTACTTCGCGGAAGGGAGGAAGGGTGGCTGGTAACGCCCCTTCTTCTGTTTTATTGCCGCTACTGTTCCTTGTCAGCCCTCTCCTGGAGGGCCAACCCGCCCATGTTGAGCGCTGCAAAATCGCAGCCTTCATCCCACGACTCCTGGGAGCGCAGCATAGCGTCCACGTAACTTGTAGCAGTCAGTGGGGCGCCCATGCTGCACTCCAGATTTTTCCTTCCCTCCTCAAATCGGGGGCATTTCAGGAGGACATGCTCCGCCGACTCCGTCTCACCAAGGCACGCGGAGCAGTCTGGTGTTGTTGCTGCCCCGATTCATGCTGGCATTACTGGGTTTATAAAAGTAATGATTATTATTTTTATATATTATTATTATTTTTTTCCATTGTACAGCGTAATTTTGAAGACATTCCGTTGAAAACTGCGCATCGAATTTTTGACTGATTTCATAACTTCCCCTATACTTTGTATAGCTCTGGGGAAGTAAAAAATAAAAAATGATAATATAACCTAAAATGAAGATACAAGTAGAATGATTAATAACGTTAGCTGAGGGGGAGAAAACAAAAAGCGGATTCAGTTAATTACCTCCGTCCTTTTGGATTTTAAGAATTTATTATCAGACCATAAATGACTACCTCCATTTTACACTAGATTAAATAAAAAACCTAAGTTACCTTACTCAGCCACAAATCATTGTTATTCCCCTCCGGTAAAATTCCTTTTAAAAATTATCAAACGTTAAACATTTAATTATTTTGGATATATACCTATTTAACTAAATTAAATTATGTACGCTTGCACATTATTTGTATTACCTGTTCCTTTTAATTTTTTATTATCTTACTAATATATAAAGAGAGAGCGCCGCGGCCGGTAGCTCAGTGGTATGCGTGCTTGTCTTCTGAGCTCAAGATCGTGGGTACGAAACCCAACCGAGGCCCTTAGTTTATTTTATCTGAGAGATAAAATAAACTTAAGCACGCTGTCCTTCGGATGGAACGTTAAGCGATGGTCCCGAGACTGTACGATGTCAGGTACTCGTTAAAGACCCCTAGCCTAGGTGAATAAAAATTTAGGGTAGGCAAAATTTAGGACTCCCACAACAGAGTCGGGCTCATGTCCACCAGAGTGACGAAACAGCCCTCTGGTAGTAGGTGAAATGACCTCGTAGTTCAGAACTGGATTTTCAATTTTTTTTTTTTTTTTTTTTTTTTTCTATGAACGATTTCCTTATAATATGCCTTATGTTGCCGCGGTGGTTAAAGGTAAAAAAAATGCCTATTTTATATTTTTTTAAAGAAAATATTTGATTTTTGTGTATATAGTATCGATAGGCATAATCGAATCTCTCAATAGTTTTCTTTTTACGGTTCTGAAGTCGCTATATGGAAAGCCTATTAACGAGTGTTTGTCCCTGTTTATTGTGTTGTTTTTTTCAATTTCTTTAGACATGAATGTAAATTCAACTTTCTATAAATATATTCTAATGTTATTTTTGGTTATAAATATATAATTAAGTGGCTTTGATATAACTCACCATTAACTTTAATCAGAGTTGAAAGCAATTTAAGGACTTACCTATGTTGTGCTGGGGGAAAAGTTGTTCTACGAAAACTTAATAGTTTGATTTTAGGATGGCATTATTTATCTGACTTTATGAAAAGAATTTGAGTGTGGAACACCTTCTTTTGTATATTGGTGCTAGAGAAGTAAAAGAAGGAATCTGTATGCCAACGAATAACGATGGGTACAGGTAGGGCCTGCTTAGAGTTACCAACCTGTGTAAAGTTAGTAACCTGCTTAAAGTTACTAACCTGTGTAAAGTTACTCCGGGCAAAGCTGGGTAACCTGCTTGTTAGGTTAGGTTTTATGACTCATGCCCGGGCTTTAACAACGAGGTCATATCGCCTACTGCCAGAGCGCTCTTTCGTCACTCTGGTGGACATGAGCCCGACTCTACTGTGGGAGTCCTAAATTTTGCCTACCCTAAATTTTTATTCATCTAGGGTAGAGGTCTTTAACGAGTACCTGACATTGTACAGGCTCGGGACCATCGCTTAACATCCCATCCGAAGGACGGGAAAAACCTGCTTGTTGTAATATAAGAATGTATTAGTATTGATATTTTATCACATTTTTTTTTACTTTCCCAGATATACGAAGTATAGGGGATGTTATTTAATCGGTTATAAATTCCATGAGGAGGTTTCAACGGAATTACTTGTTTTCTGATCTTCAGATTCCAAATATGATAAAAAAAAAAAGGTCTGAATGACTGCTGTATGTCTATGGACAAGATAACTCCCCATAGAATGATCGACATTGAAATTATTATAATTATCGACTTGAAATCAATATGAAGTCAAAACCCAATGAGAACATAACCATTTTTGAAATTATCAACATGAAATTTAATAAGTCCAGAACTCCCCAAGAACAGCACATATTGATTTTCAGCCAAATCGACCAAAATTACGAAGAGAATTAGGGGGGAGGCTTAACTTTGTAATGAATGTATCAACACAAAATTTATTATGAGTTCAGAAGTCACTATGTAAGTGAAATATTGAGTTTTAACTGTAGATTGGCTTTGGAGGTAGAGATGGATAGAGGGAGAGAGTGATAATAAATAAAAGAGGTTAAATAATAAAATAAAAATAATGAAAAATAAACAAATAATTCAAACAAAAAGAGTAAATAATAATTATTACCATATTTTCTATAGAAATTATAGCTGGTCAATTTCAATTAATAATTATTCCATTTGGATTTATTCTAAATATAATGAGATGCTATATTGTTTCCTTAAATTTTCAAAAATGTTCAAACTCATCCAAAGGTATAAATTATATTACTGGGTTCACAGGGAAATGAATAGCAAAGAATAAGAGAACAAATATTGGGTTTATTTACCTAAACCTACATTATAAATAAAATCAAAATATCAATATCAAATAAAAAATCAAATTACTTACAATAAAAATCTTACAAACTAATTTCTACATCTAATTTACTTTTTTTACTCTTTGCGCATCTATTTCACTGTTAATTTCACTCCTACATGGTTCACTACACTTTAACTCTAAAAACAACGCTCTCTATAGACTGTTCACCTGCACATCTCTCCTTAGACTGTTTCTCCTTATTTAAAACAGCAATGAATAAGGAGGAAGAAAGAAAAAACGTAATGGATTAATTCTTTCTGAGAAAGTACATAGCTAGTGATACACCGACAAGTTTTTAATACATTCCTCGATACTTTTTAGGTTCATTATCTAAGGATTTGAAGACAGAACCTAAGTGAGGCTCTCCAGGATTACGAAACACACAAACAGAAGCAAATGAGAGGTTTTAGGGGGGGGCGTGTAAGAAGGGCTTATGTTATCGATTGTGAGGACCTACCATTTGACCTGCTTTCCTAATGTCTGTATTCACACAAATGAAATTAGGAGTACAAATGATACCATTAGTTGGTACTCAAGGTAAAACACAGAGCTGAGAAGGGGTGGGGGGGGGGGGGGGGGGGGGAGCCATCAGGACGTAATCACTGTTAGACGTCGTTCTCAGGAACTGTTCTCATTTGTAACTTGTTTCACCTATACACACATTTAGAATTCTGTCGACAGCTGTTATTATACTAGTGTGAGGCGTTAAAAGCAAAATTGGACTAAACGAATTATACTTGCGACCATCAAAGGAACCAGAAAAGTGGTGATGTGGTGACTTTAACCCTAGATGGGTAGATCAGTGTAATTATTACGGTTACTGAGAATTGGCGCTTTCTAGCGGGTAAAGGGTGGAAGGTGGGTTGTATTTTTAGCTATGCCTCAAGTGAAGGCTTTTCTTCGCTGCCAAACATTTGAAAATGCGTATTCGCCGAATCAAATAGTGTCTAAACAAAATTGAGGTTCCATGTTTTGGTTGAAGAATATTAACAACTTCTAAGTTGAGGAACGCGGACATATTGTGGAATTTGTAATAAATAAATAAAACAAGCTTATTTTTTGAAATGTTGTCTATTCCACTAAAGATATTTATAAAAATACAACTACCGGTTTCGGCTTCACACCATCGTCAGGTCTAGTTATGAACTAAGTTAGTTTGCAGAGTGCGACCCCTCCAATACCTCTCTGGTGAAAGGTCCCACTTCAATTAGGGAATCCCCCGGCTTAACCGTTAGCTACCTACATCATGAAATATTTGACAAAACACAAATTTTTCTTAATTTGCATAAAATAACATCTTTTGACTAATAAGTAAAAAATTAAAATAAAAAACATAACAGATATATGGAAACCTATAATAATAACAGATAATAACAAACATAGGTATATGTGGAAATAGAACCAGTTCAGGGTTTTAGCAAAGGGGAATAGTTAAAATAAATTTGGTCATTCATACAAATCTTCCTTTTGGTAGCTTTATTTATTTTCAAATCTTCTAGGCAATTAAGTAGCCTGCTTTTAGAGCAACAATGGAGATATTTTATGCCTGTAGATGGGACAAAAGTGTGGCTATTGTCGATAATGTGAGTCGCGAATGTAGAACGGTTGCCTCGGTTTTTTATTTCGGCTGTGTGTTCCTTGATCCTGTCTTTAAAACGACGTCCCGTCTGTCCAATGTATAATTGACTGCACGTCGCAGCTTAGAGTGTACCGAAACCGGTAATTGTATTTTTATAAATATCTTTAGTGGAATAGACAACATTTCAAAAAATAAGCTTGTTTTATTTATTGAAGAATATTAAATCACCAAAACATTAAAACAAACATTTTTTTTTTTAATATTTAACAAAATTATTTTTAAAATTATTATATATATATATGTGGTAGGCTGCTGTTTTACAGCTAGGGACCTAAGCATCCAGTGCTCTTCTACTACCTAAACCAAGTCCTTCATGAAGTACTAAGTCTCCCAGTTTCCTTAATGAACCTGAGAATGCTCCCGTGGTCCAATATACTAAAATCCTCCTGTTCCTCTTTAACAAAGATGTGGAATCTCGTTCGCGCGTATCCCGAGCAAATGCCCAGGAAGTCATCTCTTCTTCTTCCCCACATCTCCCAGGTACATCTTCGATTTTGAGCACGAGGTATTTTCTCTCCTTGTACGCTCCAAAAAATGGCTAGTCGGTCTGCCTCCTTTTTGGACGATTTAGGACTTATTTATAAAATTTCCTGCGCACGACATTTCATTTTTTATCAAAATATTCCAAATAGTTTAGGAGACATTTATTTTATCAGTTTAGGGCCCGGCGGAACCCCCCTTAAATCCCTGCCATTGTTAGCCACATCCTCTCGAACTCCAGGAGACTCAAAATCGGTAAGTCTACCCATAACTCTTTGACGTAACGTTTCTTCGTGAATATTACGGATATTACGGGGTTTACACTTCTCTGCTATACGTGTCCTGTAATTTTTATCCTAAATTTGTTTTGTATATGAACCATTATTTTTTATATGAATATACTTTTTTAAATTTATTTTAATATAGTTAGTTATTATGACTTACGCCCGGGCTCTAACTATGAGGTCATATCGCCTACTACCAGATCGCTCTTTCATCACTCTGGTGAACATGAGCCCGACTCTACTTTGGGAGTCCTACATTTTGCCTACCCTAAATTTTTATTCACCTAGGGCAGGGGTCTTTAACGTGACATCGTACAGGCTCAGGAACATCTCTTAACTTCCCATCCGAAGGACAGCATGCTTAAGGGCCTAGGCCGGGCTTAGAACCCACGATTTTAAGCTCAGAAGGCAAACACGCATACCACAAAACTACCAGCGCCCCTTTAACGAGTACCTGACATCGTACAGGCTCGGAACCATCGCTTAACGCCCCATCCGAAGGACAACATGCTTAAGTTTATTTTACCTCCCAGATAAAATAAACTAAGGGCCTAGGCCGGGCTTAGAACCCACGATTTTAAGCTCAGAAGGCAAACACGCATACCACAAAACTACCAGCGCCCCTCAAAAAAAAAAATATATATATATAGGGTTAGGTTCAGTTAGGTTTTATGACTCATGCCCGGGCTTTAACTACGAGGTCATATCGCCTACTACCAGATCGCTCTTTCATCACTCTGGTGAACATGAGCCCGACTCTACTTTTGGAGTCCTACATTTTGCCTACCCTAAATTTTTATTCACCTAGGGCAGGGGTCTTTAACGAGTACCTGACATCGTACAGGCTCGGAACCATCGCTTAACGCCCCATCCGAAGGACAACATGCTTAAGTTTATTTTACCTCCCAGATAAAATAAACTAAGGGCCTCGGCCGGGTTTAGAACCCACGATCTTAAACTCAGAAGGCAAGCACGCATACCACATGAGCTACCAGCGTCCCTTAAAAAAAATATATATATTCTAGACACAATTTTACAAAATAATAACCACAATCAGTGCGATGATTAAGTATTATAATAATTTCTCAAGATTAATGTTTTAAATATAAAATCTTGATAAGAGTTATCTCAATTTTAGATTCTCTTTGTTCTGTTTGGCTTTGTGTGACTACAGAGCTCTATAGAGGTGAATGGGGCTTTATTTACCAACCACACTGCCGTATGTACAAACGGCTTTGTACACAGTGCTGCTTTCAAATAGTCACTCTTCTAGCTTGTCCAACTATTGAATTTCATTTGAAGTACCATTAACCAGGTGTTTTGACGAACAACAGAAGATAAGTGATCAGTGCAAATTTCATTCAATGGATTATAGAATGGATTGGATATATAACATTATATATATACCTATATACTTGTATATAGTATATATGTGAGTACATAAAAAATATAAATACATATTTATATTAGGGCGCCGGTAGCTCAGTGGTATGTGTGCTTGACTTCTGAGCTAAAGAACGTGGGTTCAAAACCCGACCGAGGCCTTGAGTTTATTTTATCTGCGAGGTAAAATAAACTTAAGCACGCCGTACTTCGGATGGGACGTTAAGTGATGGTCCTGAGCTTGTACGATGTCAGGTACTCGTTAAAGACCCCTGCTCTAGGTGAATAAAAATTTAGGATAGGTAAAATTTAAGACTCTCTCTCAGTAAAATCGGGCTCATGTCCACCAGAGTGACAAAAGAGCGCTCTGGTAGTAGGCGATATGACCTCGTAGTTAAAGCCAGGGCATGAGTCATAAAACCTAACCTAACCTATATTTATATTTGTTTTTCACACACTGGATGTTTGTTGATATTATTGGAGAGATGTTTACTTTATTATTATTGTAGATATTTATTTTAGATATTGTGTATATATTTTCGAATTAATTTATTTTGTATGTATATAGTGTGAGTGAACCTCGCTTACCCCACTCCTTTGAGCTATGCCAGTGTTCCTTTAGCCTTTACATAGTACGGATGGGGTAAGCAGGTACTTTATTTTTAATTTTATTTCTTGTTTTTTTATTTTATTTGTTACTCTGTACTCTGATGCTAGGATTTTCTAGTTACTTTTCCACACTTATATATATGAAGCTGAAAATGTCTGTGCGTTGTACCGCTATAACTCACGAACGGCTTGATGGATTTGATTTTTTTTTTTTAAATTTGTTCGTCATCGTCTGTGGAAGGTTATAGGCGTATTAGTACCTCAATATCTGGTCCATCCCAGCATCCACCAACGCAATCTTTGTAACTCAAAAACCACTGCAATGATTAATGAGGAATCTTTTTGAATAGATAAGTTTTATCTACCGGAAGGTTAAGGTCTATTTTTTAATCAACCCCTGGTCCATCCCAGCATCCACTCACGCAATCTTTGTAACTCGAAAACCATTGCAACGATTAATGAGAAATCTTTTTGAATAAATTAGTTTTAGCTCCAAAGCTAGCGTTACTACAGTTGAAGGACTATAAGCCTTATTCCGTATGAATAATTGAAAATTATAACATCATGAATGTACTGTCAAGGAACTGAATAGCCTTATAAGAGATATTCGGAGAGAAGTCAAAGTTCCCCGGGCAACGCCGGTTATTACTGCTAGTTTTATATCTATTCATAAATGTGCAACTGATGATGACGCTGTAGAGTTGAAAACCGGGGACGTTAAGCGATGGTCCCGAGCATGTACGATGTCAGGTACTCGTTAAAGACCCCTACCCTAGGTGAATAAAAATGTAGGGTAGACAAAATTTAGGAGTAGAGTCGGGCTCATGTCCACCAGAGTGAGGAAAGAGCTCTCTGGTAGTAGGCGATATGACCTCGTAATTAAAGCCCGGGCATAAGTCATAAAACCTAACCTAATTGAATAATATATATATATATATATATATATATATATATTGTAATGACCCATATTGTTCATTACATGAATATTTAATAAATGAAAAATAATGTACTTAGTTTCAATCATTGTATGAGACCTAAGGAAGTTTACTGGAGGTTATCATATCGATAATGTACCAGGGTCGATACAGTATAAAAATATATCAATTCATTTATTTCAATAATGTAATAAAATTAAATAATAAGGTAATAGTGTGTTAACAATAAATGTAAGCAACTAGAATTGTGTACGGAAATATGTAATTGTTATGAATATTAAAAAAAAAAAACCAGATGTTTAGTAGTTTAAAGGCTGTAAAAATTGTGGCCAATGGGCATCGCGCAATCAAAAACGGGAGAAGTGGTCTGTCCCCTCGAGAGAGAAGTTTTTTATGAGTCTTGTTCAGAAGATCGTGGTTCAGAGTGGTGAGTGCGTAGTGATCTCTAATAAGATTAAGAAATATGTGTAGTGCAGTGAGTACTGTTGTATGATAGACACTTAGCCGGAGCCCGCTGGTGTTACTTACCACCATGAGGATCAAGAAATAGAGGCATACAGGAGCAGAATATCCAGAGATCATAATTGTGCAACCACCAACTAAGAGAAAAATATGAGAGGAGCACGATTCTGTAGTTAAGAGGAGTCATTCCATCACATCACCACAAAAAATATGAAGACACCACCCTCATCAAATCTCAATCATCAAGACCGGTTATAATTGGGGTAATTTATGTTTGTAAAAAAAAATGTGAATAACCCTTTTAAAAAAAAAAAATAATTTTAGGTTAGGTTAGGTTTTATGACTCATGCCCGGGCTTTAACTACGAGGTCATATCGCCTACTACCAGAGCGCTCTTTCGTCACTCTGGTGGACATGAGCCCGACTCTAGTGTGGGAGTCCTAAATTTTGCCTACCCTAAATTTTTATTCACCTAGGGCAGGGGTTTTTAACGAGTACCTGACATCGTACAGGCTCGAGACCATCGCTTAACGTCCCATCCGAAGGACGGCGTGCTTAAGTTTATTTTACCTCCCAAATAAAATAAACTAAAAGGCCTCGGTCGGGTTTCGAACCCACGATCTTGAGCTCAGAAGGCAAGCACGCATACCACTGAGCTACCGGCGCCCTTAATAAATAATGTATCCCCACGAATTAATTAATTAATTAAGTCTGTCTTCATTAACGTTTGGACTAAAAATCAATAATTGACTTACATAGGAGCTTCCGAATCCTGATACTTTTTTACCGTTTATATAACTTGTCCTATACATCATATATCTGGGCAAGTAAAGCGTTACAACCGTGTTACATCGACATATGAAACCATTTTGGCTTCCTACCAAGAAATACATTTACAGTCACTACTTATCTCCCAACTTATCTTCACTAAATAAATCTAAAACAAATTATAATGTACGTCTTATCTTTTATAGTAATTTAGTACCACTTTTAATTATAGTATGGTATTATATAAAATATAAGGTAAGGACCGTTACATAAATGGCTCCCGAAATAGGGACTTTTAAATTACCTATATTAAAGTAAAATGTAAGCGAGTATAAGTATCGTTGCAATATATTTATTTTATTTTATTTTTTTCATATATTGTTATAGTTACATTGTTTTCTTTTTCTTTTCTATATCTCGCATATTGGAGACCTGATGAAGGGACGTAAGAACGTCACGAAACATCGTTGGGATAAAGACACTTCCGAAAAGTTTTTTGAAAAATAGTTATCTTATATTTATTAGATTTAAAAATGCATCTACTTATTACAAATGTATCTATGTATTATTTATTTTTATACTCTTATATTTTTATGTATTTATTAATTCAGTTTATGTACTTTTTTTATTACTACTATAATTTATAAGCTATCTCAATGGATATATTCTTTTGACGTATCCTATTACCATGTATTGGTTTAACGGAAATAAATTTATTATTATTATTGTCAGACATTTTGTGTAATAAACGTTGGCATTACTAACATGTAGTATGTACATAAAAAATTAGTAGTTTTAATTTATTTTTATATTTATTAAATATTATTTACAGATCGTAGACTCACCTGACAAGTATGAATAGAATCCCCCCCCCAAAAAAAGGAAAATTTGTTAATTGATAAATAGCTTTTACAATTGATATCACTACTAAGGGTATCCATACCATATGACAAATGGAATATTTGTTTAAGTGGATAGGAAATATTATATTTTTCCTCCATTATCTCAGTTGGAACGTTAAGTCTCATTAAGCTGACTCGTGTGTCTGGGTCCTAACCAAAACTGACATATGTCAGAGCTATGCAAAATTAAAATTATGAATTCTCTTCCAGTTTGTCAATTAACCTTTATCAAACGAAAAAAAAAAAAAAAAAAAAAAAAAAAAAAAAAAAAAAAAAAAAAAAAAAAAAAAAAAAAAACACCATTATATACTTTTGTTATGGAAAACCCTAATTGCTGGGCGTCTCATATATTATCTAAGTATTATCTAAAGTAACAGTTTTTTTATCTCTCAGATAAAGAAAGCTAAGGGCCTCGGCCTTGTACAGTGACCAGTTAGATACGATGTAGATAGTTACTTTCAGTGATTAGTTGATCCAGTTTTGGTTGTGTTTGCCTTTTCAAAGAGTCAGTTGACAGTTGCGTTTGTAAAGTTTTCTTTTGAACATGTTGGGTCATTGATCATATACAATTGGAAAACATTTCGCACATAATACATAAATGTATTACAATAAGTAAATACAGATAAATTCATATATTTCCGTTTCCTTTTGTCCCTATAAGTTGCTTTAAATTCTGAGATAGAAATTTCTGGATTATTGGCAACTGGGAGCCTATAATATATAATTGTTCATTGTGTATTCAGGTTCGCCCCCCCAGTATATATCATTCCCTTATCTGTATTCTCAGCTCTGCATTCGATTATTGTATTCAATGCTAGAGTTCAAATATCATTTTTCTATCTATTTTCGTTATTCCATAGGTGATTTGAATGTTATTTTATAGTTATTTAGTTTTTTATTGTACTCATTTATTCACCTAGGGTCTTTAACAAGTACCTGACATCGTACAGGACGGCGTACTCAAAGTTTTTCACCTCCCAGATAAAAAACCTAAGGGTCTTTCTTTCGAACTAATGTCATTTTTATATATTTTATGTAAACTCTGCTTTTTTTTAATTTGAATTTTGCCTCAAAGTCCCTTTTGTCCAAGACCTCATCAAATCCAGTTTTTCCAAGTTCCACATGAACCTCTCCTCCCACAATAATCCTCTGCCAAATCCTTATCATCACAATCCTATCCGTACAATCCTTCAAGAAGGCTAAGGCGGCGTTGGCCTCGCGATCTACTTTAATTTGTATTTTATATATTTTTTTTTCAAATTTTAATATATTTTTTTTATCTATTTCTTTATTTTTTATTATTATTTTTTTTATTTTTTGTGTTTTATTTACTTTTTTTCACAGGCCATTTTTATGGGAATGCTGGTGATGACCGGATTCTCCCCTCACGCCCCTCTGTCCTTTCGACGCCCCGCCTCCTGGTCTTCCTCCACTGCTGGACAGTGGATGGTTGGGTAGTGTGATGGGAGGGTCAGCGCTGGTCTCTCGTGGCCTCCTCCCCTCTCCACTAGTTGGAGAGTGGTATATGGCAGTATTCGGGAATCCTAATGGTCCTGTCCTCGTCGAGTTTCTTATATATTTTTAATTATTTTATTTAACTATTTTTTATTTTATTTCATTTATTTCTAGTAGTTATCTAGTACATATTCTATTTATTTATTTTTGTATATGTTTTCTATTATTTTGTAATTGTGGCGTCTCTTTTCAAAACCGGACATCTCCAAAAAAACAAAATTTTTCAGGAAATGAAAAAAACCTGTATTTTCATAACCGTTGTCATTATTCTCTTGAAATTTTTTTTATAATATCAGTTAAGCCAGAAATTAACGGTAAGCACTTGCAGTAATGAAAAAAGTAATTTGGTAGACAGTTACTAATTAATTAATTTTGGAGTTGGCCGGTTTTGAAGCAAACATTTTGGAAAATTGGTAGTTCTTTAGTCATAAAATTTGATAATGATTAAGATTCACACAAGGGAGCCATGGTGGCCGTATGGGCTAGAGCATATATGGGCAACCTTTGACATGTTGCGGGTCAAACATTAGTGTGCAAATACGTTCGCGGGCCGCGTGGATGGTTCAGACATGAAATAATAAGACAATGTTACTATAATATACTTTATTAAAATAACAAAATGAAATGAAAAAAAATAGGTACAATATTATAATTAAATCGTGAAATTTGGAATTATTACAAACTACGAAAGTTAAGTAGCGACACCGAAATCAATGAGACACTTGAGCTTGAATTTGGGAAACTAATCCATTGATGTTTGGATTAATTCCACTGATACAAAGACGTAAAGAATTTTCCAAATTATCTTCAGTGAGCCTTGTACGATGTTTTGATTTATTAACTTTCATCATTGAAAAGAACTGTTCGCATTTATAAGTACTGCCAAACGCACAAATCAATCTTCTTGTGAATTTTCTAAGCTGCGGAAGATGGTCTTCTTCGAGGTATTACGAGCGTGTATAAACACGCGATGACATGAATTTTTCCTCACTCGCCTTGCTCGCTCACTTGATTCCGCAGGAGCAAGCGACAAACCCCATCCTACTCGATCTTCCTAATTTGGAGTGAGTGTGAGTAAGTAGTGTAATATTATTTTTTTTTTAAATTGGGTTTTTCAAAATGTCTCGCTGGCCGGACCAAATCTTACAGCGGGCCGGTTGTTGCCCACATATGGGCTAGAGCGTAGGGTTTTAGTCGCATGGTTTCACCTTGGTTTGCGGATTCGAATCTTGAATTTTGAAACGTCTTAGAGTTCTTTGGACTCATTGTTTTGAAATTAGGAGGCCTCCTAGAAATGTATCTCGACAGACAGAGAAACTTTGTTTTGTTTTTGAAGCAATGCTGTATTTTATAGAAACATTTTTTTTTACCGGATTGCCACGACGACGAACCAGTATTTTATCCGCCACGTATGAATTCATGATGTATGAATCCTGACTTTCTTTAGTTTCGTTGAAATAAAAGCGAACATGAAAATTTGCAATGTCTTCTTTTGTTAGTTGCCTACAAGTATAGGCCCCGCTGAAGTGGTTGCATTTTGGTATATTTGCAGGATCGAAAGGCCTATATCTGAAAATAACAATAACAATTTTTGTTTTTTAATCATATAATTTTATTTCTGAAATACACAAACTGGAAGTTTTGTTTACATACCTCATTCGCTTTTCCCTTGTCGATTTCCACGAGGCTGAATCACTTTTCCGCTTTCTAGTCTGATGACTATAGTCATCACTTCTGCTTATTGTTATTGTTTTTGTACTAATTGTAGAATAAATAAAAATTAATTTTAATGTCTATAAATTGTTTTCATATACCCATAATGCCAGTTTAAAATTAATATGAAAGAAATGAGAAGTGGTGGAGGAGAAGTGGTCAGTAAAAAAGTGGTAGGTATAAGAAAATCCTGTTCCGCGGAATCGGCAGGAGGGAAGGGGGATCAGAGGAGGGCACAACTCAAAAACCCTGATAACTGCCGATGTAATGAGTTTTCTCTTGAATATTAAGGCAACAGTTGACTGGTTTTGGAGAGGGAGCAAAAATTTAATTGATTAATTCGTTCTGGGGAAGTACATTGACGGTGATTCACCGACAACTTTTTTATTCTAAAATCAGATCACATGGCCCATTAAAGGGAACATCTCTTTTAAGGTCGTTGTGAAGATAACAAACGTGGTAATGGGGCCGGACTAACCACAAGAGACCTTCAAGTGTTCCAACCCCGTCTTCTATTATTCATAGTGCTACCTGGAGTTAAAATTTGAAACTAACTAGCTCACTTTATCTCAACCCTGATTTACATTTTATATGGATTTATGAAATCAAATTAGGTACAAGTAGGAGAGAGAGAGAGAGTGAGAAAAGTCGTCGGTGAATCACCCGCAATGTACTTCCCCTAAATAATTATTTAGGGAAGTGGAATGCGAGCGCTGCTGGTTTTTGGTACGAGAAACATCTACCTTGGGGTACAAAACGAAAGCAAGCATTTATTTATTATTAGTTACAGCTAATATCTTTTCACCCCTCCAAATCAAATTCATGGCCATCAAATTATCGAAAAGTGATAAAAATAGGTGGGTGACGGGGGAAAACGGGGTCATATTCCGATTCAGGAGGACATTTTACATAAGAATCAGCAGGAATAGTGTCAGGGCTCGAAATTTTTTTATTTTTATTTTTGCACACCAGTGTAATTAATCCTTCAAAAGCACAATCGACCGTTTGGGCTAAAACTCAATTATTAGGGTTTTTTAGTTTCGCCCCTCTTCTCCAGACCCCCTTCCCTTCGGCCGATTTTGTGAAAAATTAATAGATGCCATATTTATGGGGTTTTGAATTTGAATACATAATTTTCGTCGATATATTTATTACATCAGCTGCTTATAGGATTTTTTGGTTGAGCCCACTTCTGCTCCCCATCTTCATTTTGGCGAGTTTGACTGGAAATCAGTAATCGTTGCCCTCAAGGCGCTTTATTACAAATCAAACGTATCAATGTATTTATTACAGTTATTAGAGTTTTTGTGTTAAGCCAGCAGTCTTTTAGACTCTACACTGTACTACTGATGAAATAACTGTTGTTATTATTACGTTTGCACAGTATGTTGTTAACAGGTTGTCTTTACAATGATAAAACAACTGGAGAGGACCTGTACATTACAGTGATATCCTCCGGAGGCGAAGAGATGATAAATAAAGTGGTTGTAATGTAATAATAACCATGTTATGGCTCAACAAAAATAAACATTAATATAACAAGATTCCTCAATATACTCTTGTTTCTCAACTAAGTTGTTAACTGGTTGTCTTACGTTGGTAAATTACCTGGAGAAGGCCAATGTAAATTACATTGACGATATATTCCAGAGACAGGAGAGATGAGAAAGTGGTTGTAATGTAGTAATAACCATGTTATGGCTCAACAAAAATAAACATTATTATTACAACAAGTTTCCACAATATACTCTTGTTTCTCAACTTATAAGTTGTTAACTGGTTGTCTTACGTTGGAAAAGTACCTGGAGAAGGCCAATGTACATTACATTGACGATATACTCCGAAGACAGGAGGTGGTTGATTTTCCCTCATATCCACCACTCACATTTGGATTGCCCATTGACTTCCACCTTAAAGTGACCCTTTACTCTCTTCTCTTCGTCCATCCTGCCCCCACCTCCCCCTCTTGTCTCCACCCCATTCTCTTCTTCTGTTGTCTTTCTCCCCTCCTATCTCATCTCAACGAACCAACCCACTTTAACCTTTATTTCATCCATTTTATAACCTTTCTCTCATCCCCACCCTCACCTTACCCTCTTTAAATATACCGATTTTCTCTCTTTTATTTTTTATCTTTTATTTTTTTTATAGCCTCACTTTTTTTGAAGATATCTATAAAGAATCAAAAATCAAAGTTTATGCGCGGTCGGTATGGCCTAAAGAAACCACAGCAAAATATTTTCTTCATACATTCTTCCATTAACTTGATTTTGGGTGTCCTTCAAACTTTTGTATATAGTTATATAATTGGTTAGAAAATCGATGTTGATCCCTCTCTGATCTTTCTCTTTACTTCTGCCGATTAGCCTGAAAATCAATAGGTGTCCTCAGGGGGACATGCAAACATACACAGACATACAGGTTTATTTTTTTATTGTTTGTAATGAGAAAGTCGGAAAAATATGAAATTCCAATGAAAGCTCAACAACGAATTTCTGACAAATTGTATAAACCAAAATAAATGCCAATGTAATGAATGTATCGACACGAAATTTAGTAGGAGGTGAAATATTCAAAATATATGGACATTAAATTTATTAATATGTAAGTAAAAATGGCAATGCAGATGGCAGTGTAAAAGATGGAGGCCAGAGTCTTAGCGGAAGAAGGGAGAAGAGCGATGAAGTCAGCAGTAATACTACGTAAAGAAGGGTGTGAGTCACCTGACATGGCAGCCAATCGGTGTAAAGGAAAGTCCCGGAGAAAGAATGGCGGGAGGATGTGGAGAGCTAGAGAAATACCCAGCTAGCTTCACTTTTAGAGTCACCAGTCATAACACCGCCTAAAATTATTGTATAATACCCATTTTTCTGTCTAAAATTGTTTTTAATCGAGAAGCTAAGGATGGAGATGTTAATTGAATCATCTTATTGGCATCTGATAACTTATGAGGGCCCCATTAGTCAAGCTTTTTTATTTTTCCCATTTGATGTAGATATCTCCAGGCTGTTCCTTCTGAAATATCTAGTCTGTTACCTATTTCCGTACATGTTTGACGTAGATCCGAATCTACTAATTCCCAAACTTGCTGTTCTTCGGCAACTTGAGGTCTTCCAGGACGATTCCCGTCTTCAAGCGTTTCGTCGCCTTGACGAAATTTGGAAAACCAAAATTGAGCTTAACGCTCAGAGACATTCTCACCAAATATTTTTTGGCCACAGTAGCTTTTAAGGCGAGTTTAAACTGTTAAAGTAAAATCGACTGAATTTGAATTTCAATTCAAACCATTTTAATAAATTCGTTTGAACGTCTAGCAGTCAAAATAAACATTCCTTTATAAAAAGACGACAGAACTTTTGAAAGGACCATATATTTGGACCGATTCATTTCCGGGTCGGAAAATTTTATACAGCTGGGGTCAAAGTATTGTAGAATTTTTCGATCGGTATAAAAAAGAAGAAAAAAAGGGTTGGGAAGATCTATCATGATGTTAACGTCTTCATCACGAATTATGGTAACAAAGTGCAAAAATATGTTTCCTTTCACATAGGCACTAGAGCACAATAGGAAACGTAGGAGAAAAATCATAAGCAGCCAACCTGAATAAAGGTAGGTTTGGGTGGGTTATCAAAGTTTTGATAAGGTGGCTACAAGTTGTAAATAATAATTATAAAGGTGAGAGGGAGCGTGATGAGGGGCAGTGTAGGTTATCCAGATTTAACCAGGTTATAGTACGGCGCATGCTACACGCAAACCCACACTACACTTTACACAGACACAGACGCTCACAATAGTCATTTGTCAGTTGTTAGTTGTTCTGTTTTCGGGTAGTCGAGGAGGTTTCTTACAATCTGAAAAAAAATTATAGGTATCTGATGATACATTGCTGTGAGGAGCCATGACACGTATAGCTACTGACACAATGACGTCGCACACTGGGGCAAGAGGCGTCAAAAGCTGGCCAAAATACAAAAAAACAGATGCAGATTTTAAGGAGGGAGTGAAGGTGGGTTTACTTCCATACGTCTGTACAAACATAAACAAGACCATTGCAGCCTTTTAATACCCTCTACATTGCCTCAGTCTATATTTATAACGTGTTAAAACCCAATATTTTTAAATACTTTTAGTACTGAATTATAGTTACTATCATTAGCGTCACTTCTTAATAAAAAACTACTGACGCTAATTTACGCATCTTCTAGTGTAGTTTTTTACAAAAACTTATTTTTTTGTTGTTGCCGGGCACTCGCTCTTTCATCTTAAAGTATTTTCAGATAACCATAAAATGAAATCCGTTTTTGCGATAGTTTGCGTATTTGGGAGAAACATAATTTTAAAGTTATAAATTCTTCCGAAGAAGAGCGCAGACGGTTAATTTGAGTGAATTTTCGAAGAAAATGAAACTATTGCAATTTCTAATTTCAGTTACCTAATATGAATTGTATATTTCTCATAAGCTGTATGAGCACACATGTTCACCTCCTCTTGAGGAGTTGATGTATTTGTCTGAATACAGTACTCAATGAAGGATCGGGGAATTTTGTATGTATTTTTTTCGTGTTCAGCACACTGAAAAATATAAAGTATATAAGTTTCATAATTTTGACCAGAAATTTGTTCATTTTGCCCCAGTTAGGTTAGGGCTGACTCATGCCCAGGCTTTAACAACGAGGTCATATCGCCTACTACCAGAGCGCTCTTTCGTCACTCTGGTGGACATGAGCCCGACTCTACTGTGGCAGTCCTAAATTTTGCCTACCCTAAATTTTTATTCATCTAGGATAGGGGTCTTTAACGAGTACCTGACATCGTACAGGCTCGGGACCATCGCTTAACGTCCCATCCGAAGGACGGCGTGCTTAAGTTTATTTTACCTCCCAGATAAAATAAACTAAGGGCCTCGGTCGGGTTACGAACCCACGACCTTGAGCTCAGAAGTCAAGCACGCATACCACTGAGCTACCGGCGCCCTCATTTTGCCCCAGTGTGCGTCGGGTCGCTTTGAGACAGAACAGTCTATTCCAGATTGTAAGAAACCTCCTCATCTACCAGTAGAACAACTAAAAGCTGACAAATGACTATTATGGCTGTCTGTGTCTGTGTAAAGTGCAGTGGGGTTTGCGTGTCAATAAGAATAAACAAAAGTGAAAATGTGTTTGAAAGTTTAAACATAATTTACAGCAAAACAATTTAAAAAATACTGAAAATAAAAGAAAATATTGTTTTATTAATTCTGTTTAAACTTTTATACACATTTTCAATTATTTTTTATTTTTATTTTTAATGTTTCTTCTTTAATTTCTTTCTTCTTTAATTTTTCATTTCAGTTTTTATTTGTAATTATAAAACTAATTTCTAATATACTGAACATCTGTTGCCTGGTTGAGTTTACATGGAAACAGTGTTGCCACTTTCTTGAATAATAAACTAAAGATTCCCGTATAAATATCCAATTATTCGTCACCCCTCTTCTTTACAAAAAATTCAATTTAAAAAATAATATATTGTCAATGTGTGTATTTTGTGTACATAGTCTATTGAACGGAGCGGGTCTTATGAGGAATCTTGTCAGCTGTCGAAGGTTTTAAGTTACGGAGCAGATCTGAAGACACAAGAAACTTTTATTATTTTTGAACTTTGGACGCATCGACAACTGAGGTCATTAGCGCTTGCACAACTTGAACAATCAGAACACCTTAATGCTGCTATCTGCATCTATCTATATGCACCCCATGGTACCGCTCCGTACTCCTTTACATCGGGGTTCTCTCCCTGTCACTTCAAGAGCGGCAGAAGACGGAGAGCACCCACCTCCTATTATATTTCTTTATATAAATCGATATAACGCAAGAATTGCAGTAACTGTATCGTATATGGAGAACCAATTTTTAATACTGCTGCAGAATCATGAGGGAACACTTCTCTATCTCTAGGGCCTGAAGTTTCCAATATGTGCAGTGGTGGAAATTTCGGTGGCCTCTTTCGCATTAAAATGTGGATGTGCGTTAACCACGTGTGTCCGGTTCTCAGCCTTGACAAAAAAATTCCCTACGGGTAAGATTCTCCCTGACGGAGGCTACAACTCGTGGTTTGAACTTGTTCGGTGCTTTGCTGCTCTCATCCTATTGTTTTTGCCAAGTGCATTTGATAGCGGATTTGAGTGCTTGCTTCAAGTCTGAGGAACGGACTTGCGTGCTTGATGTTGGTCCAGCTTTCGCAGCTTCTTGGCGGCTTTGTCCGCTGCCTCATTCCCGTAGATACGGTATCCATGCAAAGATGATTCGATTCCCACAGTCAAATAGCGATATGAGTTTCCTAAAAATCTCATGAATCATAGGATCAGTGAAATATCTGTCCCAAAGAGAGTGCAGCACACTCAAGGAATCTGAGCAAATGAGGAATATGTTGCAGTACTCAGTAACGCAGTAATCTAGAGACTGGTTTATTACTGTCATTTCAGCAGTGTACACAGTGGTACCTTGGTGCAGGTATAGTTAACTCGTAGTCATCTCTACCTTAGCCATGATAAATGGGTACTAACTGAGAGTTAATCAGTATTGGCAAATATTAGTTATCAGAGGGGGAGATAGGAGGGCCGAAGGTATTAATTACCTTAGTCTAGATAAGGAAGACTTCCTTCCTGTCTCTGTGATAACACTCCACACTCCACGTGTGGCTACCAATAATACCACGTGTATACCAGATAACACTCCACACGAAGTGATATCCCCAAAGATCCTCCCTGGAGCACAGGATTCAATGAATCTTCTTATTTAATTAGACAAATGAATCATTTCACTATTTAGACATGGTAATTTTAATTTCCTTTTACAAAAGTCGTGTAGGCAAAATTTAGGACTTCCATAGTAGGGTCGAGCTCAGTCCAAAAGAGCGCTCTGGTAGTAGGCGATACGACCTTGTATTTAAAAGCCCGGGCATTATAATGAGTCATAATAACTAACTTATCATATCTCTCAGCCTGGGGCTAACTAGAATAGAATAGAATGGTTTTTATTAAAAGAAGAAAAATAACATCATTCCAAGAAATATACAAAGAAAAAACACTATAGCCATTTAGGCCGTCAGTCGGAGTTGGCATTACAGATATTTGATAACGAAGAACAAAAAATATTAACTTATATAAATAAATGAAGAGAATAAATAATCATCGTTAAATTCTTTTAAAAAAATATGTAAACATAAAACATACAAAAATAATAATGCGAATAACGAGTGAATAAAATAAAGACAAGAAACCAAATAAAATTAACTAAACATGGCTAAATGGTAATAGTCATAAATTACATGAAGGAAGGAGGGTCCTAGAAATTAAGTTCCCGAATTAACATATTTCTATATTTAGATGCAGCCCTTGCGTAGTTATAGATCAGATTCCAGTTTTTCCCATTCAGAAAAGCGATGAGTTCCCCTCTCCCTAAGATAGGTTTGCCCAGCCACCTCTGTCTGGCCTCTCTAAGGACGGGACATACCCCAACAAAATGGAACAGGTCCTCCACCTCCCTCAGGTTACACAGCGAAAAGAGGAATCTGCTCACGTTGAAATTAAGGTATAGCAACTGTCCTCTAAGCTTCATTATAGTACGTATCAAGCATAATTTGTTTCCATCTTTAATGTATAGTAGTGATTGTCCCCCAAACAAAATTGAGATCCTTATACAGACCATGAAAACGTGAGCTGGATGCTTCATTAAACAAGTCATTCTTAAAACCCCTTTCTACATTATCCAGTAACGTTTCTATACAAATTCTACTCTTATCATGATTCAGATATTGGTGAACTTGGATATTGTGTTTATTACACAAATCTACATATTCCTTGTTCCAAAATATTTTCGCTTTAATTACTTCTTCAGCTAGGACTTTCGGAAGACGGTGATCAGGTAAAAGGAGAGTTTTTTGAATATAATTAAAATGTAACCTGAAATAATGAAGGAATAGTGGCTTCACTCCAGTTTCAAAATATACTATGTAATTTGGCGTATTTTTGGGTAGATGGAACTGAGATGGACTTTTTAATGAAAAAAGTATTTAATTTTTCCACTTCGCCATACCACTTAAATCCCCAAACCTGTGCCCCATAGCCCCTCACAGCTCTCATAACCGAGTTAAACACTTCATATTTGGCTGAAATGGGGATATCATTATTTTGCATTATTTGCTGGTATGTTGATAACAGCCCTAATTTGGCCATACCTAGTTTTTCCTCGAAATGCTTTTTCAAAGATAACTGTGGAGTCAGTGTGTCCCTCATGTCCACAAGAGCGCTCTGATAGTAGGCGAAACAAACTTGTATTTAAAAGCCCGGGCATGAGTCCTAACTAACTTATCATCTCTCAGCCTGGGGCTAACTATAGGGCAGACCTTCTCAATTAAATTTTTATAAGGGCCACTTTAAATAATTATTATTTAAGGACACGAGGGGGGGGGGGGGGGGGGGGGGGGGGGAGTTGTGGTGATTTATGTTGGCATCAGCAGTTTTCATTGTTCCATTATACAGCGTAATTCTGAGAGGGGTCTTTACTGTCTACGCAAAATGAATGAAAATGGAGGACAGCCATTGTAGGGGGGGTAGAAGAACGGCGAAAGGACGAAAGACCATTCTGGGTAGTAGGCGATGTGACGTAGTTAAAGAGCGCGGGCATGAGACAATAACTAACTTGTCAACAAGGCATTTGTGACCACTTTATTTTCTTTCATGTATTTATCACATGTTTGTTTCATGTTAGTTTTGAAAACAACAACAAAGTGGAGCTTGTGCTTAATTAACTTGTTGCGTTTAGAGAAACAAAGCACAAATAATAAGTCCCATTTGTTCGGCAGTAAAGATCTGAGTGAAATTGACCAACTTACTAAGTCCCACTTACTTCTTCGAATAAACACAACTTTCTCTTAAGTCTATCATAATTATTATAAGCACTGAATCAAGTTCAAGTCATAATACGTTATACGTTTTACTTATTTCATGTACTTCCTCCAAGTTCTATGGAAAAGTATTACGTCAAACCAAAAAAGTTATCTTATGAATTTTGGCCATTTTTGATACTCCGAAGTTGGAATGAACTCAAATCTATGGAATGGATAAAATAATAAATTATTATAGTATGTATATGGAAAGTTATGTAATCGGTCAGACATTCGATGTCGAGTTTTCAACGGAATTTCATATTTTCCCTTTTCCAAAATGAAACAAAAAAAGTCTGTCTGTTGTGTCTGTTAACACGATAACTCCAGATAGAATGATTGTATCAACACAATGTTTTATATATGTATCCAGAACCCCCTAAGGACGACACCTATCAAATTTTAGCGGGTATCGGCTGAAGGAGAGAGGGGGCTCAATGCAAAAAATCCCAATATTACCGATGTATGAAAGTATCGACTCAAAATTTAGTATGAAGAATCAGAAGCCACTACGTAAGTCAAATATTGAACTCTAGCCCAAACGGCCAAATCGCTGGGGAAGTACATAAGCGTTAATTGACCGACGACGTCTTCAGTTTAATGTGTTCAGCGAGTGTATAGCTGAGTTTTCCATGTGTTTGAAGGATCGATAGATACGCGGCAGGTATATCGATTAGGTATACAAGCATTGATGTAATTAAGACTATCCGAGAAGGTAGCTAGATGGTTCGTTAGTATAGCAAAGTTTAGATGCAGTTATAGTCACAAATCTAATACAGGATAGCACTCAATTTGGGATCCTATTCAGTTCTAATGGTGAGGAGACCCCAAAAGTTAAATGGGGATCACAGTCATGACACCCCCAACAAAATATGTAGAGTGAGGTGAATCATGTCACTTGGACCATTTACAAATATGGGGGGGGGGGGGGGGGGACAAATCTTTGAGACCCTTATGCGAAGCACAAAGCAAAGTCTGCTAGTAATTAAGAAGATATAACAGGGCTATGATTAAAATCTGTAATATTAATATATTTATCAAAAGAAAAATGTGGTATTGTGGAAAAATAAAAAGTATTATATAAATATAATAAAATTGTTTATTATAATAATAATCACAAAAATTTTTGTAATAGGGTGGTTACCTAATACAAAAAACAAATTGCAAAAAAAAAATTATTTAATTTTTTTTTTCTTTTATTTGGTATATTTACAATCAGTTAAAATAGAATCATAAGTAAATTTGATGACAGTGAGTATAAAAAAAAAAAAATACAAAATAATAAATGACAAGATACACAAAATAAGAATAAATAATAATATTACTTTATTCTTTATTTCACCAGATCAACAAGAAGTATGTTATACAAGGTGCGGATAACATAATATATATACACATGAGGGATCCTCGCAAAATTGAGTTGCCCTTAACTAATAATTTGAAATAATTGGATTTGAAGAATAACGGGAAAAGCTATTAGTAATGTAGTAATGTGTCTTGGAGGAGTCTGGGTTTGAGGCGTCTGGTAGTGGTGGGTTGTCCAATGTTGTACGTAGTGGCACCTGGAACATTGGTCAGCCTGTCGTAGTATCTGCGGAATTTGGAGTGGATGAACTCATCTACAGAAGGGAGGTCCAGGTCGTGGTGAAGCTGAGAGTTTCTAACCTGGACCACCTGGATTCTTTTTCGTTTAGTTGGGGAAGCAGAGCCCCAAACTTCACACCCGTAGGTTACGAGCGGCCGGAGAATGGATTTGTAAAGTAGGAGGCAGTTGTCGGGCTTGAAGTTGGACTTCCTGTTCATCAGAGGGTACAGCATGCAAAGCCGTGCATAGGCTTCAGAAAGCTTCTTGTTGATGTGTATCTTCCAGGTGAGCCTCCTATCAAGATAGAGCCCTAGGTACTTGACGGAATCCTCAACAGGGTTCCAGTCGAGTTCCTTCATGTCCACGACCAGCTTCCCCGGGTCCTGAGGTCTTCTTAAGGTGAAAATCTTGGCCTCACACTTTTGTGCATTTAGTACTAGGCCCCATTTATTGAAGTAATTGGACAGTTCATTAATTGCAACTTGCAACTCGTTTTTTGCACTGATAATGTCCTTATCCTGATAAAACAAGGTTGTGTCATCTGCGAATAATAATAATATAAAGCATATACAAATTAATACATATAAACAAAATAATGATTACAAAATAACTAAATTAAATAAATGTGAAAAAGGTAAAATACATAAAGAAATCATAAACAAAATAAAGAAAAGTATATACAAAATAATATGATAAATCATAAGAAAAACAACTCTTCAGCTCAGAGACAGGAACACCCCGCATCACTCCCCTCATTTCTACAACCAAATGAAGGTAGAGGAGGTGACGGGGGCGCGGGTGATCCCCCGTACCCCTTGGATCTGCCTAGCCTCTGACTAGCAGTGGAGGCACACCGAGAGAGACAGGAGAGCTGAAGAGAGGCGACAATGAGGAAAGAGGTTTTAAAAAAAAAAAAACTTTAAATAATGAAGTAATTTTGGCCAAAAAAATGTTTGAAAAATGAATAAATAATAATGATAAAATAATAAACCTGCAAGTTGCGGCTGACCGAGCTGACAGAAGATCTTTCCTCAAGACAGTAGAAATAAAAATTGCAGATCACTGATCAACATATAATTAAAAAACAATAAAGAAAAATGTATACACATAAATAAAATATAAAACCAAATCTGAAAAAGTCAAAAGTGTGAAAACGGTTTCAAGTTTCAACAAAACATACAACATAATTATTAAAAGATAATACTGATAATGGATTATGTATATCGATAGACATTCTTAGTCGATAGGAAACAATGAGTTGAGAGCGCTCCCAGTGTTCGTAGTTCTAATCCATGTAAAGGTAATGAAATATACAACCAAAAATTCTTTCATATTACATATTATATTATCATTTATTACCCGACCGAGGCCCTTAGTTTATTTTATCTGGGAGGTAAAATAAACTTAAGCACGCGGATATTTAGCCCCAAATATCTTCGGTTGGGACGTTAAGCTTTGGTCCCGAGCCTAACGATGTCAGGTACTCGTTAAAGACTCCTGCCCTAGGTGAATAAAAATGTAGGACTGCCACAGTAGAGTCGGGCTCATGTCCACCAGAGTGACGAGAGAGCGCTCTGGAAGTAAGTGATTTGACCTCGTAGTTAAAGCCCTGGCATGAGTCATAAAACCTAACGTAACCTTTCATATTTTAGTGATTTTTTTTATTTTTGGGGGGGAACAAAAGGGACCAAGGAATATCTGAAACTTTGGGGGAACGCGTTGACGCGTCCAGGCCCGATTGACGCCTCCTGAATTACCTGTTTATCGTTTTCCAAAACATTGTCACCGAGACTAAAAATTAATAGTTGACTATTTGTTGTCTAACCCTTTGCGGTCCCACTCGTGATTTGACCGTCATAAACAACCCCCGCCATTAGTCTGTGTCCTTTTGTTTACATCACGCCCTGGTGGTCCGTATAGTTTTCTACCGAATTGCACATTTTGTTTTAGAGGTCATAAAACTGATAAAACTGCGTATTTTCTTCCAAGATTCAATTTTTATTTACATGTAAAAGTAATTTATACAAATATGTAAATGAATATAATTAAAATCATCTATACTTTTTGAGGGTATAATACTTCTGAAAACATTCCCCGAAGAGCTGGATTTCTGGCGCATGTCTTGCGGTAGATATTTGTTTCTTTGCGCCCATTTTTCTTGTAACGGTCGCTGCAGACTCTGCACTCTCGAGTTTTGTTGTCCCATTTGTGAGGAGCGTGGAATGCAATCAGGTTCAGCCTCTCCTCGTCGTCTGACGTTCACAGAGCACCTATCGAGTGTTGGGGGTACTATTTGGTATCAAATTGATCAGCTGATTGTCTAGAATAGCGCGCCATATTCAAAATATGCCTAGGAGGACTCGGCAAAGGACTAGAGGGACAGAAAATCGATGCCGGTGAGAAGTCGCCATTGGACCTCTAGCGTTAAATATGTTTGCCGGTCCGGTTCGTCAAAGGGTCCCAGGGTCCCCTAAACGAGCTTACTACAGCTGATGTTATATCCACTGTTGTAATTGTTAAGGGACAATATTATTTGTATATCAAGGTAGCAGTTCGGGAAACAGTGTGTGTAACCTCTTTCTCATCATGTTGTACGTTGTATGTCCAGGTTACTAAAAGGAGTAACATGGTCTAAATAGTGTTCCATTTATATCCCAACAATAATTAACAGTAATAAGGGATATTTTACAAGAAACTTGTAATGGCGAACCAAACGTTTTCTCGAGATTTCGTCGTTATAGACGGTACGTCGTTATACAAGGTTTTGACTCTACTTATAATTTTTACAATACTTCTTCATACTAAAGATGAAAGTAAAAAATAAGTCTTTGCTGTTTCTTCTTTGAGAAAGAAAGAAAAGAGAAGAGTATTTAAATGAGTAATTTTTCCTTTGTCCTAATTAATGCTGTCGGTTATCTCAAATGAAAAGATTATGCAAATAAAGTTGCTTTATCGTCGGTTCCTTTCCAAAAGTAAGTCCCTCTTATTCTTCAGTTGAGTTCGGACTTGAACTTTATTTTTAGGGATCCTCAAAGTACGGAAAATATTTCATGCTCTAATTAACACAAAAACCTATTTAATTAAATAAAATAACTGTTTAAATTCATTTTACCATCTTCATACTTCAGTACCAACTGAAAATATGTATCTACATAATTATGAATCATTTTATTACTTCCCCAGTTATTTTAGATTGTGATAATAAAAACATCAATAAAATAATAAAACAATAACAATAAAAAATCAATGAGTTAATAAATTATAAACAAGCATACACTGGGAGCCGTGCAGGCTAGAGCGTAGGGCTTTGGTGGCATGGTCTCATCATGGTTTGCGGGTTTGAATCAGTGAGTTTTATTTCGTAGATAGAACTCCCTCCCGGGGCCATGGATGTCGTAAATAACTAGATAACATAAAAAAACATAATGTCAAAAAAAAAAAAAAAAAAATTGTAGGAATACCATCCTGGTTCGGAAAATCTTCCAGATCTCAAAGATTTGTTAAAAATCTCTGTAGAGTCAGATCAAATCATGCACTTTGTTGTAAATATTTGCATAGGATCGGCAAAAGTGAGACTCCTTTCTGTGAGGATTGTGCAATGAATGAGGATCCAGAGCATATTATCATGTGTTGCAGTAAATATTCGTATGCAAGGACTAAATTTCTAGATAAGATACGGAAGATCACAAAGGATACCCCAAGCTACATGGACCTGCTCAGGCTTCCCAATCTCTATTCCGATAATTTATATTCATTTTTCCAGGAAATAGGCTTGGATTTTTAAGTTACACTTTTTAGAAATCATTCATTTATAAAATTGTTTTTTGAAGTAGCTAATGGCTCAATGCTAAAGTAAAAAAAAAAAAAAATCTGAAGGAAATATAATATTTATTATTTGTTTATTTAATATTAATTTTTATTTTATTTTACATTTTTTAATTATCACAAGGTGTCATGCTTATTGGATGCTTGATATACATACATAATTTCGTGTCGATACATTCATTCTATCGGAAGTTATCGCGTTCACAAACAAGATTTTTTTTATTTTTTATTTTTGGCATAGATATAAACGAAAACTGACATTATTGCAGAGATATTGTGAAATAATTCAAATGGACTTGAAAAATAAAATAAAACTTGTTTATTTAATATATTGTCTAATTTCACTCACTATATATACATGGGAGTACTTTCGGTATTTCTACCATCCTCAGCCAAAAGCTAGAGTCTTATCTCTTATGCTTTTGGCTGAGGATGGTAGAAATACCGAAAGTACTCCCATGTATATATAGTGAGTGAAATTAGACAATATATTAAATAAACAAGTTTTATTTTATTTTTCAAGTCCATAGATATAAACTATTTTTTTTTTTTCTGAATTGCTCTAGTGAAGATAAGTTAAGAGATAAGTAGTGACTGTAAATGTATTTCTTGGTAGGAAGCCAAAATGGTTTCATATGTCGATGTAACACGGTTGTAACGCTTTACTTGCCCAGATATATGATGTATAGGACAAGTTATATAAACGGTAAAAAAGTAACAGGATTCGGAAGCTCCTATGTAAGTCAATTATTGATTTTTAGTCCAAACGTTAATGAAGACAGACTTAATTAATTAATTAATTCGTGGGGATACATTATTTATTAAGGGCGCCGGTAGCTCAGTGGTATGCGTGCTTGCCTTCTGAGCTCAAGTTCGTGGGTTCGAAACCCGACCCAGGCCCTTAGTTTATTTTATGTGGGAGGTAAAATAAACTTAAGCACGCCGTCCTTCGGATGGGACGTTAAGCGATGGTCCCAAGCCTGTACGATGTTAGGTACTCGTTAAAGACCCCTACCCTAGGTGAATAAAAATTTAGGGTAGGCAAAATTTAGGACTCCCATATTAGAGTCGGGCTCACGTTCACCAGAATGATGAAAGAGCACTCTGGTAGTAGGCGATATGACCTCGTAGTTAAAGCCCGGGCATGAGTCATAAAACCTAACCATTATTTATTATTCACCACAGTTTTTTTTAATAGCCTGCTCTTTTGTCCAAGCAGAGACATCAAACAATGTCCCATTTCATCACTCATTATATACTTTCAAATTTGATTCGATTAAATTTGGAGGAGGGGGTTAGTTTTTCAGAAAATTTTATATTGAGAATTTTCCTGGGTCATAAAAAAAAAATGAAGTAGAAAAATAATTGAATAGAAAATTAAAAAGTGTTTTACTTTATATAAAATAATTTTGCTTCGTCGGACTGTGAATAAGGTCAGAGTTAACCAACCAGTTCATAACTTGGAGTTTCTCAAACATTTTTGTTCAATACTCTTCTGGAAGTCCTTAAATTATTTTTCATCAGCCCTATCATCCCACCACACCGCAGGAAAAGAAGAGATGAATAAAGTTGCCGGTGAATACTTAAAGAACTTCCCCAGCTCCACTATTTGTTATAAACTAAGTTTCCGATCTCTCTCTCAATACATAGTTTTGGTAAAACCGCATGCAACAAGAGAGAGGCAGCAAGGAACGAAGGATGTCTTGATGAAGTACAGCAGACTCTCCCCTATCCGGCATTCTGTTAACCGGCGCTCGCAAAATAATATCAAATTTGTTAAACTAAAATTAACATTCAATTATTAGATTATCAATTATATGAGCCACGTGTATTTACGAGCACATAATAATTCCGTAACTCACGAATCTTTTTTGTATTTTTATTGTACATACATATGTATATTGTATTTATAATGAAGGGAACGCTAATACATTATTTTATTACTTCACTTAATTAAACTCAGATTTCAAAATATATTTTTAATGCTTGGATAAATATATGTACATATGTACGTACATATAATAAATCAATGTTCAGTATGTACATATTTGTCAATTTAATAAATGTTATCAACAAAATACATAGGTATGTGTTTTAGTCCTTAGCTCACCTAAAAACACTTTTTTTTTATGCTTTAATTGATATATGTTTTCTCATTAATTGATGATTTCCGTTATCCGGCGTTTTCTGTTATACGGCGTCATGTCGGTCCCGGAAACGCCGGATAAGGGAGAGTCTACTGTATTAGAGTTCTGAGCTCCCAACTTCTTCACAGTGCGCCGATGGCTTGGCAGATGATCACAGTACACTTAACTCATTTTGGTCATTTTACGACTTAACAACTTATTCCTTGTGACCATAGATATACAATCCGGAGTTTCGCAGGTCACATGGTGACCGAGATACATGTGGAGAAAACCGTCCTGAAATTTCGTTTTCCAACAATTTTTTTTAGATGTGGAAACAGTTAGTCCTTGCGAAAAATGTTTCTAATTAAATTAAAGTCCACAGATTTCAGATAAGACCAAAGTTATAGCACCCCAAAAAATGTCAAATACATTTCTGTAGGGAAAATGTCTAAGTAATGTTTAAATAGTAAAGAAAGGAATTTAAAAAAATGGTTTTTGTCAGTTTTTTTTAAAAAGGAAATATAATTAAATTTCAAAAAAATATATGTGTGATCTTGTTATTGTGACTCATGCCCAGGGTTTAACTACAAGGTCATATCGCCTACTACCAGAGCGCTCTTTCTTCGCTCTGGTGAACATGAGCCCGACTCTGGGAATCCTAAGTCCTAGGCAGGTGTTTTCACCATTATACAAACTCGGGAACATGGCGTAACGTCCCATCCGAAGGACGGTGTGCTCATGTTTTTTTCCACCTCCCAAATAAAACAGGACTTTTTTACTATTGGCATTACCGGTAAATCACTTTCACATAATATTATACAGTTATGCTTGTATGAAATGAATTTGAGAAGAGACAGGGATATCTACAAATTTGGTTGGTATAAGACTATTTTTATGCCCACGTCACATATTTTGTTAATAGTATTGTTATATTAAAATTTAATATAGAAACAACATTTATGAGAAAAAAAAATAATAATAAAAGAGGGAGGCTTAAGATATTATTTATTTTATTTTCTGAAAATTTAAGCAATTGTATTTTCTAGCTTTTAGTAAGAAGAAAATAAGAAAAACAATTTTCTCAGCCTGTTCTTTGTCGACACAAACCTCATGATGTCTTACAGGAAAAAATATTGTTTTTTAGTAAAAAATAAAAACAAAATATGAAAGTAAAGAAACTATTCAGGCAGAAGAAAAAAAAATTAAAGGATTCTGGAAGATTGAAAAAGGCCGGAAAAAGAGGAGAGCTACTTTTTGAGGGATGAAAATTCTTTTTATTGGTGCATATTTATGAAATGTAACGTACTTGGTTCAGATGTCTACCCCATCATGACCATTTTACGTAATTCGTTGGTCAAAAGCAACTTTGAAATTCTTGCAATCTCCTGCCCAGAAGCTCTTAGTACATTAAATATTTTACTGACTCGTTACATTTGATACGCGTTTTAATTTATTTCACTAGATGTGGATCGGTTCATAAAATGAGAGTTGTACTGACATACAGTTCTATAAAACCTGTGTGTTCTATAAAACAGTGACCTGTTAGAGTGAGGGGAGAGTCTCCAAAAATACAGGTCATAGTCATGTCACTTAGATACAGTGACAGATTCACTAGATCATTAGTTGTGATACTGTGAGGATGGAACTATGATCACATCTAATTATCAGTGATCTATGAGAATGGCGGACGCTAAGATTTTCAAAAATACAACCGATAGACATGTATTCTAGATACAATGACCGATTCACTAGATAACTAGATTATCCGATCATTAGTTGTGATACTAAGAGGATAGAACTGTGATCACATCTCATTATCGGTGATCTATGAGAGTGAGTGGGAGTAGGGACACTCGGATCCATTATATTAGCTTAGATTAAACTGATTTACTAATAGGACAACACCCCTGTACAGCCTATAAATCATGCTCCAGTGACGGCAGTTGGCAGTGGTTCACTCAACGAATCATTCTACATATAAACCAACCACCACTTTTGGGATCAAAATAGAACCTAATTCTACGTACATCTACGTAACATAATATTTTCGAGGTTCCTGCAGGGAAATAGGTATTTTTAATTTGTATTTAACTATTCATGGTGCTATGGCCGGTTGTAGGACCCCGCCACTCGCCGGAGCGATCGCTTGGGTCCTCCAACCTAGCTTATTGTCGTTTCCCGAGAGAACTCGGGACCAGGCATCTATGTTCTTGGCTGCGCTGCGCCGAGGATGGTCGCAGGTGGGCCGTGTTACCAGCAACAGCGGTTATCCCCGGAACCACGCTAAACTGCCTTCTTTACCCTCCGCCAGGAGGCGACGATTCGACTGCACTCTGGGTAATCAGCCTTATTCATTAGCTTCCGAGGGTTCAGTCCAAGGTACGATCCTGTCCAGCGTATCAATTTCACCCTAGGCATTCAGAACCACGAGTACTGCAAACTCAACACCGCCACACGAGCAGTTCGGGCTGTCCTTCTTGAAAATGGCCCGGCTTTACTCAAACAAACTCAAGTCTTGCCCAGAAAGTAAGCGCAGGTCGTTCGGCCCTCTGAAGCTCGTAACCATTGCTGATGCTATTTCTCTACTATCTAGTCTTGGACTATGTCCTTGCAACGCTCTGGTCTGGACTGTCCGTGTAGTTCCTCCTCCATGGCTAGTCGCAAGGGCTCGTCGGTATCTGCTCTAGGTGGCAGATTGCATCTGCAATAGTACCAGGCGACGGCGCTGTCCAAGACTAAGTCAAAAGGCGGGGCTCCCGCCAGTATCTGCAGCGCTGCCTTAGAGACAGTCCGATAGGTCTTTCTGACTCTTAACAGAGGGCTGTGCCTAGACAAGTATAACTCGCTGCAGTTATTGGGGTTTTTGAGTCGAACCCCCTCTCCTGAACCCCTTTTTCTTTTGACCGATTTCGCTGAAAATTAAGAGGTATTGTCCTCATGGTGTTTTGACTTTAAATATGATATTACATCTATACATCCATTCTATTTGGAGTTATTGTGTTCACAGACACATACAGTCAGAATTTGTTTTTTTTCTTTTGTTTTGACAGGAAATTCCAATGAAAACTGAACTTCGATTTTCTGAACCGATTACATAACTTGGCATATACTTTTTATAGCTGGGGAAGTAAAAGCCAATTTAAAAAAATTTGCCAAAAGGCAATAAATTGTACAATATTTTATATGTTTCTCCCGTCTTCTCGTAATATATGGGTGGATACAACGACAATAAAATTCGAAGTAGATGTGTAAATCTTCATCAGGACAGGCTTCAAAATAAGTCCTACATAGTCAGATAAAATTAATAACAATTTAAACTATTTATTGTAATTTTTTAATAAAACATGATTAATAAACAACACTCAATTGGCCTTATGGTCTCCAAAATGTTTTTTACACATCAGTTAAGGTTTCACCCATTCTTTCGTTTTCTAAAATATTATCTATTTCACAAAAGACAATACATGGGAGTACTTTCGGTATTTTAGTTGGTTATTGTGATTCATGCCCGGGCTTTAATTATGAGGTCAAATCGCCAACAATCAGACAGCTGTATCGTCGCTCTCGTGGACAAGAGTCCGACACTACTGTGGGAGTCCTAAATTTTGCCAAATCATGTTTATTCATCTAGGGTAGGGATCTTTAACGAATCCCTTACAACGTCCCATCCATTCTCAAGGTTTTGTCAGCTCACTTCTACCATATAGTGTATATATTTTGTGAAATAGACAATATTTCTTTCTTTGGTTTTTATTAAGTATCACTTACGAGGTGTGTTCAAGATGTAATGGGAATTCTGTAATTTCGCGGGTTGTATTAGTCCGATTCGCGCGATTTTTTCTTTGTTGTGTTGGTAAACATGTCTGAAAAGAATCTGTACATTGTTATCCTGAGAATGAGAGAGCTAAGTTGGCAACTAATTGAATAAGGGATGAAATACCGCAGAACATCACACGAACACCAACCTCCTTCCCCCAACCTATTTATCTACTTTTTCTGTCCATGGGCTGCCACCCGACTGGTTGAAGCAGTATGGCTACTAAACAGACTGTAGAATGAGAGAGCTAAGTTGGCAACTAATTGAATACTGGATGAAATATCGCAGGACATCACACGAACACCAACCTCCTTCCCCCAACCTATTTATCTACTTTTTCTGTCTATGGGCTGCCTCACGACTGACAGAAGCAGTATGGCTACTAAACAGACTGTAGAATGAGAGAGCTAAGTTGGCAACTAATTGAATACTGGATGAAATATCGCAGGACATCACACGAACACCAACCTCCTTCCCCCAACCTATTTATCTACTTTTTCTGTCTATGGGCTGCCTCACGACTGACTGAAGCAGTATGGCTACTAAACAGACTGTAGAATGAGAGAGCTAAGTTGGCAACTAATTGAATACTGGATGAAATACCGCAGGACATCACACGAACACCAACCTCCTTCCCCCAACCTATTTATCTACTTTTTCTGTCTATGGGCTGCCTCACGACTGACTGAAGCAGTATGGCTACTAAACAGACTGTAGAATGAGAGAGCTAAGTTGGCAACTAATTGAATACTGGATGAAATACCGCAGGACATCACACGAACACCAACCTCCTTCCCACAACCTATTTATCTACTTTTTCTGTCCATGGGCTGCCACCCGACTGGTTGAAGCAGTATGGCTACTAAATAGACTGTAGAATGAGAGAGCTAAGTTGGCAACTAATTGAATACTGGATGAAATACCGCAGGACATCACACGAACACCAAGCCATCCCTAGCTCCTATCTGATCCAGGTCTACCCTCTCTCGGATCCACACTACCATAAATATCCACACCTTTACAACTCATATTTATTCCTTCCTTTTGGGTCAGTCGGGTGGGGCTATTCTAGCACGGAAGCACGTTTTGCCCCTTCTCCATAGACCATTTCCATCAGGCCATTTTCGGTGTATAAAATCGAACATATGTTGGCTCAGAAAATATAGCTTTAGGATATCCATTCCATCTTCAAACATACTTGAAATTTACATGATTTGATAAATGTATTTATGTCTTATCAGACCAAGAGCAAACGTTAACTGTAACACTCAATTCAAGTACAAATTTTAACAGTACGGCTTAATACTAACTATTGAACTGATTCCAGGTCTACTTTGTGAAAATTCATAATGAACAGGATAAAGGAATATACACACACTAAAGGAATATAAGCTCCACACACTACTTGTCAATATTTTCACTATATTGTTCAAAATTGCACGACTATAGTTTCGCCTATTATGGCATTATCAAGTGAACTAAACAGAGAATTCAGTTCAGTAGTAATCTCTGTTTAGTTCACTTGATAATGCCGTAACAGGCGAAACTATAGTCGTGTAATTTCGATCAATATAGTGAAAATATTGACAAGTAGTGTGTGTATATTCCTTTATCCTGTTAATACTAATTCGTTTTACGTTTAATAATAATAATATTTATTTGCGTTAAACCATAACATGGTAATAGGATACGTCGTAAAAATGTATGCATTAAGATAGCTTATACATTAGATACATAAACAGATATTAACTCTTAGAGTCTAACACAAATGTGATTAATAATAACATTACTAGTAAAAAATAAAGAGCGCCGGTAGCTCAAAGGTAGCTTGTAAAGAAATTATGAATAAATATAACAGTACAAGAATACAATAAGAAAAAATAATAGCAATAACAATAAAAAATATATATTAATGAAATAATAATAATAAATAAAAGAATAAACCAAGATAAATAAAGTAAATTAGAATATAAGTAATAAAAAATAATGATATTTGGAATGAAAATTAGAATTAAATAAAAATTACGATTGGACAGACCTTATAGCAGGATATCTGTGGAAGAACTCTGCGAAGAATATAAACAAACAAAGCTATGTATGAAATATATATATATATATATATAGGTTAGGTTAGGTTAGGTTTTATGACTCATGCCCGGGCTTTAACTACGAGGTCATATCGCCTACTACCAGAGCGCTCTTTCTTCACTCTGGTGGACATGAGCCCGACTCTACTGTGGGAGTCCTAAATTTTGCCTACCCTAAATTTTTATTCACCTAGGGTATGGGTCTTTAACGAGTACCTGACATCGGGATCATCGCTTAACGTCCCATCCGAAGGACGGCGTGCTTAAGTTTATTTTACCTCCCAAATAAAATAAACTAAGGGCCTCGGTCGGGCTACGAACCCACGACCTTGAGCTCAGAAGTCAAGCACGCATACCACCGAGCTACCGGCGCCCTCTAAATATATATATATATATATATTTTATATCATAGATTTTTTTTTCTAATAATGAGAAAAAAAATCCATTTCTGAATAGAAGGTTTCCTTTAGCATAAACATTTTTAGTTGACATTTTTATTGTTTCTATTGACCTGAAGAAGTGAGGGAGGGCATAAAAAATTAATGAGTCATAATTTTTTTTTTTTTTTTCCAAAAGGGAGGAGCAATGTTGAAGTTACGCAAATCCAGAAAGGGCTTATTTTGACAATTTTGTCTTCAAATCTCGAAAAAGATTTTTTTGAAGAAAGGAGTTAGTTTTGATATGAATTTAATAAAATAACGAAAACAGAATTGTTACCAAAAAGTGGTAGATTTAATAGTTGTCGATTTATTAATAGGATAATTAAAATGGCGTGTTCATAGGCAGTTTCCTATCACGAATATCACAGCTACGGATTAGCATTGCTAATTTATTCGCGAAATTGTAATTACACCTTTATGAGGTTTAATCACATCTTATCAATATCTATTCTTATATATTTAAGTTTCTAAATCATTATATCCAAAAATAAAATCCTTCATACAATCCAGCATTAAGTTAGTTATTGTGACTCATGCCCGGGCTTTAACTATGTGGTCATATCGCCTACTACCAGAGCGCTCTTTCGTCACTCTGGTGGACAGGAGCGAGCCCGACTCTACAATGTCCTAAATTTTGCCTACACTAAATTGTTATTCACCTAGGATTGGGGTCTTTAATGAGTACCTGACATCACACAGGCTTGGGACCATCGCTTAACGTCCCATGCGAAGGACGACGTGCTCAATGTATTTTGACCACCCAGATAAGAAACCTGAGGGCTTCGCTCCGCAGTCTAAATCTAATATGACCTCTTTTTAGTATAATCTCTATAGTGCGATAAAATTGGAGTGACGTATAATCGAGAAAAACGTTTGTCTTAGAACATTTGCATTTTTTTCTTCCCCCGAAAGTAAACTTTTGAAAGCTAATATTTAAAGTTACATAGAAAGTGATGTAAAATCTACGCGAATCTTCCTTCTTACCCGGCTTTGATGACTTTTATTTTGAACTAAAATTGACTGTTGGTGGAACGAAGCGAATAATAGTTAACCTAAAAGTGAATCAATTTAAATAATTTTTTTATAATATTGAGTCTCTTGTACCCGTTTATAAACCTACTATTATATCGTATTTCAAATGTGTGGATGGGTCCTTTTTTTGTTGGTGGCGGGAAGTGGCACAATGGTCGTTCGCCTCGGGAGCCAAATTTCCTTCCATCTGTTCTGACAGCATCACATTGTTGACTATATGAAAGACGTTAGTGAATCTTTGTTCTAAGAGACAAGATTACAAATCAAATATCACGACGAATATATGCATTGACAAATAATTTAATTTTTTGAATTAGTCTTCAGGTTCTGTGTCAGTCGGTAAGTCTGTGGTATAGTCAGTGTCGGTCATTTCTTCTGGAAAGGCTTCTTGTTCAGTGTGAAGTTCGTCAACGATATCCCCTTGTATTTCGGGTACAAGACTGTCATCTTCTTTAACGTGTTCGTGAGTCTCTGTCGCATCAGACTCTATCGGTTCAGAAATGGCCTGTTCGCCCTCTGGAGGGGCAGGCTCCTCAACATCAGTGTCTGGAGGCTCTGTGGCTTCCCCTTCCGATGGAGCGTCAGCGTCTGTCTCTGTAATCTCTGCTTCAGTCATGTCTACCTCTTTGACTATTGGTTCCTCTGAAGTATCTTCATCTGTAGTCACTTCAGCGATTACTGTAGAGTAACCTGCTTCAGATGGGGCTACTTGAGAGGGTGAACCTCCGAATCGGGGAGGTGCTTCACCCTCGGAAGGGGCAACTTCAGATGGAGCACCTTCAGTCGGAACTGCTTCAGATGCAACTACTTCTGATGCAGGAGCACCTTCAGAGGGAGCTACTTCGGATGGAGGAGCACCTTCAGATGGGACAACTTCAGATGGAACACCTTCAGAAGGGGCAACTTCAGATGGAGCGCCTTCAGAAGGGGCAACTTCAGATGGAGCGCCTTCAGAAGGGGCAACTTCAGATGGAGCGCCTTCAGAAGGGGCAACTTCAGATGGAGCACCTTCAGAAGGGGCAACTTCAGATGGAGCACCTTCAGACGGAGCAGCTTCGGATGGAGCTACCTCAGAGGGAGCGCCTTCGGATGGAGCTACCTCAGAAGGAGCGATTTCAGACGGAGCAGCTTCAGATGGAGCACCTTCAGACGGAACAGCTTCAGATGGAGCACCCTCAGACGGAGCAGCTTCAGATGGAGCACCTTCAGATGGAGCAGCTTCAGAAGGAGCTACCTCAGAGGGAGCGCCTTCAGATGGAGCTACCTCAGAGGGAGCACCTACAGATGGAGCTACTAGAGAAGGAGCGCCTTCAGATGGAGCGACTTCAAATGGAACACCTTCAGATGGTGCACCTTCAGATGGAGCACCTTCAGATGGAGCGACTTCAGACGGAGCAGCCTCAGATGGACCAATCACGGAAGCAGCTATTTCAGACGAAACAGTTTTAGATAGGATCTTTCTTGAAGATCCCATAGATGTTTTAGATACGAGGTCTTTGGTCGTTTGGATTATACTCGCATCCCCACTACCAACTCCTAAAAAAAAAACGTTTAAAATTATTTAAAATAATATATTGGGTTTTTAGATGTTTAAAAAAAATCACTAGAGCAATGAAAAAATTATATATACAATATAAAGTAAACCAGGAAATGCTAATGTTTTCGTTCAAGAGTCTGTTTGTCCCACAACCAAACCATGGGACGTAGAGACTTCAAACTTTGTAAGTAAATGTATAACATGAACCCATATATGTATATATATTCGACTGTTGTTTTCTAAGAGAATCTAACATTCGTCCCCGTAAATACTATTGAATACAATTTCTGGAAAACCGAATACATTTTCTTCTCTTATATATGTAATGTATTTTAGGCTGTAGAAATAATAAATATAAACAATTGTATGGTTTATACATACCCTTTTTGTCTGCAGACAGTTCCTGAAATGTAATTCAAAATAGGTTAATCCCCTTCAAAATTTGAATCAAGAATGTGTGTGCTGATATAAAGAATTTCAAATGATTATTATATTATTATAGCAAAATTAATATTATTATTTTTTTACTTCCCCAGCTCTACGAGGTACTTATAAAGGAAGGTATGTAATCGGTCAAAAATTCGGTCGCAGAATTTCATGTTTTCCAAACTCTAGACACGGAAAAAAAAAATTCTGCCAGTCTGTTTGTGTGTGTCTGTGAACACGATAATTCCCATAGATGAATGTATCGAACGAAATTGTATATGTGAGTCCAGAAACCTCTAACAACGACACCTATCACAAAAAGTCCAATAATTGCTAATGTAATGAATGAACTGACATGAAATTTCATATTTATACACTTTGTGTCGATACAACGACAATTATTGTTTTTTTTTTAGATGAATTCTCCTCTTATCCCCCATTATCTTCAGCCGATTCCGCTGAAAATGTATAGTTATGTTTCCAATAAGATTTTGAATTTAGATATGAAATTTCATGTCGATACATTTGTTATAACGGCAGTTATTAGAGTTTTTGTGTTAAGCTCCTGCTCTACTCATCTTTTCCCTGTGGACGAAAATTAATAAGTGTCATCCATATTTAGTTCTAGATATCCATATGAAATGTTGTGCTTATACATTCATTCTATCGGGAGAATTATCGTGTTCAAAAGACAAACAGGAATATTTGTTATCATTTTTGGAATCAAGGAGTTGAAAAATTTAAAATTCCTGTGAAAAATTAACATCGAATGTTTGACCGATTACATAACTTCCCTTACATTTCGTATAGCTGAGAAGTAAAAAAAAACCTATGACACAATATGGCAACAAGCTTGCGGTCAAATATATTGGATACAAAGGACATACCTTAGATTCAGCCTTGATTGCTTCAGATTCCTGTTTCACAACCTCAATACCTGGTAAAAAATACATTTTGTATTACTGGGTATAAGAATGTCTACTCTCAAGATAACGCTGTACGAAGAAACAAAATGAAATGATTTTGAGAAGGGGAGGGGTAGAGAGAGTGATCTGTAAGCGTGGTTGGTATAAGGAAGTTCTGTAATGGCTACATCACATATATTTTTTTTTAATTTTTATAATTTTTCAAAAAAACTACCAATACATAAACCATATTTTAAAATTCGCTGCTATGAGTTACGATTTAAAAATTACATAGATATATTCCTTATAGATATTTAGTTTACATTCTTCAGGGCGCTATAACTTTTGTCGTATTGATATCTCAAATCTGAGGACATATTGTCGATTGGAAATTTTATAAGGAACAATCTTGGTAACAATTAATTTTGCGACAGGACTAACCGTTTTCGGGTAAATCAAGGAAACGTCGAAAAATATGTGCTGCAAAACTACATTTCGAGATGGTTTTCGGCATGTATCTCGAAATCCGGACGACGATACCTCGGATACCAATGATACTGTCTGATACCACATTCCGATTCAAACGGTTGCAGTTTTTAATCAAAATTTGCTTCGCTATAACTATCAATAAGGTTTAGGGACAAACCCTAAAAGTAACCGGTGTAGACTTGCAAAATTAATGCTTCTCACATGGATCCCCACTTTGTCCTGCCCCGAACCGCCAAGAAAACGGCTACTGCAACAGATCATAACGTAAACTATTTTTACGTTTTGGCATTTTGTAACCTTTGTATCAATCTCACAAAAATGTCTCAGTACTACATCAAAACTAGTATTAATCAAAAAAATTGAAGACAGAACGCAAGTATTGAATGTATTAAAAGCACAATAAATGTGTAAAATAAACGCCTCTAGATGATAAAGCGTGATGATATGTAACCTAAAGCCTTCCTTGAAAAATATTCTAAATGTAGGCGAAAATAGCATCGAAATATGTTGACGGGTTCCGAAGTTTATCGCAATTACACAAAGATAGTCAGTCAGCTACACATAGAAATCGTATTTTATAGAAGTAGAGATGAACTATACCAGGTGATGTTTCTTCTTCAGTGCTAACAATGCTGCCACCAGACTCCTCCTCGTAGTCAACCATCTTGTCCTTAAATATTGTCATCAGCTTGACGCGATCAATCTCAAGAGACCTAGACAAACAATACAAAATAGTTATTGAGGAGTATTACATGAACGAGTTGACAGTAGGTGGTGGAATTAGGTAAATAATGGAAGAAATATATATACAGTAGACTCTCCCTTATCTGACGTAACGCCGGATAACAGAAAACGTCGGATACAGGATATCATCAATTAACGTGAAAAAATATATCAAGTAAAGCATCAAAAAAAGTGTTTTTAGGTGAGCTAAGGAATAAAACACGTATGTATTTTATTGATAACATTTATTAAATTGACAAATATGTAAATACTTTACTAGTTAAGTGTTCATTTCCCGATAAGATTTATATAAATGTTTGATTTTCAACTATATATTTATTATAATTTATTTATAGGATATTTGTATAGTAATAAAATATTGTATTAGCGTTCCCTTCATTATAAATACAATGTACATATGTATGTACAATAAAAATACATGAAAGATTCGTGAGTTACGGAATTATTATGTGCTCGTAAATACATATGGCTCATATAATTGATAATCTAATAATTGAATGTTAATTTTAGTTTAAAAAATTTGATATTATTTTGCGAGCGCCGGATAAGAGAGCGCGCCGGTTAACAGAACGCCGGGTAAGGGAGAGTCTACTGTATATATAAAAAAAAGGAAATGTGTGAGTGACGCGGTACTCACGAGAAATGATGTCTAAACATCTGATTTAGTTTCAAAAACTTCATGCACTGATTTTAGTTCCTAATGCAAGTATAAAAGCATAATAGCCATATTACATTGACCAACTACACCATACATAGGGACAGTTACATAATCTGTCAAAAATTCCCAATTCCAAAAATTAAAGAACAAAATCTTATCTATGAACATGATAACTCCCGATATATCGACACAATTTTACACGTATATTCAGAACCAAATAAATAAGACACTTATTATATATGAGCCAGAACATTCTTCCATTGTCCACAGAAGAGCTAAAACATCTCATTCACAAAAACAGACAGGATAGACAGATAAATAGATAAACTTTTATTGCACAAAAGATTACAACCTCTATGGCAATGAGTGGATTTTTTTTTTTTTTTTTTTTTACAAAATAAGTAATAAAAGGATAAAAGAAACAATTCAAAAATTATATAAAACAAGATATGAAATAAACATGAATTAATAAATAAATAAAAAATAATAATAATAAATATATATATATATATATATCTCCATCTTACTTGCAACAAATTAAATTAAATTATTCTTTTTTTTTTCAAAGCAACAGTAAAAAATAAAAACAAATTGTTAATTTTTCTAACTTCTAAATTATTTAAATTATGCACAAATGTTTCTGAGTAATATTCTGGTCTATTGATGAGATAATTGTGGAGAAATGTTTGTCTGGGGATACACAAGGAGGGGCCATAGAACAAAAAGTGTATGAGGTCGTCCTTAGGTACAGAGCCTGCAGACACTTTCAGGACAAAACTCATATCTAGGCCCTCCAAGTAATATTCTAAAATTTCTATTGCTATTGTTGAGACGAATTTGAGCTAGAAGTCGAAGTTTTTCAATATGACAGTTTAATGAAAGATAGCTTTCCTGAGATCCTAAAGCACTGACCAATCGGTAGAGGGAGTTGTATTTCGAATTTAATATTGTATTTATATCCTCACAGACCAGATGATTCCTCATGGCTGCTACCAAATCACCAAGGAGAGGCCGGATATCAGAAATAAAGGGACTGTCCAGAAGGTGGTCAGCTCCGATACTAAAAAACAGACAGGATACACTTCAAACTTTAATGCACTTACGTAGATGACCTCACTAATAACCCGAAGGCGCCGGTAGCTTGTCTACTGAGCTCGAGACCGCGGGTTCAAAACTCGGCCGAGGCCCTTAGTTTATTTTATCTGGGGGGTAAAGAAATAACTTAAGCACACTGTCCTTCGGATGGGACTTTAGCGTTAATGACCCGCACCCTAGATGAATAAAAATTTAGGAAAGGCAAAGTATATTCGAGCTCATGTCCATCAGAGTGACGAAAGAGCGCTCTGGTAGTAGGCGATATGTGATTAAAGCCCTGGTATGAGTGTTAATAACTAACTAATTTTCGACCGAATCAGTGAATTAGTTTCAATTTGTTTACCATATTATCAGCCAATGAACTAATAGATAATAGACTCAGTGTTCTAGGATCTACAAAAACATCAATCTTCTCCATGACATTTTCATCAATAACATATTTCTCCTTGAAGAGGCTGCGCAAAATATCTCTATAGTTTGAAACATTTTACTTTGACCAAGATATAACAAAGAGCGCCCCCCCCCCTCCAAGTATTGAAAGTTAGTGGGGCTAGTCCTCCGGGAGATAGCCCCCCCCCCCCCCCCCCCCCCCCCCCTCTGTTCACTTTTAATTAATTGTCTAATATCGAGAGATGGCAACTCCAATATAAGTCCATCATAAATTGAACTTTGGTAACAATAGATAGAGAGAAGCTTGCCCTCAAAATGCCCAAAATTCTCTCCTATTCTCCAAAAATTCATTCTCAACCAGCCAATAAGCCATAAATATAACCTTATCCTCTCAAATATAACTATAAATTGATTATACATAAGCATTCTTTGATTTTACACATTTTCTTCTTTACGAACATATACTTTCATAAAGAATAAAATAAAAACGTATGTTTTTATTTTATTATAACTATATTATAAGGTTAATTATTATGACTAATGCCCGAACTTTAACTACAAGGTCATATCGCCTACTACCAGAGCGCTCTCTCGTCTAACTCGAGGCTTAGACTTTTAGTTAAGAGTCATAATTAACTTATTTTGTCTTTATATAATTTTTTTTGTGTATGAGGGGGGTGGATTAAATTTAAAACCTTCAATAACTCTCAATAGAATCAATAGAGCGACATAAGATTTCATCATAGGTTAGGTAAGACAACTAATAATTTTTATCAAAAACTACCTAAGAGATAGGGACAAAGGAGAAAAATTGTTTAGAGGAAGAGCGGCAGCTTAATTTATTCAAGCTGTGTAAGTACATTACCAGTGATTTACTGACGACTTTTATTTTTAATTTATTTAACTTTGCAAAAGCTTTTTTTTAGAAAAAAAAATGAATAACCTTCAGAAGGCCCCAGGATTTTTTTACCCGAATTTAATTAGCACTGAAAAATTGTCATAAATGTTATATACCCCTTAATTTTGCAGAAAGCAATAAGATTTAAAATAATTATAAAAATGTATTCAAGTATACAAAATAATTTAAATAATTTATAAACAATTATATATTTATTAATATTTTGGAGTTCAAAGGAGCCAAGACAACACACCTTGTACCTATTGGGACAACTAACAATATTATCCTCGCTGCTTATACAATTACAGTATTAGTATGATTTACTTTAGCATATTATGTAAAGTCAAATATCCCATAAAAAGGACACCTAGTAATTTTCAGCGGAATCAACCAAATCTAATACCTGTGTCTGTGTGTAAACATGATAACATTCCGATAGAATAAATGTATCAACACGTGCATCCAGACAGAACCTTATAAAGGCGACACTTATTGATTTTCAACCAAATGAGAGGAAAACAAGGAGGGGATTAGGGTGGAGGCTTAACACAACAAATTTAACTGACGTTGTTATGAATGTATTGATACGAAATTATATATATAAAGAAAGGAGATTTTTCTACAGAAATATAAATCAAAATATTTACAATTAAAAATATAAATAGTACCTATTTTTTTAAAATTGATATTTATATATCTTATATCATTTATTTATTATGTAATTGTTATTTTCGCGGTTAAACATCGAGGTAACATCGCCTACGACCAGAGCGCTCTTCCGTTGCTCTGGTGGCTATGAGCCTGACTCCTAAACCCTAAATTTTGCTTACCCTTTAGTTACCAAGAGTAGAGGTCTTTAACGAGTACCTAACATCGTACATCGCTGAACGTCACATTTGAAAAGATTAGAACTCGCATTACTTATTTATTTAAAAAAATATATTATTGTTTATCTCAATAACACATAAGTTCTAAAACAGGCCGAGGCCCCTAGGTTTTTTATCTGGTGAAGAAACACTTGAGCACGCCGTCCTTCAGATGAGTCGTTAAGCGATGGTCCCGAGTCTGTACAATGTCAAGTACTAGTTATAAAAATTTAGAACTCCCATAGTAGAGTCGGACTCATGTTCACCTGGCAAAAGAGCTTTCTGTTAGTGAGCGATATGACCTGGTAGTTAAAAGCCCGGGCATGAGTCATAATAACTTATTTTGTATATAATATATATATATATATATATATATATATATATATATATATTATATATATATATATATATATTATATATATATATATTATATATATATATATATATATATATATTATATATATATATATTATTTAATTGTTGTACATATATTTTTTATTATTTTATATTCGTCATCAAATTTTTTTTTTTTTTACCAATTATATACAAGTCTACTTAAACACATATTTATTTAGTTTATACTAATACTAAATTTATTTAGTTGTCACTAGCATTGTTCAAAGAAAAATGTGTCAAAGAATTGATGCCATCTTGTTTCTATGTTTTGAGTGGCATTGAAAAAAAATGAAAGTCTTCTCAACGTTTGACTTCTTCATTAAAAAAAAAAATGTACTTCAAAATACAAATACAAGGACTTGAGCTGCTCAACTTTCATTCCAACGCAATTTGACGACTTCCCATAGCTTTTTTTTTTCTTTAACGAGTCGGTAATTAAAAAACTTTATGCGATGAACAATCCTTGTAACATCTATTCAAGAAATAAAACACGACCGGGTTTCTCTTGTAATTAAAATGGAATTCTCTTCTCAGGTTAAATGAAGAGTTTCTCAATTTAAATTATTTTTATTTAAACATAAAACATACATTTCATAATTGATGCGAGGAGATTCTGATTCTATATATATTAGTTATAAATATATAGTTTATTTTATCTGAGAGGTAATGGGACGTTAAACGGTGGTCCCGAGCCTGTGCGATGTCAGGTATTCGTTAAAGACCTTACCCTACGTCAATAAACCTGGATAGGCAACATTTAGGACACCTATAGTAGATTAGGGCTCATGTTGACCTCGTAGTAGGGGTGTAAAACTACAGTAGAACCTCTTTTAGTCGAACCTCGAGAAGTCGAAACCCCCAAAACTCGAAAAAAATTTTGTTCCTTTCCCTTCAAGCCCCAAAACCTCCATCACTCGAAATCTCAACCCTCTATTAGTCGAAATAATCAGTGAGTCCCTACAAGCCATTTTGGTACATATTTCCCTCTATAACTCGAAAAAATAAATTGGACCTCTGTATCTCGAACATAGCAATGTTTTATTTTACAACCTTTACAACTCGATTATTTGAAACTTATTACCTCTATAGCTCGAAGAAAAATAAGTTACCGACTTTAAGAATTTGCCGACAATGTACACCATTGTTTCTTAGACAACAATTTAGGAGTATACAATAAATAGGATTACCAATTCTAAGAAATGATAAAGGATATTATTATTGATATCATTTGAACTTTAGCGAAGCAAGTCATTTTGTGTCGATTGAAAAATTGTCAGAAGTAATAGAATTTTCTGTTCTTTATACCTTAGACAATGCTATAGATAGAGAACACCCGAATTATCTAAAGCAAAAAAAAATTACTGACTTTTTTTAATACCTACATATACATATGTATTACGTATTTTTTATTTTAAGGACGTTTTGAAATAATGTTGATTTATAATAAACATAAATATATTTGTTACCTCTGTAACTTGAATTTTTATTTATTTCACCTCTCTAACTCAAAATTAGTTAGAATGAATCTTAACTGTCGATACTATCGATAGTTTAAGGACTTTGTATTTCTGGGATCCACTGAATCGAAGGAAGGTTACATTTACTGTTTTTGTAGCGTGTTTTGTTGTTTTGAACTGAAAAATGAGTCGAAAACGAAGTCCAATGTGTGGAGTTACTTTGTTAAGGATGTGGGTCCAAAAAAACTGGCTAAATGTAGTTTTTGCAGTGCCAAATACAGAACTTTCGGGAACACTTACAATTTGAAGAATCACTTGTTGGTTTTTTGTTTTATTTCATTTTGTTGAGGTATCTGATGTTCTAGTGTTTGATGTTAGTTGTTCGTTTTTGATGTGATATTTTCTGTTAGTAGCTAACAATGGAAACTCATCTAGTCAATATATAATATATATATATACGTGTTCTGAATACATATTCTTATGTGCAATTGAAGTTTGTAGTTGAGTTCCTGATTGCATTAACGAACCGATCTCATCAGTTGAAGTACGTACTGTTGTTGAGCTTTTTTGCTACTAAAATAAATATAGGTACTTACATTGTACGACATCTTGTTTATTTGTCTTCCTTAAATTACTTACATGGTACATATGTGCATATATATGAGCATAGAGTGACTTGATGTCACTTCTGCTTGAAACAATATCGAAGTCGAAAACTCTGAATTTTTTGGCGTCTCCCTTGATGTTCGACTTATAGAGGTTCTACTGTATATATGGCGATATCGATAATATCGATAGTACCATCGAAATATTGTTTCAAGCAGAAGTGAAGTATGGGTGTTTAACAGATTTGCGCACTCCCTTACCAGCTTTGATCTGATTTCCGCACTGGCTAGTGCTTGGAGTGCTGATTACTATAGTTCGTTATTATGACTCATGACCGGTCCGTTATTCTACTTTCTTATACCCAGGTAATATATAGATAAATAAATACATACCTTTTGGGAAGATAAATAAGACTTGTCCTTTTAACAGGTTCGGGTGCCTCAGGATGTCGGAGGCGATGGATCTCGTCCGGAGACATGTGAAACTCCTTCCAGAGCCAGTCATGACGCCAGGACTCATGTGATGGAAATCTGGTCAACTCTAGAAAATTAACAGAATACCAATCAGAGGGAAGAAGGGGATTAGGATGGAGGCTTAACGCAAAAACTCTAATAACTGCCGTTGTAATGAATGTATCCACCGAAAAATCCATATGTAAATTCAAAACCCCGTAAGGATGACAACTGAGTTTTCAGTGAAACCTGACCTCGTACAAGCTCGGGACCATCGCTTAACGTCCCATCTGAAGGACAGAGTGCTCACGTTTCTTCACATAGGCAAGCTACCTTTGAGCTAACGTCGCCGAATTAATGGCTCCAAAATATCAAATCCAAAATATCTAATCAAAAATATCAAACGATCCAATATATTTTTATTTTTTATATACAAAGAGATATTTACAACTGTATAAAAATATATACAACAAGCAAATTTGCTAATACAGAGATAATGGCAATGTCAAGAGGGGAGAAATCATTCAGTGGTGACACTCCCTAGTAACTGATTTCCTCTCATTTGTAACTAATCACTGTCACTGTCACTGCTGCTGCTAAGGAGGTCTCAAGGCCATTGACGCTTAAGCCGTCATTGGGGAAGTGTGGCAGAATGGAGGGCACGGACTAGAGGATTATTGTGGGAACTAAGAAGAGAAAATTATTTTTTATACTTGGATTTAGCGACTTCGGTGACAAAAGGTACATTAAGGTCAGTGTGAAGAGCTTTGTTGGAGATGTAGTAAGGAGCATTGGCTATTGTAAGAAGGATTTTGGATTAAAAGGATTGGATGCGCTGGAGATTGGAAGCCTTGGCAGAACCCCAGAGTCCACATAGGTTTGAGTACTGCGTTGTATTTAAGTCGTTATACAATATTTAATACAAAAATATCCGACGACAAAATTACTAACTACAAAATAAATAAACGTCGAATAATTTTTATAAATGGCTTTATAATGAGTAAATAAAATAAAGAATATTAGAATAAATTATTATAATTTAATATTAGCACGATCCTAAAGTACAATTGCATAGTAAAATGCAACACTGTAAACACAATTTTAACTCAATAACTAAAAATGTATTGCCTAGTAAGTTAATCCAATAACACGGTTAATAAGGAGCAGTAGGAAATTTCAGACCACTCGGTAAAAAATTAAAGATTAAGATTTTAAATGCACAGTACAAAATTTCAGTTTACCGAGTAAATCCAGTTGATATATCCGAAGAAATAAAATGTTGACCCTCCCCTCCGTCCTTTTAGTGAAACTGTCCAGATTCTCAAAACACACTTTGAATTACACACATTCAGAAATAAATGCTTGTTCAAAGTCAACGATCAAAGTCTTTGACTTCAGATCAGGCTACAACTCTTCTAATTTCTTAAGGACCTTTGTGTACAAACGAGATAATTTGTTAGGAGCTAAAACATATACGAGGGGCAAAACTTTACCATTGCGCAGGCCATGAATTGAATATAATTGTAAAGAGAAAAACAAGTCATACGTATTAAACTAGGCATAAACATTCCATTTCGAACTAAGTGAGTCATGATAATTATTTTAACGACCAATATTAGTAAATCGATATTATGGAATATATTTAAGTTTTAGATATTATAGAATATGATATTTAAGTTTTAGATATTATAGAATATGTTTTTTTTTAAGTTTTAGATATTATAGAATATGATATTTAAGTTTTAACTATTATAGAATATGATATTTTTTAATTAGATATTATAGAATATGATATTTAAGTTTTAGATATTATAGAATATGATATTTAAGTTTTAGATATTATAGACCATGATATTTTTTAATTAGATATTATATAATATGTTTTTTTTTTAAGTTTTAGATATTATAGACCATGATATTTTTTAATTAGATATTATAGAATATGTTTTTTTTTAGTTTTAGATATTATAGAATATGATATTTAAGTTTTAGATATTATAGACCATGATATTTTTTAATTAGATATTATAGAATATGTTTTTTTTTAAGTTTTAGATATTATAGAATATGATATTTAAGTTTTAGATATTATAGAATATGATATTTAAGTTTTAGATATTATAGACCATGATATTTTTTAATTAGATATTATAGAATATGTTTTTTTTTAAGTTTTAGATATTATAGAATATGATATTTAAGTTTTAGATATTATAGAATATGATATTTAAGTTTTAGATATTATAGAATATGATATTTAAGTTTTAGATATTATAGAATATGATATTTAAGTTTTAAATATTATAGACCATGATATTTTTTAATTAGATATTTTGACTAAGATATTTTGCTGTTTGATATTTTGGATTAGATATTTAGACGTGATACCGAATTAATACATTTGACCTCTTTGTCTCAATACGAAAACCAGTTAGTACATATTGGGAATCATTTCATTTTTTTTTTAAGATACTTGGTCAAATGTATAAAAATGCTTCCAGTATCAATCAACATGACATTATTCAGAGAAAAGCAATTTTTCCTCAACCTCCACTGAAGCATTCAAGCTTAAAAAATTATAAATGTGAAAACGGGGCAAGTGTCACATCACTTTAAAGAACATTTTTAATTCTGAAGGGGAAAAAAAAGGGTTCATTAATTATTCAGTTCGTCTCATCTTCATCAAACAGCAGTCAAAAAATAAAATAAAATGAAAAAAGTTTGGGTTAGAAAGTATGAACCCATTTATTTTCAAAAATAAATATACATATATGGTTTTTTCAGAAAAAAAAAACAGAAAATTGATGGAAGGACAACTGCAGTACGCAGCGAAGGACGAGAATTTTAACATTTACTTTAGAAAGCGGTCATATATTTTTCTTTTTTAACTTCCCAGCGTATAGGAAATTATTGTAATGGGTCCGAAAATCGAAATCAAAATTTTACAAAAATTTTGGGGGTTAAACATAAAAATAGGTGTAGCTCATCAACGGATGATCGGATTTTAATGAAATTAAACATGTAGAATTCTTAAAAGCCAAATTAAAAAATAGGGTGTGTGACGTCTCAAAAATCTTATCGAGAGGGGGGACTGTGAGTGAAGGTTGAGCATAAAAATAGTTCAACCTCATTAACGGATTATCGGAGTGTCATGACATTTTACATATAGTTGTAAAAGCAAAATTTAAAAAATAGGCTCTGTGACCTATGTGCATTTGCATATCAATTAAAAATCTATGTATAGATTAATTTCAATTAAATGAATAAATAATTCTGTACTGAATAAAATGTCTAGTTTTGTGATATTATTATTAATGATATTGATACCATGCTGGAAAGTTTGCCGTGTGGACCTCAAGGGCCGCACTTAGTTAGAAATTCCACCTTTGTAGAGTCCCTGTAATTACCTCTGATTTAGGGTGCAAAGAGGCGAAACACACATCCGAGAACCTCCTTGTTTTTTTAAATATAATTATTTGTTTCCTCAGAAAATATTTAAAAAAATAATATATATATATATATATATATATATATAGGGAACCCTTAGCTCAGAAGTAGCGTGCTTCCTGATCTCAAAATCTCGGGTTCGAAATCCGGCCGAGGACCTTTTTTATCTGAGGTGAAAAAAACCTTGAGTATGCCTGCCGCTAAGCGATGATCACGAGCCTGTATTGTGGTAAAAAGGAAATGATAATGAAAAATTAAAATAATTGAATAAATATATATAATTCAAATAATATAAAAATGAATAAACAATAAATTACCATATTTCCTGTAGAAATTTTATCTCTGGTCTTTTACTAAATTTTAATTTCTACAGTAATTTCCGAAAAGGGCCCTAAAAAAATATCAAAAGTTCAAGACATGCCATGTTTAAGAAAGTGCACGTATATTTAAAAGAACTTGAATTAACAAACTTTTCATTTGGATTTCTAAAGAGATGCCATATATATATATTTTTTTTTTTTTCAATAACATTAAATCTAATCCAAAGGTTTTCAAATTATCTTACTGGGCGAACAGCGAAAATGAATAGCATAGAATTTACGAGAACAAATAATTGGGTTTATTTTCTTACATTTACTTAATAAAATTAAAAACTAAACATTGAAATGAAAATCGTAAAAACTAAATTCTTAGAACTATTTCAATCTTTTTTCTGTTCTATATTTTGACCATTCTTCAAATTTCAGTTATATATTTTGAGCATATATATATATATTGTACATATAAATAAATAACAGTACCGTCTGTGCAGATCAATTTTATTGTTAATTCACTCCGACTTAGTTCATCACATCTTAAGCCTAAACACCACTCTCCATCTTCACTCAGACCGTCTCCATTGACTCAGACCTCGACTCTACACTAATTCAAAAACAGCTGATGGCCGAGAATTTTATGCGCCCGAGAATTTTATTAAAACAATTACAATGGAGTGTGATATTTTATGGTTGTAAATAATTTACACAATATAAAGATTAAAACAATAAAACGCAGACAATTGTTTTCTTTTAAGAAATTTTTTTTTTTTTTTTTAATAGAGTTTGTGTCTGCGGACGGTCATAAATCAAAATATCCTGTCTGTTGAACCCTTCGAAAAGAAAAGTGCAGCATGGTTGGAGTGTGTGTTATTTGCAGCCTGTCGTATTCTTTATTTTATTTTATCATTCAATATAAGAAAAACTAATAATAAATCAAACACGTTTTTGAAAACTTATATTGTCTAATTCCACAAACATGTACCGGTTTCGGCTTACGCCATCGCCAGCACAAGGTTCAACAATAATTCAGATACTTCTGGTAAAACCAGGAGGTGGAAATCTCTATTCTAAGGGTAATAAACAACTGTGGACTTATTTGAAAAAATAAAATAAAATTAAAAGAAAACCAAAAACTAACATTCCAAGAAAACAATATAACATAACTGTACAATATATAGCTACTATAGAGGGCGCCGGTAGCTCAGTGGTATGCGTGCTTGACTTCTGAGCTCAAGGTCGTGGGTTCGTAGCCCGACCAAGGCCCTTAGTTTATTTTATCTGGGAGGTAAAAAAAAACTTAAGCACGCCGTCCTTCAGATGGGACGTTAAGCGATGGTCCCGAGCCTGTACGATGTCAGGTACTCGTTAAAGACCCCTACCCTAGATGAATAAAAATTTAGGGTAGGTAAATTTAGGACTCCCACAGTAGAGTCGGGCTCATGTCCACCAGAGTGACGAAAGAGCGCTCTGGTAGTAGGTGATATGACCTCGTAGTTAAAGCCCGGGCATGAGTCATGAAACCTAACCTAACGTAACCTATAGCTACTATATGTCAAGTAGAAAATTATTTAACCTAGGTTAATGGATATTTGTTAGCTGAGAGGGATTAATAAAAGAGAAAATTTGAAGTGTGTCTGGTCGTTCAAACAATTCCCATTTTTTCGAGTTCTATTAATTTCTAGCTGTTCCAGAGAATCTAATGGTCTACCTTTTTACCACTATATCAACACAGAAACGCAAAAAATATATTCGGACATTAATAATAAATCAATTTTCAAATAAATTTGACTTTCATTTTTTCTTATTTTTACTCAGTTTTTTAAAAACTCACTTTCTCACTTTTTTGACCTATCAGAGTGAGTATGGGCACTGAAGTATGCTAATGTAAATTGAACAATATTGTCATTGCAATCCAACTGAGAAAGTTGGTAGGTCCAAGCTTGTGTTGACTAATTTGTATAAATTATACATTTGAGTTCTATTATTTGAAGTCTATTATTGACTATAAACAGGAGAGACTGACAGACAGACTACAATACTGGTTCACAGTTGTGGAGCCATCTTAAACACTTCTCTCGTCTCATGAATAGACATTATCTCCATTCAAACTTATCTCTGGGTAAACACTTGGATCCACTGCCAACCTTTGCACAAGCTAGTTTTCATCTCAACACATAAAGTTTGCTATAATAATCTAAAGAAAGTGCCAATATTTGGCATGTGTTTACTTGGCTAGTCCATAAAATAAATTTAACTTATTCACAGACTTCATTTGTCATTCAACTTCGTGACTTAATATTTTCCTTGAGCAGAAACCCATTTTGAATACTCATTTTACCTTTCCAACTTTACAAAGTATAGGAGAAGTTTGATTATATATAATAATTGTTTATATATAATAATCAGTCAGAAATTTGAACACAACATTACGGCGTAGTCAAGTCACGCCTTGAATTTTCCGTGAAAACGCCGGGATAAAATAATTTTGTATTTTCTTTTCGATGCTGCCGTAGCTCTTGCATTTGTTCGGCACTAAACTTTTTAGGTTTTTTAAATCCCTTTTGATGCGAGTTTCCTCTGATTTGCGTTTTCTATAATGCCGCGCATATTTACGATTCATATGAGACGACATCTTTAATTTTTTTGCAATTTTCAATTTAATACCAATTTTTAGATATATATATCAGCGAATATTTTTATTGTTTCACTTTGAGTCCTAGTAGTGCTCCTCAAGCTCTTTACGTCCTATCTAAATGCGTTATCACGCTACACTAATTTCTGATTTTTCACAACGCTAATTCGCAACAATCATCCGCCGGCGCCCACACTAGTCCGATAACGTCACAGGCAAAACAAACACTGCACAACAAACACGTACAGACATGCTCTATCCATTGTGACCTCAATTGTTGTTATCGCATTATTAGTCTCGTAGATGTTACTAGACAAGAAAGTTTGACCGGCTATCTTGTGCTTACCGAGCGAATAGACGTTTACACGTCAAAACCGAAAGCCGAATTGTTTGAAGGAGGGTTTTGCAAAAACGGGCCATTTTGTGTTAAAAAGCAGTGGAGTTAAACATGAAGCTTGGTGGTGACTCTTCATTTATCGCAAGTTCTGGGTGGCTGAAAAATTTCGATTATCCGAATTTTTGATTATCCGAACCACCCCACATAACATTAATTCGGATAATCGACTCTCTACTGTATTGAGTTTTAACCCTAACGGCGGGATGGCTTTAGAGGGAGAGCGAAAACGTAACTGATTAATTTGTTCTGGGGAAGTATATAGCCGTTGCATTACCTAAAACTTTTTTTTGCATTTTTACATTTATTGAGCTGAGTTTACGAAGCTCTTTCTTAGGCGACTCATGTATTTCGTTCTCCTCCTAAACCCCTTTACCGATCACATTGAAATTTGCCACGATGGTAGTGGACATGGTAACGATGGTTTACTACTAAAAAAATTTGAAATCGAACATACCACGGAGAAATAATCACCGAAAAACGAAATCCCCATTGAAATAAATTGAGAGACAAAATTCTCGCGCAAAATAGAATTTTTCTATTTCAAATGTAAAAATCCGGGCGAAGCCCTTTTCGGTTTACCATCGGACACAACTTTTTTGAGCCGTTTTTTTCAGTGTTCTAACGTACAAACTTCGACTTTCTTTCGATAAAAATATTCGCAGCTGTTGTTGTCTACAAAAAGGCCTTTTAGTTTATTTTATTTGGGAGGTAAAATAAACTTAAGCACGCCGTCCTTCGGATAGGACGTTAAGCGATGGTCCCGAGCATGTACGATGTCAGGTACTCGTTAAAGACCCCTACCCTAGGTGAATAAAAATTTAGGACTCCCATAGAAGAAGCGGGCTCATGTCCACCAGAGTGACGAAAGAGCGCTCTAGTAGTAGGCGATATGACCTCGTAGTTAAAGCCCGGGCATGAGTCATAAAACCTAACCTACAAAAAGGCTAGATATATATAAATAATGAATATATTCATAAAGAACATACAAGGTGAGAAGTTACTGATAATTATTAAAACATTAACTGAGTTTTTGATACAGATATGCCTGACTCAGTTTTTGCAAACAGCACAATGTATTGCACACCTAGTTTAATAGGATATATAATGTATTATTTGACCCGAACATTGTGTATGTAGTATTAGATTATATTACAGGTTGGAGAGAGCCACATAACTTGGATAGTCATGCCCTTCTAGAGCCAGCTCTAGGGGTTACAGAGACTATAACTCCGGAGATAACATGAGATACCCATTCCATCAGTAACCGCTCCAGTCTGAGTGCAGTCATAATCACGTCTTTCCTAACGACAACCTCTATCACACTTACTAAATTAGCAGATTAATCTCGACTCAATGGCTTACAATTGTTACTAACTCTTAAATTTGTTTTTTGTACGCATGTTATATATAATTCACAGGGAATAAGTTGTTAAGTCGTAAAATGGTCAAAATGAGCTAAGTGTACTGTGATCTTCCCCAAGCAATCTGCGCACTGTGAAGAAGTTGGGAGCTCAGAACTCTAATACTTCATCAAGACATCCTTCGTTCCTTGCTGCCTCTCTCTTGTTGCTTGTGGTTTTACCAAAACTATGTATTGAGAGAGAGAGCAGAAACTTAGTTTATAATAAATAGTAGAGCTAGTGATGATCTCCCAAGCCATCTGCGCACTGTGAAGAAGTTGGGAGCTCAGGACTCTAATACTTTCGGAATTATAAAGATGTGGGTTTCTTGGTATCTCGTAAAATTGTGTATGTTCTCGGTTAAATCAACTTAATCTACTTCTTTGAGGAATCATTCACGAGATAACTGCATTTAACCATTTATTCACTACGGCAGACTATTCCAAGTGAAGAGGATGTTTTCGGTTAAATCAACTTGCTCAAGTTTAGAGAGGCATCATTCACGAGTATTTCAAAAAGAATAGTCAATAATTAGGTAAGTGATGGGGAATGATTAGGTAACTAAGGGAAAATCCAAGAAAGGATTAACAATATTCATTTTCATTCATTCCTATAGATTTAGAAGGTTTTTGATTAATGATGTTGCAAACATAATTTATTTATTCCAAAAACTGGATTTACACGATTAATGGAAAGGTAAAAAAGTGCTGCCCAGAAAAGTTACGAATTTATGCTTACCAATTTATTCCCTGTGACCACAGATATTTCCGTTCTATTATAATGAGAAAGGCGCCTGCCACGTTTTGACGAAAGAGCTCTCTGGCAGTAGGCGATATGACCGTGTAGTTGAAGCCCGGGCATGAGTCATAATAACTAACTATATGGGTCGATGAAGGCGTTGTATGTTAGATTTTTTAGTTGATCCATATCTCCAGATGGGTTTTAGTATGTTGTATATATGGAGTTCTCAAATAATAAAGTCGATCATTATTCATCGATTGATTTCAGTCGTCCAGATCCAAACTAAATATAATTTTAAAATGTTTGCCACGACGTTCTTTGACGGGTTATCTAGGTTCAAGACCGCCTCAATTCTGCACAGAACTGAATGGAACAAGGTGTTTAAAAATTACATTATCCGTTAAATAATAAAGGACCCGTCCGAACTTTGTTCCTAATGAAAACTTCCTACCTAATTGATGAATAAATAATTCTATCTCACTTAGTTCTATCACCTGCCCGTAATACACGGTATCTTTTAACGCATCTCTTCTTCAAGATTATGTCGTCTACGTATGAAATATTTATATATGAAGTTACTTGAATCAAAGTCAGCTATCTCCATCGTTCTACAAGAAATAAGGTGTGATGTATAAAAAAAATACACACATTAAAATGGTTAAATTATTAATATTAAAAAATTAATTATATTTATTTTTCTAGAAAAAGCAAATTTCTTTTAAAACAAATGAGTAAAAAAACAAAACACGGCCATCAGCTGTTTTTTTAGTGAGAGGAGTGACGATTCGAGGCCTGGGTTCAATGGAGACGATCTGAATGAACATGGAAAGTGGTGTTTAGGCTTAAGTTGTAATGAACTAAATAAAAGTGAATTGACTGTGAAATTGATCCACAAAGGAGGTACTATGGTTTGTTTATATGTACAGGATATATGCGCAGAAATATATAACTTGATTTTTAAAAATTGACCAAAATATAAAACAAAAAAAAATATTCAATTAGTGTTAAGAATTTAGTTTTTATGATTTTTCTTTTGATTCTTGTTTGTTTCAATGTTTAGTTTTTGAAATTTTATAATGTAGATTTAAGAAAATAAACCCAATATTTGTTCTCGTAAATTCTATTCTATTCACTGTCCCTGTTGGCCCAGTAAGATAATATGAAAACCTTTGGATTAGATTTAATATTTTTGAAAATTTAGAAGACAAGATAACATCTCTTTAGAAATCCAAATGAAAATTTCGTTTATTGAACTTTTTTTAAATGAGTGCGCTTTCTTAAAAATTGCACGTCCTGTGCCCACTATCAAATTTTTAACTACAAACTCCATCATCCATTTATTCAACAATTATCCAGAGCCACTTCTTCCTACAAATTCACCACTACGAAGAATAATAAAGAAAAACGTATGTTTTTTTTTTTTTTAATATTCTCTATTTCACAAAATAGATGGGAGTACTTTCGGTATTGCTACCATCTTCAGCCACGACCTAAATTTCGTCAAGAATAAAATAACCTCAGTAAAAAATCGTGTTTCATACAAAAACATTATTTGATACATGGCTTTCATTTTAATTTTTTGGGCAGAGTTCCTCCAGAGATATTTTTCTTTAAGATCTGTGGAATCTACGTTATGTATAATCATTATTTTATGTAAATTTATTTTTTATTTACTGATTTAATATTATTTTATTTATCGATTTATATTTTTTTATTGATTAATTTATATTTATTGTTATTTTTTATTCTTATATTTGTTATTGTTACATTGTTTTCTTTCTCTTTTCTAGATTTCGCACATTGGGACCTGATGAAGGGACGTAAGAACGTCATGATAAAGAAGACCCTTCCGGAAGAATTATAAAAAATATTAAAATAATTTTTAATTAATTGAAAAATATATCTACTGTATTTATTAGTATTATATTTTTTGTACTCATATATTTTCAAGTAATTATTTATTAACTTTTTATTCATTTCATTTTATTTTTTAATAATATTGTTATTATTAATCAGATGTGTGTCAGAATGAAATAGTGATAGCTGTTTATGTAACTAATTTATAGGCTATATATACTTATGTATACGTATCCATTATATATATATACTTATGTATACGTATCCATTATATATATATACTTATGTATACGTATCCATTATATATATATACTTATATATACGTATATCCATATTTTGGTTGGACAGGAATAAATATTACGATATATATTATAAAAGTTTTTGTGTCAAACACTCCTCCCCTCCAATCACACTTTTCCCATTGGCTGAAATCAATAGTTGTCAGGCTTATGGGGATCTGGGTACGCACACAGGATTTTTTTTTTTTCATTTTTAAAATCACGGATTCGATAAACATAAAATTCTATGAAAACTCAACAACGAATATCGGAACAATTACATAAGCCATCAACTCAATCCCTTGTATAGTTCAGAAAACATGAAGAACGTTGGACATAAAAAAAACCTATTAAAACACAAAAATCTAATAATCTTTTTTCGTTAAAAAATCAAAAGGCACTTTGTATATATATATGTATGTAATCGAAAGCTCAAGAAAATAACGAAATTCACTGCTCTGAGAACGACCAACGGAGTAAATTATTAAGACATCAAACTTCGTAAAATAAATAATTAGGGGCATTATTTTACTTTAATCTAATTCAGCGAAACCTAATAACCACACTCAAGGCTTAACAATACTTCTCCGTACAATTTAACTGTAATTTATAAAATATATATATTGTGATATATCGCATATCCCAGAACGATTGTTAATTATAGTTATGAGAGCGACCACGAGAAGCGCACTAGTGGAAGATACATGAAGTGGAGGGGATGGAAATTGGAGGATTCCTCGCTGAAGTGCGGTATGAAGAGGAGTCGTGGCTGATGTGTCAGAGGAGGTAGACAGTCTTCAGTCAGCTATCAGAGGAGTTAGTCGGTCCTCGTTCAGCTACGAGAAAGGAGTCAGAGTTGAGCTATTAAGGGAGAAGACATTCCTGGCTGAGCTGTGGGAAGAAGGAGACTCCTGTTTGACCGGACGTAGGAGACCGAAGACTCACATTTTGCTGCTAGAGGGAAATCATCCCTGCTGCCTACTTCGAAGGGACTGGAAGTTCCTCAATCGTCGTGGATCCTGGAGGAGAGACCACCGACTTAAGCGTGGTTAGAAAAAGAAGACTTACAAGGTAACGGAATCATTTATTTTACATTTCTCCGACATCGAGACGAATGGCTGGATGAGCATCAATAGACACCTTCATGTTGCGGGAGTTACCAGAACATTTAAGTCTATATAATTTATTTCATGTTTGATAGATATTTTATTCCAGATGTGCGATTATGGAGGGACGCCTCACTAATATATGTCAATAATTGTGTTAATAAATGTATGTTGTCTTATAAATTGTTCTCTAAATTCTCTACAGCCTAGTTCACCTTCTGAGTACGCATGTTAACCCCAAAAGTAAAATCATTTTCATAGTAATTAATAAAAGTTTAAAACCCCCAAGCAAAGGTCACTTCAATTTATGGTGGATTGTGCCGGGTACGAAAGAAATCCGGTGAGATAAGAGAACAATTTATAATTTATATTGATTTATATCTATTATATTATTTTGTATTTTAAAAATGGCTGAAGGGACAAGGTCAAAAATACGTGAGTCAATGACAAAGGGTGACCAGAGGGAGGACGAAGAGACGAATGGAGAATTAGTATTAGAGACAAACGAAACAACGAAAAAGACGACAGACAGAAACAGTAGTTTAGACATTGAAACATTAATGAAATTTATGACAGAAATAAAAGAAAGTAATGAAAGAATGGACTCAAATATGACATCAATTAGGACAGAGATGACAGAAAAAATAGAAGCAAATATGACATCAATTAGGACGGAGAATAAATTGTACATGACAAAAATGACAGAGAACATAGAATCAATAAGGACAGATATACGAAATGGTTTCCGAGAATTGAGCATAAAAATTGAGGACGTGACCGATCATAATAAACAATTACAGACTGACATGGACATTCAGGGACAAGAATTAACTACGGAAACTGTACAACAAGGGGACATGATAGAAAAAGAGATAGTAGATACGAAAACAGAACTGACAGACAAATGCGTACAAATGAGTGAGGATACAGAAAGCCAATACATGTCTCCACTGGTATGCATACATAAGACAGACGATACTATCCGTATAGGTACAGACGATAGACAACATAGAACTCAGAAATTAATCATGGGGGGATTAGTATTAGTTGAACCATTAAGGATACCGAAAGACAACAAAGAAGCTTCTAAACTATTGCCATACTGGGAAGGACCTTATTTAGTAACAATTAAACATAACCCAGATACAGGACAAAAAAGGGGACGTTTTCATATTTCTCTTTTGAAAAGATATAAGAACAAAGGGTCGAAATTGACGCGGGAAATTGACAAGGGAAGAGCCCGAAACTAACTCAACGCCGCAGACGGAATTGACCAGGATTCTTGGGGTCCCACGAACCCCCGGCTAGTTGAGTGCAATTGGGTATTTTTCGGAATTCAGGAAAATATCCATACTGGGCATGTTTGTAAATAAAAATTGTAAATAAATATTATATAGTTTAGTGTTCATATATTTTCGTTTCGTTTTGTGTTAATATTTTTGTTAGTTATTCATTTTGGCGGGCTTCAGGTCTAAACCTGACAGGACAGGATTGTTCAGGATATGTAGATAACAAATTAATTTTGGAACAGTATTGTTAAGATAGCGGCTTCAGATCTAAACACAACAATACTAGACAGGACAGAACATTTCTAGATAAGTAAAAATCAAATTAACTTCGACACATTGTTAGGATGGCGGGTTTTTCACTTTGGAAAGATATCTCAACAGATAGAATATTTTTAATTCTTTTGACTGTCGGCTGGTTAAATATTGATAGATAAATAAGGAAAATTTTATTAACATTGTTACTCTTGGTTGCCTTGATGATTAAATATGGTGCGAAGTAAAGAAAGAAATGGTAATGGTAATTATTAAACAGAGAAGGATATTAGACGATAAATAATGATATGAAAGTTTATGGAGAATTTTGTGAGCCGAAATAGGGCCAATCTACGATGTCAGGAAAGACATTCTTCGTCGATATTTGTGGTAGTAATTGTGGATATAGATGCGTTGAGAGCATATTTCGTCGTTATTAGTATTTTAATGCTGTGGAAGCATTCTTCGTCGGTCGTCGTTAATAATTGATACCTAAGTGGGGTATTTGGAATGAGATATGATAGCAGGAAAATGAAGATTGATAGTTAGAGAAAAAAAAAAGGAATTTTATTACTAAGGCACATGTATCGATGAATAATAAAGAATTTAAGGAGAATTTGAGGAATAAATAATAAAGAATAAATAATTTAAAGTAATAATTAATTAAAGAAGCCGACAGTACAAAGCTGATAGAATATGAGACAGACAGACGGGACGAAGTTGAAAAAGTACGAAACAGACTAACATATACAAGCCATTTTTAAATCCATCGTTATATATTGTAAAAAATTGTAATATAGTATAAGATTGTACAGTGTAATATAAGAAGTGTTCAGAAGTGAGTGAAGTTAGAGCCAAGTGAAGACAAAAAATTACGTCGCTACCTTAATAAATGTATCTCCGCAATTTTTTTTAATCAAAGGGAGGCAATTGTGATATATCGCATATCCCAGAACGATTGTTAATTATAGTTATGAGAGCGACCACGAGAAGCGCACTAGTGGAAGATACATGAAGTGGAGGGGATGGAAATTGGAGGATTCCTCGCTGAAGTGCGGTATGAAGAGGAGTCGTGGCTGATGTGTCAGAGGAGGTAGACAGTCTTCAGTCAGCTATCAGAGGAGTTAGTCGGTCCTCGTTCAGCTACGAGAAAGGAGTCAGAGTTGAGCTATTAAGGGAGAAGACATTCCTGGCTGAGCTGTGGGAAGAAGGAGACTCCTGTTTGACCGGACGTAGGAGACCGAAGACTCACATTTTGCTGCTAGAGGGAAATCATCCCTGCTGCCTACTTCGAAGGGACTGGAAGTTCCTCAATCGTCGTGGATCCTGGAGGAGAGACCACCGACTTAAGCGTGGTTAGAAAAAGAAGACTTACAAGGTAACGGAATCATTTATTTTACATTTCTCCGACATCGAGACGAATGGCTGGATGAGCATCAATAGACACCTTCATGTTGCGGGAGTTACCAGAACATTTAAGTCTATATAATTTATTTCATGTTTGATAGATATTTTATTCCAGATGTGCGATTATGGAGGGACGCCTCACTAATATATGTCAATAATTGTGTTAATAAATGTATGTTGTCTTATAAATTGTTCTCTAAATTCTCTACAGCCTAGTTCACCTTCTGAGTACGCATGTTAACCCCAAAAGTAAAATCATTTTCATAGTAATTAATAAAAGTTTAAAACCCCCAAGCAAAGGTCACTTCAATTTATATTAATAAAACTGAAATGTGTTACACTACGACTAATCGTACCTACTCATTATTAATTGTTGACTTAAAACAATTACTCTATTACTATAAAACTAAGTGAAATATGAGAGAAGGGTTCAAAGAAAGTGTTGACAGAAAAACAAAGTATTTTTTTGTTGATATCGGGAGTCGGAAAACATTAAATTCCGGTGAAAATCTAACATCGAATTTTCGATTACATAACTCAATAGTACTTCATATTACTGTGGAAGTAAAACTGTAAGTTAAGAAAGCTTCCGACATGAAAACAGTTTGAACAATCTCTGCTGCTATCTAGCGATCCTACATAGAACTATTACAACTTTAGTTAGCTCCTGTTAAGTTAAACCTTTGAGACTTATTATTTAGGGAATTGTTAAAGAACTAACAACATTTATTATCACATATATCATTTATGAAAAATTTTATATGTAATATTCAATTTATATAAATTCTATACATTTTATTTTACCTTTGAGTACAAAAGAATTCTTTTCATAAGGTCGATTTCATTATGTTTCATTTGTTATCTTCTCATGCATGAGAAAGCATTTAGCACTCCAGTTTATTTGACGAAAACCTCTTTATTTTCAGTTCTCAGTTCAAGGAAAGAAATATTTATAAAATAACCTTCTAAGAATATAAAAGTTGATGAGGATTATTAAACGTTATACTTTATTTCCAGTGTTTTTAGAAGCATAAAATATATATATATATATTTTTAAGGCTGTTTAATTTGTTAAGACTTAATATTCACTCCATGACGACTCTCTTTCCACTTGTATTTAGCATAAATAATTGGCCATTAAAATAAAAATTATCAAGTGTTCTTCTAAACAGTCCTCGGTTGAAAGTTAAAACATTTATAATTCTTTATTAAAAGTCAACATTTTATTTCAACGAATGCATGAGTGGCTGTTATAAAAAAAAAAATTAATTAACAATTTTTCAAAAATATAAGGAATGAGAAGACATTAAAAAAATTAATACAGATCATCAAAACAATATAAAAAAACGAAATCTCATTCGGAATTAGTTTTTTCTTCCCCAGCAATACGAAGTATAGGGGAAGTTATGTAACCGGTCAGAAATTCGATAAGGAGTTTTCAAAGAAATTTCATGTTTTCCAAACCCTTGATTCCAATATGAAAAACGCAAAAATATGTCTGTCTGTGTGCTTATGTGAAGACGATAACTTCTGAGAGAATGAATATGTCGAAACGGAATTTTGTATGTGCGCATGCGCCCCCCCCCCCCCCCCCTGGGTAGAGCATAAAACAAAGATAAAAATTAAATAAACTAAAAAAAATAGTTTTTATTAAAAATGGATTGCTTACAAGTTACCAATAGGATCTTCAAATTACCTTGATTCTGATTCCTAAATCAGCAATCAGCTGTTACCTAAATGTACATGTACAAAACAAGTCATATTACATTTTTTTTAATATACATGAATTCGATTATTTCATTTCCTTGCTCAAAATCGTCATTTATGTTGTACTTTATACTCTTAAAGCTGATTTTACAAGCGCAGTAAAAATGCAAAGAGCAGCAGCAGCAAATGCACGCTATTGGATGTGAATCATTTAATTCTAAAAGCACAGAAACCACAGCGTGCATTTGCTGCTGCTGCGCTTTGCATTTTTGCTGCTCATGTAAAGTCAGCTTAAGTATTACGGTCAGTGGCTTCGAAAGGTCCGAGTCACCCAAATTAATAACATAAAGTCTGCAACGCTAACCACGGAAACTGCGGGCTGTGCCCCCGGGAGTCTATAACCCCCACCCTCGAAACCTAACTTTGCCCCCCCCCCCCCCTGCTCAAAATCCTGGCTACGCCCCGGACGAAACCTATTAATTTTCAGACAAATCAGACAAAGAGAAGGGGCGGATTAAAGGGGAGGCTTAACACAACTTTAATAACTGTCTTTGGAATGAGTAATGAACGTATCTATACAAAATTTCATATTTGAAGACAAAACCACCCAGTGAGGACATAACCTGTCAAATTTCACCGATATTAAGGGGTGGGGGACATTTATCGACACAAAATATAGTATGAGGAATTAGGATCCCCTATGTAAGTTAACTATTGAATATTAGCTCAAACGGTCGACTGGTTTTGGAGGTGGAGCGAAAAGTTAATTGATTAATTTCTTCTGGAGAAGTACATTAGTCAGTTCAAGTAGCAGTGGTCACACTAGCTCACTTTTACTCACTCTGACTCACTTTTTGAGGAAAAACGCTCATTCTCTCACTTTTTTCACTTTTTTTCGACTCACTCTCACCCCTTTTTTAATACTAATAAATTAACAAACTTACTTTTTTTTATCTAAATTCATAAGAAAATACAAACAAATTATTCAAAAAATTAATATATGTATAAAAACAATTTTTCAAAAATAAACCTGAATATTTTTTTTTTTTTTCCACTGGGAAGGAATAAGAGTTATAGACATTAAAAAAATTAATTCAGATCATCAAAACAATATGAAAAATGAAATCTCATTCGGAATTAGTTTTTTCTTCCCCAGCAATACGAAGTATAGGGGAAGTTATGTAACCGGTCAGAAATTCGATATGGAGTCTATTAGACCTGACGATAGTGTAAGGCCGAATCCAGTAATTTTGTAAATAACTCTGGTGGAATAGACAATATTTCAAAAATGTATTTATTTATTGGCATCAGCTCTTTCCTTTGATTCATTATACAGCGTAATTCTGAGTGATTTTCTTATACTCATAGGTAAATAAATTGTTATTTATTATAAATTTAACTCTAGGACTTTTCTTCAATAATTTTGAATACCGTAAATCGGTTCGTTAGGCAATTTTTTCTTTTTAATAAGCTTCATCGTACAAGTTGTCAAATACAGAACTCTCAAGATTTTGAAGTACAACCAATGATGAAACTGGAGATGGGAAATGAAGAAAACTGTGCGAAAAGAAGTCAGAAGAACCATGAAAAGAACGAAATAAGAGCCAGTCTTTTTTTTTTTTTTTTTTCTGGGAGGTTTTCCACAAAACCAGAGCTCTTTTCTTTCTTTGGAATCTAGCTGCTATAAATCAAGTCACCTCTTCAAATACCAATCCTAAAGGTCAATCCTCTTTTCTTAAATTTTTTTTCTTATTTTTTCTTACTACATGCACTGAATAGACTGTTTTGTGTCAAAACAATATGGCATGAAGGCTTCCAGAGAACAGTAGCTCCTTGGTACCTTGGCAAAATCATAGAAAATTTGCTGGCAAACAGAACCTTCCAGAGGAGAATAGCCTCGAGTTTTAGTAACAAGAAACCCATTAAATCCGGATCCGGAATATGTATTATTAGTGATATATGCAAAAATATGCAAAATAAAAGTAGCTTAGATTGATTCTATATGGGCCAAAACGTGAAGATAATGTATAATGATGTACATATGGAAAATCGCTGTTGTTTGTTCTTGAGTGAGAATATATGAGGAACCCATACTCCTTCTCTAATCGTTTTCCCAAGTGCTTGGAGGCGATTTCCAATTGTTGCATGAGAACATTCGAATTTTTCTGCTAATTCCCTCAAAGTTTAACGAGGATCGCTCTCCACTACTTCTTTCAGGAAGTCATCGTCTAACAACTTCGGTCTACCTGAACGAGATGAATCTGAAAGGCTGTAATCACAGTTGCGAAATTTTTCGAACCATCTACGGCACGATTTTGTTTTGTAAACAGAATTTAATATTCAGAACTGAAGCCAAAAAATCCATGTATTTTGAAAATTAACATAAACAAACACAGAGATGTAAACTATTATTTCATTACGCCAATTTATAAATCGGACAGAACTATATTGACAACCCTAATAATTACATTAAAAATAAATGATAAAAGTAGTTGGACAATAAGGGAAAAAATAGAAAAATATAATAAAAAATTAAATTTATGTACAATTGTATTATATTTTTCTATTTTTTCCCTTATTGTTCCACTACTTTCATTATTTATTTTTATAGTAAATATTATTATTTTCTAATATTTAAGACATTTTATGAAGACCCTCTCTCCTAACAGTCATTGTCAGTATATTTTACTGCATTTATTTACTCGATACCAGAATATTTCAATGTGGAACATTACAAGTAAGTATCACAGTTGCAGAAGGTCATGCAGTTCCTCGAAACTTTTTCGAGACATACGGAAATACTGAAAAAACCTATCTCATGTGATTGCAGTTCACGACAGAGGCGGTGGTATACCCCAAGTGTTTCTCTTTTTCTATTGATTTCATGCACCCTACAAAGTCTTTTTCTTCTGTGACGTTGTACTGCTAAAAGAAGAAGGAGTTGCTCCTCGTCAGAACTACTCATTTTTTCTCAAAATCTATAAAAAACTTGAACAAAAAGTACTGAAACTTCTCGCCGGAAAGCAATCACGATACTGGATCACTCACAAAGATATCGCACTGTATGTGACGGTGCCATATCGCCGACCGCCGCGACGATTACACGATCACTGCTCCCCGCGACAGATCGCGTCCTGTGTGCCTAGGGCTTAAGGCCAAAAAATATATATAAAATTAAAATGAAAAATAAATATTTTGCTTACTTGTGTATCCTGCTCTTTCCTTTCTTACACAATAACCTCGGTAGAGAGACTGTAAAAAAAAATTTTTTTTGGTAAATCAGTGGCAAAATTTCCAAAAAGAAGAGAAAAAGATTGAAAACTCGAACAGAGAAGATTGGGAGAACAATGAAACCAGAGGTATACCTCAAGATATCTTGGTGTGTTCTGCAAATAGTTCTAGAATGAATAATTGCTCAGGAGCCGGAACCTATTCTCCAGGACATTTAGAAAAAAAAATACCATTAGTGATACAAACTCTGAATATGAGAATAATGATCCAGGACCGTCGTCCAAAAAGAGGAAATTAAGTTCAGAAATTACAAGAGTTGCATCATGTTCAGTGGAACAACATTTTCATATTAATACCCAATCTACTGATAATGAATCACAAAGGTAAGGTATCTTTTTCTTTCTCAATTCTCATTCTCTATTCTCTCGCGTTCAAAAACCTACATTTCTTATTTCTCTTACCGTAGGCACAAGGGTCTCTACTTTGGAATCAATGTAGTGATTTCTGATGTTCCTAACAACGAAAATAATGTTGATTTAACAAATGAATAAAAATAAAATTCAATAAATAAAACTGTTTGCATCTAAACTGTTGAGTTAATTGAGAAATCCCATACAATATAAAAATAATATTCTTGGATCAAAAAACAAAAAAATCGCGAAAGAAGTTTCACTTCTGACGTGTGTTCCAAGCACACACTATTGTTTTTTACAAAACAAACCTGAATTGTAATGGCTGCGGCTTCAGCCTGTTTCCTTGTGATCTTGTTCTTTTCAAGTATTTTGTTCAGACGTTCTTCAGCATCACTGATTGGAATTTCACCTCGAGCTGAAAATAAAATCAAAATTGCATATATTATTTTACAATATATAAATATATTGTCGAATACATTTTTGCGATCTATGACTAATAAACATAAAAATGTTGTCCAATTCCACAAAATATGTATAGTTAGTAATTGTGACTCAGGTCATATAGCCTACTACCAGAGCGCTAATCCGTCGCACTGATGGACATGAGACTCATTCTACTGTGGGAGTAATAAATTTTGCCAACCCCAGTTTACTTACCTAGGGTCTTTAACGAGTTCCTGACATCGTATAGGCTAGAGACCATCGTTTGACGTCCCATCCGAAGGACGGCGTGTTCAGGGTTTGATACTGTGTCAAAAAGACAGTTCTTGATTGTCGCAGACAAGGTGACATTGCAATAAAAATGCAGTTATACCCAATCAATAAAATATGTATACATATCAAATTTTATCATATATCAAATATAAATATATCAAATTTTTTACTTCCCCTGCGGTATCAAGTATAGGGAAATTTATGTAATCAGTAAAAAATTCGATGCTTATTTTTCAATGAAATTTCATTTTTTACCATATGATTCCAGAAATGAGAAAAAAAATCTGTGTATGTTTGTGACTGTGAACACTATAAGTCCTTAGAGAATGAATGTATCGAAATGAAATTTAACAAGTGTATCGTCAATTTCAATATATGAAGGTCTGAATGTATTTTTACAGAATACAATGATGACCTCTGTGCATTTCCTATCCATTCATTTTTAGGAAGGAAAGAAAAAAAATGCACAAAGGAAATGGAAAGAAGAGTACGTCAATTTGAAGGAATCACCTCTTGATGGACTTAATGTATTACTGCACTGAACGAAACAAACGTATTATTGCACTGAACGAAACAAAAGTATTATAGCACTGAACGAAACAAATGTATTATTGCACTAAACGAAACATTTCAATTCAGAGTAGAGACAACTCTTCAACTTCTCTTCTTCAAGATAGTTACAAATCTTCTCTCTTAGGGTTGTTAAGTCCCCTTCTCTGTAATGACCTAGGTAAGTCTTTTGTCAATGACTTTGTTCTCTTGGGGAGATAATAATACCATCTTGATGTGCATTAGTAACATACGAGTGCATATAAACTAAAGAAATAACGTTCCTTACCATATCATATATAATTATTTTGTTTTGTATAAAACTTTAGAGAAATTGTTTAAGTCACAATAACATTCCTACAAGCACTTAGTAAATAAAATGTTTGCAAAGTGACTGATTGGCCCAGAAAAAATTGATAACGCTAAAAATAATTGGTGAAAAAATAACTATTAGTAAGAGAAAAAAAAGTAGTCAATGAAACACCAGCTAGAATTAATTAAGTGTATGCTCTCCCTCCAAAAACGATTAATAACCAATCCAGAACCCTCAGCCATCCGAAGGACGGCGTGCTTAAGTTTATTTTACCTCCCAGATAAAATAAACTAAGGGCCTCGGTCGGGTTTCGAACCCACGAAATTAATTATTTTTTTATTAAATATATATATAATATATATAGAGATATAATATAAACAACAACAACACACTTTATTTGGACCAGAACATCTTGGTTCTTCACACAAAGTATAAAATGGAAAATATATAATGAAATTAATTAATAATAATGTCTTGGTATAATCTTGGTTTGAGCCTTCTGTGGAGAGTAGATATAATATATATATGAAAACTGACATAATTGCAGAGATATTGTGAAATAATTCAAATGGACTTGAAAAATAAAATAAAACTGGTTTATTTAATATGTTGTCTAATTTCACTAACTATATATACATGGGAGTACTTTCGGTATTTCTACCATCCTCAGCCAAAAGCATAAGAGATAAGACTAAGTTAATTTTCAGAATGTCAGCCTCTCGAGGAACCCATCATCCTCCCTACTGGTGTTCCCCATGACGTCAGACATTCCTAACTAAGCTAAATTGTCAAGCTGTGAGATATTTTATGACAAGGCGGTCCCCATATTTCAAATGTGTGACCCCTTCTAAGATCTAGGTATAAAGCATTAACAATGAACAGGCGAATAATATAACATTAACAAATCAAAAATAGTATAATAATTTTAATTAAGTTGTAACTGGAACCAATTATTTTTGATTTGTTAATGTTATATTATTCGCCTGTTCATTGTTAATGCTTTATACCTAGATCTTAGAAGGGGTCACACATTTGAAATATGGGGACCGCCTTGTCATAAAATATCTCACAGCTTGACAATTTAGCTTAGTTAGGAATGTCTGACGTCATGGGGAACACCAGTAGGGAGGGTAATGGGTTCCTCGAGAGGCTGACATTCTGAAAATTAACTTAGTCTTATCTCTTATGCTTTTGGCTGAGGATGGTAGAAATACCGAAAGTACTCCCATGTATATATAGTTAGCGAAATTAGACAACATATTAAATAAACCAGTTTTATTTTATTTTTCAAGTCCATAATATATATATAATATATATATAATATATATATAGACTAGATATTAAAATATATATATTAAATATATATATATATATATAATATATATAGAGAGATTAGATTTAAAAAAATATATATATATATATATATATATATAGGTATATAATATATATATATATATATATTTTTTTTTTAAATCTAGTCTATGTTATTTATTATCAGCTGTCAATGTAATGAATGTATCGACACACAATTGCATATGTGAATTCAAGACCCCATAAGGACACTTATTAATTTTGAGCGGAATCGGTAGAAGGGAAGGGGTGATCAGAGGGCGGCTCAACTCAAAAACCCCAATAACTGCCGATATAATGAATTTATCTTCACAAAATTTAGTATGAGGATTTAGGAGCCCCTATGTAAGTCAATTGTTGAATGTTAGCGCAAACTATCGACTTTTTTTTTGGAGTGGGAGCAAAAATTTAATTGATTAATTCGTCTGGGAAAGTGCCTTGCCGGTGATTCACCACTTACTTTATATATTTATTAGTAATAATTCTTTTATAAGCAAATTTTCTAACAGATAATAAAGCAGTTTACAGGAGACATTAACAATATAAATAATATCATGATAAACGCGGTTGTAACTTCAGCAAATGTTTGGAAGTTCTCAATTTTCAAAATGTTGAATTTAATTTGACATTTGAGCGGCACACAAATATAATAATAATACTAAACATACCTCTCATTTCTCGCTCCGATTTCACTCTCTCTCTGACTCTAAAGCCACGAAATAAAGCCTGAAAAATAAATAAATAATATTTTATATTATATAAGACAACCAGTTAAAATAGGGGCCTATTGAAATAGGCAATGATAACATTTTCTATTATTATGTAAATATAATGAAGTCTTTGTCTTGGTCTGTGTCTGTGGCTACAGCTCATGGCTCTCCACCTAGTGTGTGTGCCGGCTCCATGTAATGAAGATGATACTCTATTCAGTTTAATAAAAGTTGTGTTATATATGAAGTGTCCTTCTCTTTTTAACCATTCAAATATTAACCTAGCCAACTAAATAAAATTTATTTAATAAAATAAGGATTATCTGTGTATTGTGTATGTTTGTTACAACACGGCGCGACACACGATTGGAAAAAAATACTGAAAACATAGCACAATTTAAAGTTCTTTACAAATACAGAAAAAAAAGTGATCAATCGGCAATGTGCTTCCTCACAACGAATTAATCAAATAAGTTGCCTCGCTCCCTCTAAAACCAAAAGACAGTTTAGGCTAAAAATCTATATTTGACTTTCATAGTGGCATCTGAATCCTCATAATAAGTTTTGTGTCGATACATTCAGGTTGGGTTAGGTTTTATGACTCATGCCCGGGCTTTATCAACGAGGTTATATCGCCTACTACCAGAGCGCTCTTTCGTCACTCTGGTGCAGCCCGACTCTACTGTGGGAGTCCTAAATTTTGCCTACCCTAAATTTTTATTCACCTAGGGTAGTGGTCTTTAACGAGTACCTGACATTGTACAGGCTCAGGACCATCACTTAACGTCCCATCCGAAGGACTCAAGGTTTTTTTTCACCTCCCAGATAAAAAACCTAAGGACCTTGGCAGGGTTTTCAAATCCGCGATCTTGAACACACTTAGTTATTACACTTTAGGCCAACTCCTTGATATGGATCCTAAATTCTGATTTTTTTTTTTAAATTAAACTTCCAATATTGGCAAAATATAAAATATGAGTAAAATTATTTTAAACTAGCAGTAATACCCGGCGTTGCCCGGGGAACTTTGACTTTTCTCCCAATATCTCCTGTAAGGCTATTCAGTTCCTCGACAGTACATTCATGATGTTATAATTTTCAATTATTCATACGGAATAAGGCCTATAGTCCTTCAACTGTAGTAACGCTAGCTTTGGAGCTAAAACTAATTTATTCAAAAAGATTTCTCATTAATCGTTGCAATGGTTTTCGAGTTACAAAGATTGCGTGAGTGGATGCTGGGATGGACCAGGGGTTGAAAAAAAAATAGACCTTAACCTTCCGGTAGATAAAACTTATCTATTCAAAAAGATTCCTCATTAATCATTGCAGTGGTTTTTGAGTTACAAAGATTGCGTGGGTGGATGGGGATGGACCAGATATTGAGGTACTAATACGCCTATAACCTTCCACAGACGATGACGAACAAATTGAAAAAAAAATTAATCAAATCCATCAAGCCGTTCGTGAGTTATAGCGGTACAACGCACAGACATTTTCAGCTTTATATATATGATTGTTAAAATAATGAACTTACTTGTATTTTTGAAGCAGCAACATCCGCTTGATCGCGGTTTAAACCAAGATTATCCAAGAAAGTGACAAACACTTTTGCACAACTCACAACTTTTTCTACTTCGTCCAAAGCCACTGCAACATGAAAAATTTAATAATAATTTCAAATATAATCTAACAGTAATTTAAATAATTAAAACTAATAATAATAATACAGATCATTAAAAATCACTCGACCTAAATGTGTAACCGCGATTGCTGGCACAACTTTGATAAAACAAAATTAGCTGCAACAAAAGTATTCTAATATACAAATCTATAAATTGCGTAACTAACTCAGTCATTTAGACAAACAATCATCGCAAAAACTCACATATAAAGGCAGAATTAAGGGGTTAACATAACAAGAAACAAACTATAAAATATAAATTATATAAAAATAGAGGAGCGTGTATCTATGGTGACAGGGAATAAGTTGTTAAGTCGTAAATTGGCCAAAATGAGTTAAGTGTACTGTGATCATCTGCCAAGCCATCTGCGCACTGTGAAGAAGTTGGGAGCTCAGAACTCTAATACTTTCGGAATTATAAAGATGTGGGTTTCTTGGTATCTCATAAAATTGTGTATGTTCTCGAATAAATCAACTTAATCTATTTCTTTGAGGAATCATTCACGAGATAATTGCATTTATTCACTACGGCAGACTACTCCAAGTGAAGTGGCCGTTTTCGGTTAAATCAACTTGCTCAACTTTAGAGAGGCATCATTCACGAGTATTTCAAAAAGTATAGTTAATTAATAATTAAGTAAGTGATGGGGAATGATTAGCTAACTAAGGGAAAATCCAAGAAAGGATTAACAATATTCATTTTCAGTCAATCCTATGGATTTAGAAGGTATATTACCTTAGAATTTTGAAGGACGGCGTGCTTAAGGTTTTTTTCACTTCCCAGATAAAAAAACCTAAGGGCCTCGGCCGGCTTTGGAACTAATGTATTATTCAGATAAACAATAATATATTTTTTTTAATAAATAAGTAATGCGGGTTCTAATCTCTTCAAATGTGACGATGTACGATGTTTTGTACTCGTTAAAGACCTCTACTCTTGGTAACTAAATTTGGGTAAGCAAAATTTAAGATTTAAGAGTCAGGCTCATGTCCACCAGAGCGACGAAAGAGCGCTCTGGTAGTAGGCGATACCTAATAACAATAATATAATAAATAAATAATATAAGATATATAAATATCAATTTTTAATTTTATATTTTTAATTGTAAATATTTTGATTTATATTTCTGTAGAAAAATGTCCTTTGTTTACTATGAAATTTCGTATCAATACATTCATTACGTCAGTTAGATTTGTTGTGTTAAGCCTCCACCCTAATCCCCTCCTTGTTTTCGTCTGATTTGGCACATATGAATTGTGTCGATACATTCATTCTTGCGGGAGTTATCATGTTCACAGGCACATAAACAAATTTTTTTTTTTTTCCATATTTGGAATCTAAAGGTCGGAAAATAAGAAACATCGAATTATTGACCGATTACATAACTTCCCCTATACTTCGCTAGGGAAGTAAAAAGTCTTTCTCTTTGTGAACATGATAACTATCAATAGATGCATGTATCGGCACGAAATTTTATATATCGGCCGGTGATAAGAGGAACATCAGAAGAGGAATCGACACAAAAACCCCAATAACTGCCGATGTAATGAATTTATCGACATGAAATTTTATATTTAAACTCAAAACAACATCTCAGGCACATAATAATTTTCCGTGAAATAGATCGAAGGGAAGGGGGAGATCAGAGAAGAGAGACTCGACTCAAAAACCCTAATAACTGCAATAAAATAAATGTATCAATGCAAAAATTAGTGTGAGGTTTCAGAAGCCTGTAGTTTAACTCAACTATTGATTATTAGCTGACAATCGTTTGGTTTTGAAGGGGGAGCGAAAAAGTAATTAATTGAGGTGAGGATTTTTTTTAAATTTTATGATAATCGACTTATTTAAATAGTCGATAAGAAAAATCAATCTTGGGACAACTTATTTATATCAAAGGGATAGTCCTCACGACGTCAATTGAAACACGAACCTTTGGATGCTGCCTGGGTCTTCACAAGCGATTCCAGATACTCACAAATAAACGCAAGAATGTTCATTGGTTGACTTCGAAGTACCTGAAATCAGGAAACCCTTACAACAAGTTATTAATGTATGTTTCTCCTTATACATATATCTATAGGGTGCTCAGACAGGGGCGTAGCCAAGATTTTGAGCAGGGGGGGGGGGGGGGCAAAGTTAGGCTACGAGGGTATAGACTCCCGGGGGCACAGCCCGCAGTTTCCATGGTTAGCGTTTTAGACTTTTTTGTTATTAATTTGGGAGACTCGGACATCTAGAAGCTCCCCTTGAGGTAACCACTGACAGTAATACTTAAATTGACTTTACATGAACAGCAAAAATGCAGAGCGCAGCAACAGCAAATGCACTCTGTGCTGCGCTTTGCATTTTTACTGCGCATGTAAAATCCGCTTCAAGAGTATAAATTATAACAAAAATGACGATTTTGAGCGAGGAAATGAAATGATCGAATTCATATATATTTAAATAAATGTAATATGACTTGTTTTGTACATGTTCATTTATGTAACAGCTGACTGCTGATTTAGGAATCAGACGCACGGGAAATTTGAAGATCCTATTGGTAACTTGCAAGCAATCCATTTTTAATAAAAACTATTTTTTTAGTTTATCTAATTTTTATCTTGTTTTTTTGCTCTGGCCAGGGGGAGGGCACGCGCGCAATTTTCATGTTGATACATCATTACATTGGAAGTTACGTTGTTTTTTTTTTTTTTTTTTGATTTGTCTGAAAGTCGTCCCTATGAAGTTCTGGTTATACATATAAATTTTCATGTTGATACATTCATTTTATAGGAAGTTATCGCGTTCACAAACAAATACAAAGATTTATTTTTTTCATTTATGGAATCAGGGGGTAACATGAAATGAAAACTGAACGTTGAATTTCTGATCGATTACATAATTTCCCCTGTACTTAGAATTAAAGGGGTTGTAAAAGTTTATATAATCATAAGTCCGGAAATGCTTCTTTAAAAAATTATAGAGAGCTTGATAATTTATATTGACTACTTCTACAAAAATATATACAGTTAGTTATTGTGACCCATGCCCGGGCTTTAACTATGAGGTCATATCGCCTACTACCGCAGCGCTCTTTTGTCGCTCTGATAGTCATGAGGCCGACTCCACAATAGGAGTCTTAAATTAAGTCACCCAAATTTTATTACCTAGAGTAGGGGGTCTTTAACAAGTACCTGACATCGTACGGGCTCGGGACCATTGCTTTACGCCCCATCTGAAAGGACGGTGTGCTCAATATTTTTTTCAGAACAATAATAATTATATCAATAAAAATAAATAATGTTTACCTCTCTGGCAATATCGCTCATCAATTCAGGAAGGCCGTTCGGTACAGGATACACCAACCGTTCTCCATGGATTTGTAGTGTATAGTTCATTTTATATTTATATTTTAAACATAAATCAATATATAGTTGTTAAAATAAGAGCGTTAATTAGGTTAATTCTTAATAATAAACATTATTTCCTTGCAATATTGAAAACAGCTGTTTCATGGCTACATGAAAGCAAGTGTACATTTTTGTGCTCATAATTTATTTTTAAATCTATAAAAAATCTAAGTAAAAAATGCACCAAAAGGGAGCAGTAAGATGTCCTCTGGAGTCTAGTACGAGGAGTGTGCCAATGTGGACATCCCAGCGATGCAGTTGGATAGCGGCTTCTCCGAGGTGAGGAAGCGACCAGCCTCGCAGCAGGAGCCAGGGCCCAGCCAGCAACCCGCAGCCCAATACGACATATTGACTTGATTCGTGACGAACTTGCCTAAAACTTGACAATACCTCTCTCTTATAACCCGACCGATGACCTAGACAGGACAATGACACTTCTTACCATTCCATAAAGAGCGCAGTCAAGAAGGAGATAAATACCCCGACGTACATCCTACCCCTAATTGAAGAAAAAATAGGCTTCGCTGCAGCTGGCCCAAATTTGTAAAAGGACACTAGCAGGATCCTAAGGCAAGACCATTTTCATCCCTCCCCTGAGACATGGTGACCTGATAGCTACCTCAGACGAAGAGAAGTGCGCCATATGTTCTGTCTATCTCCAAGCTACCTTAAATCCCAGCCATCCGGGAGTCAGGGATACCGAGCTACTGATAGAAGAAGCCATTAGTTAGGAGCTGCTCAACACAGAACTGCCCTTAAAGTTCGTCACTCCAGAGGAAATCAGGACAGCTATAAGGGATCTCCCGGGAAGAAAGGCACCAGATAGGAATTTAATACCAAATCTCGTCCTGAAGAACCTGTCGAAGGGCGTAGGGCGTACAATGGATGCTTCAGAGCTTGTTATTTTCCAAGCCAATGGAAAAATTCTGTCGTTCTCATTTTCCATAAGCCCGGAAAACCAAAAGATCAACCGTCAAGCTACCGTCTTATAAGTCTCTTGAACAGTCAAAATGGCTTGAGAGAATGATCTACGGTAGGCTACTGAAGTTTGTGGGGGTTTCGAGGCGAAGCAATATTCTGCGGCCGTGTTCCTGGATGAACGAACTTTCCAGGTTAATGTTAACTCTTGCCTTAGCGGTCGGAGAATTGTCGGTGCAGGAGCCCCGAGGTTCGATCCTCAGTCCCATTCTCTTCAGTCTAATCTGTCACGATATACCTAGGCCTTCAGGTTTGCCACTGACGACCTATGGCGATGACAGGGTCCTCATAGCTCAGGACTGTGATCTTCATAGGACCGTGCGCACTCTTCAAAAGGGTCTGGATGTCTTGGCAAACTGGATTAACAGGTGGAAGGTGGGACTTAATGCGAACAAAAAACTAAGGTTTTCGCAATTCGACGCATAAACCATGATACACTGACAACGCTAAACATCAACCACAAAAACATCCCTAGGACACCAACACACCAGGCGGTGAAGTATCCAGAAGTGCTCCTAGACACCAAACTGACCTGAGGCCAACACATTAACTCCAAATTGACACATGCCTACACTAGACTCTCCTCACTCTACCCACTTCTCAACAAGAACACTACACTCCGCCATGAATGTGCCACATCGCACTCATACGGCCACTCAACACATAAGCCTGTCCTATTTGCCTCAGCACAAGTCACACCAACATTAAGAAACTGGTCAGGTTCGAAAAGAAAGTTCTCTGCCTTATCGTAAACGCGCCTTGGGTGGTAAGGATTTCTCAGATACGCAGGGAACTGGGTGATCCCGACTTTGGAGGCTTCATATTGGAGTTAGCGGCAAAGTTCAGGACTGGGCTACAAAGTGTTTCTGGAGCCGCTACCTTTGTCATTGGGGAACCTCTGCTACACCGTCGTCTGAAGCCCCGGCTTCTACAGGACATCATCTTTTCACAATATATATATATTTTTTTTTTTGTTTCAAATTTTGTATAGCGCCCCTTGCGCTGAACCAAATAGTTTTTTATTTTCCAATATTAATAAAAATGTACGGACCATATGTTTAAGTTACGTTAGTTAGTTATTGATACCCATGCCCATGCTTCGACTACGAGGTCATATCGCCTACTAACAGAGCGCTCTCTCGTCACTCTAGTGGACATGAGGCCGACTCTATTATGGAAGTCCTAAATTTGTATTCACCTAGGGTAAGGGTGTCTTTAACGATACCTGACACCGTATAGGCTCGGAACCATCGCTTTACGTCCCATCCGAAGGACGGCATGCTCCAGGTTTTTTCACCTCTCAGATAAAAAAAAACCTAGGGGCTTCAGTCGACTTTCTAGCCCGCGATCCGGAACTCAGTAAGCAAGCACGCTATCTCTGAGCTACTTTATATCGTCGCTTATATCGTCTCAATTTAACTTAACGATGTCTATTCTTCAGACAATTTCTTCTAACCATACATGATTCGGGTGTTGAGGCGGAGCCCCCCGTCCGAGCAGGGACAACATAATTTTGTTTTTCTATTCTTTTTTTTAATTTGTTGCTTTAATTAACTTTTTATTTAAATTTTTTTAATACAATTATCTTTTCTTTACTTTTTTTGCCAACGACCGAACGATATGGACTCATGATCACTTTGGTTTTTTTTCCACCTTTTCTTTCCACAAGTCGGCTGTCCCTTTAAGATACTGTTTGTTGCGACGATACTCGAGAGCAAAAACCCTTGTTTTCTCCAACCACTTCCTCAAATTTTCTACATCTATCGGCTCCCCGGCTTTCTTCTCAGCTTCTTGGCAAGTTTTTTCTATCCAGTTCGCCCATTCCTCCGCTAGATTGACCACTCCTGCAGCCCACTGAGACCATTCTTTCATTTCTTCTGGTTTGACAGGTCCTTCTTTTGGCCGCCAGCATAAATCTGTCGGAGCTACAGGCACTCTACTAGCCCGAGCCTCTTTTGTCTTTTGAAAGGCGGTCTTGGAATCAATCCTATTCACGTCATAGTGACCTTTGTGCTTCTTAATAAGGAAGGTCATTTTTCTTGAAGCGAGAACGGAAGGAGGGACGGTTGCCATAACGTCGATATCTTTCTCCGCCTCGCAGATCAGGTCGTCCATCCAGGAGGAGACCTTGTCAGAGACGCGGTCGATGGCTTCAGTAGTACCAGGCTCTTCACCGAACTCATCCTTTAGCTCCTCTCCGATGACTCCCACCAAAACTCCCTGTAGATCAGTATCTGCTCCTTCAGCCCCCGCTATGATCCCTGCCAAGTCCCCTTCTTCTTCTCCTCCTGCTCCTGCTCCTAGTCCAGTTCCTGTACCTCGTCCTTCGTCTCCCACAAGTTCCTCCGAAACTCCGTTAATGCCTATCTCTTTTCCACTACCTGTCATACTTGATGGTTTACTACCGACAGGTGTTGCAGGTTTACTACCTGTAGGGGTTCCAGGTTTACTACCTTTGGGGGTTCCAGGTTTACTACCTGTAGGTGTTGCAGGTTTACTACCAGCGGGGGTTGCATGTTTACTAGCTTCGGAGCTTGGAGGCTTGCTTGGAGGTTTGCTACCACCATCAACGCTTGGAGCTTTACTTGGAGTCTTGACTTCAGTCTCACTAGAGGGTTTGCTAACTTCATGTTTGCTGCCAGGCTGACTTGATTTGCTACCAACCTGACTTGATGGTTTGCTGACAGCCGGACTTGCTGGCTTACTGGGAGGCTTGCTGGTAGGTTGACTTGTTGGTTTGCTAGTTGGCTGACTAGCTGGTTTGCTAGTTGGCTGACTTGGAGGTTTGCTGGTGGGCTGACTTGGAGGTTTGCTGGTGGGCTGACTTGGAGGTTTGCTGGTGGGCTCACTAGAAGGTTTGCTGGTGGGCTGACTAGGAGGTTTGCTGGTGGGCTGACTTGGAGGTTTGCTGGTGGGCTGACTTGGAGGTTTGCTGGTGGGCTGACTAGGAGGTTTGCTGCCAATGGGACTTGTTGGTTTGCTGCCCGCCTGACTCGGTGGTTTGCTACCCGCCTGACTCGGTGGTTTGCTGGTGGGTTGACTGGGTGGTTTGCTGGTGGGCTGACTAGGAGGTTTGCTGCCAGTGGGAGTTGTTGGTTTGCTGCCCGCCTGACTCGGTGGTTTGCTGCCCGCCTGACTCGGTGGTTTGCTACCCGCCTGACTTGTTGGTTTGCTGCCAGTGGGACTTGTTGGTTTGCTACCCGCCTGACTTGGAGGTTTGCTGGGAGGCTTGCTGCCAGGCGGACTTGACGGTTTGGGCTCCTTCGATTTTTCAGGAGACATCGGCTTTGACACATCCTCTTGGGGTTTACCAGAAGGTTTAGGTTTGGCAGGCCGAGGTTTTGCTGGGGGCCGGCCACCAGCTCCAGACCCCTCATCCGAGCCCAGTGTACCCGCTTTACTCACAAACTCTTTACATAACTCTTTATCTGTCTCGGCCATTATCCCAGCTAACCAGACAGCAATACGATCAGCGGCGAACACTTGGATACGTTGAACTCTATTTGAAGGATTCGATATAGCGCATTGTTCTCCCGTAATATCCCCGAAGTGTCCATTCAGTATCTCAGAAATGATCCTTGTTCTTTGAGTTCGCCTTGTACATAACATCATGACAACGTAATCAGTTATTTTACAAGACAATATTCTAGTAAACTCCTTAATCCACTGATGCCTTATACCAAGCTGTATCGTTCCACAAGGTTTTTTCTTAGCAAATGCACCTTTTATCTTTTGTTCAGCAATAAACTCCTCAGCTTCTCTAGAATCATAAGGTACATTGTTCTTGAAACATTAATAATACAAATAATTCCAATATAATTATTCAAAGGAGTACCTGAGGGACATTCCAAACTCATCCATTAGCATTTTTTTCAACCTTTCAATCATATCTGGAGTAAGCAAATTCCATATTTCTGACAGGAAATCGTGTATGTACCTTAAAGAAAATGAAAAAAATTAATACAAATAATTTAATTGTTATACTTCTCTCCCTAGATTTCAACTCCTACTTTCACACTACAAAGCGGTTGCTATGACCACTTGGCTATGAGGAAGTCTGAAATCTATTATGTAACTAGCTATATAAGACCGTCGGCCGACAGGCGAGCTATATTTTAATAATTAAAAATAAATAAAGTTGTTTAGTAACATTTATTTCAAGTTTTTAAATCACTTAAATATATATATATTATTAAACAAAATTGTCTTCATCAGGTAGCCTTTCTATTCTGGGTTAGGTTAGGTTTCATGACTCATGCCCGGGCTTTAACTACGAGGTCATATCGCCTACTACCAGAGCGCTCTTTCGTCACTCTGGTGGACATGAGCCCGACTCTACTGTGGGAGTCCTAAATTTTGCCTACCCTAAATTTTTATTCACCTAGGGTAGGGGTCTTTAACGAGTACCTGACATCGTACAGGCTCGGGACCATCGCTTAACGTCCCATCCGAAGGACGGCGTGCTTAAGTTTATTTTACCTCCCAGATAAAATAAACTAAGGGCCTCGGTCGGGCTACGAACCCACGACCTTCAGCTCAGAAGTCAAGCACGCTTACCACTGAGCTACCGGCGCCCTCTTCTATTCTGTATACAGTAATCTCCTTTATTATTATTAATCTGCGCCTATCCAAATTAGCCCTCTAGGATCTCCATAGACCTGCATCCATCAGGTATCCATGACCCTATATATATATATATCTATTTGGATGGGCGCAAATTTATAATAATAAAGGTCGAGATTGCTGTATACGGAATAAAAAGGTTATGTGATGAAGACAATTTTGTTTTATAATTTAGTTAGGAGGTTTGTGAAGTGCAAAAAATGAAATAGTTGGGTAATTTGGGAGCTATTATTAGATAGAATTTTGGAAATATCCACGCTGGGGTCTATATGACACGCATTCAGTTAGAATGTGTCTGACAGACAGTCCGACCTCGCAGGACTGACACAGAGTAGGGGGTTCCTGATCCATCAGATATCCATGGGTCAGCCTGGTCTGTCCTATACGTAACCGAGTCAAAATTACTTCTTCTGTCCTTTTTTCTGTTATTGAGGTGTTCCAGACTCGAATGAAGCTTTGGATAATCCTTAGCTTATTATCGGCCATTCCAAGCCACTGAATCTGTCATTTCATCCATACTTTTTCCTTCTGGTTTCTTCTAAATGACCCAAGGATTTATTTATATTTATTATTATTTTACTGTTTACTTAGCTTAAATTGATTCTATACGAGCCAAAACGTAAAGATAATGTTTAAACAAGATGCTGAAGTTAATAGATAAAAATATGTAAATAGATATAAATCACAGCCCTAAATATTAGTGTAGATACCTCTGATCCCATTTCGTGACAGTGCCCTTACAGGTTCTCATGATATGACAACGTTTTTTTGATTTTGCATAATAAATTCTTGTCGTTTCTGGCATTCCTGTGTCAGTATTCCATCGATACCTGTAAGATTCAAAGTTAATTTCATTTAAATTCAGGAAAAACTATATTAATATTGTAACAAAATTAATTATTTATGATCATTGATGATCTAGAAGGTACTAAGTTTCATTTTGTAACCTTAATATTTGAACTTACTTATTTTTCCGATTTAATAATCTATTTCTCTACTAGTAACTTAACCGACACTACAGTAAGACATTTTTTTTATTCACTATTTTCAGATAGTACATATACCTACTACCAGTTCAAAAGAAAACTTGGAAAAACCGAAATACGATGAAAAAAACTTTTTATAATATTTTTATATTTATATAACTAACAAAAATCATCTTATTCCAAAAAGAACAACATTAACATATTTTAAAAAATCAAATACTAGAAAACTGGGTCAAATAATCTCTGAAAGCAACTATTTACATCTTAACATCTTGTACACTAAAATACATAAAACAACTGACTGACTTACAAATATCCGGTATAAATAGGATTTACTAAAATATAGAACATTCCAAGAATTATTATTGGTCATATTTAATTGAAAACGAACTGTCTGAAAGGGCTCAATGAATCGATGAATAAGGAAGAATGAATAGCAACTGGTTTTCAACGCAACAGCGTCATCATCAGTGGCACATCACCCTCATAGTGTGGTAATGATGCAGTTGAATTGAAAAGGTGGGAAGACAACGTATTTTATTTCTATGAGAAATCTCTCCCCACATCTTACTATAACATATGAATAATGGTAAGTTCTAATATTAATGTTACAAAATGGAACTTGAATTGGGATCAACAATGCATACATGAAATGACCTGATTCAGCTCATAAAAGAGTTTATTGTATAAGTATAGTTCTTATGAATAATAAGAACTATATTTTGAGTAATTGACTGAAGACTCTCCCCCGACTTACCCCTTTGGAGTGGCCAGAAGTGATATATGCTGATCCGGGGTCAGCATGTCCCTATTGATGACCTCCGTTCTGAAGTGTCGATGAGGACAAGGGAGGTAAACGAGAGGCAGTTCAGTCCAGGGGAATTCTCCAAATGTGTAGTCCTCCACAGGATATTGACATCGCTCCGGAGTCTTCGGTCGGTTCCCATCCGCCTAGAACATCCACAGAAATATTTAAAAGACCTGGAGATAGACGAAAGATACACAATCGTTTAACAAAAAAAAAATCACATTGGCGGTCGCTGTGGGAACAAACTGCCTCCAGATCCGAAAGCAACTACAAACGCATCAATAGAGATAAATAAGATGCCAAAACGTGTGACGGTCATGAAGGGGTTTCTAGAAAGATACTGTGAGCTACTGTGACAAGGCGGTGAAGGTGACGGCGGAAGATTCGAAAGAGTTAAAAAAAGCAAATCTTTGTTCCCCATTTATTAAGATTATGACATCGAGGGTGTTGACCTGTAAACAGGATATTTGACATTGACAATGATAAACACTTCCGTGCAACTGGAGTTAAAGAACCTATGAAGAGATGCAGTGGCGTCAGATTCTGGAACCTGGGACGCTTGGACCTCACTCTCTCTCCCTCTGCTGTTGGACGTAACTCGAATTCCTATTGTTTATGTTTCCATGTGTTAGACTGTCTTTGTCACTTCTTGATATCTGTCTTGAGTTCTGATATTTAAGTAAATTAATAAAACAAACTTATTTTTTGAAATATTGTCTATTCCACTAAAGATATTTATAAAAATACAACTAGGTACCGGTTTCGGCCTCACACCATCGTCGATATTTCAAAAAATAAGTGTGTTTTATTTATTTATTACAAATTCCACAATATGTCCGCGTTCCTCAACTTAGAAGTTGTTTAAGTAAATTCTCAAAGTAGTTATATTAACAGCCTAATTTGTGTTATGATTGAAACCCCAAAGGATTAATATTAAATTATAATACCTTTCGTTTTAGCCAAGCAAATTTAAGTAACATATGAGTATAAAGTTAGATCCCGGTTGGTGAGTGAAGCACCAAACTTAAATTAAAGTGAGGCTACAATATTATTTCTTTATAAGTGGTTGAGCCACCATTTTACTTCTTCACAATTGGTGAAGTACCTTACATTTACTTCTTCACACTACAGACCCGTCTAAAATTCCTACAAAACACTGTTCTCAGATTTCCAACGCTGGTGTCACTTTGCTCTCACCGCGACTATTGAAGGGTTAACTATTATTTGCTGCGTTCCACCGACAGTCAATTCAAGTTCCAAATAATACTCGTATACTTCCTCAGGTATACGTAGTATAGGGGAAGTTATACAAACAATTGTCTAACACAACAAAAATATATACATAAAGTATACCGGTTTCGGCTTACGACGTCAGCACAAAGTTTAAAAGTGGCACTCAAGTTTGTCTTAGATTACCTAAGACTGTGACACCCTGTCTCCTGGGGACGCCATTGTTGACACTACTAAGTTAATATAATATACAGTAGACTCTCCCTTATCCGGCGTTGCCGGGACCGACGTGACGCCGGATAACAGAAAACACCGGATAACGGAAATCATCAATTAATGAGAAAAAATATATAAATTAAAGCATAAAAAAAGTGTTTTTAGGTGAGCTAAGGAATAAAACACGTATCTATTTCACAGGTAGGATCCCCATTCATGCTTTGATTCAATGAAATGGCTTTTTCTATTAAAATGACATCACTTATAGTGCAGTCTAGGTTGCGTTGCTGCACGAACCACATCCATACTGCCTCGTCAAGTTCCTCTAATTTTGGTTTCTTTAAAGTTGATCTGGCATTGAGGTGTTGTTTTTCCAAAAGTACACTAGAACCAAATTTCCTCAATTTTTCTTTACTTTTCCTCCAATCTTTAACTGTACTCTCACCAACCCCTAATTCCTTGGCTATTTTAGCAGCTGTTTCCCCCTTTTCCATCCTTTCAATTGCCGTAAATTTTTGTTGGATGGAAAGAACAATTTTCATTCTATTTGAAGAGGAAGCCATTGTTTTATCACTTTATAACTTGATGATTTAAAACAAAAAAGACTATTCTCGTTCACTATCCTGCACCGACCGTACAAAACGTCCGTAAACAACGTAAACAAAAACGTCGCACGTGAGTAAAATAAAATTTTAAACATTCAATTTCACTAACGAAAAAAACGATCCAACGATTCTTTTCACTATGAAAATCAAATGAAAACTGAGAAAAAGAGAACAGGTGTAAAGGAAAAATAAAAAGGAGATGGTTTCTGTGGGAAAAAAATTAAACTTTGACTTTACTAGTTAAGTGTTCATTACCCGATAAGACGATATTGTTGTGCCACGGACGGAACGGTACCTTTGTTTTTCTATTCTAGGAAACATTTTTTATAAATGTTTGATTTTCAACTATATATTTATTATAATTTATTTATAGGATATTAGTGAAGTAATAGAATATTGTATTAGCGTTCCCTTCATTATAAATACAATGTACATATGTATGTATGTACAATAAAAATATGTACATAAAAGATTCGTGAGTCACGGAATTATTATGTGCTCATAAATACACGTGGCTCATATAATTGAATGTTAATTTTAGTTTAACAAATCTGATATTAATTTGCGAGCGCCGGATAAGGGGGCGCGCCGGTTAACAGAACGCCGGATAAGGGAGAGTCTACTGTATTGTGTATTTTAATTATAAATATTCTATCCATTTTTATCTTATTTTTTCCTTTGTACATTAATATTATGTCATATAGTCCTTATTTCTTATATATAATATGTATTCTTTTTTTATTGTTTACAAAAGTATTATTATATTTTCTTAATTTTATTAGATTATTGACAACTCAAATATTTGTAAATGTTATATTGAGGTAAGACTCCCTCTAAATATAAATGTAAATTTATAAAATATAAATAGAGGGCGCCGGTAGCTCAGTGGTATGCATGCTTGCCTTCTGAGCTCAAGGTTGTGGGTTCGTAGCCCGACCGAGGCCCTTAGTTTATTTTATGTGGGAGGTAAAATAAACTTAAGCACGCCGTCCTTCGGATGGGACGTTAAGCGATGGTCCCGAGCCTGTACGATGTCAGGTACTCGTTAAAGACCCCTACCCTAGATGAATAAAAATTTAGGGTAGGCAAAATTTAGGACTCCCACAGTAGAGTCGGGCTCATGTCCACCAGAGTGACGAAAGAGCGCTCTGGTAGTAGGCGATATGACCTCGTAGTTAAAGCCCGGGCATGAGTCATAAAACCTAAAAACCTTATAAAATATAAATGTACCACAGGTTCTGAGAGAAATCATTGTTTAAATAAAATAAGGATCATTAAATAAATGATGGGTTAGTTAGCATTCTTGTACATAAATAATTGACATTTTTTTAATGAATCATTGACGATTATCTAAAATGTTAATTATATTGATATCTATTTTAGAAGTTTCACCCGACGTTTTGCTTAAACATATACAGCCATCACTGATAACGACAAATGCAACATATTTTCTGCCCATTTAGAACAAAAATTTACACTTCATAATTCCGCCAACTCACAAACAACAGACCTAGTGACTAACTTCATGACACAACACCACTCCACTGCAGAACTCCCGATAGAATACACAACACCACAGGAAGTCAGAGGAGTCATCAGAAAGCTCCCAACAAGGAAAACTCCAGGGGATGATCTCATCCCAAATCTGGTGCTGAAGAAGCCTCCTCCTAAAGGCGACGCCTACCTCACCAGCATCTTCAACGCATGCCTTCGGTTCGGCTACTTTCCTTCGGCCTGGAAGAATGCAATAGTCCTCCTTTTCCACAAGCCTGGGAAACCAAAGCATGATCCGGCCAGCTATCGCCCAATCAGCCTGTTGCCGACCATATCAAAAGTGTTTGAGAAAATTATCCTTCGACGGCTTTTGATTCACCTGGACTCAACGCAAACTATCCCGGAGCACCAGTTTGGATTCCGTTCGAATCACTCGACACTCCACCAGCTTCAGCGGGTCACTGAAGCTATTATCAAAGGATTCGAAAAGAAGGAGTATACAGCTGCAGCATCGCTAGACGTGGCAGCCGCGTTCGACTCCATCTGGCATGAGGGGTTGCTGTACAAACTTCACTTGACAGGACCACCGCAGTACCTTCAGAATATGATCTCATCTTTCTTGAGGGATCGCTCTTTCCAGGTCAGGATCAACGCCGCGGTCAGCAGACGGAGGACGATAGGTGCAGGTGTCCCTCAGGGAGCTATTCTCAGCCCAGTTCTTTTTAACTTATACTGCCATGACATGCCAGTCCCGCAGACCACGGTGCTTGCTACCTATGCGGATGACACTTTAATACTAGCACAACACTCCGATATTCACATTGCCACACACACTCTCCAATCAGCTGTCTCCATCATCTCAACTTGGTTTTCTAACTGGAAGTTAAAATTAAATCCTTTGAAATCATCAGCCAAAATTTTTTCTCTCCGCCGAATACGCCAAACCAACAACATCCAAATTGACAATACTGATATTCCCTGGAATACTTCACAACAAACATTAAAATATCTCGGTTTACACATGGACACAAGACTTACATGGCACACCCACATCTCAACAAAACTAACACAAGCATATCAAAGACTCTCACAACTTTATCCACTCATTAACCGCAACACTCCACTCCGCCCAAATTGCATCAAAATCTTGTACACATCACTATTACGGCCACTACTAACATATGCTTGCCCAATATGGTACAGTGCAAGCAAAACAGTAAAACGAAAATTACAATCATTCCAAAACAAAACCCTCCGCATAGGTCTCAACGTACCGTGGTTCGTGAGAGGCAGTATAATTCACAAAGAACTGGACATAGCTCCCATGGACACTGTCCTGCGATCTCTGACTGAGACGTTCCTCCAGAACCTGCCCCTCAGCCCTGGAGCTGTCCACTTCAATATTGGACAGCCCACTGCACATCGCCGACTGCGACCCAGACTCCCACAGGACATTTTAACTTAGATTTTAGTTTTATTTATCACTATTAATGTTTTTTTTTTTTTTCTGTATTTTGTCATTTTTGTGAAAGGCACTTGAATGCCGGCCCAAATAAATTACTTTCTTTTCTCTTCTAAGCTAGTAATTCGAATTTTAATCAATAGCTGAAGTAGAGCCATCTGTCGAGGTACAATGGAACTACTTTCAACGTTAGTTGGCACAATCAACACAGAATTCATGTCTAACCTTATATAAATGATGGTAAATACAATTAAATATTTTATTCTTTAGAAATTTTCTGTTTTTTTTAATTTACGGAGAAAAAGGTGATATTAAAATATTCTTTTATTATACACTTTTCAACAATATCGTATTACAGTAGTTTCTTTGATCTCTACTAACTCACACAACCCTAAAATTTAATATAGAAATAATAAGTAAGCATCACTTACTCCCTTGTTCTCTTTCTTCTCTTTGGAGTCTTTAGCCATTTTGTTTCTTTTATTCGGTCGTTTTTTAAATTTAATGCTTCCACTTTGTCAGTTACTTTTAAATTTAGATCGCGAAAAATGAGTTAATGACATCATATATTATTACTACGGCCACATCTTCAGAATACACTATCCTGCAACATGTTTCTTCATGTCTCCGAGTATTCAACTATCGATGGTTTGTGTAGAAAAAAAATACTTGTGTTCCTGCGATTTGTATGTACTTGACTTGAACTAAAAGTTTCACATGCATTCAGGTTACCTCTGATTCTCATCTGTAATGTGGATTAAATACATGTGTAGATTAAAGTGAATTTGACATTAAAGCTTTAAAATACATAGAAAATATTATTAAAAGAATTAAATTAAATTGCCTGCTAATAAACCTGAGGAAGCATAGAAATCATTCAGAAATAGAAATTTTTTCTGAAAAGTAATTCACCAAAATATTAGTTTTTTTTAGAATCGATAAAAAAATAATCCACTTTTTTCTATACATATAGGCGCATGACGTCTATAACAATATTTCAATTATATCAAATTAGTCATTGCAAAGTTTATAGAGTGATCCGGTGGTATCGTCTCCGGGCCTCTTCGGATGGTTCATCCTCGGGGGGCCTGGATATTCTGGCTTTTATCGGCCGGCAAAAAAAAAAATCAATTAAATAAATTTTTAATTTTTTATGGCCAATATGCACGGAACATCAGACCAAGAGGAGAAAAAGAAAATATATATATTTCAATAATTTTCTTAGTTATTGTGACTCATGCCCGGGCTTTCACTAAGGGGTCATATCGCCTACTACTACTCTTTCGTCGCTCTGGTGGACTTGAGCCCGACTGTGGGAGTCCTAAATTTTGCCAACTCCGGTTTACTCACCAAGGGTCTTCAACATGTTCCTGACATCGTATAGGCTCGCGACCATCGCTCCGAAGGACGGCGTGCTCAGGGTTTGATACTATGTCAAAAAGAAAGTCCTTGATTGTTGCAAAAAATGTGGTTACGCCGATCAATAAAATATGTATTATTCTTATACATATGTATATTTTTCAATAAATGAATGTATTTTTCTTCCAATTTTTTTATTTATTTATTTTTTTTTTTCTAACTAAATTATATTTAAGTAGTATATAAGCCCGACTCTACTATGGGTCCTAAATTTTGACTACCTAGGTTTATTCACCTGGGGATCTTTAACGAGTATCTGACACAGTAGAACGCACAGACTTGGAACAATCGTTTCATGTCCGATCCAAATGACAACGTGCTCAAGGTTTTTTCGCCTCCCAGATAAAAAAAAAACCCTAAGGGCCACGGCCAGGTTTCGAACCCGCGATCTTGAGCTCAGTAGGCTAGCATGCTACCTCTGAGCTACCGGCACCCTCTTTTGTTTAATATCATTTTACATTTCTTCCTAATGTTTGCACTATTAACCATTTTTTCTGTTCAATAACAACAATAAAACAATTTTTTTTAAAATTATAAGTAGTAGATGAAAATGAAAATGCATTTTAATCTATAATGTTAGTTATTATGACTCATGCTCGGGCTTTAACTACCATATCGCCTACTAACAGAGAGCTTTCTCGTAACTGAAGCGACCCATCTGAAGGACCTCGGCCGGGTTTCGTACCCACGATCTTTAGTTCAGTAAGCAAGCACGCATACCACTGAGCTGACGGTGCCCTCTTACTTTTCTACTTACATATGTTTACATTAAGTGCAGGTAGCGCGCATGCCTAGTTTGGTGGTCCTGCCAAGAATCGTATTGCATATAAAATGCCCGATTCAGTTTTCTCTTCATCTTTTATTTGAAACGTTTTTTGATTTTATGTGATAGTAAGATGTTGTAGGAAGAGATTTTTCATAGAAATAAAATAAGTTGTCTTTCTATTGTTTCATTTTTGACCAGAATCAGTTTTCAACGCAACAGCGTCATCATCAGTGGCACATACCACCCGTACAGCGCAGAGGCTAAAGGAATACTGATCTGAAATGTGACTACACATTGGCTTATGATGTATATATTGCACATAGATTCTTCAAAAATTGAATTTATTTATTCAAGTTCTCAACATTAGAGGAAGAAGAAATTTAAGGATTGTAATTTAAGAAATACATAAGGAACAAAATAAAATATATTTCATTTAAGATTTACATTGTTACGTCATTGTTATGTTAACATATTCTAAACTGGTAACTCATATCACATACGAACAAGATAACATTATTAATTACTAATTACAGTTAATACGAAGTGTAAGTTTAACAATGGAAAACTATCGATAGTTACACACTATCACATATCAACATTATCGATAGTTACCACAATTCCGTCGATAGTAGCACTCCTAAAGGGTTAACAATAAATTACATAACGCAATTGTTGAGCCTTCCCCCCTATCACAGTATCACACTTCTTAACCTTGCAATAAAAAGTTTGAAAAAATTATTAAAATTGATAAAAATGCACATTTTCAAAGTGAAACTTCTCTTAACTCGTCTGTCGAAATTGCAACGGAAGTGACGCACAACGCGATCAGCTGATAATAAAATCACCTTCATACGTTATAGGTTAGGTTTTATGACTCATGCCCGGGCTTTAACAACGAGTTCATATCGCCTACTACCAAAGCGCTCTTTCGTCACTCTGGTGGACATGAGCCCGACTCTACTGTGGGAGTCCTAAATTTTGCCTACTCTAAATTTGTATTCACCTAGGGTAGGGGTCTTTAACGAGTACCTGACATCGTACAGGCTCGGGACCATCGCTTAACGTCCCATCCGAAGGACGGCGTGCTTAAGTTTATTTTACCTCCCAGATAAAATAAACTAAGGGCCTCGGTCGGGTCATACGTTATATTTTTTTATATTAAGTAAAGCTATTGTTTCATTTTTAGATAATTCTCCAGTTATTTATAATAATAATGAAAATATAATACATCAAACGTACTTTGATAATATAAAATCGTTTTCTTAAATTTTATAAATTAATTCTTCTAATTCAAATATATCTTTCAATTATGGAAAATAAATAATAAACCTAGTAAACTTAAGACATAAGCAAACAAAAGAAGTTTCACTTCAAAGGAACGGATTCTGTGAACTGTCATTTTTTAGCGTGAACTTCATTATCAAAGTGCTTATCAAAATCTCTCACCAAATATCCCGAAATTCCCAACCATTTTTTTTTTTTCTTAGATACCTAGTTCTCCATCGAATCCATCATTACTTTCAAAAAGACAAATTACCTGTCTTTGTATTAAATACAAAAAAAATATAATTAAACAAAACTTATAAACCTTGAATCTACTAAATAATAACTTCGGTAACAAATAATTTTTACGCAATGATATGTGATAATTGTATTAACTTTTTACGTGATAATTTCACTCTAATATCCTAAGCATATTTGTCATTTGGAAGTCTTTACGTTACTCTACTTAAAGATTTGAAATATTTTCCTATAGTAATAACTAGCTTACATTTCCTTATATACAGGGTGTTCATTTTATCTTGACCCAGGTAAATAACTCGAAAAATAATGATTTTCTCAAAAAAAGCTTGAAACAAAAAATGTAAAGTAAAACTGACCGCATTATATGCTGTAATTTAATTTTTAAACAAATAAAAATGTTGAACGTTTTTTAAGAATTAAAAAAAATAAATAAAAAAAAAACTGTCAACCTATTTTTTTTTTTTTTTTGCATATTAAAATTTCTGTGGGAAAATTAAGGGGAGGTTAAATGAGACATTTTTTTGTTAGACCAATATTAAACCTAATAAATGAATTTTATTGTAGTAAATGGTCGAACTGATCAAGAAAGTCTTGATATTTCTGACCATTTAAATTTCCGTCGATAAAAAAGGGACCAATTGCTTTGTCATTGATGATTCCAGCCCATACATTAACTGACCATGGATGTTGTTTATTCATTTGACGAAACCAGCGAGGATTTTCTGCACTCCAGTAATGCATATTATGCCTATTTACTAATCCAATATTGGTGAAAGTTGATTCGTCTGAAAACATTGTGTACCGAAGAAAAACACAATTAACTTGAACTCGTTCACGAGCCCACTGACAGAATATAACACGGTTATTAAAATCTTCACCAGATAGAGGTTGATGAAAAGAAATATGGTAAGGGGGAAATTTATGGTTCTTCAATATTTTATGAACACTAACAACAGAAATCCTAGAACCTTGAGAAATTTTCCGGAACAACTTCGATAAATGCATTGAAGTTGCAGGACATCAGTTCGAACATTTACTACAATAAAATTCATTAATATTGGTCTAACAAAAAAATGTCTCATTTAAACTCTCCTTAATTTTGGTACTTACGTATTAACGCCACCGCAGCAAATCAATCAACATGTATTTGTAAAAAATTACTGTCCCCCACTCTTATCACCATAAGGATCGCTCAAAAAAATCTGAAAAAAACATTGAGTATTGATGTAAATTGAGCCAAAATTATCAGGATTGAAAAATTCTAGCGCGATCAATTGTTATAAACAATGTAATTGTTTATTTCCTTATAACTGCTGAACCATTGGTTTAACTATTAATAATGTAAGTGGGGGACTGATGGCACGGAACACTAATTGTGCAAGTACAGTTTGCACTTGACTTAATTTTTTTGGTTTTTACCTATACTTTCAAAGATGTTCTGCCATACGAAAATTCCTTCAAGAAAATAGTGCTATTAAAGTAATATATTCATAAAAAAAGTTGAAAAAAATTAAAATAGAACACATTTGTGTGCGAATGTAAACAGCACAAGCTGTTCATATACAAAATAACGCAGTTACTTTCAACTGGATAGTCTTTTTTAAACTATAGAGCTCAACGAGAAATTTTTGAAAGTAAAAATAGGATAAATATAATAATAATAATATTTATTTATTTATTTCCGTTATACCATAACATGGTAATAGTATACGTTATAAAAATGTTTACATCAAGATAAATTGATTGATAATCTGACCCTCCCGTCGTTCAAATCATAATAGTTAGTTCTGGTTTTAAGACTTTATATAATTGCGCATTTGCAATGCGATTAATTCGTTAATACGCCGATGCGATGATTTGAACGACGGGAGGGTCAGATTATCAAGCGGGCGGTACGCCCGCATATTACAAAACCAATAATTATACATGATAATAATAAATGTAAAGTCCAAAAATAAATAAATAGCTTTACTAATTTTTAATTTACAAATACATGTTGATTGATTTGCTGCGGTGGCGTTAATACGTAAGTACCTTAATTTTTTCCCAGGAATCTAAATATGCAAAAAAAAAAAAAAAAAAAAAGGTAGACAATTTTTTTTTTTTTAATTCATAAAAAGGTTAAAAATTTTCATTTGTTTGAAAATTAGATTACAGCAAATAATACGGTCAATTCTATACTACATTTTTCGTCTCAAGCTTTTTTTGAGAAAATCATTATTTTTCGAGTTATTTATCTGGGTCAAGATAAAATGAACACCCTGTATATATATTATGAATTCAATTGATATTTATCGAATAATCACTAAACTATTTATTAAATAATGGCTGTGTGAATAACCCGTACTCTTTGTACTTCAATATTATGTGTCTTAGAACACTTTGCACAATGAAATACTAATCTGATTATGCCCATATAAGAAGTTTAAAAAATAACAAGACTAGAAGAGCATCTCTTGTGCTAAATAATGAAGGAGTGATATATTAAAAGTATGTTTTTTAGAATGAATGTAAACTTTTCACTATTCTCTTTTATTTTAAAAGATATAAGCTTCTTTTAAAATAAATACCTAAGCTTCTATATAATATTGATTCAATAAACAAATTTTAGCTAAATGAATCGATAATAATTAGGCATAAGCCAAATCGAAGAGTTAAGTTTTATGTCGCAAAAGCAACAATACTTGTAGCTTAATGCAAGCTGATAATTTATTACCAATAAAAAATTTATAAATTTTTTCTATTAACAATAAATTTAACTAATTATTTAAGTATATAAAATAATTAATCACAGCCTAATTATGGTAACGAAAATCAAAACAATGAAATACTTTGCCAAAAATGGTTCCAGAGGCGAAGATGATGAAAAATTAAATTGTTTTGCAAAATCGTTCCATTCTTCTGGGTCCTCAAGGCAGATGAATTCGCAACAGCCTTCGCCGGAGAGAAACTTACGGCATTTTTTCTGTTCAATAACAAAAATAAAACATTTTTTTTTTATTATAAGTAAATAGTTGATGAAAATGAAAATGCATTTTTATCAAGAGCTAAAATGTCATGCGAGTTTTTAGAGGGTGCAATATGAGTGATAAGTGAAAAATCAAACAATAAATATATTTTATACATGTCTTTGTAAAAATGATTATACATATTTTTATGTTAGTTATTATGACTCATTCCCGGACTTTAACTACCATATCGCCTACTACCAGAGTGCTCTTTCGTCACTCTGGTGGACATGCGCCCAACTCTGCTATGGAAAGCCTAAATTGTACCTGCCCTAAAATTTCATTCACCTAGAATAGGGGTCTTTAACGAGTATCTAACCTCGTACAAGTTCGGGACCATCCAAAGGACAGCGTGCTCAAGTTTATCTTACCTCGTAGATAAAATAAACTAAGGGGCTGTTTATTTTACCTCCTAGATAAATTAAATAAGGGCCTTGGCCGGATTACGAACCCGCAATCTTTAGCTCAGTAAGCAAGTACGCATACCACTAAGCTACCGGCGACCTCCACTTTTGTTGATATCTAGCTTAACCATAAACAATTTATTTTTTTTTATTTAAATCTAAAACAATCAAAATTCATGAGGAAGTGAATTTGAATAAAAGTAATCTGGAAGCAAATATTTCCTGCAGCCTATTTCTAGTCTTGGTCATCAATAGGCCTGCTTTAAAAAATAAATACAGATGTCAAATAGAAATGGCTATCTCAGAAAGATGAGGACATGTAGAGGTTGTTTCGCTGTCGAGGGCTCAACTCGAAAATCTCAATAACTGCCGATGTAATGGATGTATACAGGGTATAGGGTGTATCGCAAGCAGATGACAATACTTGGGAGGGTTAATGCCCCACTCAAGTACATAAGAAACCGGGGTAATAAAAATCCGTTTCAACTTATTATAGAAACAAATGAGATTTTTTATTTTTTTGACGATAACCACGTTTTTTTTTAGCAAAATGTCAATAAATACCACATTTTGGTAAAGGTAAAATGAAATCTGAGTATACTGCCTCAATCTACGTTAAATTTCCTAATAGGTGAGATTTTTTTTGACATGAAATTCAAAAAGATTAAAATAGGAGGCTAACGTTTATTTCAGTCAATTGTGTGTATGAGAATATGGAGGTCAGTTTCAGCAATTGTTATAATTTTTGCAAAACAATGCACAGTACAAAACGTTTTTCATCTCTGAAAATTAATAATGTAATAACTTCAATTTTTTTAAAATAATGAATTAGTTAATTTTATAAAGTCTCGTTTTGTGTAAGTTAGGTTTACCCATGTTTTTCATCTTTTCTGCTGTCTCATTCCGGCAATGGTCGACGATAAAAAACAACATTTGATATTTTTAAAGAGTCATATTTTTGCTAACTTTTGGGACATCCTAGCGAATGGAGAAAACAAATTACGGTAAACTGAAAATTTGCCAAACAATTTAAACAATTTTGAAATAAACGTTAGCCTCCTATTTTAATCTTTTAGATTTTCATGTCAAAAAACATGTCACCTCTTAGGACATTTAACGTAGATTACGACAGTGTAGTCAGATTTCACTTTACCTTAAAAAAGTGTTATTTATGGACATTTTACTAAAAAAAAACATGGTTATCTTAAAAAAAATTTTAAATCTAATTTCTTTCTACACTAAGTTGAAACGGATTTTCATTACTCCGGTTTCTTAGTGTAGAAGCATTCACCACCCAGAGTATTGTCATCTGCTTGCGATACACCTGGTAGACATAAAATTTTATATTTACATTCAAAACCTCATAAGGATGGCACCTATTAATTTTCCACGACATCGGGAAAAGTGGAAATCAGTGAAGAGGAGCTCAATTTAAAAATCCCAAATAACTGCCGATATAATGAACGTATCGAAACTTTTATTTTAGTAGTTTTGTGGACAAATTAGTAACTATCGAGTAAGTAAGTAACTACTATCTTCATTTTCATCTTCGAAAATTAATATTAACTTTTTGAGGGTGAAATACTAATAAATTAACCAGGACATTAAATGTTACCCTTTGATTAAATATTTAATAATAGGTAGTGCAAGAATTAATAAATCATTTCAAAGTAATACGGTCAAGTAACCTAACAATAAAAAGATCAGAAAATCATGCATTTTATATTTTAAAAAAATAACAATTTATAGCTTACGAAACAAATGAAATAAACCAAAATGTGGGAGAAAATGAAATACAATGCATGGGAAACTAAGGGTATAAAAAGAGAAACAAAATTAGTTTTCAATTGTGTAAAAATCTCTAGCATTCATGACGCATATTTTTTATCTATCAAGAAACTAATATTTTTTTAAATATTTTCATCTCACATAAGGGGGACCATCGCAGTAAATTGCTTGACACCACTTTGGCTCATTGTGATAACAGACGCACATAGAGCAAACATTTGGACCAGGAACATAATGAAGACCGTGAGAGATTACATTCCCTTGAAAATCTGTACAGTTTTCTTCTTCACCATCTTTATTCATGAAAATGATTGAAAAAAAAAAAACACAATAATTAATTATAATTATTCTGAAGGATTAACTACGTACACATTACAAACATCTTATACTAACCCTAAGAAAACAAGAATGAATTATTAATTGAATAAAAACTTACATGAAAGAACAACTAAAGCAGAGCTAAAAAGCGCAATAAAAAGCCGATTCATCATAACGAATATAAAATAATGAAAACGAAGAGCAAAATCAATAACAAATTATACTGACAACATGGGAAATTATGTACCGAATTGATAGTGGAACATATTGGATATGAATATTGGAATTATTAACGTTATTAGTTCAAAAAATGAAACAGTCAATTCAGAAAAGAACCCAAGAATGAGAAACTTGACAGGACAGAAGATAACAGTGACAGGGAGAAGATTACAATGCGGCATAGGGCAAGTTCCAGTATTCTCCAAACAGATCAGATTAAACCTTAATGATGAAATGTGAATTCTTTACGCAACGTTAAATGATCTAGAAAAATTATATATTTACTTTTAATATTTAGAAATAAAATTATAAGGAGCAGTAACGTTTTCAAAGGAATGTAATGAGACGAGTTTAGCTCCGAAGTGTTAGGTATTTTTTGGAACAGGTATTTAATACAATACAGCAAGGAGGTAAAAATATCGGGGACGCAACCGCAGTGCGGTAAATGAAACATCTTATGCGTGCTGCAGAGGGTGTATAGACACTAGAATACAGAAATGTAACCAAATACGCAATGTGTCGAACACGGGGGTGCCATAGCCGAGCAACCGTCGAATTTCTGTAACAAATTACACACTTGTAAGACTTATAACTCCTGAAGGGCACCGCTTTGAGTTCACTGGATTATACCTACGAGTGAAATCTTTGAAACGCGACTACTCCCGCTCCGAAAAACGTATTGCCGAGCTACGCCTCTGTGAACGCAGCGCTCGAGGCAAAATTTAGCTTCGATTGAGTCATGCATGGCGCGACAAAGGCGGCATCTGCGCACGTGAAATGAATGATCGAGTAATGGCTTTTTTCCTCTACACAACGATAAAAATATAAGGCAAAAATGTAAGGTATTACGGTTGCAAAGATATAAACGATATTAGTGTTACATGTTTTCATTACATGCGGTTTTAGCAAGTGACCCCCTACTGACCGAAATGAAAGACGTTTCACGTCAAAAACCCAAGCACGCCGTCCTTCTATCAGATACTCATTAAAGATCCCTACCCTAGGCGAATACAAATTCAAGGTAGGCAAAAGGACTTCCATAGTACAATCTGGCTCATGTCTATCAGAGTAACGAATGAGCGCTCTGGTAGTGGGCAGTATGGTCTTGTAGTTAAAGGCAAGAGTCATAATAACTAACTAACTGTTGTGTAAAACATAATTTTTAAACCTAACAGATGTTCGCCATTATATTCCAATTTTTATAAAAATTGAATTAAGCGTTAAAGTTTTTATTAAATAGTTGAAGTTTAATAAAATAAGAGTTTTAAAAACTTTAAGCGTTTTGTAATCAGTATACTTAATGATAGTTCAACAACCTAATGTTTTTATTAAGTTCTTCTAATTATCACATGACATCTTTTCATGGTTATGTACTATAGTTTCCTTTAGTTAATAGATTAAATATATATTTTTTCTAATTGGACTTTTGCATTTTCTATAACTGATAAATATCTACTGTAAAAGTTGTTAATGTCAAAAAATTCGTAGTTTATAGACAACATATATCACTTCAAAAGGAAACTAAGCTAGATGATCCTGACAGTGTGCAGAGCTCTTCGAAGAAAAAGTTGGTTAAACAGTACTTCAAGATGTATTCATTTAGGTATGTACCTAATTTTATTGGGACTGGTGTGTACACCCAGGTATCCAATTGCCATGGGAAATCCCCATGCCTTCATAATTAAAACTTTTTTTTTTCAGAAATATTCATTGGTATTATTATAAATAAACATTATTTCATAGGGATTTCCTAGTTCAAATTCCGACTCCTTCCTTACCTATCTGATGTATCTATAAGAACGGTTCGCACTTAGCAAACTTGTCTTAAGCCGGGTTTACACTTATAGCTCCGCTACATAGTTGAGCTATATAGTTCTGCTATAGTTTAAAAGATTTGCAGTTTGTGTAGCTGTAGCAGACGTTCATTTTTAGTTCGCCTCGAGATGCCGAGCAATCAAGTCCATCTTGCTGCAGCTGCTGCTGCAACAGTCGTGCTAGCTTCCAAAAGAAGACGCTCCTGAACCACTTTTACATTTCTTCGAATTCCGCTGGTATTGGCCAATCAGGCAGCGCATCTTCTTCTCGACTTCATCTCTGTCCACATTCATTTCTAAGGCAATGTCACTCCATGCATCTTGTTTCTTGTTTCTCATTTTGTAATCTACATGTGTGGCATCCCATAATACACGATGTTCTCTAAAAAGCTCTATCAGTTTTGATATTTTTTCTTTATTCCACTCGAATTCACTTAATAGATTCGCCATTTCTTTAAAAAATCACAAAAAAAGGAATTAAAGAGAAACAATAGAGAGTAGTTTAGCGTCCTTGCAACACTGCACCAATGCTCAGACTAGACAGTACTGGCGGAAATGAAGCGGAGGGGGAGCTACATATAGCTCTGCTAAAAATAAAAAGCGCTTCTAGCACAGCTATATAGCCGGGCTACAAGTTTTCTTTGATGTTTACCGACAACCAACGGATAGCTCGTTTTCTGCTATATAGCTCTGAATATTTGCTATACAGCTGAGGTGTATAGCTGGCACATTTGGTAAATTTTAATGAATTTGTAGCACGGCTACAATCAGTAACAAAAATTTTCGGACAATTTATAATTTTGTTTCTCTTTTGCAGTTACACATAGTTATATGGCAAAATATTTAATTCAAGCAAAGTTTTAAATTTCGAGATCATCAATCATTTCAAAACGCCGTAAAACAATTAATTAAACATTTACAGCTAATAGGAAATTTTGCATTAATAATTGAAGACAAGAAATTCACGTAACAAAATTTTCTGGAAACCTGTTGTTTGTTTTGTAAACAAATGCGACTCTGATCATGATCTTTAATCCCTTCTCAACCAACCGCTAATACCGAACAAATAAAATGTGTTTATATCCTTCTATTACTGCATTCAGTAGTTATTTGTATTTCCTGCTGTCAAGATGGGTCGAACATCTTTTGAAGTTCAACAGATAATAATTTTTAATTATGAAAAAGGATTAAGTGTCCGCAAAATCGGTGGTATGGTAGGCCGAAGTAAAAGCACCGTAGCCGATGTAATTCGAAGGTATAAGCACGAGGATCGGATAGATTTGAAATCTTCCTCTGGCCGTCCAAGAGTATTAAACGACCGAGAAAGGTGTAGCGTTGTCCGGAAAATTAAAAACAAGCCCTCGAGGAGTGCACCTCAGATCGTCGCCGAGGTATACAGAGAAACGGGAAAGAAAGTTCACCCACAAAATGTTCGAAGAATTCTAAAAGAAGCAGGATATAATGGGAGAGTACCAAAAACCGTTTGTGAGTGAAAAAAATATAAAAAAAGATTGAGCTTCGCAAAAGAGTTCCAGAATCATTCAGAAATTTTTTGGAGTAATGTCATTCATCTGCGAGGTAAAATAAACTTAAGCACTCCGTCCTTCGGATGGGATGTTAAGCGATGGTCATGAGCCTGTACGATGTCAGGTCAAAGCGTTTGAGCTCTCACATAAACACACGCATGCAATTGATCTCTGATGTTCACACGATTACAAAATTTTTAGTACATATTATTATGTATACATATATTATATGTATAGGGAAGTAAACAAAAGTAAAGTAATAGTATATGTATACATATATTACATGGAAGTAAACGGACATGATCTGGAAACATTTATTTGTCGAAATATCGGAGAAAAAACGTTTAAATTAGAAAAATTGGGTACTTAGTTTCTTTAGAGGGAAGGTGGGGGGGATAGAGTAGGGGGAAGGGACGGTTTCTGCCGAGGGTCAGCGCTGCTGTCGCTCTCTTCTAACGTCATATCACAAAAATCTAGTTTTCTGACATTACATGACCTGAGATTTCTTTTTATGTTGTGAAGAGTTACAAGATACAAGAATATTTTATTATTGCGGTTTGTTCTATTGCAAGCAAATACTTTTGAATGTAAGTTTAATACATTTAGTCCCGACAGTCGCGACAAAATTTGGAGAAGGCGTGATGAGGAGCTGAATCCAAAAAATTTAAAACCAATAGTAAAACATGGGGGTGGCTCAGTGATGGTGTGGGGGTGTATGGCGTCTAGTGGAATTGGTGAACTGGTTTTCATTGAAACCACCATGACTGGAAAAGTTTATGCCGAATTACTAAGGAGCAATTTGAAAAAGAGTGCTGAAAAACTTGGGATTTTACGGACTTTTCATTTTTACCAAGACAACGATCCGAAACACACCTGTGAATTGGTACGTACTTGGCTTTTGTATAACTGCCCTAAAGTTATGAAACCCCCCCCAATCGCCCGATCTCAACCCAATTGAACACGTATGGGGTGAGCTCGACAGGAAAATTCGATTAACACCCATTGCTTCAAAAAACGAATTGAAACAAAAGTTATTAGAAGAGTGGGGTAAAATATCTCCAAATTTCACCAAAAAATTAGTTTCATCATCAATGCCGAATCGAATGAAAGATGTTATTACACAAAAAGGGTACCAACCAAATATTAATTAACATTATGGTTTTTGAATTTGTGAAATCGTAAAAAGAACATTGAATTTATTTATAGTTGTTTACATTTTTGTCCGAAAATTTTTGTTACCTACATTACTTGTTATAAAATTTATTAAATTAAAATATTTATTTGTTCTAATCAAAGCTGTTTTTCCTTTATCCTAACCCACTTTTGAATTCTTATTCTTGATTGAAAAATGGCTTTAATTATTTTTTAAATTATTTTTTATTACTTGTGCATTTAATTATTATAATTTTTTATTGAAAAATCAAACCGTCCGAACATTTTTGTTACTGACTGTATATAGCTCAGCTATATAGCTCTCCAGCTATAAGTGTAAACTCGGCTTTAGTTTAAAACTAAACCCGACAATGCTGTAATGCCGAAATGGGTAGTTCATGTGTGCTTTTTTTATAGACAAGATAATGTTTCAAAAAATAAGTTTGTTTTATTTATTTATTACAAGTTTTCACAATATGTCCGCATTTTCCAACTAAGAAAATTGTAAATAATAATAATTCCCAATGATTGAACAATACAATACAATTTTTTCCTCCTATATTTTTCCAGTTTTATCATTTTTGATACGTATAATTTATTTAATTAGTTTTGAATAAAATGGTGGGAGTCTACCACCAGTAGATGATATACAACTTATCAAGGTGATTATAAATTTAATTTAGGCTATACATAAAAATAAATACTATATAATAAATAATTTTTTCATTTAATATAGAACCAGGAGAAGAAAATTTAGCCATCGTAGTCAAAGGTTCAAATGATTTGGAATTGGTAAGTAATTTTTCAAAATTACTAAAACAGAAACATTGCTCTTAAAGATATATAAATAAAAATATATTTATTTATCTGTTATAGGAAGTGAGAACTATAACACAACCTAGACAAAACGGTATGTAAAAACAATTTTTGTAATATAGAAAACATTTATTCTTTATTTTTTTCGGAAATAACTGATTAATTTATAAAAAAAATAGAGAAAAACGTTTATTACAAAATATTGTCTATTTCAGAAAATATATGGGAGTACTTTCAGTATTCTACCATCTTCAGTATTTAACAAATACAGTATTTGTGAAGATGGTAGCAATACCCAAGTTCTCACATATATTTTATATGTTATGTGAAATAAACAATGTTTTTTAAGAAACACATTTTTTTTATTAAGTGTTTCATAATAACCAAGCAAAAAATGTTTAGTATGATTTATTTATGTTACGTAGGTATAAATAGATACTACGATTTATATATTACACTCTACCTACTAGGTTGAATGTAAATAGATACGTCTGTAGATAATAATGGAATTATAAAATCCTTTACTAATTTTTCATTTTTTTTTAATTGTATTTCAGTACAATTATATATAATTAATTTTTATCTAAGAGGATTTTTTTTTTTTTTCATTGGCAAGAGGTTCTGGTTCGGGTTGGAAGTGTTTGTCTGACAAACATTGACTACGAATTGTCGACTTATGCCAAATTTGGAAACGTGGGACTTAACAATCCTGTTGTAATGGGAAGCCATGCGACAGGGATTGTTGTCAAACCTGGAACTGGGGTCAACGAATTATTTCAAATTGGTATGTTTATAAATATATATACTGTTTGGGCCTACTTTTGCTATGGGTAAGGCGGACAAATACATAGTGAATTTCTCCCCACCCTTTGCACCTAGGGTACAGAGTACAACCCTAGCCATCTCAGTTTCGGCCCTGGCGTCAACCTGTGAGCTTGACCCAGCCACTCTCGCGTGTTAGTCTCAAGTTTGTGTGAGTCTAGTGGAGTACCAGTCTAACTGTCGTGGGTACAGTACGGCTTTACGTCCCGTTCTGTATTATAGTTAATGGTTACTCAAAGTGTGCCTATCGTGTAAGAGTACGGTTTTACATGCCATCTCTTGTGGAGTCATAGCCAATCATAGTGTTATAGTAAAGCCCTGTTCTTTCTGTATAGCCTGGCCAGGCAATATATAAGTAGTTCAATTATATCAGTGTTCCCCCACCTTATGTATCTTATAGATTCGACTGGACCACAGTGCAGACTGCAATCTGTAAGTACATAGTTTAAGGAAATATTAGAATAATAGAATTTGCCTCAATTTATGTTAAGGATCAATGTTTTGGTCCTGAGTTGCCTCAATTTATGTTAAGCTGGTCTTCTCCCGGAACCAGCTCTATCGAATACAGTCCACTACAGAGAGCTTGCCGTGTCTACAAAGTTGTGCGTAGACATATACATATATATTTTTTATATCCTTTAAAATGGTACTGAACACCTGAATAAGTGATAAGGCTTCTTGAATGATTAAAATGAAAAAAAAATAGAAGTTTCTACTTTTGATTTTTGACTTATGAAAATAAAATAAATGTTATTCTGAAACTGAGGTCCCCTAAGAATAAATACATGAATGTTAAAAAGAAAGAAACAATAAAATAAATTATCAATTAGCTCTATCAAGAAAAACAAACAACAAAAAATTGAATTAGTGCTACTGTGGAGAATATGATACAATGATTAATATACATATAAATAGATAATAAATAAATAAAATAATTAAATAAACATTTTAAATAAATGGAAAATAGATATATAGTACAAGAGGGAAGAGGGGAGGATGCCCAGACGGTTTGAAATAATATTAATTTAAGGGAAACAAATCTAATACTAAAATAAAGTGAAGAATGAATAAATAAAATAAATACAGAAATAGTAAGAATTGTTGGTAATTGTAGGAAAATACAAAGGAAGGGGATGAAAGGATAATCGGTGGGAGAGGATTGTATTCGGAAGAGGAATTGGAACAGAGAGGATTTGAAGGAAGCCGCGGAAGGAGAGTGACGGATGAGGGGAGGCAGGGAGGAGGCCTGGACAAGGAATGAATTGTGGAAGGCAGAGGAGCGATGGGAGGGGATGAAGAGGTCCGAAGGACGGGATCTGGCGTGTCTTAGGTGGACGGAGGATTGGAATTGAAACATTTGTTAAAGATAGTAGGGTTCTTCGGATTTTAGCGTTTGGAAGAGGATGCTAGGAAGTAGATTCGGCGATAGGAGAGTTTGAGCCATTTCAACTGAGTATCAGGGCGAGAGGTGAACGTTTGAGAGTGATATCGAAACGAATCTGACGTCAGCTTATGGAACCATACATGAATTTATTGATAATTTGATTTTGTTGTTTTTGCATTTGTTGGCTTACCACTCTAGATTGAATTTAATTAACAAGTTCGCTATAGTATTTCATTAGTTTGATCAAAATGTTATTAAGACATTTTTTGTATAAGTACACAGATATACTGTTGTGTGCCTAGGGACCTAACCAGTTCTTATCGTCTGAAATATATAAATAGGGAGTCTCAAAGTTTTGTTATAAAGTTTAACCCTTTAGTACACTCGCCGCGGCACTCCGTGCCGCAAATTTACTAAATTTTTATTTTCGCGGTTCCTATGTTTAATAACAAGCTAATCCCCACTTCTATTCTTCAATGACATGTCCATGAATGAACACAACATGTAGCGCATTGATCTCATATTTTATCAGTCGGTAACAATAAGTAAAAGTGGAAGACGCAACAATTGCGGCACTCTATACCGTGCATGTGTTAAAATGTAAGTTTTTTTTTTTATATTTTATTTCGTATTTGTTTTCTTTATAACTGAGTATATTTTTATGTTATAGTTAATTTTTTTTCATGAACTACTAACTTATAATTAAATAATAATAATTAGCTGTTAATTAATTTTAATTAATAAAAATAAAAAAATATTAATTATTAATTTTTCAGATTTTTCCTTGTACCTACAACTAATTTACAATAAAAATAAACTATTATTATTAATTATATTGTTCTTCATTTTTTCAAGATAAAGACGTTTTTCTTTACTTCAATATATGTAATTCTTAAACATTGTTTAAAAGGTTCAATTTTTGTTAAGTTTTTTTAAACAATTTTATATATTTGTTTTTCAATAAAGTTTATAAATACATTAAGCATTCAGTACGCCTTATAATAACTTATTGGAGTTGTATGGGGTGAAAAAGTGCTGAAAAACTCAATAGTTAAGCAAGCGGTACTGAGTGCCGCGCAAGTGTACTAATGTAACAATGAAAGGCGAGTGTACTAGAGGGTTAAAAAAAACCAAAGGACCCATGCAGAGACAGATTCCTCCGTTTGGAGTTGAAAATGGACGCAATATATAATTAGATTTCATCACAAAGAATTCTAACATATGCCCCGTGTCTCAACAAATATATTAATTTGTAATTATTAAATAAATTGTTAACATGATTCTATTTTCTAGGAGACAGAATCGTGCTAGAACCAGCAGTGAGCTGTACCAAGTGTGAGATGTGCCATGAGGGCCGATTCAACTTGTGTCCGTCACTCACTTATCTTGGATCTCCAAAGAGGAATGGTGCTCTCTGCCGATTCGTAACACATCCTATTCAATTTTGTCATAAGTAAATTCTATTTTATTAAATTTTTGGTTAGTCTTTAAGTTATTAATAAAAAATAATAGCTTCTGCGCCTCATAGCTTTCATCCGATTGTTGCAGGGTAAAGATTTGTTAAATGTTACATCTTTCAAAATATTTCACAAATTTAATCCCCCAAAAAATTGCCTTCTTTCGTTAACGGGGTGAAAGAGTGACTTTGATATCTTGGCGATAACAAGAAATTAACCTTTTCATTTTTTATAAGAAAACAACTCTGAAAAGAAAGTTTTTACGTAAAGAAAAAGTTTTTTTTTTTTTTTGAAAACTCATTCATTCAGAAAATATTGGCTTAATGAAGCTTATAAAAAGCACTTAGCTATTATGACATTTAGCCTAGGCTTGAAAGGAAACAATGGCGGAAAGTCGGATAAGCAGTTGTGTTCATAATAATAATAATCTTTATTGTTACAATTTACAATTTATTCACCTTTACCTTTATTACATAATTTCCAACTATGAAATATATCACAACAAGGAAATACAATCACAAAGAAAAACAGAAATACCACTTGAGTCTCTTGATGAGACGGCTGGTCAACACCACCGCCTCCTCAGGGGTCCTCCTCAGGCAGGAGGTCACGCGGCCAACGACGATTCAGTCGCCGAGGAGGCCCGCCCGGCAAGGACCAGACCGACATGGCTTCCACCAGTGTATTCGGATGTGACGTGAACTTGTTGTGCAAATTTGTGTATAATTGTTGTCTAACTTCGTGTAAGAATGGTATGTTCAGGTCATGATGTAATGTTATGTTTGATACGTAGTAAGGGCATTGTGTGATTGTTCGGAGGATTTTATTTTGAATGGCTTGAATTCTTTTTGTGTGTGAGGGCTTAGCTGAACCCCAGAGCTGAACGCCATACGTCCAGATAGGCCTGATAACGGTCTTGTAGACACCCAGTTTGTGGTTGAGGTGAAGTTGAGATCGCTTGTCTAGTAGTCTTTTGAGTAGTGGACCCAGAATAGATAGAAAGTCTGTCTCTGTGTAGAGAAGTGGACCCAGAATGCTCCCCTGTGGGACACCAGCTCTTATGGGTTGAACGTCAGAGTGGACACTGCCCTGTCTGACCTGGAAAAAACGATCATCCAGGTAAGAGCGGAGAAGACGATAATAACCGTCAGGGATCACATGTTTCAGCTTATACAGCAGCCCAACAGGGTCGAAAGCTTGACTCACATTTATTCAATATACTTTTTAATAAATTTACAAACGAATAATAATAATAAATACATCAAATATATTTGCATTATCACTATGGAAGAATAACAATAATTAAGCGTGAATATACAACGAGAAATAATAATATGTAATATGATAAAGTTGAACAGAAAATAAAATATTCAATTTAAACAACATAGATTATATATTCGATACAATAGAATACAATTATAAAATACAATACAATAAAAAAGAAATGTATAAGAAATATTTTAGGAGAAGAAAAAAAAAAAAAAAATCATTATAAATATATAATACAACGCACAAAAATTGCTCTAGCGCATTAACGGATGGACGGATTATCAAGAAATTTCACATGTAGTATTCTTAAAAGCCAAGTTAAAAAAAAGGCTATGTGGCGTCCATAAATTTTGAACAGTAGGGGGGGGGGGGGGGGGGGGTAGGTCTAAATATAAAGATAGTGCTGTCATTAACGGATGATCGAATTGGCATGGAATTTCATATGTAGTTTTTTTAAAGGCCAAATAAAAAAATAGAATGTGTGACGTCACAAAATAGTGAACGTGAGGGGGGGTTGTGGGGGTAGGTCTAAATATAAAGATAGTGCTGTCATTAACGGATAGTCATGGAATTTGATATGTAGTATTCTTAAAGGCCAAATTGAAAAATACGCTACGTGATATCTCAAAATTTTTAACAGGAGGGGGGGTTGTGAGGGTAGGCCTACATATAAAGGTAGTGATAGGTCTTTAACGGATGATCGGAATGTCATGGAATTTCACATGTAGTATTCATAATAGACAAAAACAAAAAAAGGATGTGTGACGTCTGAAAATTGTCAACGGGAGGGGGGTATGGGAGGGGGCAAGCATATACCTAAATGGTAGTTTCAAAAGCAATATTTAAAAATTGGCTGTGACCCTTTGGACGGGAGGGGCGGGGGTGGATTAATGCAGATTGAATCTCACATGGAGCTTTCTTAAAGATGGGATATAGCTCTAATTTTAATATGGTGGGTTTCCTAAGGATGTACTACCTATGAGGTCCACCGTTGCACGGTAAATAATAGCTATCACCAGCGTTCTTAAGCACAAAATACCTAGGGCATCCGCTGTTGCAAGGCACATGCTAGCTGCGGTGCCCAGCATTCCTAACTACATACATACTATCTGTGTTGCCCAGCGTTCCTAAGAACTTATTAATACCTGGTTGCACGGAGTTGCAAGGCGCATACTATCTAAGGTGTCCGGCGTTCTTAGGCAGCATCCAGAAACGAAGATGGTCAACCAAAGAAAGCTTCAGATATATCGGGAAAGTCCCATGCGAAGGACGACGTGCTCAAGATTTAATGAACCTAAGTGAAATTTTAGCTACCCAGGTTTAATTACATAACATACGACTCATTATCGAGCACCTGACATACAAAAAGGCCCTCGATCATAGCCAAAAGTCCAATCCGAAGGACGACGTGCTCAAATTTATTTTTGTCTTCTCGATTAAAACATCTGACCTAAGTGCCTTGGCTAGATTTCTAAATGGCGATCCTGAGCTCGGTAAACTCCATTCTTCAAATTTCTCGCTTTTAAACGGTTTTTAGATTTAATATTTGTTAAAACTGATAGACAGATTCAGATATATCGGGGAAGTCCCATCCGAAGAACGACGTGCTCAAGGTTGTTTTTAACCTAAGTGAAATTTCAACTACCCAGGTTTAGATACATAACATACGACTCATTATCGAGCACCTGACATACAAAAAGGCCCTCGATCATAGCCAAAAGTCCAATCCGAAGGACGACGTGCTCAAATTTATTTTTGTCTTCTCGATTAAAACATCTGACCTAAGTGCCTTGGCTAGATTTCTAAATGGCGATCCTCAGCTCGGTAAACTCCATTCTTCAAATTTCTCGCTTTTAAACGGTTTTTAGATTTAATATTTGTTAAAACTGATGAACAACCGGGTTATCTGAATCCTACACAAAAATCGAAATAAAAATGTTTTTCGAAAAAAGTCGGGTTAAATACCATTCTTCAAATTTCCTGCTTTTTAACGGTTTATAGATTTAATATTTGTTAAAACTGATAGACAGATTCAGATATATCAGGAAAGTCCCATCCGAAGGACGACGTGCTCAAGGTTTTTTGAACCTAAGTGAAATTTTAGCTACCTAGGTTTAGTTACATTACATACGACTCATTATCCAGTACCTGACATACAAAAAGGCCTTCGATCATAGCTTGAAGTACAATCCGAAGGACGACGTGCTCAAGTTATTTTTAACGTAAATGAAATTTCAACTACCCAGGTTTAGATACATAACATATGACTCATTATCGAGTACCTGACATACGAAAAGGCCCTCGATCATAGCTTAAAGCCCAATCCGAAGGACGACGTGCTCAAATTTATTTTTGTCTTCTCGATTAAAACATCTGACCTAAGTGCCTTGGCTAGATTTCTAAGTGGCGATCCTGAGCTCGATAGACTCCATATGTATGATAAAATAAGTTACCGTTTGGTTCCAACTAAAATTATCAAGGAAGAAATGTGGAATATAAGTGGGATTTGAGGTACCGTTTTGACATATTTTCTGAAAAACAAATTAATACAGCTATGTTGGTAGATAGGCAGCATCCAGAAACGAAGATGGTCAACCAAAAAAATATTCAGATGTATCGGGAAAGTCCCATCCGAAGGACGACGTGCTCAAATTTATTTTTATCTTCCCGATTAAAACATCTGACCTAAGTGACTTGGCTAGATTTCTATATGGCGATCCTGAGCTCGGTAAACTCCATTCTTCAAATTTCTCGCTTTTAAACGGTATCTAGATTTAATATTTGTTAGAACTGATGAACAACCGGGATATCTGAATCCTACACAAAAATCGAAATAAAAATGTTTTTCGAAAAAAGTCAGGCTAAATACCATTCTTCAAATTTCCTGCATTTTAACGGTTTATAGAAATAATATTTGTTAAAACTGATAGACAGATTCAGATATATCGGGAAAGTCCCATGCGAAGGACGACGTGCTCAAGGTTTTTTGAACCTAAGTGAAATTTTAGCTACCTAGGTTTAGTTACATAACATACGACTCATTATCGAGCACCTGACGTATAAAAAGGCCCTCAATCATAGCCTAATGTCCAATCCGAAGGACGACGTGCTCAAATTTATTTTTGTCTTCTCGATTAAAACATCTGACCTAAGTGCCTTTGCTAGATTTCTAAGTGACGATCCTGAGCTCGATAGACTCCATATGTATGATAAAATAAGTTACCGTTTGGTTCCAACTAAAATTATCAAGGAAGAAATGTGGAATATAAGTGGGCTTTGAGGTACCGTTTTGACATATTTTCTGAAAAACAAATTAATACAGCTATGTTGGTAGATAGGCAGCATCCAGAAACAAAGATGTTCTACCAAAGAAAGATTCAGATGTATCGGGAAAGTCCCATCCGAAGGACGACGTGCTCAAATTTATTTTTATCTTCCCGATTAAAACATCTGACCTAAGTGACTTGGCTAGATTTCTAAATGGCGATCCTGAGCTCGGTAGACTCCATTCTTCAAATTTCTCGCTTTTAAACGGTTTATAGAAATAATATTTGTTAAAACTGATAGACAGATTCAGATATATCGGGGAAATCCCATCCGAAGGACGACGTGCTCAAGTTATTTTTAACGTGAATGAAATTTCAACTACCCAGGTTTAGATACATAACATACGACTCATTATCGAGCACCTGACAAACGAAATGGCCCTCGATCATAGCTTGAAGTCCAATCCGATTAAAATATCTGACCTAAGTGCCTTGGCTAGATTTCTAAATGGCGATCCTGAGCTCGGTAAACTCCATTCTTCAAATTTCTCCCTTTTTAACGGTTTTTAGATTAAATGTTTGTTAAAACTGATGAACAACCGGGTTATCTGAATCCTACACAAGAATCGAAATAAAAACGTTTTTCGAAAAAAGTAGGGCTAAATACCATTCTTCAAATTTCCTGTTTTTTAACGGTTTATAGATTTAATATTTGTTGAAACTGATAGACAGATTCAGATATATCGGGAAAGTCCCATCCGAAGGACGACGTGCTCAAGGTTTTTTTTAACCTATAGTGACTTTATTCCCCCCTACGAGGCGGATGGGTGTTCAGCCTCCTTCAGGGGCCGGTACACCCGAAAAAAATATATATATAGAAAAAAATAGTAAATCACCGGTCAATATTTTTAAAAAATCAGTAAATAAGTAAACAGAACAGCCATGCGGAGTTGCAATTTGAAAGGTCAACATTTATTAACCATGAGGGAAAGAGTACGTATATCTTACAAATGGCTCAGAATGTATGTTGCAGACTACCGGATCACCTGAGTCTGGAGATCGGAACGATGTCTACCAAAGTTGCTTCCTCCATCCATGCCTACCGCCGGGCGGATCTCAACTATAACAAGAATATCATGATCATCGGAGCAGGGCAAACCGGACTTACGTCACTCATGGTCGCTAAGAAGATGGGAGTTGGATTTGTCTTCTGTCTTGGTAACTTGCAAGGGGGAAAAAAACAAGTTTAATGTTACCTAAGAGTTTTTTTGATGTGTAAAAATCTTAGCTCTCGGTAGGGGCTCTCTGACCGTCAGAGCATAAGTCTCGTTGATGTGAATGCTGCGTGTGTGTGTGTCGGACGGTTGCGCGCGCAGCGTACTAACACAAGATGCTTCGATAGCTAACCCTCGAGCAGTCACCTGGGTTTTTGTTACACTTGTAGTCACCTCGGGTCAATATAAACTTCACATTTTTATATTTTATTTTTATATTTATTATTTCAGTAAATTACTTCATTTTTAATTAAAGTAAGCATTTATCTTTGGATCGGAGAATTTCCTCCGGGAAATCGGAGAACTCATCGTGATGGGCTGAGAGGGACTGGGCATTAACATGGCAACATTGAAGGGTATTATATGTCATGAGAGGTGATGAGGAAGGACACAGACAAAGTAGAGGGAGGGGCGAGGAAGGGAGGTAAAGGAGAAAAATTAGGAGACAACAAAACATCAAGTAAAATTATATAAATATTTATGAATAGACCGAGGCTAGGCATCGACTTCCTCTTACATATGTGTAAAGTACAGAAGGAAAAAAAAGAATAACAAAAAACAAAATTCAAAAAGGGCTTATAATAGAAAACTAAGAAAGAATAACCGATGAAATGAATGTACGCTGAGAGGCTAGGACAGACTAGAGGGGGGAGGGCGCGGCGGAGGAACGAGAGAGTGGGAGAGAGGGGAGGAGCCAGGTGGAGGGGGTCAGTTTGAAGAGTGGAGAGAACAGTACAACAATAACTGAATAAATGGATTTAAATCGGGAGGCTTAGAAATATGTAATAACAACGGGCAGTCCTACATCCTTCCGGACGAGGACCTTGCCTCCGTTCACCCAGACGAACTTCACCTTACCCTCCCTCTTCAACCGTCCAGCCTCAGCGTACATTTTTTTTATTATGGAGAGTCAACGACTCATTTATGTATATCGTATGATTGTCATTGTCCGTCCAGCCGAGGTGCCGCGTCCCGAAGTCTCGCTTCACTTTCTTCAGGCGGATCACCTCATTCCGGACGGACTGGCGCACAAACCGCACTATGATGGCCGGTGGTTGGGGTGGGTCTTCAGTGGTCGGTCGGGTTCTTTGTCTGAATGCGTAGTCCAAGTCTTCTGGGGCCAGCCTGAGCCCTAGTCCGAGTCCGACGTTGGAGACCAAGCTCTCAGGTGATTCTCCTGGCCTTACCGGGATCCCCCTGGTCTCCAGGATGTTTCGTCGGCTATCTTGATCAACCTTATTAAGCCTGGCCTCGAGGTCTACCACTCTGGATCGCTCCAGAGTCCCACACCTCGCGTCTAGAGCGGCAAACTGCCCTTCTATGGAGCCGAGCCTCCGTTCCACTTCCACGATGGCCTCTCCATTGGCGGTAACCGTCCTTATTAAGTCCCTCTGTTCCTCCTGCATTTGTGTCACCCTGACGAGCAGTTCTTTGAGGAGGGAATCTTCTGATCGGCCCTTCTGAGGAGTGGCAGGTACTGCCCTCTTGGACGCCGCACACTGCGGGCAACTCCAAGATTTGTTTTGAGATTTTAAAAATTCGATGTCCGTGTCCTTGAGCCCCGAACATTGCCCATGAAAAATGTGGGAGCACCAATTGCACTCAATACCAGAGCCGTCGCGGGGCACGGTCGTGTGACATTTTGAGCATTTGTCCATATTTACAATTTGACAAAAAATAAAGTAAAAAATATTAATAATAAAATAAAATTAATAAAAATTAAAAAAAATAAAATAAAATAAAAGAATTTAGATATGAAAAAAATTTAAGAGAAAATTAAAATAATTACTGTAAAAATTTTAAATAACAAAGAGTGACGCTGATAATGATTAGGAAAAAAAAGAAGAAAAAAAAAGTTAAATGATACCAGATAGGCAACGAAAGAAATGAAGAGAATGTAGATTGAAGTAATAAATAATAAGAGGATAGGTTCAAGAAAGGATTAGAAGTATACGACAAAAATAAATAAATAACTGAACACTGGACTAAGGAAGTAAAGTCTAAAGAAAATAGTAAGGCAAAGCGCACCAAAATACCTGTGTACACAGCGGGAGCTGGACTGATACTTTTTGGCTTGATTCCAGAAATTCCACCTGTGAATTTAACTAAAATATAAATATTACGAACTAGAAAATGTTCTTTCGATAAGAAACTTTTAGGTTTAGATGCTTCGAGAGCTTAAATTTGTCACAATAAATAAAATGTGTGGTAAAAGGAAAATAATATAGCAGTGAAAATCTAAAACAATATAATATATAATATTTCAATACATTGTTATATGATATTGTTATTAATATATAATAATAATTGCTGAAAATATATATCAATAAATAATATATTTGTTGTTTTTACCCATTTCAAGAGATACCGAACATCTTATTTCATTTTTAAATTACAAACTTAATCTACAAATGAATACGAATAGAAGCATTTCAACAACAAATTCGAAAACTACCATCGATGCTGTATTCTCGCGACATTTAGAGACACTACAATCACAGTTGTATATATCTTATTTTAGCTATCAAAAAACTATAATTTCATGTATAAAAGAAATTAAAAAACAATAAATTTTAAGTTTAATTCTTTATACTACTTTTTTTATTGTAACATTATAAAACAAATTTTAATCAAAATCAGTGCACGACAGCAAATTTTTGAAACTAATGCAGATTTTTAAACATCAATTCTCGCGTGTACCGCATCACTCACACACTTTTTTTTTTTTTTTTACTTTTTTATACTCATAGTAGTTAAAACACGGGCGTCAGAATAACTAACTTGTTATTGTATTTTCTTTATTTTAATATATGTATAATTGACAACTCAAATATTTATAAATGTTCTGTTAAGGCAGGACTTCCCTAGGAGCCAGGATGTTACAGCGGCTCGACTCAAAAACAGTAGTAACTATCGATTTATTAAATGTATGTATGTGATATAATAATCGATTTTTAGGCTAAACGGTCAATTGGTATTGGAAACTTAAATCATTCTTGTTGGGGAATTACATTGCCGGAGATTCACCAACGATTTTTTTTTTTTTTTGTATGTTTTTCCAGATATAAATGACTACAGACTAAGTTTGGCCAAAAAATACGGAGCGGAGTTTGTCCTTAAACTAGCTCCAATCCATAGTCCTGAATACCCAGAATATTTGAAAGAAGTTGTACAAGCGGTGTTCTCCGGCGAACCTGATGTGACCCTGGACACAGTTGGCACCACCTCATCTCTGCAAACTGCTTTGGAGGTATCCTATTTCTTAAAATTAGGAGCCATGCACAGTGTGAAATTTATGAGCCCCCGCTCAATTTTTGATCAATTTGTTTGAAATTTAGGTGCAAAATATTTGTGAAAGCTGGCTTTTTATCAGGTAACTGCGGGTTTCACAATCAAGGTATTATATGCCAATTGAAGCTGCCAAAATCCCGTGAAAAATTTTTAATTTTTTTTGTCTCAGTTTTGTTAACGGATTTTTACAACTTAAATTAATGTTTTTTGGGTCCTTGATTACGAATTCAATATTTATTTTAGCCAAAAGTGGTCCTAATGTTGTCATTTTGACCTAAAGTGGTCCAAATTCAATATATTGGCTATTTTCGCCACTGGCATATAATACCTTGATTGTGAAACCCGCAGTTATCTGATAAAAAACTAGCTTTCACAAATATTTTGCATCTAGTTTCATCCAAATTGACCAAAAATTGAGCGGGGGCTCGAATTTTGAAAATCAAAACTCATAAATTTTACACTGTGTGACGGAGCAAAACCATCTAACTCCAAGTAATCAGAATTTTCAATATTCAAGAAAAACGATTTTATATTAAAAGTTTTAGTGAGTTCTTTGATTTTTTTTATTCTTCATATTGTAAGTTAAATAAATAAAGTTTGATGAGGTCTCTTAAATCATAAATATAGTTTTTTTGAGATAATTCGCATTATTGTTTGGATTTAGCTGGTTTTGACTCGTGGGAGCTGGATATAGTTGGTTTTGGCCCGACAGTAGCTGGATGTAGTTGTTGATTTGACCTCAATCTTATACGAAAGGCAATTTAAATCTCAATTTTAAAAACCCGGGTAATAAAATATTTCAAAAAATTATCTGACAAGTAGTGGCCGACCGAAACCGAATTTTCAGCCGAAACCGAAACCGAATCTTCGGCCTCGGTCTCAGTTTCATCCGAAACCGAAACCGAAAGTTATTTAGACATGTTAAAATTTCCATTGCATACTGAAATTTAGTGTATTTTTACACATACACCTACCTACAGACAGTTAACTCGTGTTAAATTAAATAAAAAACAATAATTGAAGTATGTAATAAAAATAGTTATTTATTTATGTTACATTAACAATTTAACATGAACAATAATAATAAACATGTTAAAGTGAAGACCTGCCCTGTAAGTAAACTTTGTCAAAAATCAACACAGATTAGATATAAAGTACAGACTCCTTAATTAAGTAAGTACCTATTTTAATTGTGTTCACAATATTCTTAAGATTGGTGACTAAAGAGGTGATTAAAGAATAACCTAATTTTCAGTCTTAACAACGATTACAGTAATTTTTAAGACTATCAAGTAATTACTTAATTTAAAAAAACAGTTATAAAATCAAAAGAAAAAAAAAAACGAAATATTATTATTAGATTACTAATTAATTTTAGTATTCGTATGACAACCACACACGACTCACAAGCCACGAACTCATCCGAAGTTAGTCGAACGACGCACAAGTCACGAAAATTGAGTTTCGGCTGACTTTTGGCCGAAACTAGACTTTTTGGGCGAAACCGAAACCGAATCTTCGGTCGGTCACTACTGTCAAGCAATAAAATTGATAAAATTTTATTAATAATTACAGTAAAATTTGAAAAAAAATTTGTAAGTAAAAAAAAGTAGGTATTTAAGTTTTTGTCTAAAATTTTTTCTTGGAAAGTCAGTATAGTAAAGTTTAAAAATGTTAAAAATAACGAAATTAGATGTGAACTGGGAATTGCTCATCTACATGCTTCCCACATGGTTACAATAATGGAGCTTTCTAATTGGCTGATTAGATATAGTTGGTTTTGCATTGAACAGTCAAATGGATATAGTTGGTTTTGCTCCGTGGAACCATTTTCAAATAGTCGACTCTCGATAAATCGAAATTCAAGGGGAAATTTCGACTTATTGAGAGTTCTATTTACTGAGAGGAAAAACAAAAATTACTAATGATGTTAACAATTAAACAAATATGTATAAATATATTAGGAAAATCAAAATTAATCATTCGCACAAGTACTATGTTCTACATGTTCATGTACATATGAAATGAAAATGTATATGTATGTACAAAAAAAATGTATGTATAAGAAAAAAATACAATAACACGTCTCTAATCGATAATGTTTTTTTGCCTTAGTAAGGAAAGAGGGGATATTCATATTGGGAGTGTTATTTGTAAACAAAGCTAAGTCTTACATTAAACGTAAATGTAATTACATATTCTGTGAAAAATTCGATTTATAGAGAGAAAGAGTCTGCTGACTTCGAATTATAGAGAACTCGAAGCCCGCCGAGGAAGGAAAACATTTCGAATTAACGAATGTATCTAAAAAGAAAGGTTTTTTCGATTTTCGAGTTCTTCAAGAGAAAGGACGTTTAGTTCGAATTATCAAGGAATTCGAATTATCGAGGTTCGAATTAATGAGAGTCGACTGTAGCTGTTTTAAAGGAATTTATTTGGCTTTGGGCTGTATAATCAGAAGACACGGCAGTGACTGGCCAAGTCCGAAAAAAATATCGAAAGACACTGCTGTGTTACTTTTCTCGGGACACCAAATGCCACTTTTTGCATCGAAAAAAGTATATTATTCATTAACAAAATGATGTTTTTTCCGACATAGCCGTCTGGAGAACTCAGAGCTGAACTAAATAAAAAAACGAAGTAGCCGAAAAGAATAATTTTTGACCAAGTTTCGAAGGGTTGGCAAAAAATAACTTTTTTTTCTTTTTCCTTTTTCAGTGTCCGGGCGTCCGGATGACGTCATCAATGTTAATATATGAATTTTTTTAAATGTATAATAAATATCATATGATCTATATATGCAAAGATAAAGATAAATATATATATAATAAAAAATAGGTTAGGTTAGGTTTTATGACTCATGCCCGGGCTTTAACTACGAGGTCATATCGCCTACTACCAGAGCGCTCTTTCGTCACTCTGGTGAACATGAGCCCGTTTCTACAGTGAGGTCCTACATTTTGCCCTATCCAGGCTCAGTTACCTTGTGTAGGGGGTCTTTAACGAGTAACTGACATCGCACAGGCTCGGGGCCATCGCTTTATGTCCCTCCGAAGGACGGCGTGCTCACTTTTTTACCTCCCAGATAAACAATCTAAGTGCTTCGTCCGGCTAGCACGCTACCTCTAAGCAACCGTAGAATATTGTTTTTCACAATTTTGTACGCACTTATGTTTGTAATATTCATTGTTCCCTCGTCTAAACGGCTGGACCGATTTTAATTATTTATATGTCATTCGATTCCTCGTAATCTTGCAAGTAACATAGGCTATGTGTCATTCCCGTAGGTTTTTTTGTTTTAAACAGTTGTTATAAATTACTCATTTCGGTCATTATCAAACTAATAATAATATCAAACTCAGTGGTATGCGAGCTTGCTTCCTGAGCTTAAGATCGCGAGTTCGAAACTCGGCCGAGACCCTTTGATTTTTTATCTGAGAGGTGGAAAAACCTTGAGCACGCCATCCTTCGGAAAGGGTATTAAGCAATGGTCCCGAGCCTTTACGTCAGGTACTCATTCAAGACCCCTAACCTTGGTGAAGAAAAATGTAAGGTAGGCAAAATTTAGGACTCCCATACTCCACCAGTGATGAAAGAGCGCTCTGGTGGTACGCGAAATGACCTTATAGCGCGGGCATGAGTCATAATAACTAACTCAATAAAATTAGGAAGTAATATTACATTAAAATTTAATTAAATCAATAATTTAAAAATAAGTTTGCTATACAAACTTTAAAGTTAAACAAGTTCTCTGTTTTTGCTTTTTTTACTAGCTTACCATTACATCGAAACATATTGAAGAATGTATTCCGATATTCATATGTATTAGCAAAATGTACCTGATTTAGTAGCTGTTAATTACTATAGTTGGTATCTTTGTTTTAGCTGACTAAAAGTGGAGGTAAAGTTCTTCTGATGAACATTATGGGACAGAACATTCAGGCGCCATTTATACACACTACTCTCCGGGAGATAGACGTATTGGGGGCTTACGGATATACAAGATCAAGGTAGAAATATAATATACATGTCATAATGAGTATAACAGTACTTTCGTATACCAACCACATTTGTGCAGATCACTCTTTCTCCCCCTCCTAATTTATTTCAATTAGTTATTGTGACTCATGCCCGGATATATATGGAAAAAATATTAAATATGGCGTAATTAAATATTACATGGCATAGATAGGAATGTCTGACGTCATGTGGAACACCAGGAGGGAGGGTGAGGGGTTCCACTAAGAGGCTGGCATTCTGAAATATTTTAGTTAGTATATCCTTAGGCTTTTGGCTGAGGATGGTAGAAATACCGAAAGTACTCCCATGTATATATATATATTCTGTGAAATTAGACAATACCACTAATAAACGAGTTTTATTTCATTCAAGTTCACAATCATAATTATTATTATTTCATTGTGAAGATATAACAATTTTTTGTAGTTCCACAATTTTCTCTCAAACGGCATCTAATTTGAGGAGTTTGGAGCCAGAGCGGACCAACCCACAATTTTTCGGAAAATGAGTTATTACCATCCTGATGTTGGCATAGGTTCCCTTTTTTCAAAACCAGTGTGGATCACTTAGTTTCTTCACTTCACTGATAGATAGCAGCACTTTGAGTTTAGTCCACAAATATTTTGTGCATATATTTTCAAAGTCACAATGGATCATACGGCCTTCAAAAACTTTATAGAACACAAAAAGGGATCACTCATCCAATACTATTCTAAAATTTCAAATATAAATAAATATTTGGGGCCCATTTATGGAGATAAACAAAATGTACTCAATTTTCAATTGCCATTTTCTTCCTGTTCAGTTGAAACCAGTTGGTCCGCTCTGGCTCCAAACTCCTCATTTTTAGTTGCATAAAATAATTTCGTTCCCTTTAGGTTAACTATCCCTTCTGTCACTCAGAATCCTCATTTTATAGAATACATTTACTGAGTCGACTTCTATATTTAAAACACCTAGTCAAAACTTGTTAATTTATACTAGTTGTAAGTAAAAAACTAGTTTTGAATAGGTGTTTAAATATAGTCAACCCAAAAACATGTTCTATAAAAGAAAGATTCTGATTGACATACATAATATAGTAGGTTAAGTTAGGTTTTATGACTCATGCCCGGGCTTTAACTATGAGGTCATATCGCCTACTACCAGAGCGCTCTTTCATGACTCTGGTGGACATGAACCCGACTCTACTGTAGGAGTTTTAAATTTTGCCTACCCTAAATTTTTATTCACCTAGGGTAGGGGTCTTTATCGAGTACCTGACATCGTACAGGCACAGGATCATCGCTTAATGTCCCATCCGAAGGACGGCATGCTATAGTTTATTTTACCTCCCAGATAAAATAAACTAAGGGCCTCGGTCGGGTTTCGAACCCACGATCTTGAACTCAGAACACAGTATAGTATATAAGAATTTAGAATCTCCTCATCCCTTGTCGTTTCTAATTGGTGTAATTTTTTTTTTTTTTTTAGTTTTCAAGATGCCATCAAGATGTTAGAAGATGAAACATTTCCACTCCGAGAAATCCTTCCAGCACGAATCCCTCTGGAGAAAGCACTGGATGCATTCAGTCACGCAAGAGCGACAACAGGAGAAAACATTCTTATCATAGTTCGATGCTTCAAGGAGACAGAGTCAGATATTGCACCGAGCCCCCTGCCTTCAGGAGGAAGCGTCGACGTGGAGCATCCGGAGCCTCCAAAGTCTAGCACCAAGTCACCACCCCCACAGACAGAAGACAAGAAACCAGAAGAGGTCACTGAGACGACCGATACAGAAGTGAACGAGGCAGAACTGGGGAAAGACAAAAGGGAAAATGAATTACAAAAATTAAAAAATATACAAACAGGACAAGAGGATTTTGTAAGTCCGACCACAAAGGAGGCAGCAGTTGTGGAAAAAGAAATTGAAACAAGTTCAACAGCTAAATTGTCAGAGTCAAAAAAAGATGATCAAACTGAAGAAAAAGAGAAAACAGAGGAAGAAAAAGAGAAGACAGATGAAGAAAAACTGAAATCAAAAGAAAAAGGAGAGTCCAAAACAAAACCATCAGATGAAACAGACCCTGACAAGAAGAAACCGCCAAAAACTGACTAACACGCAGTCCTTTTACAGGAAAATACCTCTTAAAAGATTAACAACATTTATATTTACTGAGGATATAATAAAATGATAATGCACAATAAGTTTTACTTTATTTTTATTTTTTTTATTTATTTGCAATCTATATACAATACATACATAATAAGCAAATATGTGATCAAAAAAGAAAAATAATTAACAACGTCACTTGATGGTAGAAGCCAGCCAGCTCTGACGCATCCTCAAAAATTAATTATCATTATTCACTATCCTCAGAGAGAAGATCGCGAGGCCACCTCCTGTTCAAGCGGCGGGGAGGATTGTCAGGATGGGAATGCAAGGAAAGGTCTTGTATAAGAGGATTTGAATGGGAAGAAAGGTTTCTGTGAAATGATTGGAATCGGCATGTATTTAATTCATTGACAGTGGGAATACCGAGATCTGTGTGTAGGACTTTATTGGTGGCATAGAAAGAAGCGTTGCCAATTCGTCGGAGGAGTTTGGACTGGAATGCTTGGATACGGATTAATGTTGAATTGTTTAGCTGTACCCTAACGTTCGAGTCCGTAGGTCCAAATTGGACGTATAATGGTCTTGTAAATCGTAAGTTTGTTGTTGGTAATCAGTTTCGATTTTGGTCCAAGCAGTCGACGAATCCTCGATTCAGTTCTTGTCATTTAAGTCGTGTATGTGGGTTCCACGTAAGTTTACTGTCTAGGTAAACGAGAGATAGTTGGATAACAATATGTTAAAATAACACAGATGAAATTAAAAACAATATACATATGTGATAGTAAGATGTGGGATAAGATTTCTCATAGAAATAAAAGACTTTGTCTTCCCAATGTTTTATTTTTTACAAGAACCGGTTTTAAACGCAACAGCGTCAGTTGTCCTTTAACCTCTACCCTGTGTGGATGGAATGTGCCACTGATGACGCTGCTGCATGAAAACAAGTTCTGGTCAAAAATAAAACTGTGGGAAGACATCTTTAATTTCTATGAGAAAACAATATAGTCAACTCATAAGGACACTCAGTTGTCTCCACTGACACACACACAAATGTAGTTCTTATCATCCTCTCAGCGAAGATTACATCGTTACAGACCCTGTAAATGCTTTTGGAAGTAACAACAAAACGGGACTTTCCTCTTAGCGAGCCAACGAACCAGAAAGAAACATTGCATTTCTAAATTTCTACTAAATTCATTCGTTACTTATTTAAGTGAGAAGCTCCTTTATATAGATTGGACGGCACATAAATCCATTTATTTATAATATTTTTCAATTAATACTTTTTTTATTTAAATATACTTTATTATATTAAATTTTTTTCAGCATTAGAAATTATTTTTAATATTACTCAATTTTTTTTTTTTATAACCTAAACATCTGTGTAATATTATTCATTTTATCGGGAGTTGTCATGTCCACAGACACACATACCGACAGATATGTTTTTGACGTGACAACGTCTTATAAATTGGAAGGGCAGCATTCCGAAAACTGCGTTACCTACATATGTTACTTTCGTATCGCGCATGCGCCGAGAGAGAGAGAGAGCATCCGCCACCTCCTGTTATCCCTTAACTAATCGAATTGTTAATTGAACTTCACAATTACATTATTGTCCTACATGATGTATAAATGTGAAAATAGCATTGATTTAAATAAACGCTTCATAAAATTGTTCACCATTCTAAAACTATTTGATCTATGAATTTGAAAATAATATTTTTATCGAATAAACTCTTTAACCTTTAAGTAGGGAGGTGGTTTATCCAAACGTAAGTAGGGAGGTGGGGTGCTCACAACACCCAAACGAAAAAAATCGTAAAAAATAATTGCGTTTTTGAAAATTAGTATCTATATTACTATTTCATTTTTTAAACCCTATACCTATATTATATAAATGAATAATTAACTAAAATGCTCGAATTTTGTCTTTGTTTTAATGATACTGTTTTAATAGGATTTCTTCTTGAGTTATTATTTTTCTATACCTTTATCAAGAATATGATATTGTAAAATCATATACAATTCTAAACTAAGTAACAATTGATTGTTAAAGGATAGCAGGAGACAAAAAAACTACTTTTTATAAAATATATTGTTGCTAACTATACAAATTCAAACAGTAAAGTAGTACCTATCACTTACTCGAAACATTCAGAACAAATTTTTTTCATGTAATTCATACACATAAATTTTTTGCAAGAACAACAAAAAAACTTTGTTTTCTTATCTGCGTTTCATGGGCAAACAGTACATCTACCGGAAAGTCTCTGCTCTGATTTTGGTGCTGGTTCTGGTGTGCTCTTCCCGGACATTTTTGCCGCCTTTAGCCTGATGTTTTTGGGAATCAAAGACCTCTATTCAATTTCTGGTCCAATCAAAAATTTGAACTATCCAAGTTTGTGGTAGGATTATTGCCCATATATATTGCCTGAGAGTTAATGCCGGCAATGTCGAGGCTTCTAAAGAAGACATTTAGGGGCCAACGTTTACATCGCCGAGCTACAGTATGTGTAGCGCACATCTTGTCAATGACGTCCACACCACCTTTCGTTAGATTATAGAATGTAATTATTTCTGGCTTATTATTATCTCCAGTCGATTCATCCAAATCTTTAGAATTTGGGTACATACTTGAAAGGAGTCAAACATTTTTACCTTTCCTTGGTATATAGGAAAGTGCAGTGAGCTGGTTACTGTAGGCAAAAATGGTGCTATTTTCTGTCCTGCCTCTAATCATACTTAGCTCAGTAGGAAGCTCCAGTTTATTTTTCCTTATAGTTCCGACATAGGTCAAATTTTTATCTAGGAGTTCTCATACGACATATTAAACTGAAGTCGAACAAAATATTCTATTTTATGTTATAATAACGTAAGTAGGGATGTGGGGTGTTGTGAGCACCCACAGACAATAAATGATCCTAAAGATAAACAAGGAAAGTTAAATCTGATGCCAGTGCCACCTCAATGTATAAACAGCTGTTATTTAGGAAGGTAGCAAAAAGATCAACAGGATTGCAAACCTATTAGTTAAAAATATAGAGCAACTAATGTCGTGGGGTGCTGTGAACACCCCACCTCCCTACTTAAAGGTTAAAAAAATTTTAAACCAAATTTTCATTTTTTGAAAACTATTATGCTTATGAATGTTTTCTTTCTATATTGTTTTTTAATTGTTTCAAGGTTCAAAACTTTTATTGAAATGATTTGTTATATTTGATTCTTGACACTTTCGCTATCTCGCAACTCAGACGTTTGTTTTTTTTTTCGGATTCAGGGAGTCGGAAAACATTAAAGTTACCATGAAAAACTCTGAAAACTCAAAAACATATTTTGAACGGATTACTATCTATGCATAGTTTTCGCGGTTACACGATGTTCTCTTTGGAATTTAAAAATTGGGAAGTTAAATTTATTATGAGTTATTTTGAGACTATAATTATTGTGTCGGTACAATAATTCTTTCGGGAGTTATAGCATTCACAGCCAAATGGAATATGGACATGCAATTCCTTTAAAAACTTGAATTTCTGATCGATTACATAACTTCCCTTATACTTCATATACCTGGGAAATTAAAAATTGATAAATTCATGCTGGGGAAGTACCTAACCGGTGATTCACCAACTTTTTTTTGAAGATTATCTTACAGAAAGACAATGTGCTTACACTATTGTCAGTAATTTATTGTTCAATTCACTTGTGTTGAAATAAATAAGCTAATTAAAAAAATATATAAACTTTATTTTAATCTCATAATTAGAAGTGGGAACAAAATATAAAATTGAATCTGAAAATATAAAAAAAAAAAAAATGGAACTAAACGAAAACAAATAGGAACAATTGACTTAAAGCTTCTTCACTTCTTCTTGTACTCCTCCACAAAAGCTTCATATTGTAATGAATATCTCAAATCCAGTTTTTTACATTACAATACAAGTTTCTGAAACAAAATAATATTGTTAAAATAGGAGGAACATGTGTATTACATAAAAAATTGCTTAATAATAATAAATATAACTAATTATTATACCTATATAAATATAATTTTAGACAAATCATTCAAGGAGTAAGTGCACATTTTACTTCCCAGACTATACGAAATATAGGGGAAGTTATGTAATCGGTCAGAAATTCGATGTTGAATTTTCAAATGAATTTTATGGCAAAAGGGAAGGGAGGATTTTAAGGGGGGGGGGTCTCAACTTAAAAATCCCAATAATTGCCGATATAATGAATGTATCGACACAAAATTTGGTATGAGGATTCGGAAGCCATTATGTAAGTCAAATATTGAGTTTTAGCCCAAAACGGTCGATTGGCTTTGGAGGGAGAGCGAAAACGTAACTGACTAATTCGTGCTGGGGAAATACATTGCCGGTGATTCAACGAATTTTTTAAATCTTATATTAGTTTATCTTAAATTAATTTTATTTCTGTATTATTATAGATACATTTATTTTCGTTTATTTTCCTCTTAATTGAGATAAAATTATTTTTTTATATTTATTATTGTCTGGAGAGGTAGGCTATCTGAGCTCAAGATGGCGTGTTCGTAACCCGGACGAGCCCCATAGATTATTTTATCTGGGAGGTAAAATAAACACAAGCACGCCGTCCTTCGGATGGGACGTTATGCGAAGGTCCCGAGCCTGTGCGATGTCAAGTACTCTTTCAAGACCCTTGGAAAATTTGGGATTCCCACAGTAGAGTCGGGCTCATATCCACCAGTGACAAAAGGGCGCTCTGAAAGTAGTCGATACGACCTTGTAATTAAAGCCCGGGCATGAGTCATAATAACTAACTATTATTGTATGGTTATTCTCTACTGTAGCACAAATTTAATTTCTTCTCCTTACTTTGGATATACTGATATTTTATTTATATTTATTTTTTTACTTTTTATTCTTAGGGGACCTCTGTGCCAATATATAATTTTTTTTCATTATTTTTCACGTAGACTTTCATTTGAACATGGAAATTGTATTATCAGAATATGAAGTTATTGTGACTCATGTCCGGGCATTAACTGCGAGGTCATATCGTCAACAACCAGAGAGCTTTTTTGTAGCTCTGGTGGAATGAGCCCGACTCTACTATGGGAGTTCTAAATGATGCCAATCTAAGTTTATTCACCTAGGATTGGAGTCTTTAACGAGTATCGGACATCCCCCAGCTTGGGATCATCGCTTAACGACCGCGGGCTAAAAGAATATAAAATTATTTATATAATAGGCTATGAAAATTGTTATAGTAAAACAAACCTGTGGCATATTCTTCGGCAGTATTTGCATAAAATTCCAATTCTAATGAATTCTTGTTCATTCCCAGCATTGTTTTTGTACTTTCTGCTTCTTTCAACCACCGAAGAATCTATTGAAACAGAAAAAAATATATATATGAATAAAAAACCAAGATAGTTTCCCATAAAGAAAAATGTATTTATGAACTATCCTGTATACAGTACATCCTAGAAGTAATGACCTTTCTCATGAGTTTATGAGGTTACTTCATCATACCAAGTGACTATACAGAAGGTGGCATTATGTTCATTCAGTTCACCACCAGGAGCGCTTCACGCACACTAACTTCAAAATATCCATTGGTAACGGAGGTCAAGTTGGTAGTTATTATGCGTGAAACAAAACATTTTGATAATGAAAATACCTTTTTTACGAAGGATCAATACTAACTGAGCAAACATTCTTGTCTCCACTATTCACAATTCAAAAAATGGCCCTCTATTCAATAATTTTGAATCATATGGACCACCAGAATAAGGAGAATCAAAATATGAAGTTTAGTTGAAATATACAAATGTATAAATAGATACGAAAGTTAAAAACCAATTGAATGGTCTTTCTTTAATCTAAAACCCAAATAGTTTTGGAAAGTTCTCAATAAGCAAGCACCCTTTCACAAATTTATTCATAAAGATAAAGTAATGAAAGTAAAATAATAAAAATAATGAATGAGTGAATCATCGACTATGTACATCCCCAGAACAAATGAACCAATTACGTTTTCGCTCTCCCTCTAAAGCCAATAGACCGTGTGAGCTAAAACACAAAATTTTATTTACATAGTGGCTTCTGAATCCTCATACTAAATTTTGTCTCGATACATTCGTTACATCGGCAGTTCTTTGGGTGATTCGAGCCCCTTGTCTCTGGTTCCCCCCTCCCCTTTGGCTGATTCTTATCAAAAATAAAGAAAAACTAATGTTTTTTAAAAATATTGTCTATTTCACAAGTTACATAAATTATAAGGGAGCACTTTCGTTATTGCTACCATTTTCAGCCCCGACTTAACAAATACTAGTAACTAATGCCGAAAGTACTCTCATATAATTTATATAACTTGTGGAATAAACAATATTTTTAAGAAACATTAGTTTTTCTTTATATTTTGTGTGTTTCACAATATATCTGCGAAAAAAGTTAAGTATCATCCTTATGGGGTTTTGAATTTTAGTATAGACTTCCATGTCGCTACATTCATTACATCAGCAGTTATTGGGATTTTCTTGTTGAACCCCCGTCTGATCCCCCCTTCCCTTCGGCTGTTTCTGCTAAAAATTAATATGTGTCGTCCATTTAGATATGAAATTTCATTTCAACAGTAGTTATTAGAGTTTTTTGTGTTAACCCTCCTCCCTAATCCCTTCCGTCCCACTGGCCAATTTGACTAAAAATCAATAGGTGTCGTCCCTAGAGGGTTCTGGATACACATATAAAATTTCGGAAGGCGCCGGTAGCTCAGTGGTATGCATGCTTGCCTTCTGAGCTCAAGATCGTCGGTTCGAAACCCAACCGAGGCCCTTAGTTTATCTGGGAGGTAAAATAAACTTGAGCATGCCGTCCTTCAGATGGGACGTTAAGCGATAGTCCCGAGCCTGTACGATGTCAGGTACTCGTTACAGACCCCTACCCAAGAATAAAAGTTTAGGGTAGGCAAAATTTAAGACTTCCATAGTAAAGTCGGGCTCATGTCCACCAGAGTGACGAAAGAGCGCTCTGGTAGTAGGCGATAAGACCTCATAGTTAAAGCCCGGGCATGAGTCATAATAACTAACTATAAAATTTCGATACACTCATTCTATCTTTCATCGTGTTCACAGCCACACACACAGACTTTTTTTTTTTCGAATCAAGATCGGAAAACATCAAATCCCATTGAAAACTCCGCATCGAATTATTGAACGATAACATAATTTCACTTTGTATAGTCGGAAAAGTGGATTTACTTTCAAAAACTAAGACTTTCCTAATAAAAATTAGCAATAGTAGACTTGAATGTCCGATGACCTAATAAAATTTGGTAAAAATCGGAACTGAATGCGGCAGATATCGCATTACATACAAACAAACTTGGACCTAGGTATGTCATAGTGAGAAACCTCGCTTCACTCAGTCAATAAGGTGAATATTTCTATAATCCAAGTTCAAGTTACCTGCTGATGTAGAAGATTCCTCCTCAGTCCTGGAGGTTCTTTCTTCAAATGAGGTATCAAAGTATTTAGACTAGTTATGTACATTTCATAGGCAGTTTTATAATTTAATTCAGCCAAATACATCTCAGCAGAGTATCCAATGTCTAAAGCATCCATCACTTTGGGTGTAGATTTACACAGATCCTCTGAAAAAAAAATATATATAATAAAAATTAATAATATATGGCTACGAACTGAATTATATATAAAATTAAAAAGGTGATAAATAAAGCACTTTTTTTTATTGAACACTTATATTGTCTAATTCCACATACAAATACATAAATGTGTACAGGTTTCCGCATACTTTCATCTTAATGCGAAATTATAATAGCGAAAACCTGCCTAGTTACTCATATGAACGACGGGAGGGGCAATATAGATTGTTCTGCGGGCGGAACGCAAGCTATTACACCCCTGAATTTTATATATAGTTATTCATTTATATTCAATTGTAAATATATTGTGTTACTGTTTTAGTTGTTGCTTTCGTATGAACCTCTCCCTCCTTACTCAAGAAGAACATAGGAAGTTAGCACAAGTTGTGATCAGAGAATTTCGGACTTATCATTTGTTAGATCTGTGGCCAATATATTATAAGAAGTTGCTTTTTGGTTGCGATTTGAACGATCACCAATATTTAATATCAGCGATTTGTTTTTGTGTGATTAATCATATTCCTGATTGTCTACGCACAACTTTGTAAACACGGCAAGCTCTCTGTAGTGGACTGTATTCGATAGCGCTGGTTCCGGGAGAAGACCAGCTTAACATAAATTGAGGCAACTCAGGACCAAAACATTGATCCTTAACATAAATTGAGGCAAATTCTATTATTCTAATATTTCCTTAAACTATGTACTTACAGATTGCAGTCTGCACTGTGGTCCAGTCGAATCTATAAGATACATAAGGTGGGGGAACACTGATATAATTGAACTACTTATATATTGCCTGGCCAGGCTATACAGAAAGAACAGGGCTTTACTATAACACTATGAGTGGCTATGACTCCACAAGAGATGGCATGTAAAACCGTACTCTTACACGATAGGCACACTTTGAGTAACCATAACCTGATACAGAACGGGAAGACCGTCCTACACCCACAACTATTAGTTTGGTACTTCTAAACACATTGAGTAACCATTAACTATAATACAGAACGGGACGTAAAGCCGTACTGTACCCACGACAGTTAGACTGGTACTCCACTAGACTCACACAAACTTGAGACTAACACGCGAGAGAAGGCTGGGTCAAGCTCACTTGTTGACGCCGGTGCCGAAACTGAGTTGAGTAGGGTTGTACTCTGTACCCTAGGTGCAAAGGGTGGGGAGAAATTCACCTATGTATTTATCCGCCTTACCCTAGCAAAAGTAGGCCCAAACACTGATATTGACTTTATAGATTTAGTAAGAATTTGTAATTTTTATATTTTGGGTTCTAGGACTATTATTAAAATTTTTGATTTGTATTTTATTGTTAAGCGCAGTGTATTACTTAATAAGTTTTCTTCTTATAGTGTGCTTCACGCACGCTTTGAATTTGTATCTGGTGTTCTAATTAATAATCCGCCTTTTAATATCCAAGATGCTCACAATTCTCTTTCTGTATCCGATAGTTTCATTCACGATCTTAATATTCACTTTTCACATTTATCAGCACAAGGTAATATAAAATTATTTTATATTTTATTCTATTTTGGTTTCTTGTTATTTTCTCGTTTTCAAATATATCCACAGTTAATTTATGGTTTCCAGATTTACTTTGTGAAGCTCCATTCTAGGAATAGATAATTAAAATGCACAATTTCTTTGTCAAACTTCACTATATATTCTCAAATACTCAACTAGTTTCGCCGTGTTACGGCATTATCAAGAGTCACTTACAAACTGACAGAATTGGTTGACAGGGTAGAGGGTACAGTTAAGGAGGGGTTTTTTTAGGTAATGACGGGGAATCCCTTGTTTTTGTTACTCTATACATTCCAATAAACAGATATTTACGAGATAATAATAAATATAAAATAAAAAGAAGAAAGAAAATGATATATATATAAAATCTAATAAAGCGAATCTAACAGTAAAGTGTTGGTATTTATATAGGTATGACTCATGAATTATATAAATGTAACATATAATAAATATTAAAGTGAATAAAAACAAATACAAAGAATTTAAAGGCAAATTAAAACATCAAATGAAAATTATAGTATTCTCTGAATGTCAGTTGGCAAAACATTTCCACAATCATCAGACTCTTAGCTACTTGATATTTAAATTAAGAAGGGGGGAAGGGGGGAATTATAATGCTAAATGAACAAATAGAACTGAACCATTCCCCCCTTCTTAATTTAAATATCAAGTAGCTAAGAGTCTGATGATTGTGGAAATGTTTTGCCAACTGACATTCAGAGAATACTATAATTTTCATTTGATGTTTTAATTTGCCTTTAAATTCTTTGTATTTGTTTTTATTCACTTTAATATTTATTATATGTTACATTTATATAATTCATGAGTCATACCTATATAAATACCAACACTTTACTGTTAGATTCGCTTTATTAGATTTTATATATATATCATTTTCTTTCTTCTTTTTATTTTATATTTATTATTATCTCGTAAATATCTGTTTATTGGAATGTATAGAGTAACAAAAACAAGGGATTCCCCGTCATTACCTAAAAAACCCCCTCCTTAACTGTACCCTCTACCCTGTCAACCAATTCTGTCAGTTTGTAAGTGACTCTTGATAATGCCTTAACACGGCGAAACTAGTTGAGTATTTGAGAATATATAGTGAAGTTTGACAAAGAAATTGTGCATTTTAATTATCTATTCATATCCACAGTTGGTCTATACCGTTAGAATAGGTATTTCCACCCCCTAGGGAGGAGGACCCGTCCTACCCCAGGTACTCTTACGTTAATATAAATATGTCTGCCGAGCTCATATCTCCATTATTGTTGAACCTTGTGCTGACGAATCCGAAACCGTAACACATTTATGTATTTGCATCTAAAATTAGACAATATAAGTGTTTATTATATACAAAAAATGCTTTATTTATCACCTTTTTAATTTTATTAATTAGTATTTGCACTATATCAACACAAAACGCAAAAAAATGTATTCGGACATGAATCATTTACGTTTTTTCAATAGGTCATTTCATGTATTCACTCTTGATCTACAATGGCCATGGATAAGTTCCATGTTGTTAACATTGAAACAATATTAAGATTATATTTGAACATCATTGTTATAGTTCATTGATTTATTGAGTTTATTCCTCTCATTCAAAACTGTTTATTTTTATTCAAATAACCAGTTATTTAATGTGATTCATGCCCGGGCTTTAACTATAAGATCATATCGCCTACCAGAGAGCGCTCTTTCGTCGCTTTGGTGGACATGAGCCCGACTCTATAGCTGGAGTTCTTTAACGAGTACCTGACGTCGTACAGGCTCGAGACCATCGCTTAACGTCCCATCCGAGAGACAGTGTGTACAAGGTTTTTTCATCTTCTAAATAAAAAACCTAAGGCCCCCGCGATTATTTACAAATTACTGTTTGTTCAAATACTTTTTTTTTATGATGATATACTATGTCAAACTTTCTTTACTTACTCAATGTATGTGGATAGTCCAGTTGTGAATACACACTGTTGACGGAGGCCATGGAGTGGTTGCCAGAGGGCCCCCTGTCATCACTGTTGTAAGGAGGGGACTCGACCATGTGAGCACCCTCAGCGTTGTTCCCTGAGAGTCGACTCCAAGAAGTCAGTAGTTCTGTCCATTGCTGGGAGGGGGCACCACCTTCTCGTTGTTGCTGCTTGGCCGAGAGGCCAGATTCGGCCGAGGTCGATGGCGAGGCAGTCGATGTGGAGATGGCGCTAGACGAGGCTGGAAAAAAAAAAAATATATACATATATATATATAAAGGTCACCATATCATCATCAACTACATGGTTTAGGTCAGACAGACGTGCTCACATGAAAGTGGACTAAATTATTCAAAAAATGTTTCTGTTATAAAAGAAATTCTGTATTCGAAAACGGATTTTCATTTTCATTGTTCAAAAATAATATAATATATATTTTTTTATAAATAGTAGATGATACATGAATATCAAATTCCTAAAAAGAATAGTTAAATTAAAAATTTTAAAAACCTCCGACACAATTTTTTTTTTACTGAAACCTTGGTGGGAAGGGCTTAGGGGGCCTTATAAACATTTGAGCTCAAACTCCAAGTCCCTAGCTGTAAGAGAGACCGAGATTCCTACACAGGCTCTGATAAAAACTGAAGATCTTGGAAACGGCATACCCAAACATGGCTAAAATCATCTCGCAAATACCAGCTTTTGAAACAAAAAAAACCGCTTTGAAATCGGTTCAGCCGTCTTGGAGCTAGCATGCCACAGACAGATACACAAACACCACTAGATCGCAAATAGGAAAACAAAATGTCTGTCAGTATATCTGAAAACATGATAACTGCCGATAGAATGAATACATCGACACGAAATTTTCCATGTGTGTCCAGAACCCTCTAAAGACAACAACTATTAATTTTCAGCCAAATTGACCAAAGAAAGGGGAAAATTAGGGGAGGAGGCTTAACACAAAACCTCTAATAACTGCCGTTGTAATGAATGTACTGACACGGTATTTTTATGTAAATTCAAAGCGCTATAAGGACGACACTTGTTAATTTTCAGCGCAACAGCCGAAGGGGAGAGGGGATCAGACGGGATCAACTGAAAAATCCCAATAATTCCTGATGTAATATCGACATGGAAGTGAATATTTAAATTCCAAGTCGAGTTCAGCTGTTTTCAGATTCAAATAACATCCTGAAGTTTCGTTGAGCATGGCGTCCTTCGGATGAAACGTTAAGCGATGGTCCCGAGCCTAAACGATGTCAGATACTCATTAAAGACCCCTACCCTAAGTGAATAAACCAAGATAGGTAACATTTAGAACTCCCAGGATTAAGTCGGGCTTATGTCAGAGTGACGAAAGAGCGCTCTGTTAATAGACGATATGACTACTTAGGTTAAGCCCTGTCATGAACCACAATAACTAACATTCCACCAACAGTCATTATTGAATAAAATGAACGAACTTTACCTGAATCAAGACGAAGTGCTCTCAACTCCCGTTCGGCCAGATCTTCCGAAGGAGACCAATGTGGGTCGATGGACTCAGGTTTAGATCCACTATGATAGAAAACAGTCCTCAAAGACTCAGCTCTCTTAATAATTGCATCTATTCTCTTTCGTAGATCAATCCTAACTGTGTTGTCCGGAAGAGCTAAAATACAAAATAGAATACATGATTTTTTTTTTTTTTGGCAGCTTTTTTCTCTTATTTATTGTTTATTGCTTTTCCAAGTTATCAAATCATAGATGTTCGAGAAGTAGTCCCAGCATCAGTATATAAGACATTAGCTAAATTAAGGACCCCCCCCCCCCCCCCCCCCCCCCCCATCAAAAAATCCTGGTTACGTTCCAGCCTGACGTGAGGGAACCGTTAGCCAAGAGAGAGCGTCCTTGTCTACTGAGCTCAAGATTGCGCGTTCCAAGGCCGAGGCTCTAAGGTTTTTTTTTATCTGGGATGGTAAAATACCTTGAGTAATCCCTCCTTCAGATGGTCCCAAGCCTGTACAATGTCAGGTACTCGTTAAATATCCCTACACTAGGTGAATAAACTTGGGTAGGCAAAATTTAGGGCTTCCATAGCAGAGCGACGGAAGAGCAGGCGATAGAACCTCATAGTTAAAAAGCCCGGGCATGAGTCACAATAACTAACTGATGAAGGAAACTGACATTATTGCAGAGATATTGTGAAATAATTCAAATGAACTTGAAAGAAATAAAACTTGTTTATTTATGATATTGTCTAATTTCACCAACTATATTTACATGGGAGTACTTTCGGTATTTCTACCATCCTCAGCCAAAAGCATAAGAGATAAGACTAAGTATTAACTTATCTCTTATGCTTTTGGCTGAGGATGGTAGAAATACCGAAAGTACTCCCATGTATACATAGTTAGTGAAATTAGACAACAGGAGCTTTCCTATTCCCCTTTTCAAATTCCTACAATTATTGTAACTAGATTTAGATCTTTTTAAACACTAAATATAATTATTTAATTAGTACTCACAGGTGCAATAAGGTACCAAATAACGCAGACATCGACAGTAGGTATTAAAGGCCTCAACAAATTGTCCTTTTTCATCGTGTTTGAGAGCCTCATGAAGGATTTGAACACCCAAATTGAAGTTTTCTCTTGAGGGATAGTGTTGCAAATCCAAAAAGGGGTCATGAAAAAATGCCTCATAGGATATTCTTTGTTCAGGATCATATTCTAAAAGTCCGTTTAGTAGCTCTTTGCATTCATCTGACAAAGGAGGCTTACTTGGGTAATCCTAAAGAAAAGACAAACAAATCTGGCAAAGGTTTAACATTACGATATGAAAAAAAAAACATGTGAGTCTCTATTAATACTTTCATAGTTATGTTCCCTGGAAAAGAAGGAAGGAATAAAATATCAATTGTAAAAATTCGTTTTATGGACGGCCTATAGCGGACCTTTTTAATAAGTTAATACTTACAATAGTCGTGTAATTACAATATAATCACAATTACAAAATTTTGTATCATTTTGGAAATAATAAATTATTTTAAGGCTCATTTACTACTTAAAAATTGTTGACAATAATTTAGAACGAATTTTCACAACACTTTCTAGAATAGCTTATAATCTCGTCTGACATCGGTAACAGAACACGACAACGAAGTGAAAACGCCGTCGAAGCTACAGCCAGTCAAGACCAGCCATGATTCAGTTTCGCTCGGATGCACACTGGCTTTGCTAAGCATGATGTATATCCACAGTTTAAACAAAACCTTGAGGATGCCGTCCTTCAGAGGGAACGTTAAAAGACACATACCCTAACTAAACCTGGGAATTTAGGACTCCCACAGAATAGAGCTGAACACTGAATGCTTAGGTCCCTACCTGTCCCAATATCATCTTAAAGTTCAGGTTGAAAGCATGTTCTGGCGAATAGCCATACTGTAAAAGACTCCAGAACAATCAGGAAATTGAGAGAAAAGTAGAACACTCCTTTCCAAGAACTCATACAGAACAAAAATATGATATAAGGGCATATTTAAAAGATTAATAAATGATATCTAAATTAGAGCTTCAAAAAGGAATAATATATTCAGAAGAAAAAATAAATATATAAATAAAACATCAACCGAAGACCAAAAACGTAGAGAAGAACTTACATAGAAATATATGAAAGGGTTTCATATATAATTAACATCAGCAATTAATTATTTTAGATTTAGAGTAATTTTCTCTTAAAATATTTAAATAATTATCATATATATAAAGCTGAAAATGTCTGTGCGTTGTACCGCTATAACTCACGAACGGCTTCATGCATTTGATTAATTTTTTTTTAAAATTTGTTCGTCATCGTCTGTGGAAGGTTATAGGCGTATTAGTACCTCAATATCTGGTCCATCCCAGCATCCACCCACGCAATCTTTGTAACTCAAAAACCACTGCAATGATTAATGAGGAATCTTTTAGAATAGATAAGTTTTATCTACCGGAAGGTTAAGGTCTATTTTTTAATCAACCCCTGGTCCATCCCAGCATCCACACACGCAATCTTTGTAACTCGAAAACCATTGCAACGATTAATGAGAAATCTTTTTGAATAAATTAGTTTTAGCTCCAAAGCTAGCGTTACTACAGTTGAAGGACTATAAGCCTTATTCCGTATGAATAATTGAAAATTATGACATCATGAATGTACTGTCGAGGAACTGAATAGCCTTATAGGAGATATTGGGAGAAAAGTCAAAGTTCCCCGGGCAACGCCGGGTATTACTGCTAGTTTATAATAAAAGTAATCAGAGTTTTGCGAAATTTGAATCCGGAACCTTATTGGCATGTTATCATAAGTAATGAACACTGGATTTCGAAACGTTTCAGTAGACATCTAAGGAACAAAGGGTTGGAATGAACAGTTTCCATTTGCTTCAAAACATACAACTTTATATCATTTTTTTTAGTAAATATTACAATAATAATTATACATACATACATTTCTTTTTTGAATAAAATGATCATGGGCAATGTACATTCGAAAGTTCTTTCACAGCCTATAGGTTTCAAACAAATACTACAAAATTAATTTACATTTAATTATAAAATAAAAAAGTGAAAATATTCACCTCTAGAGAGAGTTGAAGATTCAATAAGGCCGTTTGTGCAATACAATATTCTACAGCCACAGGTTCATCTATCTGATTTAGAACATTTTACAAAACAATTATTTATTAAAATATCTGATATATAACAATATAATATACTTTCTTATAGACCAGTAAACATTGAATAAACAATATAGAAACTGCGACAAAATCAATTTTTGCTATAAGTTTCTCGAATATTTACAACTCAAATATTGTAACAAAATTATTTTATTTTAAATTCCAGTAACGATAAGTACAAAATTTATGTAAATACAAAGCAAACATTCAAAGAATTTATTTACCTCACAATATCATACACATGAGTAACACTTCCTTTTTTTTCGACTATAATGTATACAGTAAGTTCACAAAATTAGAATAAAGAACATTTTGTAAATGCAATAAATAGAAGTGCTTATACAATTTTATATAAATTATATTTAACATTTTCATAATGCAATAAATAGAAGTGCTTATACAATGTTATATAAAGTATATTTAACATTTTCATAATGCAATAAATAGAAGTGCTTATACAATGTTATATAAATTATATTTAACATTTTCATAATGCAATAAATAGAAGTGCTTATACAATGTTATATAAAGTATATTTAACATTTTAATAATGCAATAAATAGAAGTGCTTATACAATTTTATAAAAATTATATTTAACATTTTCATAATGCAATAAATAGAGTGCTTATACAATTTTATATAAAGTATATTTAACATTTTAATAATGCAATAAATAGAAGTGCTTATACAATTTTATATAAATTATATTTAACATTTTCATAATGCAATAAATAGAAGTGCTTATACAATGTTATATAAAGTATATTTAACATTTTAATAATGCAATAAATAGAAGTGCTTATACAATTTTATATAAATTATATTTAACATTTTAATAATGCAATAAATAGAAGTGCTTATACAATTTTATATAAAGTATATTTAACATTTTAATAATGCAATAAATAGAAGTGCTTATACAATTTTATATAAATTATATTTAACATTTTCATAATGCAATAAATAGAAGTGCTTATACAATGTTATATAAAGTATATTTAACATTTTAATAATGCAATAAATAGAAGTGCTTATACAATTTTATAAAAATTATATTTAACATTTTCATAATGCAATAAATAGAAGTGCTTATACAATTTTATATAAATTATATTTAACATTTTCATAATGCAATAAATAGAAGTGCTTATACAATGTTATATAAAGTATATTTAACATTTTCATAATGCAATAAATAGAAGTGCTTATACAATGTTATATAAATTATATTTAACATTTTAATAATGCAATAAATAGAAGTGCTTATACAATGTTATAGAAAGTATACTAATTCACTAGTAGTAAGTATTGTTCTATAAGAGTATATATACTTACTTAAGCCACATGCTCTACTACTTTGTGTGTCGTAGAAGTTTGACGAAGCACTTTTCTAGGTTAGAGCCCTAGATTCGCAGTTGAAGGTCCGGGTGGAGACAAAAACAAAATAATGCAAAGTCGTTTTAGGCTGCCAAGGACCCTATTGTATCGCACATGCGTACGTCCCTCTGTCATCATCTTAAAACGCAATTCGCATGCAATTTGCACCATTTGTTTATGATGACCTATAGCCGATGTTATTTTTGCAAATACAACTCTATAAAACTTGAAGGTTGTTCTTCCAAACGATCTCCCTCAGATGTGGCTTTTGAAGAGGCTTCTGAATCCTCATAATAAATAAATAATTATTTTTTGAAATATTGTCTATTCCACTAAAGATATTTATAAAAATAAAACAACCGGTGTCGGCCTCACACCATCGTCAGGTCTAGTTATGAACTAAGTTAGTTTGCAGAGTGCGACCCCTCCAATACATCTCTGGTGAAAGGAGCCACTTCAACTAGGGAATCCCCCGGCTTAACCGTTAGTTACATCATGAAATATTTGACAAAACACTAATTTTTCTTAATTTCCATAAAATAACATCCTTTGACTAATAAGTAAAGAATAAAACTAAAAAACATAACAGATAATAACATATATGTGGAAACCTATAATAATAACAGATAATAACAAACATAGGTATATGTGGAAATAGAACCGGTTCAGGGTGTTAACAAAGGGGAATAGTTAAAATAAATTTGGTCATTCATACAAATGTTCCTTTTGGTAGCTTTATTTATTTCTAATTACTTTATTAGATTAGATATTAGATGTAATTACTTTATATATATCTTTAGTGGAATAGACAATATTTCAAAAAATAAGTTTGTTTTATTTATTTATTGCAAATTCCACAATATGTCCGAGTTCCTCAACTTAGAAGTCCTCATAATAAGTTTTGTATTGATAGATTCATCGTTTTTGTGTTAGACGTCCCCCAATCCCTCCCTTCCCTTTGGCCAATTTCGCGGAAAATTAATAAGTGTCGTCCTTATGAGATTTTGAATCTTAATATAAAATTGCATGTCAATAAATTCATTACATCGGCAGTTATCGTGATCACAGTTAAATACATGCGGAAAACAAAATTTTGGTGAACACTTAAATAGACTTTCTTACCAATTAAATGACTTCCCTTATACAGATGGGGAAGTAATAATTAGAAAATACAAAATTAATATACTAAAGAAAACATGCAATATTTACCTTGATTGGAACCTGTCGTTTGAGGCATTCTATAAGCTCTTTACAGTTTTTATGGGCAAAAGGAGCTTTGCCGAACAGACATTCGTAGAGGATGATCCCAATGGACCACAGGTCAACTTTGTTGTTGTATTTCTTCTTAAGGAGGATCTCAGGAGCCATGTACAGAGGAGAGCCTTTGATCGCTTCTGCATACACCACTTCACTCAGATGTTGGGCAAGACCAAAATCTACAAAATTAAATAAAAATAAATATTAATAATAAACAGTATTAAAAATAAACATTCTTCTTTAAAAATACAAAACAGATCTTTAAGGTCCTCTTCCTTTTCAACATTACAAATGTTCCTGGTGGCTTCGGCTGCAGAACAGCCCCCTTTTCCAATAATGTCTTAAAATCACTAAATTTTCGAATTCTGTTGTCATATTGAATAATTGAAAGTAAAAAACAAGACTGAGCAATCAGAAGAGAACGAATAAATAATAGATAAGAATAAAGAATAAAATATTTACCTCCAATTTTGAGAGTCAAAACTGGTTTGGTCACAAGCATAAGATTCTGTGGTTTCAGATCCATATGACATATTCCTTTAGTATGCAAAAAAGACATTCCCAAGGCAAGTTGTTGCATGAATTTTTTGCACACTCTTTCAGGAAGCTGTTTTCGTTTTTTAATAAAATGAGATAAATCTCCACCATCGCAGTATTCTATTACCAAATAAATAAACCTTAAATAAAGAGATTAAATGAATAATAGATTATATAAAAACTATATATATTGAGAGGGCTGGTGTGTACACCTAGGGACCTCAGCATCCAGTGCTGTTAGCTCTACTGTGGGAGTTCTAAATTTTGCCTACTCAGGTTTAGTAACCTAAGGTGAGGTTCTTTAACGAATATCTGACATCGCACGGGACCATCACTTAGCGTCATATCCGAAGAACGGCGTCCTTAAGGTTTTTTCACCTCACAAATAAAAAACCTATTCAGGTTTTGTAACCTAGGTTTTAATGAGTATCCGACATCGAACAGGCTCGAAACTTGATCCAAGGGCCTTGACCGGGTTTCGAGGCCTCCATCGAAACAATAGTATAATGATCATGCACAAGACCCAGAACAGCCTAATCAGTATCCATACCAATAACTTAGTTTACAAGCTAATAACTGAAGAATATATCTGTGGTCACAGGATCTAAATTCGTAACTTTTGAGGGCAGCACTTTTATACTTTTGCATTAATCGTGTAAATCCAGTTTTTGGAATAAATAAATTATGTTTGCATCATTATTAATCATATACCCTCTAAAGCTATAGGAGTGAATGAAAATGAATATTGTTAATCCTTTTTTGGATTTTTCCATAGTTACCTAATCATTCCCCATCACTTACCTAATTATTAACCATACTTTTTGAAATACTCGTGAATGATGCCTCTCTAAAGTTGAGCAAGTTGATTTAAACGAAAACACCCTCTTCACTTGGAATAGTCTGCCGTAGTGAATAAATTGTTAAATGCAGTTATCTCGTGAATGATTCCTCAAAGAAGTAGATTAAGTTGATTTAACAGAGAACATACACAATTTTACGAGATATCAAGAAACCAAAATCTTTATAATTCCGAAAGTGTTAACTTATTTTGGCCATTTTTCGACTTAACAACTTTTCCCTGTGACCATAGATATTTAGGATATTAGGTTTTGAGATCGTACAACCATTTCGGATCACTTAAACTATAATCATTATAAGTTATAATTTGTGATAATTGGCACATTGTTTATAAGAAATGAATGACATCTTTCTGTTAACAATTTCTATTAAAAATAATATGTGATGTAGCCATTACAAAACTTTCTTATATTTACAGACCACTCTCTCATATGAAACACATATTTCGAACTGGCATTATTGGGTATATGAAAGTAATGAGTTGGCGTCAACTTTATTTATTTGTTTCATTATATAGCGTGATTCATAGGAGAGAGTGGTCTGTAAACATGGTTCGTGTAAGAAAGGCCTGTAATGGTCAAATCGAATGTTATCTTTATTTTTATAATTTTTCATAAAAACTATCAATAATAAAAAAATATTTTATAATTAGTTTTCTACGCGATACAATTTAAAATTATTTTAATTTTAAAACATTAACGAGTATCTGACATTGCACAGGCCTTGCTTTAAAACGCCACGAACCTCTGCAGTGCAGTGACCTGATAGACATTCAAAGACACACAGTAAAAATCATTAATGAAAGTATCATTATCTGCCGTCATGAAAAACTATGTAACATTTTCTTTGTAAATAAATAATTTTAAAATGTTATTAACATGATTGAACTCCCCCTCTTATAATAACAAAAATAAAGAATAATTTAGGGGCCTTAATTTGAAAAAAAAGTTAACAAATAAATGTAATTATTATAGACGCTAAGCTATTTATGCATCTTTCATTTGCGTAAACTTTTTTTCCATTATTCATTATTTCTTTAAAAACATATGTTTAACATCTAAATATAATAGTATACCGTTTTCGGTTAGAAAATTTATTTTAATATAAATTTAGTGGTTCGATAAAATAGAATTAAATTTCTACCATTTTTATTTTGACTTGCAATCTGACCTAATTTATTTTTTGAAAAATCATCTGTTTTCCGATACAGAGTTTTAATGTGCAGATTAGATATTTAGTACATTTTTTTAAAAACTATAATACACTTAGATAAACTTTCAATATACTTTCATTCAATGAAGCACAAAATTATATATATTTAACACAATTCAAATCATAAGTGTACAAAGAATTTTCTAACAATCAAACAGAATATTATTTTTAACAAAACCTCACTAGCCAACAGAATTAATGTTTACTCATCCGCATACACGTTACAAACTCAAAACATTGAGGAAATTCATCTTCAGTTCAAGTTAAACAGTTATGAAGAGACGCTACGAAGATGGTAAGTTTTGTTAATCTAATTGTTACTTTCATATATCTATAGTATAAGGAAGTATTGTAACCGTGTGAAAATTCGAGAGTTTCATCAGATTTTCATCTTTCAAGGTCCCCTGAATTAGTTTTGACCATTTTCGCGATGATGTTTATACGTGTGTGTGTTGTGTGTATGTGATTAGGAAGTGGGCGCTCTAGAGCAAAAAAGTTAATGAGCTTCTAATGAAGAAGTCACATGTGCTTATTTAGATCTGATTAGATTTTGGCCAAAATCGGAAGAAAATTGTGACCACATTACTTCAGGGCCTAAGTACATTAAGATACAGTTTATGTTTATGACATAATAAAAAAAATCTTTTCAAGTTGTAGAAAAAATTTAAATAAATATTTTATATGAAATATGATTTTCCGCAGGTCGTTCGGTTTTCGAAATGCATTGACGTCTTGAAATTTAATTTTGTAACACATATTTTTAGATTTTCCTTTACATAACAAAAATGTTCCTTATCAAATTTCAAATAATAATAAGTTGATAAGTCCTCAGATTTGAGATAGAATCAATATGACCAAAGCGCCTCAAATAATGAAAAATAGGAAATATTTCAAAATAATGTTTAAATTGTATCGCCTGGAAAACGAATAATAAAATACTTTTTTTAATATCGAAAATATTTTTTATCATTGAGAGTTTTTATGAAAAACTATAAAAATGAAGAAAACAATATACATGTGATGTGGCCATTACAGGACATTCTTATACGAATCCCACTTAGAGATAACTCTCTTCTATGAAACACATACTTCATAATGGGTATGAAAGTGACTCTAAGAATTATGCTGTACAATGAAACAAATAAATAAAGTTGACGCCAACTCATTACTTTCATATACCCAATAATGCCAGTATGAAATATGTGTTTCATATGAGAGAGTGATCTGTAAGTGTGGTTCGTATAATAAAGTCTTGTAATGACCACATCACATATTATTTTTAATAGAACTTGTTAACAGAAAGGTGTTATTCATTTCTTATAAACAAAGTGCCAATTATCACAAATTATAACTTATAATAATTATTGAGTGAGAGATCTCAAAACACATGCTAAATATATTCTCCAGTTATGAGCTTGTAAACTAAGTTATTGGTATGGATAGAGATTAGGCTGCTCTGGACCTTGTACATGTTCACTATAATACTGTTTCGATGGCGGGTTCGAAACCCGGCTGAGGGCCTTAGGGATCAGGTCCTGAGCCTGTGCGATGTCGGGTACTCGTTAAAGAGGTGAAAAAACCTTGAGCATGCCGTCCTTCGGGTGGGACGCTAAGCGATAGTCTCGAGCCTTTGCGATGTTCTTAAAAACCCCGGTATCCTAGGTAACTAAACCGCGCTTTGAAAAATTTAGGATTCCCACAGTAGTCGGGCTCATGTCCACCAGAGTTACGAAAGAGCGGCAATAGGCGATATGACCTCGTAGTTAAAGCCCGGGCAATAGTCACAATAACTAACCATAAGTTTCAATTAACTTTTAAATTTATATCTTCTTTTCAATTTAACAATATTTAAATCAGGTTGTTTGTTTTATTTATCAATCAATCTAATAATTCCTTGTCCCCGTGCAGAACCTACCCCGGTAACTATTATGTCTTATTGTTTTAGTTTACAGCTATAGGCGAAACGAAATTTTCACAATCTATATTTGAAAAAAGTGAAAATCTATGATCTGGTCTTTTTTATATGTCCAAAGCCGACATCGAATTTTTTCCGAACTTTGAACATTTTAACAATTCTAGGTTTGGTATTTTTAAAAGAGCCAAAGTCCGAAAAATGGAATATTATTATATTGTCCAGGATGGAACAAATTATTCGGCCAATGGTCATTCTGATTGATAAAGCGGATGTACTCCCTTATGGGTCCACAATTTCAAATCGATATCTCGCCCCCTCCAGTTTAATTGTTAAGAACAAAATTATACAATTGGTAAGAATCACAATAATTTTATGTAGTAAATAAGTAAAAGAAAAAATGATGGGCCGGAAGTTTAGGCTTAGCATCGAACTTCAGTATAGGTCCACCAGTAGGAGAGTATAGTCTCATTGAATTGTATCAGTCGGTATCAGTGTTTTGGAGAATTAACACCTTATTGTAATAATTATGTGTAATCTATTTCATTTATACAAAACTTGAAGAGTGAAGAAAAGTGTGTAAATTGGGGTCCTGTTGAAGGTTTGATTATGTTTGCAATGATTTTATGAGGTGAGAAAGTATTTTTGGTACAAGTTTATTATAACGTTGTTTTTTTTATTTGTGAACCTGTACTGTTTCACTAAAAGAACCGATGAGAGGATCAAATTTTATTTTTTCGGATAAATGTGTTTTTTTTTTTATATCATGTACCTGAAAAAATAAAATGACCTTCCCATTAGTCTGTTCAGAGAAAAAATACATGTTCTTCTGAAAATTGTGGAATTCTACAGACTAAAAATTGTATTACTTTGGATAAATATGAAAAGAACAAACCATATTGCTGCACGTAAATTGAGGTAAAATACCAAAGAGTGTATGTTTCTTCATTGGCAAATATTTAGGCTTATAAGCCTAAGTATAAATACTGAAGTTTGAGGCTAACCCTAAACTTCCATTCCGTTTTTATTTTATTTATTTTTAATAAAAATTTAATTCTAACCAATTGTACAAACATAAATTTCAAAATCTCCTATACAAATTGGTATAATTTTTGTTCTTAAAAATGGGATTGCAGAGGCCGAAATATTGATTTGAAGTAGCGGGCCTATACGGAAGTATACTCGGATATCAGATAGCTTAGTCATTTGCATTTATAAGTAAGTTTACGTAGGTATTATCTATAATGTAAGAAATTTAAATGTTAATTAAAAAATGTCATCGGTGAATCCTTATGCTAAATTTTGTGTCGATGCATTCATTATATCGGAAGTTATTTTGGTATTTGAGTTGACCCCTCTCTGATTCCCAAATTTCCTTCGACCGATTCTGCTGAAAATTATCAGGTGCCGTTCTCATGAGGTTTTGAATTTACATATGAAATTTTGTGTCAATACATTCATAACATCGGCAGTTATTAGAATTTTTGAATTGAGCTCCCCTGTGATCACAGTGAAACGTATATAGAAATGTTTCATTAAGACAAAACTTCCTAATTTTATTGAAACTTATTTTTATTCAAAAATTGTTGGCAGAGCCAATTATCACTAATGCTTTAAGCCCAAGCTAGTACTTATGGTGTCGTTAAGCCCGGATTAGGCCTGGCTTTTTTTGAGCTTCAGAAACTCATCCTTTTTTCCATTAAGAGACAACAACGGGTCTTATAAAGTATAATCAAATATTTGTAAAAAAAATAACAAGAGGAACTTGGTTATAGATTCATGAAAATACTTAAAAATAAAAATTAAGCTATTTTTATTATACTCACGTTTCGCTCCATTGAAAATCTACCATTGTGACAATATATGGGTGAGAGAGTGTTTTCATTATACTAATTTCCGAAAATATGGACTCAGCTCTAGTGAAAGACAGTTTGTTTCTTGAAAATACTTTGACAGCCGCTGGACGACCTTCTGTTCCCTAAAAAATTAAATTAGCATCAAAAGAATATGTTTAATAGTAAAAAGATTGAAGATACATCTTACAAACAAAAAACATAATAAGAGAATAAAATAAAAATACAGTAAAAATTGCGATAAAACAAATCTATGAAATATTTCAATTTAATAATACATCCAGACGACATCTAGAAAATAAGAAACAACCTCTTTAAGAACTGCTTGAGATATTATACAAGAATGAAATCACAGAGAGTGTCTATGATTAAAAAAGCGAAACTGTCCCCGTCAGTTTAATAACTTAAAAAAATTAATAAAACTAATACAAATAAAATAAGCTATACAACGGAGTTCCTTAAGTAAATTTGACAAACTGTAAATCGTCTATTTGTATATTAATATTTCATATTTGTAAATTATCAAATACGAAAGTGTTTACAACTTATTGACTTATATTCAGGTTAAACGAAAAAAAAAAAATTAAAATGACTAAACGGCAATATGGTATGAAATAATGAATTTAAATCATTATGACTATAATTACCGTTTCATATGCTTTGTAAACTGTTGAATAACTTCCAGATCCTATTTTCTCTGAAATAGTAAATCCTTTAAGATCGTTTAGTATATTTTTCATTTTAAATGAATCCAAAAACTATCATAACAATTTAAATCTTTATTACAAACGAAACATTATTAAACATAAAACTTAAAATGTTTTTATCTAACCACAATGAAAAATATTAATTTGAATACAGCTATCACCTAATCAAAAAATAAAATAACCTTAGGAAGGTTATTGAGCATCAGGGATAACTAAATCTTTTTTTTTTCTTTCTTTCTTTGGATAAACCTTTTGTACTTATTTTCTAAATTCTAAATAGCAATATAAATTGAGGGAATATAAAAGTTAAATTATGCATATATACTTTTTTTAATCTTCATCTTAAGTATTGACAAAAGTGGTTATCTGAAAAGTTCTTAACGGGTTGTCAGGACGTCTGATGACGTCATGTGTTGTTAGTGAAGAACAGTCAGGTGCCTGAAGTGTTATTTAGAAGTTGACTCAAAAACTTTTTTTTCAAAAGGAAACCTTTTATTAATAGTCTCTTATTTAAGGACACTACAATTTAGTGGCACTGATTTTTATTGGAAAATTTAAGTGATGGATTCGGAGGAGGAGACTTTATACGATGAAGTCGACTCAGGGAACGAATCAAGTGGGGACGATGTTGATTTTGCTATGGAAGTTGGAAATAGTGGCAGAGAAAGACAGCCAGAAATTGATGACTACCCGTTTGAAGTTCTTTCAACTGAAGAAATAGTTCAGCATATGGTTGATTGTATAAAAGAAGTTAATACTGTGGTTGAGGTAAGTTATTTATTTGTATACATTTTTTTTTCGTTTTTTTAAATGTGCCCTTGAATGAGGTTATGTGCTAGCCATTTTATTTTTCATACTATTTATACTTTATTCTATCAAGGCTGCGATTGTTCATTCTATATAACAAAATTACTTTAAAATTCATTATGCATTTCTTAATTATTAGTGATTCATGACGATAAAGCCAAGTTAACTATAACGTTACATTTCTCATTTTTTCATTCCAGAAAAATCTCTACTTTCAAAATTCTCTAACTTCGTAATAACTTAGCCTTGTTATTTTAACAAACTTATTACGTATATGTACATTTCCTGTTTAAATGTCAACCTTATTTTTTCTACAATTGTTATATTTCCTTTTTGTCAGAATTTTTCAAAAGTTAATCCGTTTTGTAACCCAATTACGATTTTTGTGCATTAAATGAAAAATGTTCTTTTCTTTTTTAATTAGGAACTAAGAAATATATATATATTTTTTAAATTAAAGAATTTAGCTGAATCAGTGCTTTATTAAGATAACGACAGATTGTTTTTTGTTGTAAATATAATTTCAAAGCTTAATATTTTTGGTGACTATTATTTCACGTTATTATTTTCGTAGTTTACTGTCAGTGCGAACTCTAAGATTATATTTTCGTGTTTTGATTGAGGTTATTGACCCATTAGAGTCTTCTAATTTAAAAAAAAGTATTTTTAAATATTTATTTTGTAACTCATGTATTTTTTTAATAGATACCTACAACAACAACTCGTATTTTATTGAATCATTTTAAATGGGACAAAGAAAAATTAATGGAAAGATTTTACGATGGAAATCAAGAACAGTTATTTAATGAAGCTCGAGTGGTAAATCCATTTACTAAACCTGCAACCGTAGTGCAGCCAAGGCCAGCGACAAAGGTAATGTAAGAGTCGTTTTTTACAGTTATTACGACTCATGACCGGGCTTTAACTGCAAGGTCATATCACCTACTTCCAGAGTGCTCTTACGTCACTCTGATGGACATTAGCCCAACTCTACTATGGGAGTTCTAGATTTTGCCTACACTAAATTTGTATTCACCTAGGGTAGGGGTTTTTAACGAGTACCTGACATCGTACAGGCTCGAGACCATCGCTTAACTTCCGATCCGAAGGACGGCGTACTTAAGTTTATGTTACCCCCTTCATAAAATAAACTAAACTCGGCCGGGTTTTCGTTTTTTACCTAATTGTACATTATCCCCCAAAAATATTTTAATTAAACTCAAATATTGGAAGGAATATAAGAAAATATTTTGTTTACCCCTTCTTTATATTGATACCAATAGGTTAGGTTAGGTTTTATGACTCATGCCCGGGCTTTAACTACGAGGTCATATCGCCTACTACCAGAGCACTCTTTCGTCACTCTGGTGGACATGAGCCCGACTCTACTGTGGGAGTCCTAAATTTTGCCTACCCTAAATTTTTATTCATCTACGGTAGAGGTCTTTAACGAGTACCTGACATTGTACAGGCTCGGGACCATCGCTTAACGACCCATCCGAAGGACGGCGTGCTTAAGTTTATTTTACCTCCCAGATAAAACAAACTAAGGGCCTCGGCCTCGGTCGGGCTACGAACCCACAACCTTGAGCTCAGAAGTCAAGCACGCATACCACTGAGCTACCGGCGCCCTCGATACCAATAAATATCTGTAGATAATGTGTGGTGGTTTACTGATAACGACTGTATTTTTTTGTGAATTTGTTATCCATTTCGTATTAGTTTTCACCTTCTATAGTATAAGGAAGTATTGGAATCGTGCAAAAATCTGAGATCGAGGTTTCAACTGATTTTCACGTTCCAAAAGTCCCCAGAATAGAGACCATTTGACTATTTTTGCGATGTTGTATGTCTGTGCTTGTTCATGTGATTGAAAAGTTGTGAGAAAGAATATACCTCAAAAATTATTGTTGTTATAAATTTGGAATGAAGGGGCTCACATGTTCTAACTTAGGTTTGATTAGATGTTGGCCGAAATCAAAAAAATTGTGAACACTTTATCCCGGGGTCTAAGTACATTTTACAAGATACTTGTTTATGACCTAATAAAAAATCTGTTCCAAGTCAAAGTTGTAGAGAATATTACTATATGCTGAAATTCGTTCTGAAAAGTATTGAAAAATATTATTAGACGTTTCCTTGATTTACCGGAAAACGGTCAGTCCTATCGAAGGATTGATTCTTACCAAAATTGTTTCTTATAAAATTTCCAATCGCCAATATGTCCTCAGATTTGAAATAGGATCGACGACAAAAGTTATAACACCTCGAAGAATGTAAACTAAATGTCTGTAAGGAATATATCTATGTAATTTTTAAATCGTAACTCATAGCAACGAACTTTAAAATATGGTTTATGTATTGGTAGTGAAAAATATATGTGATACGGCCATAACAGAATTTTTTTATACCAACAACACTTATAGATCACTTTCTCTCAAACCCCCATTCTCAAAATCATTTAATTTTATCTCATTGTACAGAGTTATCTTGGAAGTAGACATTCTTATACCCAGTAATGCCAGTATGAAATAATTTTGGGAAGAGAGAGGGACCACATTATAATTTATTTTTTTTTTATTAGCAATAAAAAAAAGTAACTAATTCACAAAGTATATAAATGTATTTTTAGTGAAAATCAGTTTCACATATTGTTGGGCATCTATGAATTTATTTATTCAGAAGTATTTCTTTATAGCGTTAATATTGTTTTGTTATTATTTTGAAAAAAAAAAAAAAAAAAAAAAAGACGACCCCTTCGGGCTCTTTTCATAATTCAACTTCTTATCTCCCGCCATTCCTGGTCGTACTCCCAACGTTCATGATATCTTGTGTACATTAGTATTTTGATTGTTTACACATTTCTTATTTATTTTTTCTACTTCCCCAATTATGTATAGTTATATAATCGGATATTCGAAGTTAAGTTCGTGTGTCTATGAATACGGTAACTCCCGATAGAATGAATGTATCGAAACGAAATTTTATGTGTTTCCAGGGGGGGGGGCTTAACTTGAAAACTCGTAATATTTCATATGTAAATTCAAAACCCCGTAAGGGCGGCACTTATTAATTTAGTATGAGGATTTAGGAGCCCCTATGAATGTCGACTATTGATTCTTACTGGGGAAGTTCATTGAAGGTGATTCATTGACCGATTTTTTTAAATCGGACTCATGTATGATGCATATTAGTCATGCCTTTATATCGGTGTTATTGGTTATTTATACATCCATGGCCCCGGGAGGGAGTTCTATCTATGAAATAAAACTCCCGGATGGGATTCGAACCCGCAACCGTGGTAGAACCCTGTGGTTCAAACCCATGCTCTAGCCCACTAGACCCGCACCTCGGAGTTCAACGGTAACATTTTAAAATTTGAACTCAAGTTGAACAATTGTGACGATGACCAGAATGAGTTTAGACTCATTCTGGTAAGTGTTTCTAAATGTCCCCTATGAAGCATAAATATAAATAAATAGCAAAACTTCGATGCGCAGTTTCATGTTTTTCGACCTTCAAATTCCAAATATGAAAAAAAAATGTATGTGTGTCCCGACAGAATGAATGTATCGACACAAACTTTATATGTGAATCCAGAATCCTTTAACGACGACACTGATTTTCAGCCAAATCGACCAAAGGGAAGTGGGGGATAAGAGGGGAGGCTTAACACAAAATCCCTAATAACTGCCAATGTAATGAGTTTATCGATTCAAAATGTAGTATGAGGATTTAGGAGCCCCTACGTAAGTCAACTTTTGAACATTAGCGCCAACGGCCGATTGGCTTTGGAGGGGGAGCGAAAAGAAATATTTTCTACGAAAATTTATTATACATTCTATGGCGATTTAACTCTCATCAATTAGTCTAAGGACAATTAGTTGACGATTAGTAATTTAATGAGAAACATTTTCCAACATCTAAAAATATGTGTTTCAAAACGACATTTTAGGATCATTTGCGGCATGTATCTCGCATACGAATCTTCGTAAAAAAAAGTGTTGCATATTATCACTGAATAAAATCAATTAACAATATATGTACATAAATATTTTTGTTCTTCAGCCCTGCGTTCCTGTAACCATCACATCAAAGACTAAATAAATAAAATAATGAAAAATACAACATTACTTTTTACTTTCTTATACTCGTACTTATGTTAGTAATGAAGTATTGTAATCGTGCGAAAATACGAGTTCGAGAGAAAATTTCACGTATCAAGGTTCCCCGTAACATTTACTGATGACAACTTCTAGGTTGAGGAACGCGGACATATTGTGGAAACTTGTAATAAATAAATAAAACAAACTTATTTTTGAAATATTGTCTATTCCACTAAAGATATAAATATATATATAACTACCGGTTTCGGCTTTACACCATCGTCAGGTCTAATTATGAACTAAGTCAGTTTGCAGAGAGCGACCCTTCTAATACATCTCGGGTGAAAGGGGGCTATTAAAACTTGGGAGTCCCCCGGCTGTACCGTTAGCTATCTCATGAAATATTTCCTAACAAAAAAGTCGTTTTAAGGAAAGAATTGAAGAACACATGGCCGAAATAAAGAACAGAGGAAACCGTTCTACATTCGCGACCCATATAATTGACAATAGCCACACTTTCGATCCATCTACAGGCATCAAATATTTCCACTATTGCTCAAAAAGCAGGCTACTTGATAGCTTAGAACAATTAGAAATAAATAAAGCTACCAAGAAGAACATTTGTATGAATGACCAAATTTATTTCAACTATTCCCCTTTGTTAACACCCTGATCCAGTTCTGTTTCCACATATATGTTTGTATTATCTGTTATTAATATTTGGTTCCACATATATGTTTCATGTTATCTTAATCTTAATATTATTATTAATTTTATTTATATTTTTTATTTATTTGTATTTTTACTGATTTATTTGTTATTTTTCCACTTATTAGTCTAATGATATTGTTTTGTGTAAAAGAACTAAGTTTTGTTAGGAAATATTTCATGAGATAGCTAACGGTACAGCCGGGGGACTATTTAATAGCACCCTTTCACCTGAGATGTATTTCAAGGGTCGCTCTCTGCAAACTAACATAGTTCATAACTAGACCTGACGATGGTGTAAGGCCGAAACCGATAGTTATACAGTAGGCAAAGAAAGTATTTGCACACCATAAAAATTTGGGTTTATTTTTAACTACTAACAGAGAATAACATGAAATTAATTTGTTTTATTCTATAATTGCTTAGATTCAAAAATATAATAGCAGGTGTCTAAAAAAAAATTATTTAATAATTATATCAACACAATTAACAGAATTTCACGCAAAAAAAGTATTTGCACGCTCATATTATTATACATATTACAATTATTAGTTTGGTTCGGTAGAGGTAATTCGTTCGGTAGTTTGTTTCGTTGTTTACAAACAAATAAGGATTAATACGCACTATGATTCAGTTGAACTTTGTGTTTGAATTGATTAACATGCCGAAGAAAAACGAAATATCGCGTTCTGATCTTGAAAAAATCATTTTTTTGCGTGAGTTAGGCAAACGTTACCGTGAAATCGGAAAAATCGGGTTTTCAACAGTTCGATATATTGTTAATAAAAAACAATTGACTGGTAGTGTTGAAAACAAACCCCGGAAAGGACGACCATCCAAACTCACGCATCGACAAAAACGTGAAATAGTGCGAAATGCTCTTAAAAATCCAAAATTTAGCGCGCAAAATATTGCTGACGACTTGGCGACAACATGGCGGAATGCTGTTACGTCACAAACAGTAAGGAACGTTCTCCATAATGAGGGAATAAAAGGAAGGCGCCCTCAAAAGAAAGACATTGTAATTTTCAGGCTGTGCAAATACGTATTTTGGGTAAAATTTTCTTAATTCTGTTACTGTTAAAGTTAAGTTAGTTATTATTAAATATTTAAGGACAAATTCTTGAATCTTCTTACATTTAGACAAGAAAAAAAAATGTTATTGTGTTATTTACAATTACTTATTGTCGTTAAATAAAAAATTTCATGCTGTGGAAATACTTTTTTTGCCTACTGTATATATATTTATATCTTTAGTGGAATAGACAATATTTCAAAAATAAGTTTGTTTTATTTATTTACTGATGATGTCACATGTACTAACTTAGATTAGATTTTAGCCGAAAATGAAGTCCACTTTACTTCAGGGCATAAGTATACATTTTACAAGATGCCGATTGTATTTATGACCTAATCAAAAATCTTTAAAAATAAAATTTGTAGAGACAACAGGGCACATATAGAACAAAAATATTTATGTACATATATTGTTAATTGATTTTATTCAATTATTATTAACTGACTTTTTATTGAATTACCATAATTTGATGTTCTAAAATGGAATATTACATTTTAAAGATTCAAAGGTTTTTAACTGTTTCAGTATAAACGCCGTCGACAGTCAAACTCCGGCACTGAAGAATGTGAAATATGTTATTCAGTGCTACCAGTTCCTGTAAGTATTACAGCTCTTGTTAAATAATAATAACACATCATTCCACTTTAATACTCAATATTGCTAATCCATTTTTACGTAAAAATGGAGCTACGGACCTTCACCTCAGCTCTATACTGAAGGAAATATTTGCTGGGAAAACTATGTTTTGGTATTTAGAAAAATTATTAACGGGAATATACTTCAATTCGTTATTGCAGTTTTTCAGTGGTCCGTAACAAAAGTATGACATACTTACACAATCGTTCAGTTTGTCCTTCACAGCGTTTTCATTTCGAAAACTGATATGTAGCAGGCCAACGATGTAATAGGAAGGTGCAGATCAGAGGATAAAACAAACTCAGAGACTCTGCTAAGTTTTCGTCACTCGTAACTGTGTGGGCCTTCTTCAGGGCTTGTATTGACATATATACATTATCAGTGAGTTTATAGGTTAGGTTATGTTTTATGACACATGCCCGGGCTTTAACTATGAAGTCATATCGCCTACTACCAGAGTGCTCTTCCGTCACTCTGGTGGACATGAGCCCGAATCTACTGTGGGAGTCCTAAATTTTGCCTACCCTAAATTTTTATTCACCTAGAGTAGGAGTCATTAATGAGTACCTGACTTCGTACAAGCTCGAGACCATCGCTTAACTTCCGATCCGAAGGACGGCGTACTTAAGTTTATGTTACCCCCTTCATAAAATAAACTAAACTCGGTCGGGTTTCGAACCCACGTTCTTGAGCTCAGAAGGCAAGCACGCATACCACTGAGCTACCGGCGCCCTCAGTGAGTTTATATATGATAAAATTAAGTGATAATAAAACAATATTAACTGAACAAAACCTACTCATAGATATATAAGTAATAAGTTTGTATAAGATGGAATTAAGTGAAAATAAAACAATAAAAACTAAATATTAACTAAACAGAATCTACTCAGGTTTAATATAGTCCTCCGGTCTCTGTGTATACGTACCTACTTCATGTACACATATATATTTTAATCAGCACATACTATTTCAAAACAATTTCTTTTATTATTAAGATTTCAATTTATTATTTATGTTTTCCTTGTTTTTAAGGTGGTAGTGTACAGGAGGGACTAGGAAAAAACTCGTGGGGGGCTGGAAAAGGGACAGTTAGGATTATAAACTTGTTGAACTTCCATTTAGTATTAGTTGCCTAAAGTACTCCCATATTTTACATATATTTTGTGAAATATACTTACTATATTTTAAAAAAAACATACTTTTTCCTTTATTTTATACCATTCTTATACAAAGTCACACGACTATGCACAAGTTCATGCTACACGTGAACAATGGTGGTCCGATCCTTGCGCGGCAACTCTCTTTGACGAATGAATGGTTTCTCTGGTTGCAGATGATGACCGGTCTGGAGTGTGGACACAGGTTCTGTACCCAATGCTGGGGTGAGTATCTGACCACCAAGATCATGGAAGAGGGTGTTGGACAGACGATAGCCTGCGCCGCCCACGGTTGTGACATCCTCGTGGACGATGCCACAGTAATGAGGCTTGTCAGGGATCCCAAAGTGAGACTCAAGTATCAACATCTTATCACCAACAGCTTTGTCGAGGTAAGTTTATCCTCTTCCTCGCCAATTCTTAAATTATATAAATTCTATAATACCTTCATCATAGCATTACTTCTCCTAACTTTTTTTTTAAAATATTAACAGTTATAGACGATTCGGGAAGTACTCCCATTATCAGTATCTATAATTTATCTGTTCTTTAGGTCAACTATTCCTACTGCCAATCATAATCTCCCTTTTATAGAGCATACATATTGAGTGACCTCTATACACCTAGTCAAAACTAATTCAAAGAGTTTTGACTGGGTGTTTGAATATATAAGTTATGTTTTAGTTTTATAATTTACTTTATTGATGTTTGTTAATTAATTTATATATTTTTCGCTCTTTATGACTTGAGGAAGCGACCCGTGATCACCCCGAAATATCGTCCTGAAAGGTTTATCCAAACAAATATATATATATATAGACATAAATTAATTTTAATTATAAATATTATATATATATATAATATTTATAATTAAAATTAATTTTTGTGTTGTGTAAGGAGGGAGAGGTCCTTAATTCATATGTAGTATTATTGCGTTAATGGTTCGTATAACGTACCAAATTATAAACACGAAGATATAATTCCAAAAATAAGCACGTTTATTGAGTCTTACGTTTTATTCCATCTAAAGTAAATTCGTGCTTCGTTATTACGATTCATGCCCGGGCTTTAACTACAAGGTCATATCGCTGACTACCTATTATGGGAGTACTAAATTTTGCCTATCCTAAACTTTTATTCACCTAGAATAGGTTTTTTTTAACTAGTACATACCATTGTACAGGCTCGGGACCGTCGCTTAACGTCCCATCCGAAGGACGGACATGCTTGAGTTTTTTTACTTCCCAGGCAAAATAAACCAAGGGCCTCTGACGGTTTCGAATCCGCGATCTTCAGTCACGACTTAACAAATACTAGTTTTTTTTTGGCAAGTAAAAAATGTTAATGGTTATATATAAAAAAAAAAATTTGTTTATTTATCTGTTCGTCATAAATATTTTGATAATTCCGGAAAGGCGAAACGTCGACAGAATGAAATATATATATATTTTGTGGAGACCTTTGGCCAACTTTGCTTTTTTACAAAACCCCATCATCAAGAAAAGAGTCTTTTCTGAATGCTCTACAACAAAAATTATATGTACACATTTCTAGCATATTGTAAATTATAATATAATATTAAAATAAAATTTAAATTTGGTTGAGATATACGGATTGATAATGTTACATTTATTTCAGTGTAACAGATTGCTGCGATGGTGCCCCTCTCCGGATTGTAACAATGCTATCAAGGTATCCTACGTGGAGGCTAGACCAGTGGTCTGTAAATGTCTGCACACCTTTTGTTTTGCTTGTGGTGAGGCTTGGCATGATCCTGTCAAATGTCACCTTCTGAGAAAGTGGATCAAAAAGTGTGACGATGATTCGGAAACATCCAACTGGATAGCCGCCAATACAAAGGTGATTAATACTTATATACTTAGATATATATAATATACAGTGAAACCTCTCTACAAGGAACATGGAATGTATTTTTGTCCGTAATAGAGAGGTGTTCGTTCAAGAGGGGTTTTTAAAACAATTTTGTGTCCAGTTTTGAAGCAGGCCATCCGTTGGAAGCTTTGAAGTTCTCTGCATTTGTTGAGCGACCTCTTAAGCTTTTTCTTGTAACATCGGCCCAGGAACAGGCATGTTTTTTAACCAACTGGATTTAATCACTCCAAAACCAATTTGTTAATAACATCTCCTCCCGGATCATTTTTATTTAAACGGCACACATTTTTACCCATCTTATTTTCTCGATAAATTTTCAAATTTTTTTTTTTTTAATAATAATTTTGGACACTTGAGTTTTAAATAAATAAAACAAACTTGTTTTTTGAAATATTGTCTATTCCACTAAAGATATATATACATATATAACTACCGGTTTCGGCTTTATACCATCGTCAGGTCTAGTTATGAACTAAGTCAGTTTGGAGAGAGCTACCCTTCAAATACATCTCAGGTCAAAGGGTGCTATTAAAACTTGGGAGTCCCCCGGCTGTACCGTTAGCTAACTCATGAAATATTTCTTAACAAAACCTAGTTCTAAATTTACATAAAAGAATGTCACTAGACTAATACGGGGAAAAATAACAAATAAATAAGTACAAATACAAGTAAATAATAAAAAATAGAAATAATGTTAAGATTTAGATAACTTGAAACATATATGTGGAACCAAATATTAATAACAGATAATACAAACATATATGTGGAAACAGAACTGGTTTAGGGTGTTAACAAAGGGGAATAGTTGAAATAAATTTGGTCATTCATACAAATGTTCCTTTTGTTAGCTTTATTTATTTCTAATTGTTCTAAGCTATTAAGTATTTAGTAATTTTAGTATTAAGTAATTTCTCAACTTAGCACTTGAGTTTTCTCAATTTTAAATTTTTCGGCTAAAGCCCGAACCGAACCGCCTTTATCATGACATTGAAGTTCCACTTTGTCCTTCCGTTTTTTCAAATGCGACATTTCGACTTAAAAGATGATAAAGCACTACACTCAAAAGAAAAAAAGAAGGTTTTGAAAGATTCAAACCAAGTGAAGGAATGTTTAAGAGGGAAGAGGAAGGGAACTTCCGCGAAAAAGGATTGGAAAGGGGGGGGGGGGGGGGGACAGGTGTTTTAAAAAATAAATTCTTTTTTTTTTTTAGCTAATTTCAAAAATTCATTGAAAATAGTTAACAAATGTTTACTAGTCTGGCGGGACCTACAGGACAGGACTACTTACTCTACTCTGAAGACCGCTGACACAACAACTACTCTGAAGATATATATATCCCCCTCCAGACCATCGCGCGTAGTATTGTAGGGATAGCGGTGGTGTTCACATGTCCTATTGTTAGTGTTAATCAAGTTATTGTATTCTAAATCAAATATAATTCTTTTTAAAAACGTAAGTTCAGTGAGTGAGTATCATTACTCGGGCGTAACATGTTTTTTGGGGGTTTTCCAAGCATTTTCATCTTTCAAAATTGAGATGTTTGATGAGGTACTCTTTTGTACCATGAGTGGGAGTTTGGACTTCCCGCTGGATGACAATAATATATATCCGTTCGTTTTTTCGTCACAGTTTCATGACATTACTACAGTACGGTGGTGTAAACTAAGATGGTTACACATCAACATGAAATTATATTTCTTTTTCATTTTCTTCTTTAAAGTATACTCGTAAATAGTAATTATTGGTTTATTTAAATGTAGTTCTTTTATAAAAAGTATTTAGTGAACTTATTATTTTAATAGTGATACTGTCCTATAGGAATGTCCGAAGTGTAACGTGACCATAGAAAAGGATGGAGGATGCAACCACATGGTGTGTAAAAACCAAAATTGTAAAGCTGATTTCTGCTGGGTGTGTCTCGGACCTTGGGAACCACATGGCTCTTCATGGTGAATATATCATTTATTATTTTATTTATTGTTGCTAATTTCGATGTTGAATTTTCAAAGAAATTTCATGTTTTCCGATCCCCTAATTTCAAAAATATAAAAGAAAAAAATGCTGGCTGTCTGTGAACAGGAGAAGTCGAAATATTTATGGGTGTGTGGTGTGCCCGATACGGAATAATCACCTTGAATTTATTCGCAAGTTCATCCTTTGACTGTGGTCCTCTGGGATACCTCCACAGGCAGTACTGTCTCCTGTCTGGCTTTTTATTGTATTTTTTTTTTTTTAATGTTTTACTAACCTCACATACAACTAATAATGTTATTGTTAATGTTTCTTAGGTACAATTGTAACCGATACGATGAGGAAGAGGCTAAAGCAGCCAGGGACGCACAAGAAAAGTCAAGAGCTGCACTTCAACGATATCTTTTTTATTGCAATCGATACATGAATCATATGCAATCGCTAAAGTTTGAACATAAGTTGTATGCATCCGTCAAAGAGAAAATGGAGGAAATGCAACAACATAATATGTCATGGATTGAGGTAAGTACATTTTTAACTTCCCAGTATATAGGGAAGTTATTGTAATGGGTCCGAAAATCGAAATCATATTTTATGAGAGAGAGTAATATATTTCGACTGAATTATCGTGTAATATATTTCGACTGAATTATCGTGTAATATATTTCGCCACATATGAATGTAAAGGTATGTAATTATATAATAAAATCAATAACAATAAAACAACTCTGTATAACATGATTAGATATAACATTATATTGATCATATTTATGTAGTGAATATTACTAAAATACCAATATTACTAACTATAAAATCATCTTTCTGTAAGAAACTGTTAAGAGGCTTAATGTGTCACAATAAATAAAATTTGTGGTAAAAGAAAATAATATAGCTGTAAATCTAAAAAAAAATATAATTATTTTAGTTTATAATTGCATGTATAAAAGAACTTCTGGATCCACACAAAATTGAAGAACAATAAATTTGAAAGTTTAATTCCTCATACTACTTTTCTTATTGTATCATTACAAAACAAATTTTAATCAAAATCAGTGCACGATTTTTGAAACTAAAGCAGATGTTTACACATCAATTCTCTTGAGTATCACATCACTTACACATGTTGTTTTATTATTATGTTACAAATATTTTATGGGCGCCAATGTAATTTTGTGCTTTGGGTTGCAGGTACAGTTTTTGAAAAGAGCTGTTGACATCCTCTGCCAATGTCGACAGACCCTCATGTACACATATGTGTTCGCATATTATTTAAGGAAAAACAACCAATCTGTCTTATTTGAGGTTCGTATTTTTTTATAAACTAGCTGTTGTGTCTGGCGTTGCCAGGGAAAGTTATTAGATCTTAATACCACTAGAGGGCCTCGGTAGCCTAGAGGTAGCATGTTAGTCTACTGAGGTCAAGCTCGCGGGCTCGAATCCCGGCTATAAACGTTGAGCACGCCGTTCTTCGGATGGGACATTAAGCGATGGTCCCGAGCCTATGTGATGTCAGGTAATACTTGAAGGCGACTCCCACTAGAGTCGGGCGCATGTCCACCAAAAGCGACAAAATAAGCGCTGGGGTAGTAGGCGATATAATCCTGTAACTACAACTTTTGAAATTTTCAGGACAACCAGAAGGATCTGGAAAGTGCGACGGAAACACTTTCAGAATACTTAGAAAGAGACATAACATCAGAAAATCTAGCTGATATAAAACAAAAAGTTCAAGACAAATACAGGTTAGACAAATGTTTTTAAAACTATTCTGAGCAAGCTATTATTTAATTGTTTTGGTTTTCAGTTATGGAAAATTTTTATTTAATAAGCAATAAGTATTGAAAAAAAACTTCATTATACAGTGGAACCTCGATATAGCGTTTTTCTCGATAAAACGTTTTCTGGATCAGGCCCCGACCAAATGAAGGCATATTCAATGCATTTTTTATTTGATAGAACGTTTCTCGATGTAACGTTTATCGCGATATAACGTTTGGTTTTCGGCAGGTAAAACGTTCCTATGCCTCGATAAAGCGTTTTTTTTCCACGAAAATTGCGAACTAAAAAAATAAAAATAAAAAATCGAAGAAGAACATGTATCCGGTGTAGTAAGAAGGGCGATCGGAGTCATAGACTTTACCGAGAAAATCCCACCTACTCTTTCACCATTCCCACCCGCCACCCCTTTCCCTACCCCGTTTTTTTATATTTTGTTAAAATATAGCGTTAAATTAGGAGCTGTTTTTTATTACCTTCTTATGAATTGATTATAGGTACATATATGCATTATATGTATGTATCATATAATTTTAGTTGGGGCGGATTTGATATAACGTTTTTTCCCAATGGGCCCGAGCAAAACGTTATACCGAGGTTTTACTGTATTAGGAAACAAAGCATTTTGTTTTTCTTTTTTAATTGGTGATTCCCGGAGAACTTAATCAATTAAGTTTCGCTCTCCCTCCAAAACCATTGGACAGTTTGGGCTAAAAATTCAATAGTTACATAGAGGCGTCCGAATCATACTAAATTTTGTATCGTTACATTTATTACTTCGGCAGTTATTAAGAGTTTTTGTGTTGAGCCCTTTCCTGTGATTTCCCCTTTTCTTTTGTTGATTCCGGTGAGAATTAATGCTGTTTTGATCTTCAAAACATTTGTGTGTGTATTTTGAATTTTACACATTTTTTATACAATATAGAATATCGTTTTATGTTATATCGCGGGGCTCATAAAACGATCCAAAATGTCCTTAAGCCCTCTAGCTATGAGTTTCTCAACTAATGTATATTATAATACATATGATACATAGAATACTACCGGTGTTGGCTTGGCATTACACCATTGTCATGTGACTTTTGAACTGCGTGCAGACGATGGGTTAGCCGAGACACTTCACCTCGTATAACTGGAGAAGTGACGTTCTTTCTTTACTTTACCAGCAATACGAAATAGAGGAAGTTAAGTAATCGGTAAAAAATACGATGCGGAGGTTTCAACGGAATTTCATGTAAGGAAAACGCTGTGTGTCTGAACAGATATATGTATGTGTGTGTCTGAACAGATATATGTATGTGTGTGTCCTAAACCCTATAAGGGCAACACCTATCGATTTTCTGTCAAATCGGCCAAAGAGAAGTGGGGCTCAACACAAAAACTCAATAGCTCCCGATGTAATTTATGTATCGAAATGAAATTTCGTATTAGAAGTCAAAACCCAATGAGGACATAACCTGTCAAATTCCAGAGTTATCTATCGACCGATGGAAAGGAAGATTCCCCCGACGGAAGGGGCTCAATAATAAGTAATTTTTCTGTATTTTAATAAAAGTTATTTTTAAAAACTACTTTGTTGAGATCAGAACTCAATTATATATTTTAAATCAGTGATCAGTATTATTTATTAGTAGCAATATTATCAGTATTGTAATTTACAATTGGTTCATTGGTTAAGTAATTTACAATTGGTTCTATTATTAAACTCTTAAAAGCGATCAGATCTATCGTTATTGATTCGAACTGTATCTATTGTATTATACAGAAAATTACAAAAATGTATCTACCGGAAACGTATTATGTTAAAAAACAATGAAGCAGAAATGATTGTATGGCGTGTTGCGGCTAACAATAATCTATCTAGCTAGTAATAATGCTCCCCACATTCGTGTTCACCACTTAATAACACTTAAGTAAGCCTAAGTAATAATATTACCTATTTCCTTTAAACCATAACATATTCATAAAAATGTATGCACCAAGATAGATCTCACGTCGGATATTTGAGGGCGCCAGTTGCTCAGAGATAGCATGCTTGCTTATTGAGTTCAGGATCGCGGGTTCGAAAGTCGGCTGTAACCCCTAGTTTTTTTTGTTTTGTTTTCATCTGGGAAGTGACATAAACTTGAGCACGCCGTCCTTCGGGACGTAAAGCGATGATCCTGAGCCTATAAGATGTCAGTTACTCGTTAAAGACCCCCTTACCCCTCCCTTAATACAGTCGGGTTCATGACCACTAGATTGACGAAAGAGCGCTCTGGTAGTAGGCGATATGATCTTGTAGTAAAGCTCGGAGAGTCATAATAACTATCTATGTTTAAAAACAATAATAATAATAACTTTAAATGTTTGTTCTTGACAGGTACTGCGAAGGCCGGCGGAAAGTATTACTTGAACACGTTCACGAAGGCTACGAAAAAGACTGGTGGGAATATACAGAATAGTGATATGACGGAATAGCAAGAATAAAACAAAAATCTTGTGATAAAAACAAAAAAAGAAAAGAACGTAAAAAAAATAAGTAAAAACCACCTACTTTAGTGTGATGGAACACTTCCTGGATATATATGTTTATATATATATATATATATATTCAACTGATTAGATTATATAATAAGTGTAAATACAAGTTTATAATAAATGATATATTTATGTATAAACTAACAAATACATATATATTTGACATTGTATAAATTAATTTTAAAAGATAGGTTGTGTTAAATATATATGGTATATCGTTGTTTATAAGCCTTTGAAAATTTCGAGAAAATTTTTAGTCATCTTTCTTCTTTTCATTTCGATTTTTATTACGAATTCTCTTGTTGATAGAATTTTATTTTTAGGAAACAAAGCCGAAAACGGGAACCTTATAGCGAGTCTGTTTATTTCCTAAATGTCCGTCTTTTTCTATACTAAAACATCATTTGAGCTAGAAAATTGCAGTTCTTTTTTATAATATTCAGAAAAATTGTCCAACGTCAGAAAATGTATAAGAGCCCAGTTTTTTCCCACTCTCGTGCTTGCAAAAATTAGGGGGCTTGCAAAACGAAATATTTTCTGAAAGAACTGAGTATATATCTTAGAAAAGCTTACTTCGAGTAGATTTAAAAATTTTTTTTTTTTTGTTTTTTGGAATTTGATATGCAGTTTGGTGGCTGCGGGGAGCCGAAAACATCGTCCGTCGGTTGTCACTTCACTTCATATCTCGCGAAGTCTATTACATTTAAAAATATGAAAAAGATCTGAGTATTATCCGGCAATCATTCAAGATTGCAACTGTTTTGAGTCAAAGCATGAGTGGAATTATACAAAGGGGGGCGTAAAAAAAATTGTGCCAATGGCTATGATTGAGTAAACGTAATTTCAGAATATATATATATATTTTCGTTTTTGCGACGTGAAGGGGTGAAATATGGGTGCAAATTTTGAGATGCAAAGTGGTGTGCTTGTGATGAACTAATGTAGTCTATACCTTATTTTTTTTTTACATTCAAAACTATGAATAAGTTGTGAGCATTGTTCGGCATTCATTCAAGAACAAGTAACTCCTTTGCGTCAAAGTATAAACTTTACAAAGGGGGGGGGGGGGGGGGCTTTAAAAAAAATAGTGTCAATGGATAAGGTTGAGTGGGGTGAAAGATAATGAATGAGTAGATTCAGAACATATATATATATATATATTTTTTTTTTGCAATTGCAACATGAAAGGGGGAAATATGAATGCAAATTTTGAGGAATAGTATATAACTTTTTCTGGGGGGAGGGGGGTGTACACATCGTATTTCTAAATATAATAAAAATTGAAACATACTGAACTCTTTTGTGTATTTATGCAACCTGTAATATTTTTTCCCAATCTCGAGAATATCTCTAATTGGTAGAGCTTATAATGGATTTACAGTCCTCGCTATACATTTGTATAAAATATTACAATGTTTATGTATATAATATATATTATTTTTTATTTCTATTACAGTAAAATAAGTGTACACATTATATAAATATATTAGTTAATATAGAAGTCCGTCAACATTTTGGCGTAGCACCCAAAATTCACAACGTCCCCAACAAATAGTATGTATTGATGTCTCGCCATTAATGGAAATCGTATGTCCATTATTTCTGTATAAGTATATTGCTTAAATTTCAAACTATTATAGTTGGGTTGTCTATGGAAAATCGATTGACAATTTATTTTTTGTACAAATTAGAGAACACACTGATTATTTCTTACTGTAATTTCTTCCCGCGTTCTCTTTACCAATTCCTAAAAACATTTTTCTAAAAAATAAAAAAAAATGTAGATGCAATTATATAAATTTAATGAAAGGCTAAATGAAAACAAAACAATGAACACTTAGCAGTTATGTTCTTTATATTGTATTCTAAATTCGTAAAGAATAAAGAAAATTTATTGTAGGGAAAGTTTTCTGCTTTTTCTAACAATTTTAGTGTTTATTCATTAAAAGATGTCCCTAAATATACATTAAAACAATTAGGCGTTAAATAAAGAATTGTTACAATGATTAATAGAGCATTTTATTTGCAATTCAATTTTCCTAAAAGTATACAATATAATGATTGATAAAGTCGACAGTATCTTTTCAATACAGAATTCGAGATTCTGTCATGTAAATAAAGAACTCAGTATTTGGCCAACGTTTCGAAAACTATTTATTTCCTTCTTCAGGGGTCTTATAATGACTTGAGTGGATATGTGTGGTAAAGGTGTTAAGTTTTTGTGAGCAAACACATCCACTCAAGTCATAATGAGGCCCTGAAGAAGGAAATAGTTTTGGCCAAATACTGAGTTCTTCATTTATACAACATAACCTCGAAATCCTATATTGTATACAATATACTTTCGAAATTTCTGGGACGCAAGATTACATGATAGGTTTTTAGAACTTCCAGTAAAACTATAAATATCACTTATATTTTGTCCATAATAATAAACCACAAAATATAAATCAAAATAGTTTAAATTTATTTAAAAAATATAAATTTACATATAGAATCCCTTATTCTATAGGTAACATTTGGAAAAATCTCTTAAGATTATTATTACACAGATTAAAAATTATACACTTTGAAGTTGCCCGAACGGGCGAAATATAAGTGATATTTAGCCTAAAATAATTTAGGAGACCGACGTTACTTTTTTTTGGGGGAGTTCCAAAAACCAATCTTTGCAATTCTCTTTCATGTTTCGTATTTTTGGCACAAACATAATTATTCCTTTTCCTCTTTTTACAGAACTAACTTTTGATTGCCTTGAAAATAATGAAATGCATTCAAAATTTAGGAAATATAAAATTTAATCGTGATTTTGTCCCACATCGACAATTTCTTTATATTTCTTCCTTGTACAAATGGGGGGGAAACAAATATTAAAAATTATTTCAATTTATTTTTGTGTATTTCGAAATCCTTCCCTGTCATCGTTCCGAAAAAAAATAGCAATTTTATTGTTAAAATAATTTTTGGATTTACTTTTTTATTTCAGTTTTGCAAAAAAAAAAAATGAATATTTGTGGTTGTCACTGCCATATCGTCCTCCATTTTGTTGAGAAATTATTAATAATATAAATGTTAGTGAAATACTTATAATTAATCTTCTGTGTGATTAATAAAATAAAATTGTTACTCTCTTGTTCAATAGGTGGACAAGTTTTAAATGTGTCTAATTTAATTTAAACCATTGTTTTCTGAAATATCGCAAAAAGTAGATGATATATTTGAAAATATGAATAAATCTATATTATTTTTGAAATACTCAAATTTTTTAAATAGAAGTTGAACCTTTCGTTAAATATTTATTTATGTATATAGTTATTCTTTTTCGTCACCGTTAAAAAAAAAATTGTTATGTATAAGCAACATTTAACGTTTTTTTTTTTGTTATGCCTTGGTATAAATGTATAAAAATGTATGATTAGATATAAAGGAAAAAAAAAAAAAAAAATGTAAATATACGTTATATAATACTATAAATTATGGAAAAAAATAATTTTGTCTGACCATTTTCTTGTTTCTTAGATTTTTATTTTTGATTATTGTTTATCAACTGACTGACTACCCAAAAATAAACGAAATTCCTTATTTTTTTTATTTATTTTTTTTTTTTATTGCATATTTTACCATCTTAGTTGTGTTTAAAGTAATATATTATCAGGCAATATTGCCAAAAAATAGCATCTTTAACTGTTCTGCTTTAACTTCTTCCTGTCTGTTGCCTCTTTCACCTCATGATTTAGGAAGAGACATAACTATATACAGTAGACTCTCTCTTATCCGGCGTTGCCGGGACCGACGTGACGCCGGATAACGCACATCAATTAATGAGAAAAAATATAGCAATTAACGCATAAAAAAAAAAGTGTTTTTAGGTGAGCTAAAGAATAAAACGTATGTATTTTGTTGATAACATTTATTATATTGACAAATATGTACATACTGAACATTGATTTATTATATGTACGTACATATGTATATTTATCCAAGCATTAATATTATATTAATTATTTCTGTGGAAAAAATTAAACTTTGACTTTACTAGTTAAGTGTTCATTTCCCGTTAAGACGACATTGTTGTGTCACGGACGGGTCGGTACATTTGTTTTTCTATTCTAGAAACATTTTTTATAAATGTTTGATTTTCAACTATGTATTCATTATAGTTTATTTATAGGAATTTATTAATGAAGTAATAAAATATTGTATTAGCGTTCCCTTCATTATAAATACAATGTACATATGTATGTACAATAAAAATACATAAAAGAATCGTGAGTTACGGAATTATTATGTGCTCGTAAATACACGTAGCTCATATAATTGAATGTTAATTTTAGTTTAACAAATTTGATATTATTTTGCGAGCGCCGGATAAGGGAGAGTCTACTGTAATTCAAATTTTCGTCCTCCATGGTCCAACAATGGTATATATATCCACCACTCCATATTACATATATGGAATTCCTTTTGGCGAAGCGTACATTTTATTTTTATTATGGATAAAGCTATGCTTCCCTAATTTTCGCTCTATATTTTCAATTATTTCAAACTTATCTTAATTAAGCAGTTTTTTTAAAAGCTGTTTCCTGTAAACATTGTTTTTTTAAAGTTTCCACTTGTACAGGTTAATTTTGACAGTAAAATGGCTTGCTTTAGAGTATTTTATGCTATTTTTTGAATATGATGTTCATATTTTTCGTTATTTCAATATAATTCATTATAAAATGAATTGAACTTCAGTTTGTACATTAAGATTTAAATAAATAGTTAATAATTTATTGTAAAGCTCGTGAGTATAAATATTTTCAGTGGTTCTTGAGAGGCATTCAGAGGTCAAAGTGACAGTCCAAAATTAGCGAAATTGAGATAATTTTTTATAATATAATCCTAATAATAAAATAAATGTTCATCTTATTATCTAAAAAATTATGAAGTATGTTCCTGAAACATTCTTTTAATGTGTTTAATAATATTTTAAAATATGACCGGTTGGATCGTGAAATCAATTGAATTGAATTCAATTCTTCAAGAGACTTAAAAAATCGATTCTATGTTGCATTTTTATAAGCAATACACTTTGATTATAGTTATCGTGACTCATTACCAGGCTTTAACTATGAGGTCTCGCCCACTACCAGAGCATTCTTTCGTCGCTCTGGTGGAGATGAGTCCGACTCTACATTTATAGGGTTTTTTTAAAAATGAATTTCTGACAACGTATAGGCTCGGGGCCGTCGCTTAACGTCTCATCCGAAGGACGGTGGGCTCAAGGTTTTTTTACCTCCCAGATAAAAAAACCTAAGGGTTTCTTACGTACAATCTTCAGCTCAGAGGACTAGCTCGCTCCTCTACCATATAAATTTTATTTTCTAAAACGTCGTCTGATCTTCATACGAAAATGTTTGTTGGCTAAATGATAGATTTAAATAGTTAAGTTGTTTTCGCATAGTTTATCTTTATATTTATCGTAATATCACCAAGTTTTTCGGTAAGTAAATGTTATTGGCATTTTTAAACATGTTTTTGGATTGTATACAACAATTTAAATCAATTTATAAATATCTACTCTACTAGAGGGCGCCGGTAGCTCAGTGGTATGCGTGCTTGTCTTCTGAGCTCAAGATCGTGGGTTCGAAACCCGACCGAGGCCCTTAGTTTATTTTATCTGGGAGGTAAAATAAATTTAAACACGCCGTCCTTTGGATAGGACGTTAAGCGATGGTTCCCGAGCCTGTACGATGTCAGGTACTCGTTAAAGACCCCTATCCTAGGTGAATAAAAATTTAGGATAGGCAAAATGTAGGACTCCCACAGTAGAGTCGGGCTCATGTCCACCAGAGTGACGAAAGAGCGCTCTGGTAGTAGGCGATATGACCTCATAGTTAAAGCCCTACTAACTTTTCTGCATGTGTGCAACATCACCGTCCGTTTTTGTAGAGAGAAGAGAACTGAAGATCTGATTAGTAAGTGAGGCTATGGCGGCTATCAGAGTCCATCACACATTTTTTCTGATAACAATTTTTTTTTAAACGGGGTTGCGGATTCGAATCCCGTTTGGAGAATTTTATTTCTCTGTTGTAAATAACACCAGTATAGATAAATAAAGCCATTAAAAAGATACAATTGCTGTTTTGATATACAAACCTTATTTTTTCGAAAAATTTCAACTTACATTGTTTCACTATCCGACTGGCCATACGTTATGTAGGATTTTCTTTTGTCAAAATATGGTAAAAGACTGTCACTTGAATTTCCCCATTTTCATTCCAAACATTTTTTTTAGCACTAATATTTCCGTATTCTCGTTAATTGTCCTTTCTTTTACAAACTAGTCATATATGTTTATCATTATAATATAGATCAGTATATGTACATAGTTCCATGAATAGTTTATTTCGTAATTAGGGGCATTACTGATTTTATTTTTTTATATAAGGTACTATTACGTTTTTTTTATTTTTTACATAAAATTTACATTGTCAACATAAAGCTATATTTACATTGTCAACATAAAGCTGTATTTACATTGTCAATATAAGATTGTATTTGCATTGTCAACATTAAGCTGTATTTACATTGTCAATATAAAATTGTATTTTCATTGTCAACATTAAGCTGTATTTACATTGTCAATATAAAGTTATATTTACATTGTCAACATTATGCTGTATTTACATTGTCATTATGTTGTATTAAATTGTAAGGTAATGTTCCTAATGATATCACTTATTACACAATTCTAGACCTGTTTTATAAAATCGAATAAACTGCTTTTTTTTAAAGTGTCAACCATTGTCATGTATTTTCCTCGGCCTTTTAATCCTTAGTAAGTTTGTTTTGATTTAAACAAAAAAAAAAATTAGTGAATCACCATTAATGTACTTCACCAGCACGAATTAATCAACAAAGTTTTCGCTTTTCCAAATATTCGAATTCAAAGGGACTTCTGAATCCTCACACTAAATTTTGTGATACATTCATTACATCGATAGTTATTACGGTTTTTTTAATTGAGTCCCTCTCTACTCTGATCTTTTCTCCCTAAGCCCGATTTTGCTAAAAATTAGTATGTGTCATTTTGGGTTTCGCTGTGAGGTGGCCGTAGAGGACATTCTTATACCAACTATTTTTGTACAGATCACCCTTCCTCCTCTCAAATTGATTTCAAACTGGCATTACTGGGCATATGAAATTAATCTGTTGGCGTTAGAAGTGTTCTTTGTTTCTTAGTATAGCGTGATTCTGCGAGTGACTTTCATATGGCCAGAATTTGAGAGGGGATAGGTGGAGAGAGTATGATGTACAAAAGTGGTTGGTATATATATAAGGTTAAACAATTTTTGATCATTTTCAATAAAAACATATTTTATAATTCGTTGCCTTTTGCGTTATAATTTAAACATTACTTAGAAATATTTTCTGCGAAAATTTATTGTTCATTCTTGGGGCGCTTTAACTTTGTTCGTGTTGGTCTTATTTCAAACCTGAGGATATTTAGGCGATTGGAAATTTGATAAGGGACATTTTCGTAAGAAAGTTTTTCTGTAAAACCAAACGTTTTCGCATAAATCAAGCAAACGTCTAAAAAAATGTGTTTCAAAAGGACATTTTAGGACGGTTCATTCGAGGCCAAGTAAAAGCGACATTTTGAAGGAGTAAGTAATGAACTACATTTAGAAGGACTGAACTACAGAAATGAGTAAGTAATGAACTTCATTTAGGAGGACTGAACTACAGAAAAGAGTAAGTAATGAACTACATTCAGAAGGACTGAACTACACAAAAGAGTAAGTAATGAACTACATTTAGGAGGACAGAACTACACAAAGGAGTAAGTAATGATAATTTATATAAACATTTTTTATGGTTTCCCGATTTACTTTGTGAAGCTCCATTCTAGGAATTGATAATTAAATACACAATTTCTTTGTCAAACTTCACTATATATTCTCAAATGCTCAACTAGTTTCGCCGTGTTAAGGCATTATCAAGAGTCACTTATAAACACTGCCTGGCCCTTATAAAAAATCAGTGCCCTAACACAAGAAATGTGATTATTTATTATTTTGGTTATTTAAATTTTTTTTTCTTTGAGTATTCTTAAGTCCTTCAGACATATGGATACCTCCTTTAGTAGAGTTTGTAAGTGACTCTTGATAATGCCTTAACACGGCGAAACTAGTTGAGTATTTGAGAATATATAGTGAAGTTTGACAAAGAAATGGTGCATTTAATTATCTATTCCCAGTAAGTAATGAGGTACATTTGCATTGGAGAAAGGACAAAGATCCCAGCACAATAGATAAACGCTATCTGTTTTTCTCCGGTTTAAATTAATGTTGTCAGTTTAATTAATTACTTAAGTTATACAAAAACATGTTTTATTGATTCGGCCTCTATTGCTCCCCTCAGTAACTTTAACCATTCAACCATCCAGGCTCCCAAATCAGAATATCCGGGCAACAACGGATATCGCAACAAGTAGTCAATATTATGTAAACAGTCTAGTGGCTGTCAAAAATACAAAATAACAAACATAAACACAATACGCGAGACTTGATCCGTCTGCAGTGTTAACATAGAACTGTGCCTATTTACTAGCTAACAATTCTTACTTCATGTACAAATTGTAATGACAAATTACCTCAAATATTAGGTAATATGAAGATTGAATGAACACTGTGATATCAAGGAATGTGTATGAGGATTTTAAAAGTAAACAACAAAATCTACTTCATAATAGGCAAAAAAATAAATGGGAGATGCTGTAATAATATATAATATATGAATGAACCTTACACATCCCAAAAATTAAAGCTATTGTGTATCCGAAATACGATGGAGTTGTTCCATATAAAGTTAAAAAGGTTTTATAAAACAAAATATGAATTTTTACTACCTTTAAACATATAATTTTTCATAGTCATTATTTTATATATATTTACATCGCGATATAACATAATATACAATTATTTATACAAAATATAATAAAAGAAGCCTTGATGTAGATTTGAATGTTCATACATTGTACATGGAGCATATCCTTTCCTTAAGGGCTGGTGGAAACTGGTCAACGAATCTTTTCCAATTTTCATCTCCAACTTGATTTTTGAAACCATGTAGAATCTTAGTGAACATCTCCTTAAGATCCTCTTTGGGTGAGGTCCAGGAGGCCACAGCGTCGCAGAAAAAGATGAAGTCCTGAACAATGCCAGCGGGGTTGACGGTTACCATCTGACACATACCTCGGAAGGCCGAGTCTTTCTCCTCGTTGTCACGGATGTTCCGCAGAGAACTGCACCACTGCCTCACGAACTGGTGGAGTGCAGGGGCTACGTCCTGAGGACAGACGCAACCCAATCGTCCGATCGTAATGGCTGTGTTCTCCAGTAGAGTCTTGGGGGCTGTTGTTTTGTTGATTATCAGGATCAACTGGTTCAAAACCAAGGGAACATAAGGATGCATCTCATGACTTTCTAATTTTATAGAAATTTCACCAATGGCCCATGTGGCGTTGTTGCATACTGATATCAGTTCAGGATTGAGGTTTTGTCCAAGGATAGGAATAAAGTCAGATACGCAGGCGTGAACATGCTGGAAACACGCTTTGGTCAGGTCGCCCAACAAAGCAAAACTACTTTGTCGCACTTCTGGCATTGGGTCCTGCATGCACTGATACAGCAGCTGCATCATGTTAGAGTTACAAACGAGATTCTCAATATGTCCCTTCAACCCCTCAGCTAGTCCTGACAACAAGTCCAACGCAACTATCATGAAGTCCTTATCAGGTGCTTCGTAATCATCAGGATGTTGCGTATGGGCTATGTTTTGGTTTAATGTCTGTTCGACTAGTGAGACACATCGCTTGTAGACAGGTTCGCAATAGGGCAGGAACCCGCTCTGAAGGGCTGTGGCTACACTGGAAAGGCACTCGAGAAGAGGAAATAAGTCTTTGTCTTCATCTTTTAAAATGTTCCACTTTTCTATCAAAGGTGGCATAAGGAGATTAATATAAACTGATTTATTTAAATGGTGACCTACAGAATCTGCCAGGGTTCCAACAGCGTCATAAAGTATTAACAAATTTTTATGCTGATACTTGCGAAAAGCAAAGACAAATGTTTCTAAAATGAAGCCTAGATATGGAACTAACTCAGTGCAGGCCTCCTCTTCCAGCGTAGCGAATGCAGAACAGGCTGCTTCTTGAACTCGTTTGTTAGGGTCCAAGACACACTTGAGTAGTTCGGTCATAAGAGGTTTGAGGTAGTGTTCATGGGGCTGGGCGACCACCCAATGGGCATACCGAGAGAGAGTCCAGCAGGTAATGGCACGGACGAGGGCCTTCTTGTCAGAGAGACACCCGATCAGATAGGGGATCAACTCTGACAGATGTTGGATCATCCCGGACATGCATCCCTCCGCGATGGCGCCTAAGGCTAAGATACCAGACTCCTTCACATCCCAGTCATTGTGAAACAATGTCTCTTTCAATATCGGAACTAAAACTGGTAACAATTCCTCATGGAAAATATTCGCCAAAATGTCAAGAGCAGCAGCACTACACTTTCTCAAATTCCAATCCGACTGAGAAGCATCATCGTCCATACTGTCCTCATCGTCGTCCGAATTTGCATCGCATAGACCGTTGTCCAAACAGGGATTCTGCTTAATAATATGAGTTTTTGATCGATGAAACCGAGGACGTATATCTTCATCTTTGTCTGGGACCATTTCATCTTCTTCCACGTCACCTTTTAACAGTATAATATCAATCTGAGAATACTTCATACCGTTGACGAGAATAGGAACTAGCCTCGACAAATGTGGCAAGAGGACTTCACGACAGATTTGCTGATCAGCAAGACAAAGCCAAAATTCGCAAGCTTCCAATGCTACACTGTCATCAGGATCCTGAGTTCGACTCAGCATGTACTCAATAATGTGGTGTAAATGGGGTATTAATCTGTCTATCCGTATTTCAAGAAGCATAACAAGAGCTTTGCACACATTTTTCCTAACTTCAGCTTCATTGTCATTGGCAAGACTGAACAATCCTTCAACAAAAGCATCAATATGAAGCATAAGCGATTGAGTTCTTTTAATAATAAATGGATTTACACAAGCCACAGCATGAGATCTGATTTTACTACTAGAATGTCCAAAAAATTGAATAAACTTAGGAATTAAAATATATAAAGGTCTATTGAGGGCATCACTATCCAACAGCTCGTTGGAGTCCTCACAAATTTTTTCCAAAGCGCCAAAAGCTCCTTCACATACATTATAATCTTGTGAATCCAACATACCGCACAGAGCAGGCAAAAGTTCTGGCCATCTTGTAAGTTCACCTTTACAAGCAATGGTTGTGATTAGGATACCAACAGTTGCCCGAATCAGAGGAGAAGGATCCCCAACGTCACTTAAACAAAATTCTTTAACAAAATTAAGCACTTCTGGCCTTATCCTAGCATAACTAGTTTTAATATTATTTTTAAGGATCAACCCACTTAACGATCGGGTAGCTTCATCTTCACTTGTTACTTTAGTTAATACAAAAATTAAGTAATTGTTAAAATCGGGGTACTTTAGAAGTTCTTCTAATTTTTGTTGTACAGCCAACTGCGTCGCAGTGTCAGGGGACTGTGATTCTTTGAGAAGCAACAAAATTTGTCTTAATCCATCTTCTTGGGGTTGCCAAGCCATGTTCATTCTCTTCCAAGAGCTGTTGACGGCAAATTTTCAGGAAATCCCCACAAAGAACTTAAAATATGTTAAATTAAAAAAAAAAATAACGATTTCTCAATATTACCCAATTAAGAAGGAAAATTCAAATAAAATAGAACCTCTATTAAAAGATTTAATACGTATCACTCCAACTGATAATCCATTTCATCTTTGGCGCCAATAACAATAATTATTTACAATTTGTTATCAGCTTTTAAAAAAATGTATCTGACGAAAACCCATTTAGGTACTAATAAATCAATCAGTTGATTCCAAACTTCATTTAACGGAGTTTAACAAATAAATGAAATTACTCTGTACCTTTACCATGCCTTGTATCTTCTTTGATTTTCACTTAACGTCACTTTTTTTATAAATAATTTGATCAGCAAAGTCGCTATAAACACCGCTAACTCATCTTTTGTGGTAAAGAACGCACATTATAATGAAAAAAACTTTATCAAAGCAATAATGTTTGTCCACATACGTAAACCTCCCAACGCCATCTTGTTAAAACTGCTACATGTTTATCTGTTCTTCAAGTATCAAATGTTCTCAAATCTATTTGATACCTGCTCCCCATCCCAGCTCCTTGTTTTCTTATCAGTAATAACATTCTGAAATATAAATACATAATAGCTGTAAAAATATTAAAAATCTGACAAATAAATCTTCCTTATAATAATATCGACACGAATGAAAAGAGAATATAAAGATTATAGTTTAAAACATATAAATATTCCAAGACGCCGGGTAATACCAGATAAGAGCATGAGATATCACTTAATGAGTACCATATTAATTATAAGTAAAAATATTATAAATATTAGTAAATAATATTGAGAACTCTCACTATAAATAAAATATAAATGTATTTAGTAATTGGATGGAAAAAAAAGTAAATAAAAAATTTAAATCATGACAGTTTTTTTTTTTCTTATGTTTTATATTTGAAATAATAAATGAAAAACTTGTTATATGTTAGCTAAAGACTAAGAAAGGGAATTCTGATATTTTACAGAAGGGGGGGGGGGGGGGGGGGAGGGGTGAAATTAGTCTAAAAAGTGACAATAAATTCGAGGAAACAACTTGGTCAAGTTAAGCAACAGGCTCATGCCGACGAAACGAAAGAACTACCTAGCAAACATAATCGGTGGATATTTATCAACTATAATAGAGAATGGTGCCGGTGGCTCAGTGGTATGCATGCTTGCATACTGAGCTCAAGATCGCGGGTTTGAAACCCGGATGAGGCTCTTAGGTTTTTTCATCTGGGAAGTGACATAAACTTGAGCACGACATCCTTCGAATGGTACATCAAGCGATCATCCCAAGCATGTGCGATGTCAGGTACTAAGTGAATAAACCTAGATAGACAACATTTAGGACTCCCAATGTAGAGTCGGGCGCATGTCCTCCAGAGCGACGAAACAGCGCTCTGGTAGTAGGAGATATGACATAGTTATAGCCCGAGCATGACTCACAATAACCAACCAACAATATTCCTTCATTATAACTAACTGTAACAGAGAAATAAAAAAGGGAGAGAGAATTATAGTCAGTTTGCGTATAGCCCAATCTGGGCATCGGTCATTTCGCGAAATGCCCAATCGGAATTCTGGTTACTTCGCGAAATTCCCAATGTGGGTATCTAATTTTGTAAAGTTAAATATAGTTATAGATTATTTCTTAATATAGGTATACTAAAGTAGGCTATCATAAAATCTAGTTGAAGTCAATGTAGAAACATTACCGTAAAAAAAGTTAGCTATTTATGCCACAAGGACCACATATATGTATTTTATAGTTCTATCTAAATTATTTTAGCTTAACCCAGTCACAAAATATTTTCCATGTCTACTCAACTACACATTATGCATATCTAGTTGAAGTCAGTGTAGAATATAAATATATTGAGTGATTCTGTGGATACACCCTCATAATTAAAGCCCGGGCATGAGCCACAAAAGCAAATAATCAAATAATAAAATTAATATTTTCCTTTTATAATCTTTATCCATTTTTATTATATTTGTTGTCTTTCATGTACATGCCAAAATATAATAACATTTCATATAGTTGCCATAGGTTGTTTTGTGAACCAAATAATTATATTATGAAAATCTATCATATGTTATTTAAAAACTAATTGTTATTTGCTTGAGCGTATATTTATTTAATACAGAGAGTGACAAAAAATATTAACGTTTTTAAAAAAAACTTTGAGTATGTCGAATTTTAAAATGTTTGTCAGTTGCAATGGAGGATACATACTTGATGAGAAAAAAGTAAAAGAATTTGAAATGATAAAATGCTCCGAATTAATTCACTTGAGAGAAAAAGACCATCTACTGAATGAATCAGAAATCCTAGCTGTGTCCATTCTATCTGAAAAACAATATGGTATCAATTATCTTGGAAAAACCCTAATTTCAAAAATACAAATACTGAAAAATGGAACTGATATATTTCTCAAGTATAGTGGACACTTAATTGATGAAAAATTGAAAACTGTGTCAGTCTTACAATATCAACAATTTTCACAAATAGTACAACAATTTTTGGTTACTCAGCAATTCTCTTGGATGCACATTTGCGCTTTGTATGGTATCCTTTTAAAAGCAAAAGAGAAAAAAAACGTTGGAAAGGATCAAATAAAAAAATATGCGTCCATGATTAAATTGTATTTGAAACAAAATGAAAACATTTTACAATTTTTATGCGATAATGGAGGCTGGGTAAGATCAATTTTTTAATTTTAATATGATAGTTTTTATGTTACAGTTTGAAAAAGACGTACTTTTTCAAAATTTTACCGCAATATTTTTTTCCCTTTTTTAAACATAATTTTCATTTTTTTTATTGTAGGCTTATTTACAAAACAAGCAAAATTAGATCTTAAAGATCTGTAACTTTCGATAGATGAGTGTCTTTTGTATCCGAAAGAATAAATTGCTGACCTTTCAGTCAGTCCTTATAGTGAAGCAGTACCGATTCAGGAAATGGTGAATCTAGGCTTTTTGACGTGAAACTTCTTTTATTTCGGTCAGTAGAGGATTTTTTTTGTGAAAAAATGAGGATATATCCGAACGAATAAAATGTTGACTTTTCGTCAGTTTTGTGAAGGTCTTCAGTTATACTACTAAAAATATACGACATTCTCAGGTACTCACTTGTACTGCTTCACTAAACGAACCGGCGGAAGGAACGACATTTTATTCTTTCGGATAAATCCTGTTAATAAACCTTCAAAATTGTTTTATTTCCGATGAATCTCTCGTAGAAAAATTATTAGAGTTTTTGAGATAAGCCTCTCCCCTAATTCCCCCATTACCTTTGTCAATTTGGCTGAAAAACAGCAGGTGTCGCCGTTAAATGGATTTACATATAAAATTTTGTGTCGTTACATTCATTCTATCGGGAGTTCACACACAGAATGTTTTTTTTTTTTTATATTTAGAATTCAGAGGTCGGAAAACATGAAATTGTTGAAAATTTCGCATCGAATTTTTGGCCGAATACATAACTTCCCCTATACTTCGTATAGTGTGGGAAGTAAAAAAACTCTCATCAAGCGTTAAATTGTTAGCAGTAGTTTCGAGCCACACACAGTCCCCTCTCCCGTTCAGAATTTACCGAGCCTATAATTTTACTTCTACGAAAAGTTAAATTTTATATTGATAGATATATATTTATTTTGCAGGATAATATGTTCAATAGAAAACTTTACCGACGAGATGCAACTATAGAAAAAAAACTGTGCAAAAACGTAGCCAAAATGAGCTGCCTTAGTCTTCTGATATTGTGGATAAATTGGTAAAACTATACTTAGAAAAAAACTCATTAAAACGTGAATGAAAAATAATAATAATAATAATAATAAATATATAATAAAGGAATATTGTTGGTTGGTTATTGTGACTTATGCCCTGGCTTTAACTATGACATATCGCCTATTACCAAAGCGCTCTTTCGTTGCACTGGTGGACATGAGCCCGACTGGGAGTCTTCCCATTTTGCCTACCTAGGTTTTTAACTAGTACCTGGCATCGCACATGCTCGGGATCATCGCTTAACGTCCAATCCGAAGGACGACGTGCTTAACTTTATCTCCCTTTAAAAAAAAAAACCTAAGGGCCTCGGTCGGAAACACTCCTGTCATCAGTATCTATAACCATTTAATGGTTTTGGGGCTTCCCAGACACTCCTCTATTACTAGTTCCTGTACCGACCTAAAATGGCTCTTCCTATCCCCTCGTCGACAATATTTCCTAGGCTCCTTTCTCTATCAAACCATATTTTCCCAAAAGCTCTTCTACATCTTCCAAATGCTCCAATTTAAATCCCATATCCACCAGAAAGTCACCGGATCGGGTTCCTCTGATCTTTACCTCCCTTCCCACAGGACAACCTATCACAACTCCTTCCTTATCCAGGCTAATTCCCTCTGGAACTCTCTCCCTCTCCATCTCCGCCATGCTCCTACTCTTCTTTCATTTAAGTCCCTACTTTTCCATTATCTCCTAACTCAGCAAACCTCTGATTCCTAAGGCTGGCTCCTATGAGATAGTTCTCGTCTTCCTATAAGTCTCTCACTCCACTGGACCGATTGTTACTCTTCTGTTTCATCAGTCCAGTTTCTTACAATTCATTCATATACAAGTCATTATTGTTATCATGTTTCACATTATTATTCTTATTTGTTTTTCTAATTGTATTTCTCTTTATTATTTTCACTAGTGTATTATATTGTTTCACTCATTGCCTGTTTTTAACATTTAGTATTTATTCCTAGAGACCTCTTTTATTTTACTTTATATTTATTCCTCTCAACTGGCTGATACTTGTATACTCTTATTTTCTATGTTATTATTCTTAGGGGACGTATGTCCCACAATAAAGATTATTTTTCATTTCATGGTTTAACGGATAAAAATATTATTATATTAAGTTCAAACAATATACCCCCGATAAGAGTGGGCTTAACATTTTTTGGATTTTTAGCCCTTACACCAGAAAGCATTGGATTATTATCGGTACGTTAGTTGCTGAAAGAATGTTAAGCTTAAAACGGTATAATGCTGGTATATAATCTAAGGGGTTAGTTCCGCCAGTAAATATATTACTGTTGTCATATCTTTCGGTGGAATGTCTTCACGTCGAAAGAGCTCGCCCACAGTACTCGACCAGCAGCCAGTGACGATGGTTTCCACCGGAAGGTATGACAACAATGCTATCAGAATGCCTTAGGTTGGTGGGCGAAGGAAACTAATATAAATTAGTTACAAGAGGATTTTTACTAAATAAAGCTACTAATTAATACGAAAAACTTTTGTTTATTTCTTCTCAAACATCGCAATATTATTATTTAAACTATTACATACAAAGTGCTTATGTATATAATTTGTAGAAAATAAATAAAAATACATATATCTACAAACAGTACATATTCTTAAATAAATATGATGCTTGAAACAATAAAATAAAAATCAATTTTATGAAAATTTAAATAACTTATCGAAAAACAACAAAATCAACAACTTAAAATAAATAAAAACAAAGAACTTTTTCAACTTTTATATTATCTAACCCAAAATATATATATATATACATAGAGTAAATTTTTAAAGTTTTTGATTTTGTTTCGGTTTCGGCTAACGCCATCGTCAGCACAAAGTTCAAAAGAACATTTTTTTGATGTATATATTTTTGTGAAATTGGCCCATAGAAGTGTTAAACAAGTTCATCGTTTTTATTTATTTTATTAGCTTTCCACTATAGAAGTAAAATAAAATAATATTTTATTTCAACTAATAAATAATAATATATTTTTCGGCGAACTCCCTTTAGGAAGAACTCACATCATCAGTATCTCAAATTGTATTTGCTGTATGCTTTATGTAAAAAAATGTTTTTCTTTTTAAATGTTACATTATATATTTTTTTTTTAGAAATATTTCATGTGTTTATGAGTTCTTCCCAAAACGTCTATATTTCTAGGTTGTAAACCCCCCCCCCCCCCCCCCCCCCAAAAAAAAATAATAATAATTAAATAATAGTTTCTAAAAAATATATTATTGTGAATTCAAAATCTCTTTACACAACCCAAACGTAGTAAATAAAGAATATAACTAAAAAAATTCTAATATATAAAATAAATTAGAATAATTGAGGGTAATTTAAATTATTACAAATCAAAAATGAGTATACAATTTCAGTAATAAATTTTCTGAAGAAAAAAATTGAATGTATTATATTATTATAAAAATGATCGGTATGTTCTTACCGATATATTGTAAAAAGTATGTTAACATCAAATCTTTTTAAGACAGGGGCCGGCAACCCGCAGCCCCAACGGTTCTCTTTTACCTGCGAGAATTTGGACGTTTTTTATTTTCTAACGAAAAATTGTGGATCTTCGAAAAATAGATAGTGATGTGAACTCAAGAGGCTGGATATACAAGAAAGAAAACATACGAAATTGTCTTCTAACTTATTCATATGTTACTGCTGAGTTTGCTTAATTTATTTTGAAATACTGCACCTAATGCATTCCAAATTTGGAAACTTATGCTCAATGCGGTGGTTACTTCGTTAGCGTTGCACGGTAAAAAAAATCCTTCTGCACCGAGATTAACATTAAATAGGGTATACGAGATGTGTTCAAAAAGTTACGGAACTTGTTGGGAGTTGTATTAGTCGGAGTCGTAGTTGTCGGAGTCGGAGTTGTATTAGTCCGATTCGCGCCACTTTTTCGTTGTTGTATTGGTAACATGTCTGAAAAGTATCTGTACATTGTTAGGCAAACCGAATGTTTAGTCTGCTGTCAGCTGTCAAAGAGGTTACATGTGTTTTGGTACGATCGGCGATTATTTATTTGTTTACAAAATGGATCAGAGAATTTGCATTAATGGCTTTTGCACCACGATAAAGCATCTGCTCACACTTCATTGCTTGTTCATGAATTTTGGGCCAAAAACAACACTGTAATGATGCCCCAGCCTCCATATTCGCCAGACTTGGCTCCGTATGACTTTTTTCTGTTTCCAACAATAAAGAGAACCTTAAAAGACCGTCGTTTCACAAGCATAGATGAGATTAAAAGCGCATCGCTGAGAGCTAAATGCTATCCCAAAGATCGAGTTCCAGAAGTTTCGGGGATTGGAAGAAGCGCTGTCATAAGTGTATAATATCTAATGGGGACTATTTTGAAGGGAATAAAATTGATGTGGACGAATAAATAAAATTGTTTTCAAAAACCTAAAGGTTGCCGACCCCTGCTCTAAGATATGAGTCCATATTGGAATACTTTTGGCAACAAACATTTAATTAAATACATTTGAAATTAAATAATTTTTAAACATAATAATTTTAAATAAACAATAATTTTGAGTATATTTTTACTTTTTTTAATAACAGGAATGTGAATATCTCACTTCCCCGGTTATACGTAGTATAATTGGGGGAAAAAATGATGTTATTTTAATCGGAATTTTCATGTTTTTGGACTCACTGAGTATTAAAATGAATGGTTCAACAACAAAAACTGTAATAACTGCCTTGGTATCGATACGTCAGGACTGAGAAAACCCTGAGTGAGATATCTTTTGATTTTCAGTCAAAACAGTTGATTGATTTTAGAAATTCTCGCTAGAGTACTCCAACATTTTTTATTTTTAACCATGTATCTTTCTAAAACGATTTTTTAAAGAAATATGCAGTAAATAGTTTTTCAATGAAAATATATTTTACAGATACAAAAATATTTAAATTAGAATATTCTCATGAAAATAACATATCAAGCAAAACAGCCTGGACATTTTGAGAAATAGAGTTAAACCTTTCTTCTTCCAAAATATCGCACATTAGATAATATTGCACTTCTTGAGTCTGCGGCTTCAAATGTGTAAGTAATAAAGTAATTTTTCGCGGAGATTGTACAGAAAAAAAATATCGGTAAAGCCAAAACGATGTCTAATAGAAATAGAAATTATAGGGCGTGCTCAATTTAAAAAATATTTTAATTAGCTTTTGTCACTTATAACGAGGGGACAAAATAAATAAATTTTCTAGTTCTCTTAACGTATAGCCTCAGAAAGGTCTTTGTACCATTTAGTCATTAATTTTCAAAATTGTAGGTCAGTTAATGAAATATTTTTAAGTGATATTATTTATTAACTTATTTTTTTCTCAAGATTATCCCCTTTATAAGTGATACTTAACATTTTCTGTAGAGATATTGTGAAACACTTAATAAAAAATGAAGAAAATATATGTTTTTTAAAATGTCTATTTCATAAAATATAAATAATATATGGGAGTACTATAGGTATTGTTACCATCTTCAGCCACGACTTAACAAATACTCAGTTGAAGGTGGTAACAATACCGAAAGTATTCCCAAATTTGATATATATTTTATGAAAGACAATATTTAAAAAAAAAAAAGAAAGTTTTTCTTTCAATTTTATATAAGTGTTTCACAATGTATCTGCAGAAAATGTTAAATATCACTTATAAAGTGCCTGATGCCGTCTAGGCCACTCTTGGCTAACCCATGGCCACCTCATCAACAGAATGGCAGCCCAGAGTGTGGCAAGTGTCTCTCATTGTAGGCCACATCCTGGAGGAGTGCCCCGGATATAAGGATGTACTAACGGCCATTGGGATTGAAATAAGACACCTACAAGAGATGCTAGGGGATGACAACTCGACTATAGAGGCCGTCCTAAAAGCAATAAATGAATGCCGCCTCAACGAAATGATCTAATCCATTTGTTCGGAGTAAACGATTTTGCCATCGAACGCCGACAAATAAAACTATTCTATTCTATTCACTTATAAGAAGGATAATCTTGAGAAAAAATAAACGAATAAAAAAAATATATATAACATTAAGGCGTAGTCAAGGTCCACGTCCGTGAAAACGTCGGGATAAAATCATTTTTAATTTTTTTTTCGATGCTGCCGTAGCTCTTGCATTTTCTCGGCACTAGACTTTTTAGGTTTTTTAAATTTCTTTTGATGCAATCTTTCCTCTGATTTGCGTTTCCTATAATTCCACGATTCATTTGAGACATCTTTAATTTTTTTGCAATTTTCAATTTATTACCGATTTTTACATATATTTCGGCCAATATTTTTATTGTTTCACTCTGAGTCCTAGTAGTGCTCCTCAAGCTCTTTACAATGACACCCAAATCAACGTCCTATCTAAACGCGTTATCAGGCTACACTAATTTCTAATTTTACACAACGCTAATTCACAACAATCATCCGCCGGTGCCCACACTAGCCCGATAACGTCACAGGCAAAACAAACACTGCACAACAAACACGTACAGACATGCTCTATCCATTGTGACCTCAACCGTTGTTATCGCATTATTAGTCTCGTAGTTATTATCGATTAAAATCTGACGGTTTTTTGTAACACAAGAAAGTTTGACCGGCTATCACTGTGCTTAACGAGCGAATGGACGTTTTCACGTCAATAATTTCTAAAATTCACTAAAAACATTTCTTTGACTGACGTAAAATTTTGCAAATAAAACCTTTCTGAACCTAAATATTTATATACGTTAAGAGAACTCGAAAAATATTATAAAACAATTATCCTCATTGGACTTTATTAGTGTATAAGATAACACATAATACAGATGAGCACAATTATAAAAAGTTAAGAATATCCATCTAAAAACAGTCGAAAGATTTTACAACCATTTTTTTTTTTATCGCGCCCTCTTTATTATTCGTTCTGGTAAAATACAATCAAAACTAGTGTAGACAGAACACAAGAGTCTTGAGATCACATGAAGATAAGTCAAATTGGTCCTTGTAACGAAGTTCCGTACTTCGATGACTTATTTCCAAGCCTGTTTGAGCGCTTTTCTCGAAGCTATTTTTTTGGAGACGACAGCCGCAATGATGAGTCCACCAACGACGATGGTTATAAGACAATATTCAAAGTCGTCTTTGAGAACGTCAAATGTCTTCGATGGGGCTACACGAGTGTAAAATAAATCTGAAACAAGTAAGGTGGTAGTATTATTGCAGGTAATCTAAATATATCACTTTGTATAATATAAAGACTTTGCCCCTGCGACACAAATATATTTTGAAAAAAGGACGAACATTCTTCTCGACAGCAACTGAGTAAGTATTTTTTTGGAGAAACAGAAGAAAAAGGAGACGGCGGAGTAAAAGAAGTAGAAGGAGAAGAACGAGAGAAGGGGGAGAAGAAAGAGGATGAGAAGAAGATGAAAGAGGAGGATGTGAAGAATAAAAAGAGGGAGAAGAAAGAGGAGGATAAAAAGATGGAGATGAAGGGAGAGAAGAAGAGGACGAAATGAAGAAGGAGAAGATGGAAAACGCAGGGGAGGAAAAGAAGGAGTAGAAGAAGAAGGCGGTGGAGAAGATGAAGTAAGAGGAGAAAAGAACGAGAACAAGAAGAAGAGAGACCTAGGTTGTTGAGTATTTAGTGTCACTATCTTAGAGGGGCTGAAGTGGTTGAATGATTAGAATAGAATAAAATAATTTGTGTAATTCCTCGAGCTTTGTAGTTTTTCCCTGTTGGTTTGTTAATTCCCAGATTTTCCCGTTTCCCCTAACCTGAAGACAATTTTCTGATACTGTCCAGTTTTCGCTGAATGTACATCCGTTGGCAATTGTTCCGGGAACTGTGGACTTGTCGTTTTTCCAGGACCCAACAATTAGACTTTACAAAACTCCCGGAATAACTATTGAAGTGTAAAACTTGTCGCCATCATTCTAGCATTCGTATACAATAATGAATAAAAAAAAAAACATGTACTCACGAGAATTGATGTGTGAACGAACATCTGCTTTAGTTTCACAAATTTGTTGTCGTGCACTGATTTTGATTAAAATTTGTTTTATAATGTTACAATAAGAAAAATAGTATGAGAATTTAAACTTTCAAATTTATTGTTCTTCAATTTCTTTTATACATGAAATTACAGGTTTTTGAAAGCTAAAATAATTATATTTTTTTAGATTTACACTGCTATATTATCGTATTTTCTTTTATCACAAATTTTATTTATTGTACCGAAAGATCATATAGTTCGAAGATCATATATCGAACGATATAGTTCGTAATATTGATATTTTAGTTAAATTCACTGCGACGGTAAATATGATCAATAATGTTGTAAAATTACAATGTTATATCTAATCATGTTTTATTGTTATTGGTTTTATTATATATTTATCTTTAAATTCGTTCATTTGTGACGAAATATATTACACGATAATGTAGTCAAAATATATTAGACTTTCTTCGATGATCACAACATTAAAAGTACCACATAAAAGTAGAACATAAATAGTCAAATGCAGTCAAAATATATTACACACTTTCTTATTCCATGTACGTAGAAATGCTCAAAAACAGCCGACATCACAGATAAAGAAGTGTGTAGTTGTGTGTGCGCGCTGCGCGCGCAATCGTCCGACACACTCACTAACGCATGCACATCAGCGAGACACGCTCTGACGGTTGACATAGCCTCCTACCGAGAGCTAAGATGTTTACATATCAACAACTGTCTTTAACATACCAAGTCCATAAAGGAGAACGAGTGATGTAGATTCAAGCCCTGAGGGTGAAGTGTGGATCCCGGTAATGGAGGGGAGACTATGGTTGTAGGTGAGGGTGGCCTCGTTGGGGAGCATCAGTTCAGGAGTGTAGGGGATCACACCCTCCTCTCTGCCATCCGGGGACCGCCGGGGGTCGAACAGCATCCATGGCACCTCTAGCACACTCCCACTGCTCACACCAACTGAAACATCAACCACAATTAGTAGATCAGCATGGTGTATGGTAAATCTCAATAAAAACCGTGGTAATTAGGATAATTTTTTCTTTCCTTAATAGCCTTCTTATTAGGGGTGTAAAACTATCGATGGCGATATCATATATATATAGTTTTAAAATATCGAGGCTATCGATAGTACTATCGAAATATTTTTTAAGGAGAAATGACATCCAGTCACTCTATGGCACACATGTACCTTGTAAGTAATTTAAGGGAGACAGATAAACAAGAAGTCGTACAGTGTAAGAAGGTACCTATATTTATTTTAGTAGCTAAAAAGCTCAACAACAATACGTACTTCGACTGATCAGATCGGTTCGTTAACGCAATCAGGAACTCAACTACAAACTTCAATTGCACATAAGAATATGTATTCAGAACACACATATATATATATATTATATATTGACCAGATGAGTTTCCATTGTTACTTACTAACAGAAATATCACATCAAAAACGAACAACTAAAATCAAACACTAGAAAATGAGAAACCTCAACAAAATGAAATAAAACAAAAAACCAACAAGTGATCCTTCAAATTCGAAGTGTTCCCGGAAGTTCTGTATTCGGCACTGCACAAACGACATTTAGCCAGTTTTTTTGGACCCACATCCTTATCGAAGTAACTCCACACATCGAACTTCCGTTAACGATTCACTTTTCAGTTCAAAACAACAAAGCACGCTACAAGAATAGTAAATTTTCAGTTCGAAGCAACGAAACACTTTACCAAGGACAGTAAATGTGACCTTCCTTCGATTCAGTGGATCCCAGAAATACAGATAGTATCGATAGTTTAACGCCGATAGTATAGAACATATCGTTAACGTCAACTATCGATAGTTTTACATCCCTATTTCTTACGCGATATCTATTTGTGATATATGGACGAAAAAGAGAAGCATTCGCGATCAAAATGTCATCTATCTGTCGCAAAGTGCGCTACTTCGTAATAAATCATTTGACTATGAAGGTTTTCTTGGAGCACATCATCCGGAAAAAAACGAACAAGACCAATAAGTGGACTGAATTCAACATTGAAGAATAAAAAACTGAAGGCCATAAAAAATACGTCAATTTTTGATGGACATCAGTCAAAAGAAGTGATATGAAGTACAGTAGACATCATAACAACTTTTACCAAGTAGTGATAACTACATATTTTGAAAATGAAAAAAAAGAAGCATACTGAGCTATTATTATATATAAATATATATAATTAGTAAATATATATAAATATAATTACCTAATACATGTTTACTAGTAATTCCTTTTTCCGTAATAGTTTCTTTCATTGTAACGATATTATTAGGAAATATATAGGCTTGCTTGTCAACTATCGGGTCCACAGCAGACGACAGCGAGGAGAACACTGAAAAAAATATATTTATATACATATAAATAATATTTTTTTTCATAAAACATTTCAAATGAAGCACATTAGGAATTGTCGATATAGACTCTTAGTGAGACAAGGGACTTCAAAACGAAGTTAATGGAGCTGGAGATCGACTGAAATTAATTTTCTAAATAGAGAAAAAAAATAATTTCATTGTTACCTCACTAAGTTATGTTTTTTTTAAAAAACCTTTATAAAGAAAAAAAATATACTTCGCATACTTGGGAATTTAAAAAGTTTGAAATTAGAAATTCTTTTGAAAATATTCCAAAAAACAATTGTGGAGAATATTTTTTGAAGTGAAATTTCTTTGTGCGCACTAGGCAACTTGGTGACTAAGCTGGTAAATGAGTTACAAAATTATGTGAAGCGCTGAACACCTCCCAGACTCGCTCCGCCCCAGTGTTTTAGTTCGTCCCCCCAAAAAGTTGTTTAAAGAGTCCTTTTTTTAAAACAAAGTGTATAATCTGAGAGGGCACCGATTAAAGACTCTACATTCCAAATTTGGACGAACTCGAACGAGTGGTTTGCGCACAGGGGTGAGTGAAAGCATATTTTTTTTTGGATTCTGAGAGTGGCAGTTGGGGATCGTTGGGCGGACTATTAGAGGGGAGCGCTCCCCACCAGGCCTCCCGGAGCTCGTCTCACCTACCATAGGTCTATTGTCACTACTTCAATGTAGTGATTTCTGATGTGAAACTATGCGCACTGGGCAACTTGATGATTAAGCTGGTAAATGAGTTACGAAACTATGTGACGCACTGAACACCTCCCAGACCTGCTCCGCACCAGTGTTGTTTCCTCCCCCAAAAAAGTGGTTTAAAGTGTCCTTTTTTGAAAACAAAGTGTATAATCTGTGAGGGCACCATTAAATGTAGTAATTTCTGATGTTCCTAACAACGGAAATAATGTTGATTTAACAAATGAATACAAATAAAATAAGCCAATAAATAAAACTATGTGCACCAAAAATGTTGAGTTAATTAAGAAATCCCATACAACATAAAAATAATATATATGGATCAAAAAATAAAAAATCACGAAAGAAGTTTCACTTCTGGCGTGTGTACCAAGCTCACATTTTTTTTTATTGTTTTTTTAAATTGTGAAGAGCGCTTATTGCGCTGAACCAAATAAAAAGTTGTTATCTCTTTTAAATCAATTTTTTTATTAAACTAATATCGTCACGACAAAAAGGAGTAAGCGACAAAAAAAGGTCGAAAGGGTCTTTTTATTTTATTATTTTTTTACAGAAAATAGTGGAGCCACATTATTTTTTTCTTCTTTAAAAAAATATATATTTACCAGTGGTGTTCCTGTGGAGTGTCCCTTCGTATAGATCGAGTGCGACGATCTCTGTCCTCTTGGACTTGTCATTGAAGAATGAATAGACGACCCAGTTCTCAGAATGGACCACATGTACAGGAGGTGTGGCCCGTTTGTGTGAGCACGAGTAGACAATAGCGCCACTCACGGTGTCCACCAGAAACACTGAAACTATATCTGCAAGAAGAAACTATATTAAACATTTAGTAATATAAAAAGCAAGTGTGAGTGACGCGGTGCTCACGAGAATTGATATGTAAACATCTGGTTTAGTTTCAAAAACTTACTGTCGTGCACTGATTTGGATGTAATGTTACAAGAAAAGTAGTACGAGGAATTAAACTTTCAAATTTATTGTTCTTAAATTTCTTTTATACATTAAATTATAGGTTTGTGACAGCTAAAATAAGATATATACAACTGTAGTGTCTCTAAATACCGCGAGAATACAGCGTCGATGCTAGTTTTCAAATTTGTTGTTGAAAGAATGGCGGAAGATCGTTGCGAAAGCCCAGATTCATCAAGGACCACAGCGCCAGAAAAATTATGTAATTAAGCCTCCACAAATTAAATTGAGGGCATTTTCCCCCGAAATGGACGAAAAGTCGGTAAGATGGAGGATACGGTCCAAACGAGAGCTGAGAGGGCCCGGATCTGATGGCCTTCATGAAGCAGCTGGGTCAACTACAGAGGACGGAGAACCCAGGAGGATACTGGTGGGGCAGCCGGGAGGACAGAGAAGAAGGAGACCCCACTAACGTTCTCTGGAGGACGACCTCAAGATGATGGATGTGAGAAGGTGGAGATGGCAGACTGAGGATAGAGAAGAATGGCGGAAGATCGTTGCGAAGGTCCAGATTCATCAAGGACCACAGCGCCAGGAAAAGTGTGTAATTAAGCCTCCATAAATTAAATTGATGGCCTTTTTCCCCGAAATGGACGAAAAGTCGGTAAGATGGAATGGAGGAAATACAGTAACAACTTCAGGTTATGCCCATTTCCATCAGGTTTTCCACACGATTTTTATTCAGAATATTCCCCATAATAGTTATCAAATGCAGTGTAGGTACTTCTTTCCGATACTATTTACGAAGTAAAGTTTTGTGAGCGGGACTACGTTTGGGATTTAGATCTTTTTTGGACGTAAGTAGTTCTCTATTCCGGTCAGCTTTGTAATATCATCATTTTTGAAAGGTAAACACATAGCGCTAGAAGAATTTGTATAATTCCTCAAGTTTTGCTGTATTTTCCTGATGGTTTGTTAATTCCCTGTTTTCTCTGCCCTAACATTTCCCGGTTTTCCCTGACTTCGGTCAGGGTGAACACTACCAAACTCCTGGTTTATCAACATCGACAACCTTCAAGAAATCATCACAAATAACATATACTACTAATGGTTGAAGTAGTGTTGGGGTTTACATACTCTTGTGAACATGGTCCGGGGTGTGGGTGACGATGACAACGAGGTGTGGATTAAGATACTTGTACAGAACACTCCGGTCTGCCAATACTCTGCCCTGAGAGTGGACTCGTTCGTCCCTGTTCTTGGTGGCTACCTGGATGATAGGCGGGGCTAGCCGGAGGTTCCACATCTCACTCACTCTCAGCTTCTAATAGACAAATTGAAAAAAAAAAAAATACATTTTCATTTATTTTTTTACTTTCCCAGCTGTAGTATAAGGGAAGTTATGGAATCGGTCAGAAATATGTGGTTGCGTTTTTACGGGAATTTCATGTTTTTCGACCACCTGAACCCAAACTAAAACTAACATAAAAAATCTAACATGAATATTTATGGTAGAGAGAACCCTCCCTAGGAAATGGAATTTTTTTCTCATTGTTCAAAGAGAAAAATATTATAACCAGCATATAAAAGTCTTGTTTTGTTTATAAAAGCTTTAGTTCGTACTCAGCTTTCATTTTTATTCCATTGACAGAGGACCTCCACTAATATCCTATATAATCATATCATTATTAATTTTTGTTAAATATTTTTATAGTTATTTACTATTTACATAGTTATTGTGCCTCATGCCTGGTCTTTTAACTTCATATCGCCTACTACCAGAGCGCTCTTTCCATGGTGGACATGAGCCCGACTCTACTATGGAAGCCCTAAATTTTTATTCACCTAGGATAGGGGTGTTTAACGAGTACCTGACATCAAAACGAGCTGCATAGATCCCGTTCCAGACACAAACCAGCCTATCGCTATATTTCCCCACAGTGAGGAACTTACAATCATCAGAGATACATCGACCGAGACAAAACAACTTTCTGGTATTCACTTCAACACGCTCAGCCCCGGCTATCAGCCATATTTTTGTAATATCACGCGTAGCTAATATTAGCTCTAATTCATGAGGATGTGAAAAAAATTAGTCGGATTTATTTTTTTTTTTGAAAAGCTGACATCCTGACGATAAAAAAACCCTATAGTAGAAATTTTTTTAGCCGAAAAATGGCAAGGAAATAATTATTAAACTTCGTCTAAATAGCCGTTTTTTTTAGACATTAAAAAATCATAACTCCAATGAGTTAATCTCAATCGTGCTGAAACTTTGTAGATCGTCATTTTTTCGCGCGTACTTTCACACAAAAAATCGGCAGCATAATTGAAAAACCTTGTGCGCACGGTTTTGCCGAAAAGTAATGGAACTGCTCATATATATATATATATATAATTATATAATTTTCATGTATATATTATTATTATTACCTTGTCTTCCTCCAAAAAGAAAGCGTATCCCTGAACGACACCAAGATCAGGCTCCACAGTGTACATATAGAGATGAGGGTACACTTCAACAGCCACTTCGTAGGTGCTCTTGGGGAAGACGTAGACATCGTCTGAACTGCTCAGAAGTACAAGTCCTTTGACAAAATGATCATTCTCGGTTGGAAGAAGCAGAGTCTGTTTTACTGCGTAGCCAAGAGGGATGAGACCCCCATCTGAAAACAGAATAAAAAGATTGGGAAACCATTCTTTCATTATGGTGTGAAAAAAAGCGTAAAGAACGTTCTATCGTCACTCTGGTGGACATAAGCCTGACTCTATTATGGGAGTCCTAAATTTTGCCTACATAGGTTTAATCATCTAGGATAGGGGTTTTTTAACGAGGACCTGCCATCGCACAGGCTCGGGACCATCACCTAATGTCCCATCCGGAGGACGTCTTCTTGAGATCAATAAGCAAGCTCGCATACCACTGAGCTACCGGAGCCATCAAAATTAAAATTTGGATAATGAGTACCATATAAAATTACATATAATGGTTATAATTCATTTTTATTCTATCATAAACCTCTTTAATAATTCCTTGATAGTAAAACGTTAATAAAAATAATAGAAATATATTTTGCAGAGACGGAAGGACCATCTTGTTTGTTTTCAGACCACCTTCATCAAATAAACATTATTCTGGTGTCAAATCAACGATATTCTACCTGAACCTCAAATATAGATAATATTTTAATAATTTATTACAAAATATTTATTGTCTGAATAATATGTACTAAATCTATACTCACACAAAGGCTGTCCAGTAATAGGGTTGAAAACGTACAACGCAGATAAACCTGAGGTCTGAAAAATAATAGGATACATTATTATTATTATCAAATGACATAAAGAGAAAATAAAGTAATTTTTTTTTGATATTTCAAAAAAGTACCTCTTTGAAGATGAGAGTACAGATAGGAGGATGAGGAAAGTGTCGACTTGTTCTTTGGATATAAAATGGTACCGTTTCTTTTCCATAGGACACAAAAGAGCTCACTTTTTTCAAATGAAATTGCCAAACTATTTCTCCTTGATCATTCTCCATTCCAAAAACCTGAAAAAAAAACAGAGTCTTCAATGAATCACCAATGTATTTCTCCAGAACGAATTAATCAATTAATTTTTCGCTCCCCCTCCAAAACTAGTCAACAGTTTGCGCAAACATTCAACAGTTAATTTACATAAGAGCCTCTCTAAATCCTCATACTAAATTTGTGTGGATAAATTCTTTACATCGGCAGTTATTAGGGTTTTTGAATTGAGCCCCCTCCCCTGAACCCCCTTTCCCTTCAGCCGATATCACAGAAATTTGACAAGTTATGTTCTCATTGGGTTGTGACTTTAAATATGAAATTTCATGTCGATGCATCCATTACATCGGCAGTTATTAGAGTTTTTGTGTTAAGCCATCCTTCTAATCCTCCCCGTTTCCATTGGCCAATTTGACTGAAAATCAATGGGTGTCATCCTTACAGGGTTCTGGATAAATATATAAAATTTCGTGTCGATACATTCTTTCTATCGTGTTAGACACAAACACAGACATATTTTTATTTCATTTTTGCAATCAGGAGGTTGGAAAACAGGAAATTCCGTTGAAAACACAGCATCGAATTTTCGACCGATTGCATAACTTCCCCTATACTACAGGAAATAGGGTTCTTCATGAAGAAATCGGTGTATTCTGATACAGGTAAGAAAAAAAACGGCAAGGTAAAGTCCAGCGCTCCTCCAGGGAGAAGAGCCATTAGATCTTTAGGTTCCTACGTTCACGCACCAATCCACACAGTATATCTAAAGCCGGCTTCTGACATGCGGTGTTTGTCAAATACCGAGCAACTGTTAGGCGAACTCCTAGTAGTGTGGATGGGTCGCTCGTCTGTGCTCGCCCTAAGCCGAGCACAAACATTCGGGTGCTCGCTACTCCCGTAGTTTGTCGATCTTTTATGCCACATCAAAGGAGACGAGCACCTGCCTCCTGTATCGTCGGTCCTTGCCCCATAGCGTGTTTCCCAAATAGCAAATAAATGGTGGGAGAGCTGATAACAACAGAGATATCGCTTTATCAGAGAACACGTTGTCACTTTTGATTTAGTTTGACACATCAAGCCAACAATATCAGCCCAAACCCAAACTAAAGCGATAGTTGACAGGAATTACACATTACTTATTCTTGTGTATAAAATAAATAGTGAATCTATTTATTTATCTTCCAATATTTTCTAAGGATAAAGTTTATTCCTAATTCTATTTCAATGAGGAAACTGCATGGTCGGGGATTTGCAATATTCTGATTTCGTTGTGCCATTAGGGTAAAATAACAATAAAACAAGAAATTCCATCAATTATTTTACTTATATGAATTTTAAAATTTTTTCAGCATATGAATTGCTTTTATGACAAAACGCACTTTATGACATCACTTATTTTGTTTAAAAAACAACTTTAAAAATCTATACGTCGGCCAATTTAGGCGATATCCAAATTTTGAAGTTGTTCTAGGTTTAACTTTTCATGTACTTAAAAATTTAAAAAATCATGCAGTATCCATATTGTATGGATTATTAATGGATAATTGTATTTATATCCAGACAACAAGTCACTTGTTATCAAGTTGTTGTTACCAAAAGAAGTATTCGTATTGAATGTTCCGCTAATGATCGGTGCGTGGCGAACATTCAGCAAAGCTCGCATATCTGTTTCAAGGTGTTCCGCATTCGGAGAACACCAAGCAAAGTACCTAGACGAATGGCGAATGTTCGGTATGTGACAAACACCGCATATCTGGAGCCGGCTTAAGATACAGTGTACGTATTTCAGAAACTCACCTTGGAGGCTCGTGTTACAATGACCATAAGACGGTGAAGACCAAATCTATCTCTGACGAGGTCAGCCCGGGACTCACTACTATGATCCCGCAGACCTAGAAGACTTGTGATGGAGTTCTTAGCTTGCATCAGCTGACTGTGGAGTCGGCGGTAGGTCATACCCACGATACCACCTTGGACAAACACAAACTAGCAAGATAAGTCTCTGTAAATGTACAGGAAGAAGTTAGACTTAAAGGCAAAATATACAATTTTAAGTTCGTTTCTAGTCGATATTAAGAACATTTATACAAATTATGATTAAAAACTGTAATGAATTATATATTTTACTTGGTCAATTGTGGTTTCTAAATCTACAATAAATTAACAAAAACAGAGCCAATTAAACATTATTTTCTGGTCGCCTCTCTCTCAATTAGATTGTATTGTATTTTGTGACTCACGTCCGGACTTTAACTACGAAATCATATCGCCTATTACCAGAGCGCTCTTGAAGAAACCACGATCTTGTAGATATGTTCATAAACTGATTTAGATCATCACCAAGATGCCAATACTTAATAATGCTCAATATTCAAATCATGTGCTGTTGTTCTATACAAATTATGATAAAAAATATTATTATTATGAACTAGTTATTGTAAAAAAATGATTGTAATTATTAAATTTAAAATAAACAAATAGTCGATAAAACATAGGTAATGTACTTCCCCAGCTTAGTTTATTTGTCGCTCTCCCGCTAAAACCTTCTTCTAAATTGTCTGTAAATTATTAGAAGTCTTACTTATCGACTTCTGAATCCATATATATATATATATATATCGATATTCACTCTTTCTATGTTCACAAACACGCAACACATCGATAGAAGTTATATTTTTTATTAATTTTTCAATATAGGGGAATTGAAAACATGACAATATAATTACAAATAAACATTGAATATTGAACCGATGACATAAAATTCTCCCTGTTTACTAATCAATCGCAAAGAAAAATATAAAAATCTCTTTACTAACTGGCACTTTCAGAAAAATTATTACAAGTTGACAGAAGATGATGAAGGAAATGACAACATATTATTTTTTTATATTTGTTATTGTCATTTTGTTTTCTTCTTCTTTTCTATATTTCGCACATTGTGACCTGATGAAGGGACGTAAACGGTCCCGAAATGTAAATTTAAATTAAATTAAATAATCCTGTATCTACTGTATTTATTAATATTACTAGTTTTTTCATATTTCCAGTATTTATTTATTAATTTCACTTTATTTTTTAATAGTTTCCTCCTGTTATTACTAATCACATGTATGTCAGACTAAGAGTCTGAGTTAATATCTATTTATGTATGTAATTTATAAGCTATTTTAATGTATATATTTTTATGACGTATCCTATTACTATGTTATGGTTTAACGGAAATAACTATTATTATTATTATTATCCTGTAATTCGAAGATTATTTCTGGTAAGGCCTTTCTTATTCTATAAGAAGAGAGAAAACAGGTAGGTGCTAAAAGGGCTAATAAGCCTTTAGGTTTGCATAAGAAATGTCAAAATCTGCAGAGAAATATGTTAACATTTTAATTAAATTCAAAATTAAGCTTTAATGATTTTTTTTTTTCTACGAGGCTAAAACACCAAAACAAATATAAATAAATAACGATTTAAAAAAACAAAAAAACATGGCAACTCTTCAAAATAAATAATACATGCTCTCAAAATAAATTGTACACTCCACTTACTTGTCACTCCAACTTCCCAAGCTTTGCATGTACGAATAACAAAAAAGTGAACATAAATATTACATAAAAGTACTTAAATATATGACGTGTTTAAAATCAAAATGGCCCAAGTGATATTTTTGAAAATTTGTCGTTAAGTGCATAAGCAGGTGGTAGAAAAATGATGTTCTGTCACTGAAAAAAATTGTAAAAGTGAAATCCTAGCCAGTGCTGAGATCTAGTGGCGAATCACTTATTCCAATTTGGTGACATGAACAAGTAACTTAAACATATCAATAGTGACCTTGAAATTAAGATTTTTATTCAATTTTATGGTTTGCTAACAGCAACTTTTACCATAAAAGCAGAAGACAAAATATTTCCGGTTTTGATAAATTATAGATTTTTTAAAATCAGTTGAAAACTTAATGCACAGTTTCTTCAAAGTTTTAAAAATGTCACTTGGACCACTTTGATTCTAACCCCGTCATATGTCAAAAGTTTATAATAATTATTGCTAATATCTTGCCATGTGTCTTGTATAATTGCAAGTGAGGGTATAGGGATTGTTATATAGTATGTTTCCAGAAAACATCTCTACAGAAGTAAACATTTGAGTATTAAGATAGTTTACAAAAAGTTTGATAATGACCGAAATGGGCGAAACGTCATTTATAACAACTGTTTAATAAAAAAAAACTTTCTGGAGACCACAAATAGCAAATAGTGTGTTTTGTAAACTACCATAGTATCCAAATTAGAATGGGTCTCGAATAAGAAATATCAATCCTCCATTGAAAAATAAATAAATAAACATTTAATTATTATAATAAGTATGACTTATTTTGTCCAGTAATTCACTCCAGAGGTATCAGAGAGGAATAACAGTTCAACAACGTTATTGCAATTAGAAACGAAAGTAAATAATCCTTGTAAGATTTTGCGCAGAATATATGAAACCAGGGATCTCCAAAGTTGCGCAATAATCTTATTATATTTTATTTTTAAATTTTACATATATATTAGATTTTAATTACGATCACTTATAACCAAAGCGCTCTTTCGTCGCTCTGATGGGCATACGCCCGACTTTACAGTGGGATCCTAAACACGTATTGTTCTTTTTTTTCCATTTATTAATTTACATTTTTTAATTTATTCATTTCTATATTTTTTATTTATTCATTTATAATTGATTAATATATTATATATCATGTATTGGTCAACTGAAATAAAAATTATTATTATTATTACTAATTAAAATTAAGGAATACAAATTATAATTATACAAACTAGCAAGTTTCCCGAAGGTTAATAGCTTATAGTAATATAGTAAGTACATAGTCATATTGTTCTGCAGTGCCTATGTTTGGACAGGGCTTATAAGGATGCTTATGACTTTTTATTGATGAAAATCCGATCAACGGCTTAACAGTCGCTTAGTACTAATTGTATGATAAGACCCCCTAAAATCTTCAGGTCATCGTTACTATTAATATAATCATTTGTCAATTTTGAACAATAAAAAAATTCGATATTGGGTCGACAGTTATAGCTAAGTTAAAGAACAATGATTACATCTTAAAATTGAAAGATAAATAATTATTATAATTATAATAAGATGATTTTTGGTTATTTGGACACATTTCTTCTCTACTGTTACAAACGTTCTGTTGACAGGCTATGTGGTAGCCACCCAATTTTCTACAAGTTGCCTTAACTATTGACCTACCTTCTTTATTGGCGAATTCTTTTTCAATAGCAGCCTCTTCATCGGAAACAGGAAGATCAATCATCTCTACAGCTACAATATTTGCCAGAGCTTCTTCACGTACAAAACTAACTTCATCTGGAAATTTTAAATAATATTAATAAAATATTAGACCGGAAAATTCTTAGGCTGATAAATGGATGATGTACTAATCACCTTCAAAACATTGAACACTGAAACTCAAGTTTTTATAAGAAAGAGGTCAATGTTTTGAGAATAGACTTATGTATGCCTCCCTCGCAAATACAAACTTTTACCTAATATACTTATACATTTTTGAAAAATTTTAACTTTATAATTCCTATTATTATAAAAGAACTCTTAGGCCTGGTTCTAGACAGCGGCCACCGTAATTTGAGAAGGCCACTCAACAGCCACTCTGTGTCCCTGACGTCAGAAACACAGTTTCACCAGTTCTCCCTCCCACGAATTGAGTTTATCCATCCCCCACCAGGTAGGATTATGCGTTTGGGTGATAATTAGGAAGTAAATGTTAATTTTGATGCGCTACATGTTGGCGGATGCCTTTTAGACAAAAGAGGTACATATAGCCTTTTTAATATATAACGTTTTAACAAAGTGTCGGGTGAAGCTGCAGAATAAGACGTATGAACAGTTTGAGGTGAGCAATGGACTGAGACAGGGAGACCCAATCTCACCTGTTCTGTTCAACCTGACTCAAGAAAGAGCTGATAGGGCCATCCGGACCCCTATGCAAGACGGTCCTGAAGTAATTTCTATCAATGAGCACCAATTTCCAGTAGTCAGGGAATTCAAATATCTCGGGGCTCTCATCATAGAAGATAATGACGTTAGCCACGAAATAAGAGCACGCATTGCTGCAGGGAACAGATGTCTATTTGCGGTCCAAAGAATACTCAAGTTCCGCACATTAACGTGGAGGGCCAAGCTAATTGTCTATAAAGCCATTGAAGACCGAGACTCCGTTGGCTGGACGACGTCGAGGCGGACCTCCGAGTGTTGGGCATCAGAGGATGGACGGAGAAGGTTTTGTATCGAGACGAATGGAGGAGGATTGTGAGTGAGGCCTGGGTTCTTTCAGGACCGTAGCGCCGCAGGAAGAAGAAGAAGATAACATTTTAACTATTTATATAAAATGCTGGAGCCGGAGGAGTTGGTTGCTGCCATTTTAATTTTAAATTTTACTAACAAGATAATTTAAAAAAAAGGAAGAGGACAATGTGGGTGCATCCGATATGCGCAAATTGACTTGAGAAGTGCGGACATTTTAAACAGGCGACTCGAAGGAGTGGCCACTGACGAAGCACGGAATCCGGTGGCACTATACACTGTCATCCTATCTGAACGCTTCCATTTAGATCTTTGTTTCGACGGTGTCTTCAGACACATTGGCCGTACACTGAGTGTCTAGTGTCAAAGGAGAGAATTGCTTACCGTCATTTAGGAGAATGAGTGCGTCATCTTCTCCCACAATAAGAATATAACAGGAGTCATCCTTGGCTTCCGACAGACAGGCGATAGACGAAGCTACACCGGAAGATAACCTTTGATTGTGGGTGATGCTATTTTCAGATTTTCCGGGTTTTTTGTCCGCAAGGAATAAACTTTTTATTGAATACTGAAACATTAGTGAAACAATCATTCATTAATCTATAAAAGAAAAAAAATAGAATGAAACAAAATAATCCAGTATAGCTCACTGACGAGGTTATATTGTTAGTACTCTCGAAGCATGCAGACTAAAACATAGAATATTGCCACAGATTTCCTATTTCTAAGTCTACTTGAGACTGCCAGTCCAAAATAAAACTTGACAAACTCAAAATGTGTGGAGAAAAACACACAACTGTATTTATATAACCAATAAAAAATCACTCTAGTCAAAAAAAAGTTTTACATTTAAAAAGTCATTTCACAACTAAATACTAGAAAACTGGATCAAGTAAACCCAAAAAGCAACTATATACATTTTAACTTAATAATTTGATCATAGTACACTTGTCCTTATAAACATTTGAGCTCCAAGTCTCTAGCTGTAATAGAGGGCCGAGATCCCTACACAGGCTCTGATGAAACCTGAAGGCTAACAACCATCTCGCAAATACTTTTGAAACAAAAAAAAAAAACGCTTTGAAATTGGTTTAGCTGTCTTGGAACTACGATGCAACAGACACACACACGGAAAAGGCTTCAAACTTATAACACCACTTCTTTTGCGTCGGGGGTTAAAAATACATTTTGAAAAAAGGTTTCATTATATTGAATGTTCATATAAAACACTTCAAATATGACATTAAGTGGCCATTTTCTGCAAAATAATTTATTTTTTTCGGTAAATCGATGCGTTATTTTAAAATTCGGTAATTAAGACCACTGCTATATAAATTTGTATTTGACACAATTTAATCATTGATTACAGTTTAAAAGTTATAGGAGGTATACAGCTGAAAAAAACGCTGCGTTAAGAACTCTGGTATATATCATCGATTTTTGGAGCCCGAAAAAAAATTGAAGAACTAATTGTGTAGTTTTAATTAATTTTTAATTAAGCAAAAGCTTCGCTTCGAGAGTTAAAAATTCGTCTTTGTATCACCGGCTATATTCTCCCTCAGAATAAATTAATCTATTACATTTTCGCTCTCCTTCCAAAGCCAATCGACCGTTTTGGGTATAACTCAATACATGACTTACAAAGCGGCTTCTGAAGCCTCATATTAAATTCTGTGTCGATACATTCATTACATCGACAGTTATAAGGGTATCTAAGCCCAGCCCTTCTTCTCTGATCCTCTCCCTTCCCTTCGACCAATATCGCGGAAACTTAATAGGTTACCATTGGTATTAGGTTTTAAAAACTCAAATATAAAATTTCATGTCGATACATTCATTACAATGGCAGTTATTAGTTTTTGTATTAAGCTTCCCCCTAAACCCCCTCTTCTATTTGGCTGAAAATCAATAGGTGTCGTCCTTAGAAGATTCTGGTTACACACATAAAATTTAGTGACACTCATTCTATCGAGAGTTATCGTTTTCACAGACACACTCATTCACATGTTTTTTAATTTTTGGAAACATGAGTTCGGAAAACATGAAATTCCATTGAAAAATGCGCATTGAATTTTTGTCCGACTGCGTAACTTCTTCTATACTGGGGAATTAAAGGAAATAAATAAAAATTTAATGTGGTAAATCACCTGATCTTCTGTTTTCAGAAAATACAATTCCGGTCCATTTTGTGATTTTCTGACAGCTGCTGTAGACCCTGGAGGTATGTCAGCGGAGAAAACTCTTCTGTCTTCTGTCAAAACTATGATATTCTTGTTGCCGTTGACTCCGGAGAAGACAGCGGCGGGATACTCAGAAGGTACAAAGTCAAGGGTGGAAGGGCTGGGGAGATCTGTTGGGAGGTCGACTGAGATGACAGCCTGCTCTGAGAGTGGCAGATAGTTGAGTTTCTTCTCGGAGATACACAACACTCCTCCATCCCTCACCAGACATCTGGCAAAGGAAGACAAAGAATAATAGAAACTATATATATGAAAAATAGTGGACAGGATATTTTTCTCAAAAACCAAAAGAAAAACTTAATGTTACATCTAATAGGAAGGGAGAGAGATCTAGAAATGTCTACCAAATATATCATTATATCACATAATCTGGGAGGTGAAATAACATAGAGCACGCCGTCCTTCGGATGGGACGTTAAGCGATGGTTCCGAGCCTATACGATGTCAGGTATTCGTTTATAGACCCCTATCCTAGGTGAATAAACCTAGGTCGGCAACATTTAGGACTCCCATAGTAGAGTTGGGCTCATGTCCACCAGAGCTTCGAAAGAGCGCCCTGGTAGAAGGCGGTATAGGTAGTTAAAGCCCGGGCATGAGTCATAATAACTAACTATATCACTAAAGACTGTGACTAAACAATCAAAACGTAAATCATGAGCGAATATAACTTTTAAAATATTTAAACACAAACAATTATAATTGAATAAAGCAAAGGGAAGTTCACTCATATAAAATTTTAGATACATTCATTCGATCGGTAGTTATTAGAGTTATTCTGATAAGCCTCTCCCTTTCCTCTGGTTGATTTGGTTGAAAATCAATAGGTGTCGTCCTTATGGGGCATTGAATTCACATATGAAATTTCATGTCAATACATTCATTACAACAGCAATTATTCACGTTTTTGTGTTAAGCCTCTCCCCTAATCCTCCTTCCCAATGGTCGATTGGGCTGAAAATCAATAGGTGTCATCCTTATAGGGCATTTAATTCACATATGAAATTTCATGTCAATACATTCATTACAACAGCAATTATTCACGTTTTTGTGTTAAGCCTCTCCCCTAATCCTCCTTCCCAATGGTCGATTGGGCTGAAAATCAATAGGTGTCATCCTTATAGGGCATTGAATTCTCATATAAAATTTAGTGTCAATACATTCATTACAACGGCTTACATACATATTTTTTTATATTAGAATTAGACAGTCTGACCGATTATATAACTTCTCCATTACTTCATGGCTAAGGAAATAAAAAACCTTACTTAGATCTACGAGACAGCCAGGTAGCAGTAACAGTTTTTGTAGAGCCAGCAGCATTCCCAGATTTGAGATGGTAGCCAGTCACCTCCAGGGCTCCATCCAGAAGTCGAACTTGGTAGGCCTTACTTTGGTCAAACGTCCAATGGAGGTCTCTGAAACATAATAGATTACATTGGTCAACAAACAAGGTTTTTTGAGAAAGAAATCTTATTAGATCAAATTTTCAGGATACAAGCATTGTGTATTTCTTTTACTAAGATGCTAACTTATCTCGTAAATAAGTTATTAAAAAAACAACATGTGTGAGTGACGCGGTACTCTTCTTACGTGTAAACATCTGCTTTAGTTTCAAAATTTTGCTGTCGTGCACTGATTTTGATTAAAATTTCTTTTATAATGTTACAATAAGAAAAGTAGTATGTACGAAGTCATTAAATCTCCTGAAATAGGTAAAAACCTTATACTATTTGTTGTGACAGTATGAAAAAATCGAGTATTAATGCATCGATATTTTCAGCACTTATTATTATATATATATATATTTTTTTTTTTATTAGGCGCATCGACAGCAGAGCCCATTAGAGCCAGCACAACTATTATTATAGTAGATATGGTGACATCATGTGGCTATGGCTATCTCTCTGGCTTTTAGCTATTCCTCCGCGAAGAGCACCGTATAATTTGTTGGTGATGTGATGATAGTCCAGTGTTTCGCAAGAATTGCAGCAGCTGGGCCGTGTAGGCCGAGCTATCTTTCATATAATTGACAATATTAGATAATATCATATAATATATTCAAATATTATATATTATATTTTTTTAGATTCACACTGCTATATTATTTTCTTTTACCACAAATTTTATTTATTGTTACAAATTTAAACTATCGAAGCATCTTAACCCAAACAGAAAGATCATTTTATAGTAGACAATATATTATTTACTGAACGATATTTTCAGCAGTTATTATTATTATAATATTTTAATAACAATATTATATAAGTTTCTTACCACTTTCTTCGATGATCACAACATTAAAAGAACTACGTAAAAGTACAACATAAAAAGTCAAATGCAGTCGAAATATATTACACACTTTTTTTATTCCTTGAACGTATAAATGCTCAAAAACAGCTGACAAGACAGGTAAGGTAGTTGTGTGAGTGCGCTGCGCGCGCAACCGTCCGACACACACACATACTTGCAGATGCACGTCAACGAGGCTTAAGAGAACAAGAACTATGGATTGTTACATCGACTACATAAAGTTCATAGGAAAGATTTCAAAAAAACAGGTCACAATCGAAATTTCAAAAAATACCTGAATCCAACACTGGGTAAAGGCCATTCGAATAATAACAACCCATCGTCTGGGTTCCAGCCACGTAGCAGATAAGGTCCACTTCCTGAAACAGTGACCACTTCGTTTCCAACATGGAGGGCGTGGATAACACCCACCTCATCCTCTTCTATCACATTTCTCCAAAGAATTGACCCTGAAATATAAAATTTTTAATTACAATTCGACGAAGGACTTTGGACTGGAAAGCTTGGATGCGGTTTATATTGGATTGTTTGGCTGTACCCCATAGTTCGAGGCCGTAAGTCCATATTGGGCGTATTATAGTCTTGTAAATGGTCAGTTTGTTGGTAGTAGAAAGTTTTGATTTTGGTCCAAGTAGTCTACGTAACGTCGATTCAACTCTTGTCGTTTAAGTCGTGTGTGTGGGTTCCACGTCAGTCGGCTGTCTAATCTGGATTTGTAATAAAATAAAGTCGTGAATCACCGGCTATGAACTTCTTCAGTAGCAAAATTTAACCAACTACGTTTCCGTTCTCCCACCAAACCCAATAGAGCCCTTTGAACTAAAATCAATATTTGACTTAAATAGTGGGTTCTGAAACCTCATACGAATTTTTGTGTCGATACATTTATTACAACGGCAGTTATTTGAGTTTTTGTGCTAAGCTTCCTCCCTAATCCCCCCGTTCCCCTTGCCCGATTTGGCTAAAAATCAATATGTGTCGTCTTTAGAGGGTTCTGGATACACATTTAAAATTTCGTGTCGATACATTCATCCTATCGAGAGTTATCGTCTTTCCAGACATAGAGACATTTGTATATAATTATTTGAATCAGAAGATCAGAAAACATGAAATTCCGTTGAAATTATATCATCGAATATCTGATCGATTACATAACTTTCCCTATACTTCGTATAGCTGGGGAAGTAAAACTGAAACTCTGTACTTTTATATTCTCACTAAGTACCCAGGAAATCATGAAAAATGTGAGATATCACGGTTCAGACATTGGCTGATCTGATGACCCAACTATTATTTCTGGACTTAAATCGTTTATCTGGGAAGCAACTAATAAATATTGTAGCATGTCTACCCTATAGATAATGCTCAGAACTGGCGATGTCTACGAGAGGATCGCGATCGCTAGGAGCAAAGTATGGGTTGTGGGGTATCAAATTAAAGAGGATTGCATTTGGAAGAGCATGCTCGGAACCAATGATGCCTGCGAGAGAATCGCGATCGCTGGGAGCGGAAAATAAAGAATAATAGAGACACAATGGAAAGGAAGCCAAGATAATTGTCTACATCCGGTGTATAAGGAATAAGCAGTAAAGGTTTTTTTTCTTACTCCAGGTTTTCACACAACTAGAGGCAGATGTTAATTGGTAATATGCGATTGGCTGGAAATAAAAT